>OY754877.1:12687710-13301809 GCA_963576445.1 Lithosia quadra | reverse complement strand
AATGACCATTGTTCTCAATATTTTAATATAAAAGCCAATTAAGTATATATTTGACAGTATATAAAGTAGACAAATATTCGTAAGTATAGTGCCGAATTAAATTACGTTAACTTATAAAAAGAACAAAAAGTACAACACGAAACAAGTAAAAATAACAGCTCCGAAAAATATTAAATTTTAATAACTTCAATTTAAACCATTAAAATTGTATTAGGCTAAAAGAAAATTCTGCAGATTCATAAAATAAATTTGAATTGAAGGTCTCTTTTACACAACACGATTTTTAATCGGTAAATATTCATTCTTCTTATCCATATTTTTTTTTATCAAAAGGTAATCGGTTTCTTTTTCTTTGCACATCGGCATCGTAGTCCAATCCATTCCACACGGAATGGATTTACTTAAATTACACGACTTAATCTTTATATTACATGACTACTCAAATTAGAATTGTAATGTTTTTAGGTTTCATAATAGACCAGTGCCGATAGCTATGAAAATGGTAAAAAGTAAAAGAAATTTATAGTAGGATGAAACCTGTTGTAAAAGGAAGAGAATATAATAAAAATGATAGGAAAAATAAATTACGGGCGATCTGAGCTCGGGAAGGGGGGAGGGGGGTGAGTTTTAAGGGTAAAAACGGTTTATCTCGATTTCCGGCAAAACTACAAGTCCTATGGAAAAAAGTTAAATGACAAAGTTGTAGGTAATAAAGAGACCTACAACTTTTGTATTTACACTTTTTTCACATAACCTCAAAAAGTATGTGAAAAATTCAAATAATCAAGTTTTTGGTTTTTTATTTTTATCTTAAGCAAAACAAATTGGTTTTCCACGAAATTTGGTGAAAACTTAGCTTTTTATGTCCTACAGACACTGTATTTTTTTTTATTTGAAATACTCTTTTTTCAGCTTATTTTGACTAAATATCGAAAAATCACCCCAATTTTCAATCGAAAAATCTCACGTCAAAATATCAGCTTTTTAAAAAAAGTCAAAGAGTTTTTTGTTCTTTGAAATCTCTTCTTTCTGATAATGTAAAAATATATATACATTGCTATGGTAAATGTTCTCAGAAAATGCAAAGAAGAAAAACTCGAATTCGAAATTAACATTTTTGTATTTAGTCATTTCCTCGCTGAGGTGGGATGAAAAGTTACATGTTGCACTATAACTTCATGGTTGCACTCGAGTGCAAAGATTTTTCACCTTGTGCACTTTTGATTCCCTCGCTAAAGCTCAGGGTTCTATTTTGTGAATCGCTCGCTGCGCTCGTGATTCAAATTATGAACCCTTCGCTTGCTCGGTCATCAAAACTGAGCACGCGAAGGGTTCTAAAAATTGAACCCAGATCTTTAACGAGGGAATCAAAAGTGCGCAAGGTGAAAAATCTTTGCACTTGAGTGTAACTATGAAGCTATAGTGCAACACGTAACTTTTCATCCCACCTCAGCGAGGAAATGACTAAATACAATAATCACAAAATAGAACCCTGAGCTTTAGCGAGGGAATCAAAAGTGCACAAGGTGAAAAATCTTTGCACTCGAGTGCAACCATGAAGTTATAGTGCAACATGTAACTTTTCATCCCACCTCAGCGAGGAAATGACTAAATACAAAAATGTTAATTTCGAATTCGAGTTTTTCTTCTTTGCATTTTCTGAGAACATTTACCATAGCAATGTATATATATTTTTACATTATCAGAAAGAAGAGATTTCAAAGAACAAAAAACTCTTTGACTTTTTTTAAAAAGCTGATATTTTGACGTGAGATTTTTCGATTGAAAATTGGGGTGGTTTTTCGATATTTAGTCAAAATAAGCTGAAAAAAAGAGTATTTCAAATCAAAAAAATTACAGTGTCTTTGGGACATAAAAAGCTAAGTTTTTACCAAATTTCGTGGAAAACAAATTTGTTTTGCTTAAGATAAAAATAAAAAACCAAAAATTTGATTATTTGAATTTTTCACATATATTTTGAGGTTATGTGAAAAAAGTGTAAATACAAAAGTTGTAGGTCTCTTTATTACCTACAACTTTGTCATTTAACTTTTTTCCATAGGACTTGTAGTTTTGCCGGAAATCGAGATAAACCGTTTTTACCCTTAAAACTCACCCCCCTCCCCCCTTCCCGACCTCAGATCGCCCGTAATTTATTTTTCCTTTAATTTTTGTTACATTCTGATCCTTTTCCAACAGGTTTCATCCTACTATAAATTTATTTTGTCTCAAAGTCTATCGGCACTGGTCTATAATAGATATTCTATTCCACGAAGGCGGGTGAACAATTAAATAGTAGTACAACACTGTGTCTTGTAAATACATGTCACGTCAAAAGAAATTCATGTAGCAATTAGTAGAAGAATAATTGCATTGCAAGTAGGTAATTCATTTTTAAAAGCAATGTGTATAATATGTATTCCTACAATGACAGCTAAACTGCCTTCGTGAAATAGAACATCTATACCTACATGTGAGTCTCTTTATTTCACCATAACTTTTTATTCCTGGAACAGAGTGGTATAACTGTAAATGTTTAATGTTTAGTTAGTTTTTGGCACTCCCGCCTTTTATTTTTAATTTTTATTATCTTTATTTTTAGGTTTACAAATAGGTTTACAATTTAAGACTAAACATAATACCTAGTTTACTAATCTTCAGCTTGAAAACTACCTATATCCTATGTACTTATCAACAAACTCGAATTCTTCAATAACCCGTGACGAATAGTTCACGGCACGATTACGTAACGACCACGGAACATGTCCGATTATTTCTCATATCGCGCGTTATAAAGACACCCACGCCCACCCCTCCCAGCGGGTGGTAGGTAATCCACGGGTCGATACGCCACCCTCCGCCCTCCGTACCCTTCGACTGACATTATAGGTAGGACGTGGTCGATTAGCCGTGGGTGTTCCTTTGAATTTCGTATCAGGACTGTGCGTATTTTTGTTTCAATGGAGTTCTATTTAGAAGATGTGTCGTGGGTGTATTTACGTGTTAGACTATTTTAGGAAATGCTTTGTTATTAAAAGGAATTTATGTCATGGGCATCTTTATTTATTAGATAACTTTGAGGTCGCTTATGTCTTTAAAACTAAACCAGACGATGGTGTATTATTTTAAAGAGAGGTTTATTTTATTTACACTTACATTATAATATAGTTCTACCAAGGGCAGTACCTATGTAAGTAGTTGCTGTGGCAAAGTAACCTGTATAATTACGTAATGAATTTTAATAATTATATGGAATAAATAGTCTCAACATTTCAGATAACAGATAACATTGAAATATTGTGAAACTCATAAAATGATTACAGCGCATGCGCTAAAGTTCGCAAATTTTTCGATAGATGGCGATGCCGTCCGCATAACGTTCAAGTACAGACATAAAAGTAATAAAATCTCTACACTTTATAAAAAGTACTAAGTAGATAGGTAGTTAGGTACTAAACAATAGGTAATTAGGTAGGTAAACACTATTCAATAGATAAATTCACTGTTAGAATAAAGAAACTACTGTTGAAGTCGACAATTTACCAGCAATACTGGCCTTGGTAAAGATTACAGTAGGTACAGAAGATACCTACTGACTAGGTAGGTCGATAGTTCGAAAGTATATTTTCTATTCTATTCTAGGTATAGTAGAAAGAAGTATTTTTCCTATGGTTTCAGCCACTAACCCAATCGCTATTAGTGTTACTAGCGAATAAGTAGTAGGTACACGGCTTTGGAAGTTATTACTTACGTAGCCTACGAATGCCAGAAAGGCCTCTGGCAGAGGAGTGGGGGAAGGGAAAATCCTACTAATATTATAAACGCGAAAGTTTGTAAGAATGTATGTCTGGATGTCTGGATGTCTGGATGTCTGGATGTATGGATGTATGTTTGTTACTCTGCCACACAAAAACGGCTTAATGGATCTGGCTAAAATTTGGTACAGAGGTAGATTATAGTCTGGAATAACATATAGGCTACTTTTTATACAAGCTAATATCGCGGCTCCGCTCGCAAAGTCGATCGGTCGGGATTTCTAGATATTATCTTTGTTACTCTTTCACGTAAAAACGGCTGAATAGATCAGGTTGAAATTTTGGTACAGAGATAGATTATAGTCTGGAATAACATATAGGCTACTTTTTATACAAGCTAATACCGTGGCTCCGCTCGCAAAGTCGATCGGTCGGGATGTCCAAATATTATGTTTGTTGCTATTTCACGTAAAAACGGCTGAATAGATCTGGCTGAAATTTGGTACCGAGATAGAGTGTAGTGTGAAATAACATATAGGCTAATTTGTATACAAGCTAATACCCGCGGCTTCGCCCATGGAGTTGATCAGTCGGGATATCTGGATGTATGTTTGTTACTCTTTCACGTAAAAACGGCTGAATAGATCAGGTTGAAATTTGGTACAGAGATAGATTATAGTCTGGAGTAATATATAGGCTACTTTTTATACAAGCTAATAACCGCGGCTCTGCCCGTGGGAGTCGATTGGTTGGTAATCGTTTTTTGGTCATATCCCCGGTTCTACTTAACCAAATGCAATCAAACATACGGCAGATTTTATGTAAAACGAAGACATTTCTAATGAAAAGGCGGCATCAAAATTTGTTCAGCATTTTTTGCGTCCATCACGAGCAAACAGACAAGGATTGCAAAAAAATAGATATTTGTGGTCAACATAACCAAGTCTTTTTTTTCAAATATCTGTCGCCTTAGGTGAACCCTGTAAAGATGGTGTAAGGTGAAACTAATAAATAAGGAAAAAAACTTATGGTCATATCTCCAAATTTTAGGTCTGACCAAGAAAAACGCACTGAAATCCGTTTAGTACTTTTTATCCGAAAGGTTTTGGCTAGACGAGTGGAGACCAGTGGAGTGTAGAGAGGAGCGGAGTGGGGAGTGGTGTTGAGAGTGGAGTGGCAAGTGGTATGGAGAGTGGGGTGGAAAGTGGACTGGAGAGTGGAGTGAAGTGGAGATTGAAGTGGAGAGTGGAATGTAGGGTGGAGTCGGGAGAGGGGATTGGACAATAGAGTGGAGGTGGAGAGTGGAGTGGAGTGTGGAGTGGAGAGTGGAGTGAACAGTGGAGTGGAGTGTGGAGTAGAGAGTGGAGTGAACAGCGGAGTGGAAAGTCGAGTGGAGAGTCGTTTCATTAAAATAGACTTGGTGGTAATACCGAATTCCACGCGGGCGAAGCCGCGGGCGGAAGCTAGTATGAAAATAAAACAGAAACGTGGGAAAATTCACTCGTGTCAACCGTGCAAAATACAGACTACTACTTAAATAGATTTATAACGTACCTCAACCCTACTTTTGAATTATTCCATTCTTAGGGCTCCGCATTTCAAAGGCAATAAACCGAATGCTTACAAGATTACTTTCAGATCAGTGTTTATTTTTATACTACTTAGGTGGCTGACAGTATGATTCGTTTATCACAATAACAGCCTCTGTGGCGTAGCGGTAGTACATGCGACTGCCATGACAGGGGGCGCGGGTTCGATTCCCGCTCAATGCAAATATTTGTATGCATGAATATATCTATTTGCATTGGTCTGGGTGTATCTATGTATAATAAGTATGTATTTACAAAAAAAAGGTAGATAAGTATGTTTATCAGCATTCTAGAACCCATAACACAAGCTAGTTAAACTATGCTTACTTTGGGTCTAGAAAGCGCTGTGTAGAATGTCGTAGAATATATATTTTTTATCGATTCGCTTTTCCACTATCACGAGCTTTAAATGTCATTAGGTGAACATTTCATGCAATCCTTCCAATTTAAAGTAGGTATTTCTGAACTGCTGTTTTTAAGACATCACTCTATTAATTTTCTCCGTGGTCAACCTGAACTAGCTTGTTTACTTGGACCAAGCCCGCACAGCATAATTCACTCATCATAATTCGCCTCAGAATTCCCCATTTGCTGTCGGCCGAAGCCACTTTCTATGAGCAAGTGCGCGAGAAGGAGGCGGCGGAAAGGGTCTGGGAGAGGCTGCACAGAGCTTTCCAGGACGGCGACGGGCGCAGACGCCGCAGGCGTCGGAGGTCTAACGACCTCCGTCCTCCATGAGCGCAGCCTGGGGGTGACGGCAGTACCCTAGCAGAAGCAGGCTGCGTATTCCGGGGGCATGACGGGAACACCGTGGTTTCCAAAGCCGAGGGGTAGGTAGGTAGGTATATCGGCCTTTCCAGGAGCGACTGCCATCTGACCTCGCAACCACGAGAGCAAAGTCTGTCCCAGAGCTTCGTCTCTTGTTCGTTGGCTTTCACTCTCCTACCGAGGCGCGGCGGAGGTGACATGGCCAGACATTTGTTACCCACGTAGTCAGGCGACTGCCGCAAAACATGTGACCGCACTAGCGAACATTATACATTTTATTTGCGATGTCACGGACACAGAAGATGCCGTATCTGATGGTGACTGGTTTTAATACTGTGACCTATATCTAATCATGAACCAAAACGCATGCTTTAGGTATACCGTATACCGCATACCGCAGAAGGTATGCCTCGTACGATGCCACCTGCAGAGGTGTAGGGAAAGAAAAAAAAAGAAGAATAGTGGGGTAAGTAGGGTAGCTAGAGTTCACTGTACCCCTTCTCCCCTCGCCCTTCCTACCCTCTCCACCCCTTCCTAGGCAGCGCGTGTGTGACACCCTTAGTGTTGCACACGCTCCATATGCCACAGTGACCGCTTCCCATCAGGTGGGCCGTATGCTTTTCTGCCACCTACCTATATAGTATTAAAAAAAATGGTGACAAAAAAGGAGGGAAACCTATACCTACTTAACATAAGTACCTAATGTTACTTAAATTCTGATTCTTATTATTTTATTACGTAACTGTGGACGTAAGTCGGTACTTAGGTACCTATCGGTTGTGCTCGCAGAAAAAGAAAAAACATTCGTGCTTACATATATAAGTATTAATTACCTTTACTACGACGTTATTTAACTACAGAACTTTGATATCGCCCGTCGGTTGTGGGGGTCAGATAGTCGTTTCGCGGAAAATATCGAAGTGCGCCGCTTCATAGCTAGAATGAAAAGCCAACCCTACCCCAACTGAGTTGGGAAAGGGCTCGGAGAATGATGATGACTACGAAAAGTTAAAGAACTGGCGTGCTCTACCGGCGCACGTGTTTTCTATAATCCCGGGTTCTTTATGAGGGGCGGGAAAAAAAAGTTCAGGTCTGCGGAAACATCTCATTGTCTTAATAGAAAGCTATACTTATAGCGCAACGCGATCATCATGCAAATCATCGGTCATCATCGTGAACCGTGATCATTTGAAACATTAATGTAAGTAGACTTGGCTCTACCTAAGTTGCGTGATTGAGCGACACTTTTTCGACTTTCCGTACCTAAAACATTCGAATTCGAAGAAATTCACCAACGCATCATCAAGTAGGTACCTGAAAGACACTAAAAAAGGTTTTAATAATTCCCCACTAGGCAGCGGTGCAGCGCTCTGATTCAATGTCAAAAAAATCGCAGCTCCCTCGCCAACGATCGGACCCGTTATTAACACACGTAAATGACACCTTTTTTACTCATACGAGCCTGCGACTAAACTTACAGTTATAGGCTCCTATGAGTTAAATTTGCGCAAACTAGCGATAATCGCGTAATCAGTTAATATTAAACGAGACACCTAAAACAGGTACCGGTGGGCTACAATAAGGTTGGTGTGCGGGCGTGCGCGCTTGCGCAGGGCCACTCCCGGGGGCGGCGCGTCTTGCCCCGCCCCGCGACCCGCCTCCAGCCCTTCGACACGGTACTTCGATGCAGGGCCTGAGTTTACGCCGCTTTGCATTTCGGTGTAAGTTTTGTAATTTGAATCAAATTAGAAGTTCGTGTAGTCATGATATTATACTTACTTAGCTATCTTAAGTTATTGTTTTTTATATTTATATTGAAGAATTTTGAGTAAGTTTGTGGTTTTAAGTAGATATCTTATCTTACTTATGCGTAATGGAGTTCACTTATAGACAAAAAATTAATCTTTGTTATTTCTAATTATATTTACCTACAGATACTTATACTTATAGATCATTAACCAACCTATAGCAACCTTTAAGTACTTAGAGCCTGTGTGTAATATTGACTCTACGTGCTAGCGTGAGGTCTTGAATTTTAATCCGGAGGCGGGTAAAATATCGAGAAATGGGTTTTTGTTAACTTAGGCTTGCATGGTCATGGTCATGTAATATGATAGTATTTTTGCAGTTTAATTACACATTATACCCGCTTGGATCCGACTTTAGAAAGTTGCCTAGTAGGTATCTAGGGGAGAGGTGGCATGAAAGGGACATTTTTGATTTTGAGGTCCTAGTAACTTATTGAGAAAATATTTGGAAAAGTTTGGAGTCGCATAGGAAACGTTTATTATTAGACTACTGAAATAAAATGCAATAATTGTCATTAATAAATTCTTGGTCATTTATTTTCGCATCTTAAAAAAATGTATCTTTTGTCCCTTTCATAAATGGACTGTATTGAAAGGGACGTAGTCATTTATGAAAGGGACAGTACCTTATTTTGAGGAAATAATGTATTGACGTAATTGAGTATTATTGTTTTCATCTAATAAATTAACATAATTTAAACACTTTTATGTAACTCTAACCAGAAATCAAAAATATAAACATTTTTCTCAGATTTAATTAATTTAAAAAATATTATTAGATTTTCTTAAGACAATTATAATTAGGCTCCTTTTAATTCACAAGAAATTAAATACATTATATAAAATTAAAGAAAAATCAACAATATAATTATATCCCTTTTTAGACTTAGACTGCACTACAAAAAATATTCTTACTTTTTAATAGAATTATACCACATCAACAGCCTCCATAAAGTTTTTTTTATTGACTGCCTCTTAATTTTTTTGCATCGACACCCGTTCTTTTCTTATGTGACATTTCTAATCTAAAAAAGAGTAAAAAAAATATAAGAAACCTAGTGCAAAATAGCAATCTTAAAAGAAACACTTATGAAGGGGATGTCCCATTCAAAACTGTTTGTTGTGTCCCTTTCATAAATATCATACAAAAATTAAAAAAATAACCACAAAATCAACAATATTAAATGAAAGTTCACAAACCTTATGTTCTTATATTTCTGGATGCCCAACCTATCTTAAAAAGTGATTCACACATAAATAATTAACTCACAGCAATGCATAAGACGTTTCGAAACTATAACAGATAAAATACTTTTCAATCCCAATAACAACACTCTCATGAATCCGCCATGTTTGAAATGACAGAAGTTTGAAGTTTGCTGCGAATAAACTTGCGTCAAGGTTGCCATACAACAAAAATATTGCTGACTGGAAATTGTTTTTATTTTACAAGTTATTTGAATTGTCCCTTTCAATACGTGTCCCTTTCATGCCACCTCTCCCCTACATACCTAATTAAAAACATTGAATTGGGTAGATCGGCCAGGTAGGTAGGTAACTGTTAACCCCCCACCCCCGTCCCCTTTTTTGAAGACGGCATGCGGTTTTATTGGGCTCAAGTCTGGTGTGGTATTCCGGAAAAAAGGTATAAAATTCTTAGATAAAGGCTCTATCTACCTACCTACGTGAGGTTCCAAGATATATACTTATTTAGGTATATACTGACTTACCAACCCGGTAGACGCCAGGTTCAATCTCAGATTGTGTCACCTACCTAGGTACTTCCCTACCCAGTTGTTATTTGGCACATCGCGCTTCTGGAGGAAGAGTGAGAGTCCGGCTACGATCGGCTTAGTGCGGCTTTGTAGAGCTTTCCTTCTATCGTACCTACCTACTAAGAAGGTACCTAGTAGGTACTTACGCAATGCACTATATTAATTATGGGTAAATATTATAGGTAGCTATATTATTTACGTACCTATTCATATTTTTAACTACTTAACAGTTTGTCTCGTCGGGGGGACCGCTCTAGATCTTTGCGAGACAGACGATTAGGTTATGATTAGGTGAGCGGTCCCCGACGAGACAAACTGTTAGTTAAAAATATGAATACGTAAATAATATAGCTACCTATAATAATAATAAAGGTTTAATACTTAGGGTAGATAGGTCATAATATAACAGTTATTTTTTTACTTTTTAAAGGTTTTTTACTGTGCTTTTTTGTGAGTCGGGGGTTTTTAAAATTTTTAATTAAATTTTTATTTCATGCTTTTTATAGGGGTAACTTAAGTATAATAGCTATTCATTATTTAATTTCAACATACGTATAGTCTATCAACAATTATTCAGAGCTAATGCGAATTGCGCGGAGTGTGGTTACAGAATTAAAATACATTCCACTCGTCATATTTTTCGAATGGCTTAACCGATTTTCATGAAACTTGCGGTATCGTGATGTGTAAGTTATGACCTTTCATTTGATATCCAACACGGATATATTTGAACACTTTCAATTTTTCATCACCACTTTCACCCCTTATAATTATCTTTGAAATGGCTTAACCGATTTTCTTAAAACATAGCTAAGAACACTCTCCCCCAACCCATCTTTCAAACAAAAGAAACAGAATCAAAATCGGTTCATCCGTTTGGGAGCTACGATGCCACAGACAGACTTACAAACACACACACACGTCGAACTTATAACACCCCGTTCGGGTTTCCGTCGGGGGTTAAAAATCTGCTCGCGTGCCTTGCCTGAAATTTATTAATAATTTATTCGTCAGCCAATCTTATTTTTTAATGGATCCCGATTGTTCAGTTGTTATGTTTCTAGACCACAGGACATCTAAGTGCTTCTTTTTTCTTTTTAGTTTTTTACGCAATCGGGTTTTTCTGATTTTTTTATCTAGGTATATCTAGTTATATTTGCATCTTGAGTTTTCTATGCATTGTGAATGAAATTAATATGGTTAATCGGACTCGACGTCCGCAATTTGTGCGCGCCTTGCATCTGTCATGTTTATATTGAATCTTAGGGCGTTTATTGATACGAACATCGCTTAAAAACTATTTTTTCAAAACTTAAATGATGTCCAAATAATGATAATTTTGCTTCTAAGAGTCGGTTTTTACGTCGCGCTAAAGAACCCGTGTTTGATGAAGGCAGAATAAGATTGTATATTATTCTGTACGTCAAACGAAAGAAGTGTTGAATACTTGCTTTCAAGACAACAAAACTTACTAATAAAAAGATTCCAGTAGGTACCTAACCTCGTGCAGTGCAGGCGTGGGGGTGATGGGTGGAGCCACCTGTCACTCTAGCAGAAGCAGGCCACGGTTCCTTTTTCTTGGGTCATGGTAGAAGGGGCCATCTCGAAACCGGAGATGGCCCTGGATTAGCCGAGGTGCGAGGGAAATGCCTTATGGGACCACCTTAGACGTTAACGTTTGAAGACCCGACACAGAGTGCGATATAACCGCCCCTGATGGTCGCGGGGGTGGTTCGGTATCCATGAGGATATACGAACGATAAATTAAAATGTAAAAGTACTGACTACAAGGCACTACTAGGTACCTAGGTACTAGGTGTTTATGAGTACTATAGGGTAACTTGAGTCATCACCGGAGTCTGCGGTTTGAATCTTTTTACATATTCATCTTTTTTATTTTAATTAATAATTTTATACCTGCCTGTCTCTACCTGTAGGTAGGTATATCAGTGTAGCTGCCTATATATTATTAAATAGGCATATAGGTCGATATAAACCTATAGAATTTGTTTTCGCAAACTTGTTGCGTGCCTACCTACTTGATTAGCAATCTGAGTTCGTCTACGCGGAATTGAAAAATATAAATTACGTAGGTATGTGTCATCACCAGGGAAAATCCCTACATGCTTAGGTAGATACTTATTTGTAGTAACACCTACTTACCTATTGGTATATTTTAATAATCCTAAGCCTTTTAAACTGAAGTGTTGATATTACAGTTTAACTAAATAAAAATAGTTCAGTAACTACAAAAGTTATCGAAAGATAAAGTTCAATAGATGGCGCCACTAGTCTTTGAAGATTTTATAGGAATATGCATAAATTAATGCGCTTTGTTACTTACCTATTTTAAATAGATTTGTTTTTTCTTGACATAACTTAGGCCTAATTGTTTTATGTAAGCGTATAGGTATGAAAATCTCACGTTTAAACTTAGATTTGAGGTTAATCCCTCCAAACAGTAGGTAGCGCTACGTGCTTAGAGTGTATCTTAGCAAGAAATTGTTATACCTACCTATTTATGCATTTGTACCTAGGCATACAATGTCCTTTAACATAACTTCATAGCCACCTTTTTGAGTTTAATCAAGGGTAGGTAATAAAAATGCATGGGCTGAGTCGGACCGAACCATTACTTACCTAGACCTCGAAGGGCTTCATCAGTCAACTTGAAGCACTTGAATGATTAACAAACGAGCCAAGAGACTCATCATTAATGATGCGCTGGTTGAGACAGAGACCTAGAGCTTAGAACATCACAAAGATTTGCTAGTGCTCCAACTCATTAGAAAGCCATTTACATCATCGAACGACCAACGTACGGCGACGCGGCGTGGATAATTAGGTACTTGGTGAGTTTTATAAATGAGAAAAGTAAAAGAAAAAAACCTTCCTTTAGGTGGTAGGTACTTCCTCCATTCTCTTTTTGGGCCTCTTCTCACCTTCTTTGTGTTTTTCTCATAGTGGGTAGTGACGCACCATTGTCACGTTTACGTTTATAAGTAAACAACAGTAGCCACTAACTTACGTTAACTGTCTCTTTATTCTTCTTCTCAGGCTTCTCTGATAGTTTTGAGAGTATTTTTTACAGTATTTGTTACAAACATGCTTCATTATCGCTAGCAAGAGTTATTACTCGTATGTACATTATACGTGCTGATAACGGTTATCGATACAGTTCATAATTGCCAACCAACGTATTTATAGAATATCCACCAACATAACAACAAAATAAAACAAACTCCATCTCATTCCAATTTTAAACCGTTCTAAAAATACGTCCTCAGCGGTCTCTATCCCACATCGCCCTTTCGTGAAGTAGAGGGGGCGCGACGGCTCGTGGGCGTGCCTTCCGTGCACTGTGCCCAGCCACAAGTGGCGTTTACCACCGTGAGTTTATGTTCGCCTGGTACCATGACGTCATTTTTACCTGCGGGAGAAACACACGGAAACGGATAACTTGATTTTGTTGTATGCAAGAATGTTACTGAAGGTTATATAGTTAGAATGTATGCTATGCTTAGGTAACTACATCACAATACTTATTAATATTAAGTAATTGAAAATAGAAATAGAAAAGACTGATATTTTAGAATCACTACCTTGCAATATTCTAGGATTCGGTTATTAGTACTGATACCTAAATATATTTTATTCGTAAATAAGCGCTTTATCTTAATATATATAAATCTCGTGTCACAATGTTTGTCCTCAATGGACTCCTAAACCACTTAACCGATTATAATAAAATTCGCACACCATGTGCAGTTCGATCCAACTTGAGAGATAGGATAGTTTTTGAAACGGATTTCAACATCCACGCGGGCGGAGCCGCGGGCAACAGCTAGTATTTATTATAAGTACTAACTACATAGAAACATCAAATGCAAATAAGAAAATATTCATGGAAACTAATTTTGCTTTTAAATTAGAATACTTATTGTAGACTCATATCTAAAAAATACTTTGAATTAAAATCAAATTAATAGGTACTGAAGGTTAGCAAAAACTGTAAAAACCTTTGTTTTCAATTAAAGGGTTTCCTTTAAAGTTTTATAAATATTATCTGTACATATTCAGTATTTTTAAGCCGGGGTGCGAGGGAAATGCTCTTTGGGCCACCTTACACCCTGGCGTCAGAAGATCCTAGACGGCGTGCGGTTTTAGTCGGTAAGAGTCCGACATAACCTGCCCCGCTGGCCGCGGGGTGGGTATCCATGAGGATTTCCGCACGAAAAAAAAAAAAAAAAAAAAAAAGGTAGGTATGTATGCATCATTGCCTAATATAGATACCTACCATGTGTAATTATTATTAGTACCTAGGTAGTGCTTATATTATTAAACATATTTATAATTATCCTCACTATTGCACACCATATTTATTTCGTCATTCCTTTTACACGGCTGCGGAACGTGACCGTGATTGAAGCGATAAACTTGAAGGTATAAAATTGAGTCGATAACTCCCGTATCTGCGACAACCTTCATGTCGGGTAGGTACAGGTAGGAGGAGTAGAGTCCAAAAGTGATAGTTTGCCTTCGTGGAAGATGACATGCGTGCCAATGGTCTCACCGCCAGGAATGCCGAAGATTGTACGACAGTCGGAAAGCGGATCCCGGGCTCCGAAGTGAAGACCTCAGACGCAATCGGGATACAAAGCTGTTATGACGATTAATTAAATTTCTTTTTTATAGGTAAACTGGCTTCGCACGGATGCAGTTAAATTTTCCATTAGGTAAGTACCTACACTATCTAATATGCTAAAGAGTGGAATACCCTGCCTGAGTCTGTATTTCCGGAAAGCTACAACCTGGGAATATTCAAGTCTAGAGTGTATATACAGGTTACTTCTAGGCAAGACCACATCATCACTTACCAACAGGTGAGATTGTGGTCAAACGCGAGCCTACTTATTAACAATAAAAAAGGCATACTTAGGTAGGTATACCTTCTGTAGAAAAATATCTTGGTAATATACCTAAATGGAATTGTTGGATTTCTATTAGTCATTTGTGTTCTGTCAGTGCCGTTCTGATCATAGGAAGTGTATAGTGAAGATAGAATTATTAAGTACCTTTTTAACGTTGCCATTAAAATATTTTTACCTACAGGGTCGGCAGCGCGAGTGTGTCGTCCCTGGTGTTGCAAACGTCCATAGGCCATGGTGACCGCATGGGCCGGTGCTTGTCGGCCATCTAAGTGTAATTAAAAGGAAGATGGGGTAATAGGTAAGCGAGTTTTCAGTTAATGTTTTTTGATATTGTTCATTTCTAAATGAAACTCCCGATATTCCTACGATTCTTTGGAACTCGGCCCTTATTTTTTCGTTGGTTCTAAATTGAAATATCCCTTCGAAACCCCAGTGCTGTTGAGATTTGGTGTCAGATACAAAAATAGGAGTAATACGGGGAATCTGCCCTGCCGAGGGCAATTCCTGGAGGCGGTAAAGAAAGAAGCCACACCACCTCTTTTTATGACTTGTGAACGTAGTTGTTCTATAGTTATTTATAACAACTACTACTTAGGCGCAATCTCAAACAACCTTTGTTTACAGAGAATTTACTTCGTCTACGAAAGCTCACCGGGCGTGGACGTAAAATAGTCTATTACTTTACGTCCACGCCCGGTGAGCTTCGTTTTGAGGCATTGCGGTAAGGCTGGAAAACTCGACGTAGTTTGCTTAATACTAAACATTTCATTGGATCCTTCTGGCGACTTCTAGGTGTATATTGAGCAATAAATTTACCAAACTTTGGAAAGGAAACTTAATATAATGAACCTTTCGTGCGGGACACCCCACAGATTCCACCCCGCAACCAGCGGGGGCAATAATGTCTGTTAATACCTATGTTTAGGTCTTTGGATGTTTAAATGTTTGGATATTTAGATGTTAGGATGTTTTGATGTTTTGATGATTGGACGTTTGGTTTGGATGTTTGGATGTTTCGCTATTTGTTACTCAATTATGCTCTAACACATAGGCTATTTTTTATCCCTTGAATAGGTTCCCATGGGTTGCAAGAAAGTGATCAGAATTCCTCGCATGCTCCGCGGCTTCGCATGCTAAGTACTTTTACATAAAAAGAACAATGACATCCTCGTCCCGAGATTCGAATCCAGGCACTCCCTATCGATGGCAAACATAAGCGTAAACCTAAGAGTGAAACAGGATTTACAGTAACTGTGTTGAATTAATTTTATCTTTTGAATAATTTTATTATTATTAAAACTATCACCTATGTTATCTAGATATTACCTGCTAAGTATTTATGAAGTCATAGGACTTTGTGATAAATTAGATTTAAATCCATCAATGACGCAAACTCCGAAGCCAATATCAAAACGTCATCCGAACCGTAAACTGTCTATACTCATGAACAAAACGTGGGTCGTGTACATGAATTTATTAAACAGTCAAGGTGACGATCGATGAGGTCGCGCAATCGCACCGAACGCCTAACCACGTGGCGCTCGACAGATGGCGGTGGCGTACACAGCGCATGCGTCACATTATTGAACGCACGCACACATGCAATCAACACACAAACACACGAACTCGCTCTGACATAAATCATATGTTGTCCGCTCCTAACCATACGGCTTCAAAATACTTTTGAGGCGAGTAATGACGAAAATCAGCATCTACAAGCGATTTTGGATTCTATTTTGTGAGCGCTAAGATGCTGTTCGTTGTTATTTGTCTTGTCGTTACAGAAGTGGACGTGTGAGCTAAATGTCTGGCAGCGGGCACCCGTGGACGTCAATTACCGTCTTTATCTGTAGCCGTTTACGGGACAACATACCGCTGCTAGATGCCACGGGATATATCCACATTCCTCCTGGTTTGGACATTTTATGGATACTTTACATATTTTGAATATGTTTTTAGGTAGAGTTGACTCTGTACTTCACTTTGTTGTTTACAATGCTTTTGGAAGGATGCCAATTTGTGCATATTTTACAAGTCACAATGTATGTTTATTTTAGACGTCTCTTCAGGTATACGTTTTATACTGGGGAAAAATCGTTGATTGTATTGCTATGTTGGCATACATTTTTTAACCGATTTCGAAAACTAAAGAGGTTCACATTTTGGTTAAATATATTATTATACCTATAAAATTGTCTGTCACTATATGGACGGATTTGCAAAATTATTTTTCTGTTAGACAGAAATTGATTCCTTAATGTTCCCGTGTAAATTTCGTAAAGATATGATGACAAGTTTCGGATACAGACAACGGAACTCTTTAATAATTGCCAAAAAATGCATGGTTTATGTAATTTCATAACATAACATCACGTCTGTGTCCATCGTGTATGCACCGAGAATTGCAGTTCATATTGGGTGCCTTTTTTTATCGTGTGGAAATCCCCATGGATACCACACCCGTCAGTCATCGGGGGTGGTTATGTCGGAATCGAACCGACTAAAACCGCACGCCGTCTCGGGTTTTAATTACCGGGGTGTAAGGTTACCTAATAGGCATATCCCTCGCACCCCAGCTGACCCTGGGCCATCTACGATTTTAAGATGGCCCTCTCGACCCCCCGAAAGTGCATATTGGGTACCTGATTAACAATTTTCTAATCAATTCGAGTTAATACATTCGCGTATAAAAATTCTTATGCCATCAGGCGTGTTGTTCCTACAATACCTACGTCTGAACGCAGAAAAATGTAGGTAAGCACCCTTTCTACTACATTTTTCTGAAACAAATATTTGTACAAACACAGTTGAAACAAAAAAGTGCAATACAAAGAGAAACTTCAAGTTACGCCGCTTGTTACGAAAACTAAAATAAGTATTGAATGCGGAACCGGGGCTACGTAATGGCAGTCACCAACAAAACTCCATACTTTATGTCATGACTATGGGAAGTCTGCAAAGTTTTAGACGGCAATTTATGGCGTTTGCCACTCTGGATCGACCGGTTTACGGGCAAGTTTGCCACTTGCCAGAACGTATTTTGCATTTTAATCACTATTTTGTATCGGCATTTTATATTGCAATTGAGTAAATTTAGAAATTAATTGAATTAATCAAGACTAGAGATACCCATTTATTTTAAGGTTATAAAAAATTGTTACAAAATAATACATTTTGTGAATGTGCAAATGTGAGAATCAGTTTTTTTTATTTAGAAGCTTTGTTATTACCAAATTTAAAATAACCGAACATTTGAATAAAACTATTAAATAACTTAACATTATTGTTACCATTTCAGTCAATGATGCAATATTAAAAAAATCCTACACGTAATCAATACAATCATTTCAGTTGTCTATAGATCGTTAAATTATTTCTTCTTCATAGGAAAGATCAAATTAAAATAAAAGCAGCAGTACCTATTATTAAGGTAAATAAGCATTCAAAGCAAATATCTTGTCCATAAAGGACAAAAAAGATTTCAATAATTGTTATTTCACAAAATATGTTATTCATTTGTATACAGAAACCGTAAGTTATAAAACAAATGTAAAGGAATAACATTCTAATGGTTAACGAATGTTAACAAGAACCGACAAACAGTTTTTTTAGTGGCCCGCTAATGAGAGCGACGCGTTAAATGCTCAATCGGAACTGGTGACAAGTACCAGAGCCGCATAACGCACAAGGAAGTTTATCGTGGCCGACGGAAGCCGGGAAATGTCTCTCGAATATCGTCGCCACACACGCGCGCGACAATTCCTACTGTAGATAGCCGAGTTCATTCCACACAGTAGAGTTATCTGTTACTGCTACAATATATAGATGAAATCGACGCGATGTATAAAATTTACGAGTATTCTGTTCTTGAATTGAGTTCGCTTTTTGTTTTACGGATGTTCCATTTTTAAAATAGGAATTTCATTTGATTTTGTTCGTTTATTTCATTTGTTTTCTTTTATTACCTTTACGAAGTTTTTATGAATCCATAGATGTGCGTCTCAGACTAAAAATGTGCGTATCAGTGGATCGTCTGTGGGTCTATTTGATATTGGTCAAGACAATAGGGACTTATAAAATTGATCTGTTAGATGGACGTGGACCATACATTTTTTACCTATCAACTGATTAGTTATATTTATGATGAAATGTACTTCTTGGAATCCCGTGAAATTAAAAAGAGGGGATCGGCAGTATGTGGGCGGTGTGCCATCATTGTGAATGGGAGGCGTTAATTTATTATCGTGGCATTTAGTTTTATTTATTACGAATCATTTAGATTGCTCATTCTGAGTAGGTAGGTACATAATAACAAAATATGCAGAGCCTATGTATTCAAAATATAGACATAGGTAGGTGTTCGTTTTAGCTAAAATTTCGATTAGAAAGAGAACGTTGCTTCTACACCTACATGGTAGATTAGGCTTTCTAAGTTTTTATGATATAAAAATATTATTTATACGACCTATGACCATGTCTTATATCCAAAAGGGGTAGGCAGAAGTGCATTAACACGCATTTTTAACCCACGTAGGTAGGTACCTACTACGTTACTATCAACTGGACATTTTTGCATAATTTTTAACACAATTAGGTATAATCCTACCTGACCCGGGAAACGAACACACATAAGACTGAATACTGGTGTAGGTATCACCGATATTTATTCTCTCCTGTTTCCATTCAATGAATTCCTAACAATAGGATCAGCTAGGTACTGCTCTCGAATTCCTTTCCGGTCGAAAGGAAGTGATACAACAAGATCACAGCCGATTGTTCCCGTTACATTATTATCACAGGATCTACGTAAAAAAAGTATATTAAGCCATCAAAAGTTCTAATCCGGGGCCCAGATTATCAAAAGTTTGTGTCGCCATCGAAGCAAACAAACTTACAACATCTGCCGTTTTCTCAGGAACGTGCCAAGTCCCCCTGATCGCCTTTGTAGCTACAAAGGAACCAAGCGGCGATTAAATAAGGACCACAGTATTCACTTTGTGGAAAGGGCGAGCGAGATGGGTAGAGGACCGGAACATTACACAAGCCCGTCTCGGTTGACGGGCCCCGAACAAAATGAATGACTGCGGCAACGGATTAAAATGCGCCGTAACATCGGAATGAATGAAAATAATAAAAAAGCTATGATTGCGTAACTTGAGGCTAGTGGGAAGTAGAATGAGGATAATGATACAGTTAGCACGCACCATAATTATATAGCGATATTGATTTGACGATTTGTGCGGAGTGGCGGTAGAATATCACTAATTACGTGTAGGTAGGTATCTCAGCGGTGGACACTCTGCATCATTGGGAATGCTGAGGTTAGTAACACCTTGGAACCTCTGCAGTTACGTTGCCTCTCTGGTTGTATTTTTCCATCGCTTTCACGATGAATCTTCTGATGAGCTCATTCAACTAATTCCATCCTCTGCTTTCCTATTCAGAACAACCCATGCTGGACTGCGATATCATCTACATACGTACGGTACAAATAATACCATGTCTAACCAAGCGGCACGATACTTCCTTTTTTGTCGCACGATAAAAAAATGGAATACTCTACCCGCATACATAATTTCTTCTACTTACAATTTGAAAGTCTAGATGCCATAAAGAAAGGAGCAACCATTGTAGGATCTACAGCATCAATAATGGCTTATATCTTCTGGACTTCATACTGGCTTCTTACCATCCAGCGAGGTGCAATTATTGATGGACTGTGGCACTTGTGTATTGTGGTGCTTATGAAATTTTCCTTACATTAAAACCGAATAAAGTTCTTCTACACTTTGCTCAACAACCCAGGACCCAGGCATTTAATATTTTAAGAAAAAGAATTACGAATATACATATATACTCATATACAGGGTGAATTTTTCAAAAGGGATTGGATGGCCAAACCCGAAACTATAAGGAATAGCGAAAAATGCTCAAAGGAGTCACGAGCCCGATTTTGATGAAACTTAAAACCTCATCATTAGATTTTTGAAAAATCACTAATCCTAGCTAGGAATCGAACCTGTTGATTTTGAAAAAAAAAACACACCCTATATTATTACACCATACGATAGTGTTGCTATTAAGGATCTTATTCTGGGAAGTAATGACATACCGCAAACTAAAGGAAGTAGCTCATTTTTAACAAAATGCATATTATTTTTCTTACATTAACTGATTAATTGTTCAAAATGTAGACCATTGTTTTCAATACATAGCTGGATTTGAGACCTCAAGGATCGTACTGCATTCAAAATTAGAATTTAATTGATTCCGTTTGGAATATTCTCCAAAGAACGTGTCAAGTAATCAACTGTATCTCTGTATCATTATGTGTCTTTGTAAATTTGGTTTTTGACATACCCCCAGAGAAAGTAATCTAAGGAAGTAAGATCCAGGGATCTCGCTGGCCAAGGCACAGGACCATGCCTTGCAATAAAATTGTCGTCAAACTGCTGAATCAGAATCTCTTTTACGGCTATTATGGGCTGGAGCTCCATCTTGTTTAAAAAAACATCAATCATTATAATCATTCTGAGTATAATTTAAAACACGGAATAGGTACAATCTTTTCTGGGATTTCGAACGAATCAAATCAAGGTCAAGGTCTTGTTGTAATGTCCACTTATCTATTAAATGTGCTGATCTCTCAGCACGAATGAGTCGATCCACCTTAACCAGGCAAATATCGTGCGGGTGGTAGGTACATTGTTCTGAGGTACAAGGTACAAGGTCTTGTTGTAATGTCCACTTATCTATTAAATGTGCTGATCTCTCAGCACGAATGAGTCGATCCACCTTAACCAGGCAAATATCGTGCGGGTGGTAGGTACATTGTTCTGAGGTACAAGGTACAAGGTCTTGTTGTAATGTCCACTTATCTATTAACCCTAGATCACTAACCACTCGTCAAAATTACGACGCTCACCTCACGTATTTGATGTTTCAATAAGTTCCCGCCCCCTCACGCTGCTGCCGTTCTCTTTACCTTCCTAATTCATATCACTAGTGACCCGCAATCATTCATTACGGATGCATGTATTCCAGATTAGGAGATATAACGAATCCATCGTAAAAATTACGAAAGGTTAGTAACTACGCAATGTTTTTCTTGGTCATATATTTTTGTATCCTGTCGGTTATTTTAATTTACAATTATATACATATGATAATTTATGTATTTTATGAAGTATATTATAGTGATTTATAATTTATACTAGTTTATGTTAATATTCCGAATATATATTTATATTATTTTATATTTTTGCGAATTATTTTGTGAAAGAGTTATCTATACCATTATATGGGTCAAACTGGTATATAACTATGGAGAACTGGTTCACTTCAGTTCCTCTGGCTATTTAATTATCAAAACCTCAGATTTGTAGGTATTGTACGAAACAACAAGCGAGAGATCCCTAAAGATATGGCAAAATTCAAGAAATATAGGGACTTCGATGTTTGATTTTATCAAGATTAGACTTTAGTACCTAGTTGGACAAGCCAAAGTCCAATAAGGTCATTTTCCTATCTTCTTCTACTCTTTATCAACCAGCTGAATTCAAAGAAGTCCAAAATAATTGAATTTTACAACTCAACAAAGGTAACTGTGGATCAGATGTGTTGGGACAACCCAACTCATAGGAGTACCAGCTGTTAAGCCAACAGATGACTGTGCTTATTTTATGACATCCTAAATTTGTATATAGTAAATAGTTATGTGTCTAATACGATCAGAAATGGAAAAAAAAACATTAAAAAGACGGGCATTTATATTAAAAATGGCAGATAAATTAACAAAGTCCTGGTTGCAGGCAAAATATTAGACCGTAACTTTACGCCCCAATTTGAAGCAAATTATAGCGGATATCTTAAAAATTGATTCTGATGCGCAGCCAGGTCCTAGTCTAGATCGTAAATCATGAAAAGATTGTAGCTACTGCCCTGCAAAAAAACGCTGTATGACCACAAACTTCTGCAACAGCTGCAAAAAAGCTATTTGTAGGGAGTATATCGTTTCAATGAGCAATCATTGTATTAATTGACATATTTAATTACAGTTCATGTTTTTTGATTTAAATAAAGGTAATACTGACAAATAAGTTCATTTTATGTTATTTATAAAGTTGTTTCATATTAAATATTGATGTTTTAATTCATCGTAAAATTTACGAATGGTTAGTGATCATGATACTCTAAATTAAGGTTAGTGAGCTAGGGTTAAATGTGCTGATCTCTCAGCACGAATGAGTCGATCCACCTTAACCAGGCAAATATCGTGCGGGTGGTAGGTACATTGTTCTGAGGGTCTTAATTTTCTTTTGTTTTTAGCGTTCTCTACTTCAATTATCCTCACCCCTTTGAAAATAGTGACGTGCAGAGTAACTTTTGAACGTTAGGTGGGCGGCATGTTTATTTGTCAGTATAAAAAATAACAACACGGAGTCATCAGTGCAACTAAATTTTAAATAATTAAATGTAAGCAAACTTCTCAATATTTCATGGGCTTCTTATAAGGGGTTTTATAAGGATTCTAAGGAGGTCGGCAACGAGAATGGCCTTGGTACCGAGAATACTTTGGCATAGCCCAATCTATAATAAATACGGTGTTATCTTTTAATAGAGATATTGTGAGAATCTTTGGAATCTTTCAACGACGCCATGTCAACAGTTCTTTTCTATGACAGTTTGTCATATTTTGTCACTACTGAAAGTAGCCGTACCAAAGAACAAAAGGTATGCGAGCCAGTGTGTAATCGGATACTAATTCCACATGAATAGCTATGGTACTGACGTACTAATTCCCTCCACCTTATGTGCTATAGATTAAAATCAACCGATATCAGACGTCCGTCGATATTATTTGTAACAAGCTGTATTATTTGCACATAGTTTTTCCCAGATTTTTCAAAAAATAATTTTAAAACCAAAACGAAAGCAAGATAATTATCGTTTTTGCTATTTTTTATTCAGATATTTATTCATTTTTATATTTATTCATTTTGTTACACCTTTCCAAGGTTAAACCTAAACATGATAATTGCGGCTAGTTTAGTATTTAGAACTAGATTTAGTACTAGATTTAGATTTAGTTTTTCCTTTAGATATTTGCAATCGTATTTGCCATGACAGTTTCAAGGAATTCAATAAAGTTTGTAGGTACCTTTTCAAGGCAAAAAAATCCTTATCTCGTTTTCATAAAATGTAATCACTCTAGTACTACTTACAACGCATTAAAGGATGGAGGAGTCTTATAGACTCCAGATTTTTATCCTGCCTACCTTAGAAACCTGCACCTTTGAGCGATTTGTGATACAGTTCTATTTGTCCACGGTTATCATAAGTCACTCCAAAGTAGCATTCCACGTTCCAAACTCGGTGCGTCACATTTCAAGTGTCTGCTAAATATTTATAGCGTCAGTGACAACCAGCCGCAATTATCATGTCTATCTGTCGTCGAGTCTTCGCAGGAAGAGGGCTGTCTCCATCTCTCTCCGCGCTCCTGGTCATAAAGTCGAATGTCTGTTGAAAATAATGACTGATTTGGTACATAATTTACAGTCCTCGTTATTAAACTGTAAGGTTAGCACGAATTATTGACCGGATAGCGGTATATATATTGACTGTCTCCAGTCTCTCGATATGAACACGATACGATTACTATTTGAATGTAATTTCGTACTCACCCTACTGAATAAGTGATTGCTTTAGTTCATTGAATTGAAATTCTGAAATCAATATATGGTTATTTGTTTTATGTCTTCACATACCATCCTTAATGACTTTCCTTTCTTATATTATAAAGAATGTTCATAATGTTTTCTTGATATTTACCAATAATAAGACAAGGCAGGTATTTGCACTGGTGAACAAATTATCACTGGAACGCTGAAACTGGGAACATTGAGTAAGCTGTTGAATTATTCATTGCAACTCTGTCTAGGGTAACAGTTATTGCTTATAGACCTAGCTAGGTAGACTAGATATACCTACTTTGATTACCAAAATATTAAATAGGTAGTGCTTGTTATCTTGTGTCGATATTGATACTGATATTCAGCAAAAAAGTATTTTAAATTGAGATGGTCGTTAATTATTGCATGCTAGGTGTTATTGCGTAACATATAAGGTACCTACATAATGGTAACTATTACGATAATAGTAATTAAAGCAGGTATCTAGTGGGCACCTACTACCTAGTTTCGACTAAGTAGTTTTTGTATCAACTATACTTAAATCAGCTCTAGGTATTAGGTACCTAATGATCTGTCATTACTTTTTTAACTACGTAATAAAAATGTAAATATTATAATGTAATACGGAGATGCTTAAAATAATACATAGATAGGTACATATTTACAAGGATTTTGTGTTGAATAAAATTTTTTAGTAATTTGCCGCAATGATGGACCTAAGTTAAAAAGTGGCAAATAATGTTCAGACAGTAATATAACGGAAACTACATCATGTCCAATGAAACGTGTTCAATAATAAAATCCAATCTCTGTATGATTGTATGTACTTTTACTGTGGGGGCTAATGGTGCCGTGCCGGGTCGACGGCCGTGCGACAAAGACCTGCATACAAAACCTTGTATGTTAGAGGGAGATAGGGAGACGAGAAGTGCTGGCAAATACGGTCGTAAAGTAAAACACGGTTTGTGCTTTTTGTTCGATTTAACTTAGAAGTTGCTTGGGAATACGAGTGTGGGCCGAAAATTAGTGAGAACAATCTCTGTACAAACAGTTCAAAATTAGGCAATGAAGCTGGATGCACGGACAGTGAGAGTTGGGCCTTTGTTTATTCTTCAAAGCCGGGTCAGTTCACTTGTAGGGGCGTAAAGGATTGGTAGGTAAATCGATTGAAGTCCTAGCAATTCTGGAGCTGGATATTGTAACAACTAGATAGGTACGTACATCAGTAGTAGATATTGCTCTGCTTACCATTATCCCTGGGGATAACTATACTTAATGGTTCAAATAAATTCATAAGCCTGTCATTTTTATGTAGACATCGGACGAGTTTACTGAAGAACTGGAACCGTTTTTGGTTTCAAATTAGCTCTCTGATAAGTAGGTAGGTATCTGCTACTCAGAACTGGATGATAATACTCGTATAATTTTATTTCAACTAATATTAGCTAAATTTACTAGGCAAGTATTTGTACACAAATTGTAACTTTAAACTAACTTCCCAATGAGTTGAAAACCTCAAACTTTAGAAATAATTCTGAAGTAAAGTGACAGAACAAAGGTATAGAACTAAAATAATGCATGAAAAAGTAATTTTCATTAATAGGTACAGTGGTTATTATTGAAATTTACCTTGGAAGATACTTTAGTTGTAATAATTGGCTATAAATGTCGGTTGGAATAAAATAACAGTCGTAATCCTAGTACATACAGGAAGTTTCCACAGTAATATTATCCCTTCCGGGAGGGCAGTATCACTACACTAGACACTTGCTATAATCTAAGAACATACCTACTTACTCTTCACTAACTTGGGCTTAAAACCTGTTTCCTATTCTAAGAACGAGTAAAATTAATATCAGGCAATAATGGACATAATGGAAGCCTAAACACAACATTAATTTCCACGAAATGTTCTCAACCTCTGTTTACATTGCCCACCGAGGGGTGATTATCTTGGCTCCCGACCTGCCCTAACGATTACAATAAGTAAACAATAGGAAGGGCGTTGCGTGCGATGCTATCTGCAGGTATACCTATCATAAAGTTATATAAAGTTGCCAGATTTTGCAGTTTCCGCAGAACGGTAGTAAAATATGAATAATTTAAAACCTTGTGGCTTGTAAGGGGATTAAGTATTTGTAAAACAAAAAAAATGAATTAGCATAGTTTAAAGGAGCATTTTCATTTTAGGTGCTTTAGATAATCATTTAGTTAAGTACTAGAAATGTTATTATATGTTTCAGAAGTAAGTGCGGATTTTGTCTATCGTACTAATTTACCTAACTAATAATTAAGTATTTAAAATAAACTCTGCTATGTCTGGGCCGTCTAAGTAAAAATGTCAACCAATGCCTTCTCGTAGATATCGTTGTAACGGCTAACGGATATAATTATGGCTAATCGCCATCGTAACAATAAACATACAGACCATGAAAGAATACCCGGTTTACGGTAATGGGCTCGCCCAATGCCAAAGTCGAGTGCGTCGCATTACTTTTTCAGTGTCCTAGTATTGTAAACACACCTAAAATAAAACTGTAATAAAAGATATGAACGAACATGAAATTTGAGCGTAAATGAAAGTACACCTACCTAATTAATTTATCGTCTCTCATCACCTCATCATAAACTGTACAGGCATGGACCTGTAAAGCCTATGGACGGAACGCATTAAAGACTACAACTGATTATATTAGAGTCGGCCCACTAGTCAGCCACTACGCGGAAAATGTCGTGCCATTTAGTCAGTTAAAGTAGCCAAATACAATAAAACTGCAGTGAAAGCAAGAACAAAATATCCAAGAATCACATTTCAATCTTTGGGTAACATTATTGCAACCTAAAATTCGCTCACATATGGATAGCCGCTGCCAGTCCGAAAATATTTCTCATACCATTTAAAATCATAATGATCGTTTTTCATAAATTAATACAAAAAAAAATGATCAATAACGGTTATTAGTGAGCTCCGTTGGTAGCAATAAAAATGTTTGAATAAAAAAATTATCAAATAAAAATTATGAAGAGTGATTATTATGAGCACAAATTGGTAGTAAGACAATATGTAAGCCAATATGGACCCCAAATACATTCCTGTGTTCAAAGCGATCCGTCCATAGATTTTATAGGTTCATGTAGGTATACAGGGATATAATTCAGCGAAATGTATGTCGGTGTGAAGTAAGCTATTAGAGGTAATGGTAATTTTATTATTATGTATGTTTTATTGTTGATAACCTCACATTTGACCTTTATCTCACATGGTAGTGACAATGTGGTCTACGACGAATCACGCTTGCCTAGAAGGAACCTAATCAGTCGTTACTTGAAGATTCCCAGGTTATAGCTTTCTGGGGTGCGGACCGGAACCTCCACGCGGTGCACCCGGGCAAGGGAGGCGAGCAGCGCCTTCCACTCGCCATGGGAGACGCTGCTGCCTGCGGCCAATCCAGCCGGGGTGGGATCCCTCTGACTAGCAGAGGGCACAATAGGAAGCGAGCGGGGGCCAGCTGATTTTCTGCGCGTCAATGGTTGGGTGACAGGAGGGCCACCTGTCACCCTACACTCCGGTAATAAAGACCCGAGACGGCGTGCGGTTTTAGTCGGTTTCATCCCCAAGGCCTACGGGGGTAGTATCCATGGGGATTTCTTCACTAAGTATAAAAAAGGAGGTATCACACTCGCGTTGCCGACCCTGAAAGGGGGCAGGGGGCTAGGCAGGTGGGGGGAGGAGGGATAAGCTCTGGATACCCTACTTACCGCCGCGCCGGGAACACAACACGATGGTTATTATGGCCGCGGTCTTTTGTAGGGCGGAGGTACTTCCCCAGTCGGACTGCTCAGGTTGCACGGGAGATACCGTCATGTGCTACCCCCTTTCATGCGTTGTTGGAAAGAGTTTAGGTATCAAGTAACGCAAGATACGGCTACATGACGGTCTCTCTTACCGACTAATGAAGTAATTTACGGGATACAGATGCTTTGGATAGCACGAATACATATGAGGTCCCACCACGACTGAACCCCAAGATCATGAAAATTCTATTAGACCACGAAATTCTACATCAGCAGTGGTATTATCATTTTAATTTAATCGTTGGTAGCAAAACGAGTTAATAATATTCCTGTTTGTTGGGAATATTTAAGGTTATTAATAACCACACTAGGCAAACGGTGGTAAATAATATAATCCAAACAGATATTGAATTAATAAGCTTCGGAAGCAGTCGGCTCACTATTTAATTAAATTTTATGCCATAACGACATGGTGGCTCGGCGAGATATCAATGAATATTTAAAACGGTTTCAAGGGTTCCATTTTATAGGTTCTTGCTCAATATACTCGTATATTATTATAATTGTGCTCGTAGGTACGAACCTGTTTGTTGTTAAAAGATAAAATCTTAAAATTATTTATTAGTTACAGCAACCAGAGAATATACATAAATTATAATAAATATAGCCTATTAAATACTTTATTTATTTTAAAGAAGATAATGAAAATACTTTTGAATTTAGATTTCTTACGTAGAATTTAAAACTCGACCATACAAGACCACCGTGGCGCGAACTGCGAGTCCAAAGTTTCCAATTTTAATTCCAATCCTACACGTCAGAGGTTATGGCAATTATCGACGCAAGTAATAACCTACCTTACCTAACCTACCTATTATTTATTAATCTGTGGTAGGTATTACTGAGTTCTTTTTTATTTATATTAATTACTCTTTGTCATAAAAATGCACACAGCCACTTGATGGCTATAAACCAGTTACTGATGTCTATAAACGCTTATTACACCAAAGAGTCAAGTTATGTGAAAAAATCAGTACATTGTTTACTGCGGGTGTCTTGGGTACAAGGCTATCAACATACATATCATTAAATATATTGGAAAATGAGGGAGGACAGGCAATAGAATAGGAATGAAAGAAAGGCTCTGAAAGCTATATAGATACATACCTGCATTATCATTATCTCAGCGTTTAGTCCCAGTCACATTTGAAGCTTCACATTAGAACCCGGGGTCCGCTGTCCGGCTTTTTCCTTCTCCAATTTCGCACGGTCATGGGCATCCCTGGTAAATGCGACCATAGGCACCAATGTCATCTTATAAGATGACATAGACGCAAAGCCATGTTCTTCGATAACTTTATGTATGCACTCAACTTACGTACCAGAGCACCTGGATCTAGATAAAATTTAGCACAGAGATAAATTATGTAATCTAGAATAGCAGAAACCTAGGTTACTTTTTTTCCGGGCATTTCCTGTAAACTGCGGTTTTTATGTATCTTTCTTTAGGTATAAGTATACGTATTTATGAAGAAATAAAAAAAATATTTGTCTTAAAGTGGGTTACCTTAGGTACTGTGTTTAATCTTTTACAATTCGTATCGAATTCGGGGCGGAAATATCGAAACAATCAATAATCGTACACATAGTACACATACGTACCTATCCTACTCGTAATCTGTTTATAGGGTGACTCAATAAATCGTTGCTGCTATGTAGGCGATACGGGGCAATTAGGGTTGCGCTCTTGAACCCAACCAACCCTTCTCACCTGCGTGTGACACCAAGCTTTCATTTATAATTAGTTACCAACTCTCGGCTGTCTGACTGCCCGAAGTGTC
Source organism: Lithosia quadra (assembly GCA_963576445.1). Classification (NCBI taxonomy): domain Eukaryota; kingdom Metazoa; phylum Arthropoda; class Insecta; order Lepidoptera; family Erebidae; genus Lithosia; species Lithosia quadra. Next base: position 13,271,855 of record OY754877.1, on the reverse strand, counting down.
CGACATTTCTTTGAAATTGATAGCTTTATTGTGCAGCTAAAAAGAGATGGTTAATTTGCATCAAGAAAATGACATATCTACTGAACTTGCATTTGAAAGGTCTTTAAAAATGACATTATTAACCCCTCTAACCAAGCTAAATTACCTGTGTTAGGAGCGGGTGCATTTCTGTAGTGTAAATGGTTAGGATTCAAACTAGGGGTTCTCAACCGTAAACCAAGCGTCAGTTTACGGTTGGGAATCCCACCTGCAACCTTGCAATGGTGGAAAAGACTTACAGGAGGTTAGTGATTGGCTTTAATCAATTCAACTTACAGAGACTTCTTCATACTTACCTATAAAGAGAAGCAGCACCCGGAGTTTTGTACAAAATAAATATATACTTATTTTTAATAATTTTTCTACCGTTCCGTAAATAGTACCTACCTACCAACCTACCATGTTAGATTCACAAGAAAATGTATGTGAGACACAATAATGTCTTAATCTATTTATTAGATAAAGTAATAGTAGGTACTATAAATTCAAATAAGAAGAATTTTTAAGTAGATAGACTTGTCAGGGGCCAATGCAAACAAGAAAACATGAATAAATTATCCGGTTTAATGGTGTTGCGAACTAAGTATCTAATGGTTCAGTAATAAATATTTTATAAGTTCTTCTGTCTGTTACATATCTTTGTTTATTTTTGTAGCGCTTTGAAAAATGATAAACATAACTGTGAAAATTATATCGTAACGAAATCCAATGACGCTTAGATTTAGAGTAGGTAGTATCAAGTCAACTGCGTGTGTAACAAAGGTAAGATGCTTAACTTTGGGCATGCATTGCCGTAGAGCAATATTTGTATTGTGATAAGTAGTGTCAAGACGTGTACTTACACAACACAGACTATTACAGTTTGGCCGCTGAGACTATGCGTTCCTGACACATGTCAATTCTTCATGACTAGTTATGTACAATAAATAACTTGTACCTAGAACCGTTCTCTAAACCTGTTCCCGACTTACAATAACATAATAATAATCACAGTCAGCAATATTGTGACAACGTGATTTCATTTTAATTTTAATTTTATTCTAATTTGGCTATCTATCTGCCCTATTTGTTTTTCCAATTTTTAATTTTTAATTTTGTTTCATTCTTATTTAATTTTATGTGATTATTAATAGTAATGATGGGTTATTACCTGAAATAATAATAAAAAAATCATATTCATTTCATTCATTATAAAAATATGATTCATTCTTTCTATTAGCTTGGGTAGGGGCTTATTACAAAATTACATTATTATAAAATTATAACGTTCTATTTTATATTTTTCAACCAACAGATTATTATTATTAAGATTACTAAAATATGCGGTTACAATTGCCTTGATATTTTGTCTCATAACTATGAAAGCGAACATTTGACATAAAATTGAAACAGCGCTGTTTGACGTGGTTGGACGTGGTATGACTTTTAAAAACTATTGATTTTATATTTTTAATTAATTAATTGTTAATCATTTTAGCCCAAAATTGATCTGTGTATTGTAAATTGGCACAGTAATTAAATTTTTAATGTTATCATCGTTAATAAGGTCAATAAACGATATTTAAAATTTTGCCGTAAATTATACACCAGTTCAAAGTTACATCGCCCTTTCGCTCACAACCTGTCAGGAACGCATTCTTTCAGCGATTGTATAATAGATATCTATACTATATAATTCAATGTCCTGACAGGCTGATTGACTGACTGACTTAGATACAACGCACAGCCTAAACCGCTGGTCGTAGAGACTTGAAATTTGTAGAGAGTGTTTGTCTTGATGCGTAGAGGTGTACTAAGAAAGGATTTTTTAAAATTCGAACCCTAAAGCCCTAAAAAGGGCTAAAAACGTGCTTTTGCCAGAACTCAAGAACGGCTGAACAGATTATCATGATCTATGATTTTTTGGATTTGTCTCCGCCTCGAATAACATATAACATAATTAAAAATATATGATTCATTCATGAAATTTAGTAATAAAAAGAAAATTAGATGTTGCAAACGTTTTTATCGCCATCTATAATAGTTGTCATAGCAACAGGAACTAAAATTGACTTCGTCTAAATTTTCATAGAGTAATATCCTTTACTTCTTTTTCCTCAAAAGTAAATAGAATGTATTAATTTTTAGGGTTCTGTGCCTGATTAGGAAAAAAACCTTATCTCTTCGTTATCCGTCTGTCTGTCTGTCAAGACCTCTTTCTTAAGAACACGTAGAGGCATCAAGTTGAATTAGATAAAAGAAATGTTGCGGATAATGCTTGGCATTACACGTAGCGTAATATCCAAACTGTGGTCTCACTATCGACTAATAGGTGGCTTGACCTACCATCTCCTGGCCTGCACTCATGGAGGACGGAGGTCGTTAAGTTACCTTCGGTGACGTTAGTGAGTCACCTGCACCGCAATCGGAGAGTTTTAGGAAGCCGTACCTTATTTTTCGTGCGGAAATCCCCACGAATCTCTCCCCTCCTCTGGCCAGTAGGGACGTAATATCGGAGTTGACCAACTAAAATCGAACTCCATCTTGGGTCTACAGACGCCGAAGTTTAAGGTAACCCTTGACCCTGAGCTATCCAAGGCTTACTGATGGGCATGGCTGTTTTGGTGAGTTCCTGCATTGCATAGGCAGGGTGCTGACGTTTGAATGCCACCATTGCCGGGGCTAATCCGTGGGCACGCCACCTCTTCATACACTGGTAGAGTCTCCAGAGTGGATAGAGTGGCGCCATGTCCTAGAAGCAGACGTCGGTGGGGTAAGCCTCATGGTGAATTCCCTGGTGCCGACCATGGTCACCATAGAGAGTATGTGGAACGCCACCGCTTTTTTTGCGAGGCAGTAATGCGCGCAAGTGGTGGTGGAAAAGCTACGGGAGAGATCTAGCACTCCCCCGTGCCGATGAAGGCGCACCGGGCGGCGTAGTTCGCAGAACCATGAACCGTCCTCCATGAGTACGGGTCTAGGGTGACGGTCGAGGCTAACCATCACCCTAGCAGAAGCAGACCCAGGGTGGCAGGGTGTTATATTTTCACGCGCGCTTTTTTATAGAGATGGGGATTTAGATTCCTAATAACACGTCGAGGTCGCCAGTGTTGGTGGCTGGAACCGGTTGGGGTTTCTGGGATATCCTTTCTAAGACACACCAGATTCCTCGATCACACAGGCATTAGTAGGACTCTGACATACCATCCTCTCCGTTGGCTCCGTTGAGGTGAAGCCCGACGGGGTTTTTGCGCACAAAAAAAAGGGGCATTTCCCTTTGGGCTAGAATCCAGATATTTTGCAGAAAGTAAAATCTTATAGCATAAGTACAGGGAAAAGTCCGGAAAGCATAAATATTAACTACTTCACCAAAAAAAAAATATATGTCTGTCATTCAAGACAAGAAGCACTGCAACAAAGTTAAGTTCGCCCCCTTTTTTGTCGTGCGGAAATCCCCCTCAACCCAATTTTGTACGGAACGCTGCGTGCACGAGCCCAATTCGCACTTGACCGGTATTTATTAGTATATCCTCTTTCTTTACTTCCATGAACTTCTTGAATGATAAATCAGATTGTCAAATGTCAATGTCTGTAGAGTCTGTCTACGGTCTGTAGCAAGATTTTAATAATAAAAAAATCAGATTTTCGGAAATACCTAAACAATGTTCACTAATTTGAAATAGTGCATCGAATGTGAAAGTGCAATACAACTATGATGAAAGGGTTTTTCAAAGGGCCTCTTCCGAGTCACACATACTTTGGCCAGAGCAGCTATCTAATCCACATAAAATCTAGAAGACAAAAAGGATAATGATAGTAAATAAACGGGCTTTGGCCGCGATGCATGGCACTGTACTTTGAAGGGTTTGATAGAACTTGAGATGAAATGAATACGTTTAGCTGCAACCACTGATTGCGAAGGAATAGACATTGAAAGTTAGTACGGGCAGTCCCTCAGCTTAAAAAAGACTTGGTGGCGATAGCCAACATTCACGCGGGCGGAGCCGCGCGCGGGTACGCTAGTACCTACATAAATGGTAATCGACCACCTCACTTATAATATTGAATATTTCTTTACCTTGAGTACCTACCTATATGTACAATTTTATATTATGTAGGTACGACTACATACGAGTAGTAATACAATATTTTGATTGAAAAAAAAAAGACAAGAAAATTTAGTTACCTATTTAAAAAGAAATGTTTTTCTTTCGTTGTAATTAAAACATAATTATGTACCTACTGCATTATTAAACAAAAATACATTGCCACACATGGACCTAGGAATATGCCACATATTATAATAAATTAATTAAAAGCAGTGGAGCGTTGAACCTCAAAAACAAATCAACACAAACTTCGAGATGTACCTACCAACATTCATTAAAAAAAATACTAAAAATCCAGCAATTGACTTCCAACCCTTGCGACAAAAATTGTCAATTGGCGTGATTAACAATATGAGGGGAAAATCAATATAGTTAGGGCCGAGTTGACACCGATTGAACCTTTGGAATGGGTCCATGAGTGACGGACGGTTAAAGCTAACAGTTTGGCTTTGACTGTCGAGTAGCGGAAATAATTTGGTATGTTTCGGCTATACTGTTATTAGAAGCGGTGATACGGCACTATTTCGTTTATGAATTTTTAATGATTAACATGTTATTGACATTTGGGCTTAGTGTGTGGTTTTTGGGATGACGTATTTAATAACTTTGTACTTCATAGAACAAAGTTATTAAATAAAATTGTATAACAGTTTTTATTCTCAGTGTTATATCTTTGGTTATATAGTCTTATAAATAAATCATATTAAGAGGGAACCAATAACTTAACTGCATTCCATATACTTTTTGCGAGCTTTTATTTAGTTTCACCTGTCCCGTTGTCTGTAATCAAATCTTGCGAGCCATTTTTCGACCACTTCTGGTTATCCAATTGAGCTGAAATTTGGCATACCTACTTTTGTAAATCTCATGACAATGCAATATTGTAAAGCAGCTTGTTATTGGTATCTAAACAATAACCTCATTTTTGAACAAAAAGATTAGGTATCTAGCTTTTTATTTCAAAACTCAATTCACCATAGTCTACTATTAGGCAATAATAACTATGGTGAATATAACATTAAGTATAAGTTAATAATGCCATTTAATTTCATGGAAATTTGATTGATTTAAAACCTGTTGTTTCTAATATTACAAATAGACACTTCAATTGTATTTATTTGTGTAGATTGATTTCCATTTCGGGTTAACGTACATGTTTTGTTCCTAATTTATTGGCAGGTTTCCGAGTTAAAATGATTAATATCTTGAAATGTGTTAAGCTACTTCTTAGGGTGACTATCATAAACCGATTGATGATTATTAATTAAGTAGGTATTTTCCGATGGTGATTACTTACCACTAATTGTGGTTAACACATTATACCTAATAGATAGGTAGGTATGCATACATTAAATTAACAATTATCCTGAAATTATCTTAATAATTTTAATAAAAGACCATTATTTGCATAACGCAGTTTATTTATTACGTATAAACACCGAGAATGGTACATTGATATACGTCGAACGTTAAATATTAAATATTTACTTAATTATGTATCTATAGGTATATACCTACAGGGATCTAGGAGAACAAGCTGGACATTTGTCCAGATTGACAAAAATGATATTTCAATGTAGGTAGCTATTTAGCCATCCACCCCAGTTCCACCACCCAGGTCATCGATTCTGCAAAAACAAACCACTGTCGTGCGTGCCACTGATGCTTTAAAAATTCCATTCAATTACAAACTTTACACGTATACAGTTAAAGTCTAAAATGAAATGAAAAGAATTCTTAAATTTTAATTATAATAATTCTCCTACACTTTGTTCATTCACTCTACAAAATACCGTTCAATTTTAGACTTGAATTCCATGTAAATAAAGTCTAAAATGCAATGACATTTTTATGATGTCGGTGGAATGACACCGGCGTGCTTTAACAGAATCGAGGCCACCTTCCAGTCCTTGCAAGATTTATGGTGGGCATATTCAATAAAATATCAATAATATAGGTGTTATTATCTAAAATCTAAATCATTTTAGTTTTAGTCAGAGACTTTGCCCGGAGCGGATAAATAGCTAGATTAGGCACTGGATCTGTATACCTAACTACTTCGATCCTCCTTTTGCAAGATTTGCAGTTCGATTTTGAATTGGCCTGCTTAGAGTTGTCTGACCGCAATTAATTAGCAACACAAGGTTACTGTAAGTGGACCGTGGAGAAGCGGTGGGTTACATAATATTATAACTAAGAATACAGTGTATCTAGGTCCTTATTATCTACGGCTAAAAAGATTTTATAGGGTTGGTATAGAAAATACAAGACAAATACAAAAATAATGTGATTCAATTATAAATTCGAAAAATTCAATTATAAAATCCAATAAGTAGGTCTGTATTATTAATATTGCCTACATTTAACATAGTATTCGAACCTTATATACTCACTATGATAACATCGATAATTAAATCAAAGTAGGTACCTACTTATAGTTGAAAAATTTCCAAATTGCACAGTTACACTCCTGAAACATTTAGGCATTAGTGGGAAAGTCGGGAAAGCATTGGACACATTCGTGACATTTGTCTAGGTACCTATATGAAGTTCACAATATACGTATAGGTACCTAATAGCTGGATATAACATAATAGGTATATAAAAGTAAAATAATTACTGTGAATTTATTTTTGTCCTGAAACTGTATTTAATGTAGGTCGTGTTATCAATATCACTGAAAACTAATAATAAAGCTACTAATGCAATGCGATAATTCACTAAAAATATTCATAATTCACCAGCTGTCCGTATCTGCACCAATATAATTATATCACATTATACTCTTTCCAACCATTTATTTCACTTTTGACAGTTCAGTTGTTCATCAAATAGTTATATCCGATTTCACACAACAAGAAACTTGATTTTTAAGATTCACAATCGATTATATTTTTGTTCTATATTTTATATTTTTTTTATAAAATCTTTTTTTTATTAACGATAATCAATTAAGTATACCAAAATAATATTGAAGTAACTACATAGGTATTTCACTGGTTTTCACATAATATAATGGGATAGGTACCACACAAGTTAAGATAAATTAGGTAAACCACAGTAACTGTTTTTATTGTGGGTGAAATATTTCAGCATTTTAATTTCTTTTATAATAAATAATAGTGTAATTGTGATTAAGCAGTTTATACCTACCAAGTACCTGTATATTTTTTGACCGTGCATTTCCAAATTCTGTTTTATAAAAAAAATGTTTTGAAACTGCTGTCATAAGTTCAATAAATAGTTGGACAGAGTATATTGGTCGTTATAACAAACTCCCCACAATCACTTTACTCAGTGGAGTCGAGCGACAGACGTCGTTGTCATCCGCTGATGATGTTCACGTCTTCGTCCTCGCCGACTTGAAGAATAGCCTTCTGTATCATGCGCTTCAGCCTCTTACGAGATTCGTTGGAGCGAAGTGTACGCAGCTCAGAGGCTACAAAGTCGCCAAAAATCTGGGCAGAAAATGAGTCATAATAAACCAATGTACGATACAAAAAAGACGCGCAAGACCACAAATCGACACCAAAACGCACAGCATTTTGTAGCTATCATACGGATGACATTACAAAAGGCGCCAAGAAAGGTGATAAAATTCAACCCTTTCGTGGTCAATGACACATTTTTATGCTTCATTTGAACGAGCGTTTTTTGTGAGAATCACTTTTCACTCGCTCGCTTCATCCTCATAGTTGTCATTAGTGTCATTACCCCTACTATAATGATTTTCCTGTACATACTTAGTTATTTTTAAAAATGAGGGTAGGAATGAATAAGCAATTCTATCAATTTATCTGTGTCCAAATTCGTACATTACCGCCACATCCCGGAACCGTAAAACAATTTTGGTTTTAAACAACTTAAGTCAATGTAATAAACGCAATTCAATGAGATTTGAATTACTTGTAGAAATTTACAATGGTAGGTATTATACATAATTACAATGTTTGCTATGATGGATTCTGAAAGGACACACCAGAATGTAAAAATGTATGTTAAGTATTTGTAGCTGTGTAAATAAAATAGGCCAGTTTAAAATTTTTCCACTGGAAGTATATACATAGTTATTTGTTTTTGTTTTAAATTTATTCATTTTTAAAATCTTTCAACCAAAATACGCGCTTCAAATCATTGAAACTTACCTGGCATTCATCAGCATTGAGACCTGGTCTAATCTTCGGTGTAAGATCCTCGGGCCACATGAGTGGGTGCGCGCTCGGCGGTAAGGGTGGAGGTGCAGAAGCCGCTACCCTTGTTGGGAGTTTTTGAGCGAACCGTAACCTGACTGGGCTAACAGGAGCAGGTTCAGTTTTCGCGGCCATCAGGGTGAGGTGAGCTCGCGCTGCTGCACCGAACTCTTCCTCTTCATCAGCTTGGAATTCAGCCAACTGTGCAATAGAAATAAAATAACTTATACTTTTGTTTGCTTCGTTTTTATAATTTTACGAGCCGTTGCCCGTGTGAAAATCTGTTCCCGTTCGACAGGAACCTATCCCAGGGATAATAGTCTATGTTATTCCAGACAATAGGTGACCTGTTAGGTGTAGGTATTGAATACCAAACATCCAAACATCTTGAGTATTGGTTGGTTAGGAAAATAATAGGTATTTATCACTATGGTTCTTGGATTGATTTAGATAAATTGTCCTGAATTTTCTGTCCATAGGTACTTTACTACTACTTTGTACTTTTGATATTTTATGATTTTTTCAATGGTTTTCAGTATTTGTAAAACAGGCAAATTTAAAGCCCGAGCGCAAAATAGGGTACAGACAACAACAAAAATAATAATTTTTGTAAGATTGAATGTGCCATTTTGTTAAACTTAAAAGATAGATAGGTACTTAACTACTTTATAACTTTTAGTGGATCTTACCGTCTAAACATTTACACAACAACTTATCTCCTGTTTGATATATCTCAATGGCTATTATTGGTATCTATCTAAAATATATGACTATCCTTAAAGTTTGTGTAGTAGCATGAAAAACATTGTCAAACGGAAAGAGGAATGAGGAGAAGAGTAAAATGAGAAAAAGGTAAGTTCATATAACTTTACGATCGCATCATAATTTTTTGTGAGGACATTAAAAAATACTTTATATTTTTTATTTATTTATTTATTATAATAAAAATTTACAAAATAGTTATAAAACCTTATAATGCTACATAAACTCGTTCGAGTTTTACTGGGCATTATAATTGTCGTCACATTAATGTTATATTAGTCACAAATTAGGTTATAAACAATTATCAAAAAATATACTCAACAACAAATATCTCCATAGATAGGGTTCAATGTAGTTCGGTTGTTATTCTTACAAGTTGAATAGAATACATATACTTATTATATTATCCAACAAGTAACTTTGTAACCAACGTTTTAAGGCATTAAATTGCTTAACACTAAGATCTCTGTGCGGTGCTATCAATTGAAAACTAGCGATTGTATTAGATCATACCGGTTTGAGTAAGCAAGTTTAGATCTTATTCCCTGGACATAGAGTACAACTTGGTGTCATCATTACTGCGTCTTAACGAGTTGTGATTAGTAAAGGAAGAAAAATAACAATAAACAATTAAATTCATAAGTACCAATCTGTTTACAACATTCGTCTATTAACTGTCATCGTTTTATTATTGTTGTTTGGGTTTAGTAATGAAATATGAATCAATATTTTCTAACCTACCTTATCAAAGGAGACAACAACGTGGCGAAATAAATATCAAAACAAACAGTGCCGTATCGTATCGTACATTCGTACTGTATCTGTACTAACCTCGAGATTAACCGCGTCGACGGTCTCGAGAGGGTCGGCGGCGGGCGTGCGCGTCAGGAAGGACAGCGCTTCGAAATATTCCCACCCGCTGCGCACCACCTGCCCTCGCTTTATTTTTCTTAATTCATTATTGAACTGGGTCCGCAAATTGTGCACTTTCCTGCTTATCTCTTCCGCTGTGGTCCCGAACTGCTCCGCTAAATATTCAAACTTGACGTGTCGCGCATTCCGATCTTTGTTTAACGGATTCTTCGGATCCCACAACTCCTTACATTCTTTTTCCATAGTTTCGATCAACCTCATTGTAGTTTCCGAATTCCAGTACGGCTTGTCGCGCCTGGAATACTCCTTCTCACTTTCCGAATCTATTTCTATTTTAGGCGAAAACATATCACACGAATTGGAATTAGAATCCATTATGTCGAGACTCGAGATTGACGTTGTAATATTGAAAGCGCTCTAGCGAGACTGAGGGGTAGGGCGAGAGCGAGAGCTGCGAGACCGGTGTCTGGCGGAGCGGCAACGTTGCGTCGCTTGCGTAGTAATAACCGTGTAGCGCCACGTTGCCGGCCCGCGCAATAGCGCGTGCACTCGCTGTAATGCATAGCATCATGCGCTAACTTCGAGGCGCTAAAAGGCTAAGGAGTTGAACCATATAACCATGTTAGTAACTATTAGCACCGTTCGTATTAACAAAGGAAGTTTTGTGAGGCTAGAGCCGGGGCCATTGAAACTGGGTTAAGTAGATACACGATAACACTCATTGCTATCAAAAAGTGAAAGCATGGACGGGAGCGTGTAGAGGATTTCGGAACTGTCTACTATTCTTACCTACGTAATGGTTGAAATTAAACCTTAATTAGTATCTATATTAACCTATACCTATAGGTATTATAATAATGACCTTAGGCAAAAAATGGCAGTATAAAATTAATAAAGTTAAAAACTCAGGTTAAAAAATAAATAAAGAAGATCTAAGTATTTTTTTTAATTTTGCACCGCAATTTTTGCTACCTGCTGTATACCTATGTGCAATTCACGAACTTATTGCAATTAAAAGTAGATCTATACCTAAGTAAGTTTATTATTCGATTTTTCCAATGTTAAAAAAATAATCTAATAGGTACCTACTAAGATACTTAGATACAAAGCTTTGAGTGTAACTTGGTAGCTTTCCTGTGCAGTACTAATATTTTATACTGTGATTAAAGTTCCTATTGACACATACCGTCACACATCTTTCCTATCAATATGATCCCGGTGGCGCGTGGCGTGTGGCGTACACTCGTTATGTTTTTCAGTGCAGCATTCATGTTCATCCATTTGACCTAATACTTATATGAAGACAAATTCAGACGTTTGCAACCCTGTAAAGCGTAAAATAAACATTTAACGCGTCGCACGTGTGAGAATAAAGTGATCAGTGCTGCTCGTAAATTGTGTCCTGTTTATAGCGAAGCGCTCCCTACGTCTTGTTTGTGCCACTGTTCGCTGGTGACGGTGGTGACGTCATTTCATAGGATGCCTAGTGTGAATTGTCACACTTGGATTCGATTATGGCTTTTTCGTACTTACACAGAAGTCTCTACCACTGTGTTAGGAAGCATGGAAGTAGAATGTTCATACATACATAAGCTCATGCCTTTAGCCCTCTGGGGTAGGCAGAGACAACAGATCACCGCCTGGTTCTGTCCTTATACTCTAAGTACTCTACTGTCATTAAACCTGTTATACAAGCTCGCCGTTTCGAGTGCTTTTGACCTAGGTACACTTCAATAGTTCATCAATTTGGTAATTGTATGTTCTGCGGGGTCGACCTCGGTTTGCCTGCTCACTTATAATATATTTGCCTAACATACTTGGTGTGTCAATCGCTCAGTACTAATGCGTTCGCAGATTTTATAATTCTTACAAAAAACTGCCTAATCGTACACGGGAAGCACCAACTTTTATATAAAAAATCTTGAAAATTCACCCAGTCGAAAGTTTTGAGGTAACAAACATATAAAAATACCTACAGTGAAATTGAAAACCTCCTCCCTTTTAAAGTCTGTTAAAAAGAACAGGAATCTAGGTTCAAAAATTCAGTTTAAAATAATTACTCTTGATATACCACACACAGAATTCATACTTAACTGGTTCGTTAAATTAATCAACAACCAAAATCATGATCCCATTTTAAAAACGAGAACGGTTCATTTAATTTCTCCAACTGTCCATTTTAACACCTTTTGGCAGTAGCCCCGATATAAAATTGCCTCACAGCTTGTAAACTGGCATTAATTCCAGGCGGAACATTTGATTTGTCTCGTATCCCTTGATACGAGACAAATCAAATGGGTCGCAGTAAAGTGACCAATTAAATGACAAATAAATACACGCGTAGGGTGTATTTATTGGGATGTAGCGTTAGCATGCATTCGAGATTTATGAGACTTCTTTATTACGGAACAAACTAAATAAATTTAATCCATGGGAGGGGATCAAACTTACAGATATTTTTTCAGGAAGTGAAATAAAATAGAGAGTAAATCAACTTACTCACAAGGTACTAAATACCAAATTCGTCTTTATGGATGTGTAATAAATATTAAGAGGTAATAACATAAGTCATATGAAAGCAATGTTCATAGCGACCGCTTATTTACAACCTTGGTAGAAAATATGCATTTTATTTAAGTAGACTGGTATGTACCTATCTACTCTTATCCTTCAAATTGCAGAAATGATAAGAAAAGAAAAGGAATTTTGAAATATATAAATTTTTACCTACATAAAAAGTGTGCCTAAGTTGAAATACTACTACTCAATACTAGCACAGACGTTCACTCTGTCTCTAAGAATTGTGATATTCTTTTGATAAGTTTCTCATATTATTGATAGAGATATACCAACTGTATTATGCTTATGAATCGAAAAATTATTAAAATTACTATTAAAAATTAAATAATAAAAATGATATCAATCAATTTAGCCTATTATTCGTACTATCCAGTACTGGAAAGTCTAGGTATACCAGGTACTTTTTAAGCACGTCTGTCCATTTTACCGGGGGACATCTACCTTCCGTTTGCCGATTCATGGTCTTGTCACTTTAGTGACTTTATGCTAATTCTGTGAGCTAGGTATGTTTGTGACTTTAGTTCTTTGTCGTTCCCCGAAGAAAATCAATTGTTATGATGGTCCATTCCATATAAAAGTGTGGTTACAGTAGCGCGAGACCGGCACACACGTGCGGCGTGCGGTATCGTAAGTAGGTACAATATGTAGCATCGCGTCTGTAAATTACTACTGTTTATGATGTCGATATCTTAATGACTTCCACTTAAATAGCCGTAATGCTACACTGTTAGAAACATGTTTTTTATGGGTATATTAATTTATACTATTTGAGTTTAAATATTGATAAGTGTTCTTCTTATTTTGCAGATAACATCGCAATAATTCCTCAGTAATCGGTTAATTATGTTAAGTAAATATATTGCTATCTACTTAGTTGGTAAACAAGTATAATAGTATATGGTCTGTCGTTCGATCGATCATGTGTAGTTAATTGATTACCGTACCTACCTATCTATCTAATGGGTAGGTACCTACCAAGAATGTCGTTCAACTGTCTTTTATTCTCGGTCGAGTTTCTTTTGATTTGGCTTTTGGGTATCTACAAAATTTGCATAAAATGGGCAGCCCTAACAGGTTCATCCCTGTATCTGTTAGGTAGTTGTTCGATTGATTTTGCCTTTTTTTAATTTTGACGAAAAAAAGTACCTAAACGTAAAATAGGTAAACATGGGGTTTTATTACTTGATTCTATTTTTGGGGAGAAAATATTTTCCATCATTAAACAAATGGATATTACAAGTTCTGAAGAACAAATACTTTTCTGTTTTAAACAGTTCAAAGTTTATGAACACCAATGGGTGCCTAAGATCGATCGAATCTTTAAACTTGTTTTTATCTATCAATTTTGTTTTAATCACAGTATTTAAAAAACAAAATGACTGAAATACCACTAACTAAATAACACTATTTTTAAACTAAATAATATCTAACCGTCAAAACCTAATAGGGAAGTATTTTATTTTACTTTAACACACTTTACTACCCCTGAACAACCACCCCTGGAAGAAAACTCTGTGTATGGTTGAAAGCAATAACTCTTTACACAGTTGCAAAACGTAAAGCAAGTAGAAGTCGGATAGGGTTACAAAAACTTTCAAACAAACATAAAAGTTGAAATCTACCGGAACAATCGCTGTCCCACAAGTGTCGTATATTAATTAAAATCAGACGACGCGTCGCCACCCCGCACTCTCCCGTACTTCACCCTCATACCCCCTGACATTGCACAGGAATACAGGATAGAGGGAGACTGCTGGATTAATATCTAAATAATGAGACCGATGCCACGCCCTTACTATGTAGAGTTAGCAAAAACAATGCAGATTTTTTGTTTTATTTTTTGTAAGGTTGACCAATTTTTCATTCTCATTATGTCGAGACTCGAGATTGACGTTGTAATATTGAAAGCGCTCTAGCGAGACTGAGGGGTAGGGCGAGAGCGAGAGCTGCGAGACCGGTGTCTGGCGGAGCGGCAACGTTGCGTCGCTTGCGTAGTAATAACCGTGTAGCGCCACGTTGCCGGCCCGCGCAATAGCGCGTGCACTCGCTGTAATGCATAGCATCATGCGCTAACTTCGAGGCGCTAAAAGGCTAAGGAGTTGAACCATATAACCATGTTAGTAACTATTAGCACCGTTCGTATTAACAAAGGAAGTTTTGTGAGGCTAGAGCCGGGGCCATTGAAACTGGGTTAAGTAGATACACGATAACACTCATTGCTATCAAAAAGTGAAAGCATGGACGGGAGCGTGTAGAGGATTTCGGAACTGTCTACTATTCTTACCTACGTAATGGTTGAAATTAAACCTTAATTAGTATCTATATTAACCTATACCTATAGGTATTATAATAATGACCTTAGGCAAAAAATGGCAGTATAAAATTAATAAAGTTAAAAACTCAGGTTAAAAAATAAATAAAGAAGATCTAAGTATTTTTTTTAATTTTGCACCGCAATTTTTGCTACCTGCTGTATACCTATGTGCAATTCACGAACTTATTGCAATTAAAAGTAGATCTATACCTAAGTAAGTTTATTATTCGATTTTTCCAATGTTAAAAAAATAATCTAATAGGTACCTACTAAGATACTTAGATACAAAGCTTTGAGTGTAACTTGGTAGCTTTCCTGTGCAGTACTAATATTTTATACTGTGATTAAAGTTCCTATTGACACATACCGTCACACATCTTTCCTATCAATATGATCCCGGTGGCGCGTGGCGTGTGGCGTACACTCGTTATGTTTTTCAGTGCAGCATTCATGTTCATCCATTTGACCTAATACTTATATGAAGACAAATTCAGACGTTTGCAACCCTGTAAAGCGTAAAATAAACATTTAACGCGTCGCACGTGTGAGAATAAAGTGATCAGTGCTGCTCGTAAATTGTGTCCTGTTTATAGCGAAGCGCTCCCTACGTCTTGTTTGTGCCACTGTTCGCTGGTGACGGTGGTGACGTCATTTCATAGGATGCCTAGTGTGAATTGTCACACTTGGATTCGATTATGGCTTTTTCGTACTTACACAGAAGTCTCTACCACTGTGTTAGGAAGCATGGAAGTAGAATGTTCATACATACATAAGCTCATGCCTTTAGCCCTCTGGGGTAGGCAGAGACAACAGATCACCGCCTGGTTCTGTCCTTATACTCTAAGTACTCTACTGTCATTAAACCTGTTATACAAGCTCGCCGTTTCGAGTGCTTTTGACCTAGGTACACTTCAATAGTTCATCAATTTGGTAATTGTATGTTCTGCGGGGTCGACCTCGGTTTGCCTGCTCACTTATAATATATTTGCCTAACATACTTGGTGTGTCAATCGCTCAGTACTAATGCGTTCGCAGATTTTATAATTCTTACAAAAAACTGCCTAATCGTACACGGGAAGCACCAACTTTTATATAAAAAATCTTGAAAATTCACCCAGTCGAAAGTTTTGAGGTAACAAACATATAAAAATACCTACAGTGAAATTGAAAACCTCCTCCCTTTTAAAGTCTGTTAAAAAGAACAGGAATCTAGGTTCAAAAATTCAGTTTAAAATAATTACTCTTGATATACCACACACAGAATTCATACTTAACTGGTTCGTTAAATTAATCAACAACCAAAATCATGATCCCATTTTAAAAACGAGAACGGTTCATTTAATTTCTCCAACTGTCCATTTTAACACCTTTTGGCAGTAGCCCCGATATAAAATTGCCTCACAGCTTGTAAACTGGCATTAATTCCAGGCGGAACATTTGATTTGTCTCGTATCCCTTGATACGAGACAAATCAAATGGGTCGCAGTAAAGTGACCAATTAAATGACAAATAAATACACGCGTAGGGTGTATTTATTGGGATGTAGCGTTAGCATGCATTCGAGATTTATGAGACTTCTTTATTACGGAACAAACTAAATAAATTTAATCCATGGGAGGGGATCAAACTTACAGATATTTTTTCAGGAAGTGAAATAAAATAGAGAGTAAATCAACTTACTCACAAGGTACTAAATACCAAATTCGTCTTTATGGATGTGTAATAAATATTAAGAGGTAATAACATAAGTCATATGAAAGCAATGTTCATAGCGACCGCTTATTTACAACCTTGGTAGAAAATATGCATTTTATTTAAGTAGACTGGTATGTACCTATCTACTCTTATCCTTCAAATTGCAGAAATGATAAGAAAAGAAAAGGAATTTTGAAATATATAAATTTTTACCTACATAAAAAGTGTGCCTAAGTTGAAATACTACTACTCAATACTAGCACAGACGTTCACTCTGTCTCTAAGAATTGTGATATTCTTTTGATAAGTTTCTCATATTATTGATAGAGATATACCAACTGTATTATGCTTATGAATCGAAAAATTATTAAAATTACTATTAAAAATTAAATAATAAAAATGATATCAATCAATTTAGCCTATTATTCGTACTATCCAGTACTGGAAAGTCTAGGTATACCAGGTACTTTTTAAGCACGTCTGTCCATTTTACCGGGGGACATCTACCTTCCGTTTGCCGATTCATGGTCTTGTCACTTTAGTGACTTTATGCTAATTCTGTGAGCTAGGTATGTTTGTGACTTTAGTTCTTTGTCGTTCCCCGAAGAAAATCAATTGTTATGATGGTCCATTCCATATAAAAGTGTGGTTACAGTAGCGCGAGACCGGCACACACGTGCGGCGTGCGGTATCGTAAGTAGGTACAATATGTAGCATCGCGTCTGTAAATTACTACTGTTTATGATGTCGATATCTTAATGACTTCCACTTAAATAGCCGTAATGCTACACTGTTAGAAACATGTTTTTTATGGGTATATTAATTTATACTATTTGAGTTTAAATATTGATAAGTGTTCTTCTTATTTTGCAGATAACATCGCAATAATTCCTCAGTAATCGGTTAATTATGTTAAGTAAATATATTGCTATCTAC
Organism: Lithosia quadra; assembly: GCA_963576445.1. Taxonomy (NCBI): domain Eukaryota; kingdom Metazoa; phylum Arthropoda; class Insecta; order Lepidoptera; family Erebidae; genus Lithosia; species Lithosia quadra. The sequence continues at coordinate 13,254,378 of OY754877.1, read as the reverse complement.
TTAGTTGGTAAACAAGTATAATAGTATATGGTCTGTCGTTCGATCGATCATGTGTAGTTAATTGATTACCGTACCTACCTATCTATCTAATGGGTAGGTACCTACCAAGAATGTCGTTCAACTGTCTTTTATTCTCGGTCGAGTTTCTTTTGATTTGGCTTTTGGGTATCTACAAAATTTGCATAAAATGGGCAGCCCTAACAGGTTCATCCCTGTATCTGTTAGGTAGTTGTTCGATTGATTTTGCCTTTTTTTAATTTTGACGAAAAAAAGTACCTAAACGTAAAATAGGTAAACATGGGGTTTTATTACTTGATTCTATTTTTGGGGAGAAAATATTTTCCATCATTAAACAAATGGATATTACAAGTTCTGAAGAACAAATACTTTTCTGTTTTAAACAGTTCAAAGTTTATGAACACCAATGGGTGCCTAAGATCGATCGAATCTTTAAACTTGTTTTTATCTATCAATTTTGTTTTAATCACAGTATTTAAAAAACAAAATGACTGAAATACCACTAACTAAATAACACTATTTTTAAACTAAATAATATCTAACCGTCAAAACCTAATAGGGAAGTATTTTATTTTACTTTAACACACTTTACTACCCCTGAACAACCACCCCTGGAAGAAAACTCTGTGTATGGTTGAAAGCAATAACTCTTTACACAGTTGCAAAACGTAAAGCAAGTAGAAGTCGGATAGGGTTACAAAAACTTTCAAACAAACATAAAAGTTGAAATCTACCGGAACAATCGCTGTCCCACAAGTGTCGTATATTAATTAAAATCAGACGACGCGTCGCCACCCCGCACTCTCCCGTACTTCACCCTCATACCCCCTGACATTGCACAGGAATACAGGATAGAGGGAGACTGCTGGATTAATATCTAAATAATGAGACCGATGCCACGCCCTTACTATGTAGAGTTAGCAAAAACAATGCAGATTTTTTGTTTTATTTTTTGTAAGGTTGACCAATTTTTCATAGGAGATAACCTCATTGCCTACATAGCTATAGGTAAGATTATTTTTTATCAAGATCTTAATTAAGCCAAAAGTGTAGGACATAATAATAAAATGAAGGGGTGCAGTAGGTACAGGTACGCCAAAAAGGTGACAAATATACTTAGGCATTCTACAGTTCGTTGAAGATCATCCATAAGCGTGGAATTAATAGGTAAAGGAATCGAATCGTCGAACAAAATACCTACCATAGATTCTAATGAAGTTTCAGGAAAACTCATTGTTTTTATTTCATATTGAAAAAAAAAATAATTTTTATGTCTCCAGTACGAAGTATGCTGCTGTGTAAAAATTCGCAGCAATATTGGAAAGCTATTTAAACGAATACGTTATTAATCTTTATCAAATCACAAACGTTATTTATCTCAAGCCTTTCATACACCATAATAATTGTCTTTAACATTATATGATTTCATAAACTACACTCGAGAGCAATGAATCCGGGTCACTTAAAGAATGTTAAAAATCTCGGAAACTAAAAATGATAGGTTAATGCAATAAATTGTATTTAATAGACAATGTAATACTCCTTAAATGAAAGTAAAAAAAATATGAGTCACCATACATTTTATTAACACAAAATTACATAAAGAAAAGAACTGCTGATCTCTCCTTAAAACAAAAATAGGAAACATGAAATTTTTGAACTTTATTACGATTTTCTTGAATTTTAATACTTCGTATTGCCTCCTCGTGCTTCCATTACTGCGTTTACGCGGTTTGGCATGCTGTACACCAAGTTCCTTATACGATTTTGGGGAATATTCTCCCATTCCTCTGTGAGAGCAATTTTGAGCTCACGAAGCGTGATTGGGGGAGGGTTTCGTTGTTTTACGCATCTGCCTAGCTCGTCCCAAGCATGCTCGATCGGGTTGATATCCGGGCTGCGCGCTGGCCACTCCATACGAGTAATGTTCATCTCTTGAAGGTAGTCATTCACAATCCTACCTGTATGAGGTCGGGCATTGTCATGCATAAATATAGCATCCTCACCTAAATTGACCATAAATGGACCAACGTGATCATTGAGGATTTCTTCCACATATCTTACGCTAGTTAAAGAGCCGTTTTCTATGATCACCAGCTCTGTGCGACTTTCAGAAGAAATTCCGGCCCACACAAGTACAGACCCACCACCGTAGGCTACTTTTTCTTCGATGCATGCTTGCTTGAATCTTTCCCCTGGTCTTCGATACACTCTGTGTCTTCCATCGTGCTTGTAGAGCATAAATTTTGATTCGTCGGAGAACATAACTTTTGACCAATCTTCAATACTCCAATTTACGTGGCTCTGGGCATATCTTAGTCTCGAAATACGATGCCCACGCTCCAGTTTAGGGCCGTTTGCAGGTCTAAGGGGTTTTAAGTTAGATTCAGCAAGCCGACGTCTTACTGTCCATGCACTTGGGTTACTTCCTCCGAGGCGTCGAAACTGATTGGTGAGTTCAGTTCCTGTGAGAAAGCGATTTCGAAGCATGGTGTTCACCAAGTATCGGTCTTCTCGTGCTGTGGTACACCTGGTTCTGCCCGTTCCTGGTCTGCGTAGGTTAGAACCAGTTTCTTCGTAACGTCGGAGAACTCTTTGTACTGTTGACAGCGACACACCGACAGTCCTGGCTGTATCGCGCTGACTCCGGCCGGTTTCCAGCATTGTAAGTATTCTGGTGCATTCTTCAGGCGTAAGCGACATAATTTCAGCTTGAATAATGAATATAGAGCACTATCAACATGGTTTATGTACCCACATAAATGACAGATTACAAACAAAAGCAAAACCAAATGCTGTAATTTCGTAGTTCCATCTTCGAAAGTGGCCCTTTTTCAAATTTGATTTTTTTATGATATAACTTTACAATAACTAAGAAGTTTTAATACCTTCATTTAAGGAGTATTACATTGTCTATTAAATACAATTTATTGCATTAACCTAGCATTTTTAGTTTCCGAGATTTTTAGGATTCTTTAAGTGACCCGGATTCATTGCTCTCGAGTGTATATTCTGAAATATCGTTCAACGACGCCGCGTGGCGCTATTGCGATCTGATATTTTTTCAAGAACTTGTTCCCGTACAAAACCGAGACTCGAACCGTTGTATGAAAGAAATCTATAGGCATAAATAATATAAGCACTAGGTATCTTTCTGCAGTACTATCGATATATTACCGATACCAATATGTAGAAATGTAGATGGTATTACCGCCAAGCTAATGATACCCATAGACACCTTAATGATACATAAAATATTATAGATGTTATCGACCGTATCACATAGAAATCTTGAAAACTGCATGCCTTGCAAACCTATTAATCTAATTAACTGTTGATAATTAACCACCCATATCGAATATCGTATAAGTGTATCTTAAAATAGTGCAAATGTTAAAATTAATTTTATACTTTTTTAGCCTTCATTAATATCAACAGGAGGCCTTCATTGTGGCATTTCATGAAGCGTTTAAGGCTTTGTATGTTTTTCTTTTCTTCAATTTATTAATTTATTGCAATCTATAGATACTAAACCACCAAAAGAGGTTTAGTATCTATAGATTGTAATAGTTATTTTAGTTTAACGATCTTATTTAACTCCTGCTTTCATTGTCATTAATATGTTATATTATAAATGACTAATAAAGTAAACTAGATTATACTAGAGTAAAATTGATAGTGACATTATTGAAATGGAAATTGTATATAAAAAATAGCAAAAATGCATAAAATTTCTTGCATGTAGATGTTTTTGCTGACTGTACCTCAGGGGATATCTCTCGAGACAACTCTCGTACGTACTAGGGGTAACTGCGGAAAAAATGTCATTTACTGTGATTTACCACCTGTCACCCTGTCTACCCACTATCCGTGCCGTTCACGCTTCGATTGATGCCACCCGATATTGGATAGGGTTATTCTACTTAATTTATGGCGTGTGGATGGGTAGTGAAAGATAAATTGCTGTTGTATTGCATGAAATGATTGCGAAAAATTTCAGCATGCCTATTCTATTTTACTTGTTTTTCAATTCGGATATTTAGGCAAACTAGTTGGAAATCGGTTACATGCCAAGAGAAGACGAAAAGAGAGATGTTCAACAGTAGATATATTTATCTTCCTATAGGTACCTACTACTTATCACTATCACTAATAGTCCAGACTCCAGTTTTATCGCTTCAACCACCTTTTTTGGTAAATCCATTTTTATAGTCTACGATAGAGGTTCGTTAGTTTCCATTACGAACTTTTATTATTTATTTATTCAGCATTTTGCCCAAATTACCTTTGAGAGAAGAAAGTCCAAATAGGTGCCGGTCGATTCGTCTCAATTTCGATAATCTTACACCATAAAGTTTATTTATTAAATTATAATTTCGTTAATATTATCATTTTCTCCACAGAACAAAGAAAAATCCTTATTTTCTCTAACAAAATAACCTCTTTTCTTATTATTTTTCATGTCAAATTAATCTCGCCGAAGGCACGACAAAAAATGTCGCGTCGGAGCCGAAATTACTAAAACCACATGATGGTTAACAACATTGTCTTTTGACAGAGACTAAGCCCTTTTTTATATTGGTCACGTCAATATGACTTAACCCCTCCTGGATGGTAAGCTAAAGGTGACACCAGTACGTACCTACACTGATAGTGTTAAAATGGTGGCTCTCAGCTTGATGGCTTCATCAAATGCTTTTTCACGGCCCGCTTAAAGGACCCGGGATTGTAGAACGAAGGATACATGCTGCGCTGGTAAACAATTCCAAGTCTTTTTGGTGCGGCAAAAAAAAGAAGCATCGAACCACTTGGTTCTTCATGGAATTGCTTGCACCTTATGAGGGTGATATTTGGGCCTTGTACGTGTGATCTGTTTACGAAAAGAGACTTCATTCTTGAGAAGCGTGAGTACCTATGCCTACGCCGCCTTTTTGACTCATTTCTGAAAAAATTACGTAAGTATTGAAAAGTCCGCCAATTTGTACAGCAGCAGCTTAGGTACTCCTGTCTATTCTTCTTCCTTAAAACAATTCATATTTACAGGAATTTCTTTTGTTTCTGCTTTTTCAAACGTTTTTAACGTCGATGATCAATAAACCAAAAACATAATTGGTTCGTCATATACCTACCTAGTAAGTTTCAAAATAATTAATCAGTGTTTATATTCTCTAGACAGATATTTAGTGAATCAATGACTGTAGGTACCTATTCGGGGGTAACAGGATATAACTCTTTATCACATAATCTACAAGAGGAATGTCAATAAGAATTGATGTGATGATGATGCTTACTTGAATTATGCCGAAGAAAATTTATTAGCAGTGTACTACACTACATTTTCAAAAATTTCCGGAGTTATTGAATAACACATAATAATATATTATTACGCTAAGAGTAATTAGTTGATTGAAGTTTAGTAGAATACACAGGCTATTAAAACATCACAAGTAGTAATTAAACTTTTGATAGATAGTATAAGTACTTACTTACCGTACTTGCTGCCTCAGTAGTATAAAAAATTAAGTCTAAAGCAAATATTACTTAAAAACAATGCTTAGGTAATTATGACAATTAAGTAAAAAAAGTAATAATTATTAAAGGTGGTAAATCGTATTATCTGTCTGAATGTGATTCAAGGTCTCCTAAAGTGTTTATTTGTGTTTACCTATAATTTTATTATTCTCCATGTTTCTTTTTTCTTTTTTTCCCCAATTTACATTATCCTCGGTTTTGTTTTCGCTTTCCTGTAAATTGTATCATAGTTACTAATTGCTTTATATTTTTTATCATTTAATATTTATATCCAAAATGATAGAGTTCATAGAAAAATAAAAAAAAATGAGAATGAACAAAATGCTACAGCAATGTAACACACGTGGTTATACACTCGTCATTCATAGATGGCGCTAATAACATCTTTTAACATTGGTTTAGATTTTTAGTTCTTTTCTTCTTTATGCTTGTTAGAGTCACATAATCAATATAGTAAATCCTTGAAATGGTTTACAATAATGGTATATATCTAGTGACTTGAAACAATGTTCTGCTCAGAAAGTTTTGTTTACTGAGGTGGTACCAAGTAGGTAAGTATTTAATTCTAGATCCATGAGTAGAGACCTACTTACAATGTTTTTAAATCGAGATCTAAGAGAATATTTGAAAGTACACATGTCCAACTTTTTATAACGTATAAAAATGTTTAACATCTCGCTTCCAGTTTCATTATACGATCGCTCTACAAGATTTCTCCAAAAAGGTTAAGTCTTAAGTGCTTATCTGTCGGTGTTAGCCCCAAGGACTCGAGCCCATGGCAAAAAAAACGCTCGCAATCTCGGAATACATTTTAATAGCCGTTATTTAGCCGACCGGTGACGGCACAAAGGCGGTTATTTATCGCACGCCCTCTCTCATTGCTTCGCCGAAGCACGCTTCTAAAACAACCTACATGACTGTGAATTATTCCAAAAGTAACCTTATTACTTACATGTTACAGTTACATTTCAATTAATATTCCAAACGAATACGACGTTCAAATTCAAACACGCAAGACTAGTAATCACTCGATGTCCGATTCCAGTTTGTCTTATCGGTTTTGTTTTAACGAAGGATTATAAACCTTGTAGTTTGGCGAACAAGGTTTAAATTACTTGTAGGTTTTGTAACGGAATAATATTCATGTTATGTCTGGAAGTCCGATAATGAATCGACGTCGCCGACGAACAAGCCAGGCGCAGGCCGATTCGCAGCGTTTTCATGTACAGGTGTATTTCAAGATTCAAGCAGGGATTATTATTTATGTTGTAATTAGAAATATGATGTTTAATTTAGCTGCTGTCTCATTAAGATGATTGATTGCGTGTAGTAATTCTTCGAACATTAGTTTAAACACAGGATCAAATCCACTTTAATATCAACTTTACTGCAATACTACAATATTCTGCAATTGATATGTTTGTGAAAGTACCCGTGGCCTAACCTTATAATTTTCATGTTTTTCTTATTCTGTATCCTGCTTCACACATCGGTTGCAGGAAAGAAGGAGAAGGGAGAAGAAAAGAATTAGAAATGAGAAATAAACTAAGGTAAGTAAGTGATTTGGTTAGTTTTAATGCTGCTAAGACCCAGGCGTGTCTCTTCTCTGCCAAGCGAAGCCAATTCCAGCCAAATCCATCTTTCCGAGATGTACCCGTGCCGATAACTGACCGCCTCGAGCTTCTTGGCGTAACTCTCACGTCCACGCTTAACTTCGGGTCATACACAGAAGCTAAAGCTCAGCTGGCCGCAAAGAAGCTGGGCATCCTGTCTAAGGTACGACAGTACTTCACACCGGAGCAATTGCTTAATTTGTACCAAGCGCAGGTTCGATCCTGTATGGAGTACTGTTCGTATCTGTGTGATGGCTCAGCTAAATACCACCTTGACGCGCTGGAGACGATTGAAAGACGAGCCAAGAGGCTCATCAACGACGATGCACTAGTCGAGAAAAGGCTTCAGAGCCTTACCCATCGACGCAAAGTTGCTGGTTTATCGGTGTTCTATCGGATACATTTCGGAGAGTGCGCTCTGGAATTGCACCACCAAGCCCTTTTCATCAACGAACGACCAGACGAACAGCGACGCGACACCGCTTTATGGTCGATATTCCACTCATACGCACGAAACGCTTTGCGGATACATTCATCATGCGTACTGCTAAGGAGTGGAATTCCCTGCCCGAGTCTGTGTTTCCGGAAAGCTGTAACCTGGGAATATTAAAGTCACGAGTGAATAGGATCCTTCTAGGCAAGCGTGATTCATCGTAGACCGCATCGTCACTTACCATCAGGTGACATAGTGGTCAAACGTAAGCCTACCCTGAATAAAAAAAAAAAAAAAGTCCTCCAAGAGTTGAATACACTGACAAAACGCACGATATAGGTAAGAAGATGAAAGAAAAACAGAGACTGACGAACACGAAATGTCTGTACTTTACCTCCTCTGGGTTATTTTCTCACTGGTTATAGACAGGTAAGGTACCTATCTACCTATATGTAGAACGTTGTTAGGACTTGTCCGATCGAGTTTGCCCATTTGTGATTGGAAAAGCATGGCTCTACCAAATAAGCAAAGTAGTGTAGGGCCTTATTAAAATGCGCTTGTGATGGTACTCGCTGTAGAAATGCAACTATAATATAGATTTGGAGACTATTAACCTGAAAGATCCAGTTTTTGTCATTGCAATTTTTCTTTTCAGTATGATCGAAATGAGAATACATTGCCATCTGAATATCTATTTCTTTAAACGTAAGACATTATGCAATTTTGTAGAAACAAATTGTAGAGTATTCCAGCTTATCAACTTAAAAATTGAAAAAAGTCAATCTGCGCTCTAGGCCATTATCTTTATTTTGGAAATGGATTTGTAAACATAAAATTACATACAAACTATACTTAGAACCATAAAAAGTCACTATGAAAGGCACAAGTTCCTAACTGTTTCATGAATAGATAATTATTTATTTAATTTATTTTTATTTTATTGTATGTACAAAAATATAAGTGTGACCTCAAATAGATAATTATATAAAAGATAGATAGAAGATATAGCGAACCGTCGACGCAGAATTAACTAAGCGGGATAACTAAACCACTGGACCATTTATACAGCCAATTATATTAAAGTTGGAGCTTTTACTTCACACCTCAAAACAGACGTCTTATCATGAATTTGAACAAGATCAAATAAATAAATGGACTGAAACCACAACATTTCGTATGCAAAGTTACTCAAAGGTAGTCAAAATCTCTGCTACCACTAACTGATCAAAAACAAAAGCCCTCATACGATTATGGGATCAAATTCCTCTTTTATCTTTAACGAACCAGAATCCCTGAATAAACTAAGGGGATCACTCGATCCCATAGCGGCGCATTTTTCACTTCACACAACGTAATAAAATCTCTCCGTTCCAAGAGCTAAAACCACAAAATAAAACAAAATTGAGGTGTGAACATAAATTATTCCGTACAAAGGAAAAGCCGGGGGCACACCACCGTGAAATTGAAAGAAAGTTCCGTGTAAAAAACAAACAGAATTGTATACGCACTTATTTACGGGGAAATCTTTGTGAGGGAGCGTGAAGTGCTGCTTTATAAATAGCTTTGCGGATTTTACTGTACAAACAAAAAGAGCAATGCGTTTGATTAAAACCACTAATGTACCAAATTGGCATGTGACCCAGCTGATGGTTAGCGATTACGATGTCTTTTCTTCATCCGAGCTCCAATCTCAATCGCATTCAGAAGATGCGGTTTAGATCCTGATCCTCTATGGTGTTAGCTTTTGTGGGAGAACTGCCATTTTACCCCCAATTCAGGAGGAAAACCTTCGCCAGAGCCTCGTCTGTAAGTAAGCACTTGTACCGGCTTGCAGGTGAGATTCGCTTAGGCGTAATTGATGGGATTCCATGTATCTACAACGTTTACTTAAGTTTAATATGTGCCATAAGCTATGTGGTGGTATTCATTCATTATGCTGCTGCATAGGGTACCAGGCCAACTACGTGCTTTAGTCCTACGAAACAAGAGGCGAGCCCATTGCCATTATTTGGTACTATTCCATCGGTTGCGGGAAGATACAGTCTGCTCGCCCAATCACCAGAGGAAAGCCCGCACCTGAACACCGGATGTTGATCGATAAGTGTACCAACCAGTAGTTGAGGTAGACTCAGCTACGAAGGACTCTCGTTAATAGAACCTCTTACATTCTGTGTATTTAGCGCTGTTTAAAACAAATTCTAGAGTTTATTTCAACTAAATAATATCGCTACACATTTCAAATAAGTGAAATATATTTCTACAATAAACCAGCCAATTAACTAACCAATGAAGTCATGCTGATTGCTACGCATACCTGTTCAAAACTACGAACCAACAAACATAACATCTGAATAAAACAATCAAATCCCAAACATAAACACTATCAGATGCAAAGCCCCTTTTGTCGGCAAAAGTTTTTACAAAAAGGTTCCTCCCGGGGGTATCATCCTTACCAACCCAAATCTCGACATATCTACGCAAACATTTGTAAATATAATGTGTGTAGGGATCTATAACTGTAGACATAGCGTATTTTTCTCGGTATCGATAAGGTCTTAGTTCGTACAACAGCTTGCTTTCCTTTTTTAAAGTTATTAAGTTTTTCTTGGGATGTATTTTCCAAGTTTTAATATCAATTTTACACAATTTCAATTTCAATTTCTTTATTTCTCAAAGTAGTGCAACGTAATTACATCTTTTTGACGTCAAAAACTACTTGATACTAAGTTTACCACCGCTTCCTAGGCGCTAGTGGAGAAGGAACGGCGCAACAAACTCCACTGCTGCATTTTCAGACGCCAGGTTATACATAGATATCTTAAGACTAAATATGGACGAATGTACATTTTTGTCTCGTGTCAATATAAATAAAGGTATATAAAAAAAAAGATATAATAAATTTTAACCCAAGTTAAACAATAAAATAATTTAAAATGTCAAAATATAGTAATGTCAAAATATAGTAAAAAAAGGTCACGTGCCTACCACAATATCATTATATTTTAGTAGGCAAATGCCACAACTACAGCATTCTGTAGATGTAGCACTTAAGCATTCTAGGAGGGGCTTGCACCAAGCTCAAGCCAGCAAGCACACATACTATTCATTATTGATGTTTGATTGCAACTGCTACCTAAATGAATTTCACTATCTACGAAATATAGAAAAACCAGCAGCACAATCACAGGGTTTTTAACAGGAAGACGGACAAGTAATACAGGGCGAGTTTAATGGCATTCAATACGACTCTTAGGAGTCTGGGGTACCTGATGACGAAAGTATAAAGATGTCATAGTCATAGCGCTGGTACCGACGGACGTTTTTAAGAATTGTATCATTTTAAGAAACGCCAAGCACAGCCCGCTGTGTGACTTTGGACTAAGCCCACTAATAGTGTCAAAGTTTTAAGACCGGAAGCCATAACAAACAAAACGCGCTGGATAATTGTTTTGAGGCATTGCGTTAAGGGTGAGCAGAAAATTGGACGTAATTTAGGTACCTAAAAAATTCTGTGATTTCAATTCGAGCCCTAGCACAAAGGTGTTCAAAAAACTGTAATTACAATATTCAGCACCGTCTCTATTCCGTAAACTGTGGTTTACATAACCGCTTAACTAAAATAGTTAATACATTGCACACTTATCATGTTTATCTGTCGATTTCCATAACATAACAAAACTAATTAACCCTCGAGCCCGCAATACGTGCTTGCTGTTCAATACCGCTTATGCTCTACTCATTGTTTACAAATGCCACGTTTAAAAATCCTTGCACACTTATCTTACTACATTCATACATCTCAAACTCGTATCGGATTTTAAAAATAGAACACGTTAAGAGCTCATCAGTAGTCGGCGCGCGCGCAACGCGCGAACCTTCGGGGGAACAATAACTAGCTGTACGGCCGCCGGTGTCGAAACACGAGGTCGCACGAAGGTGAGCCGAGTGCTAACACCACGCTCACGACATACGCACACATATAACCACGCATATATTTAAAATGACCACTTTTATTGACCGTTCCTTGGCACCCTACTTTCCCCTATAAGACCTACTTTTCGGAATGACGCAGGAAATGGGGGGGCTCAATTTACCCTGGTGTATAATTCATTCGTGTGATATTTACGTACAACTGTGTATGTATATTGTAACGTCAGTTGTACACACACAAACGCGTGGCTCGGCACGCAAAAGCAAAACATGCTGTCGAAAATTTTATGTATGGTCAGCAGCTAGCCAAATTGTTTATTTGATTTTCTTTTAAAATATGTTTCATTTACTTAATCCTATAGAATAGTTGCTGAGACTGAATAGGTAGGTTGAAAGAATTACTGCAAGACGAAAACAGCGAAGGCGTAAACATTGACCGAAAATAACACTAGATGCCGTACGTTCAGCTTTACTTACCTACATTGTACAACTTTTAATCTCATTTCACTTTTTGTTTTAGTTATCGCCTGTTACCGTGTTTATAAAAACTGTTACTGTATTTTTCTTTAGCTTTGAAACAAATTCATCAAATAAATTTTGATTTTTTGACCGTGGCGGCCATTTTATCCACTTTTTTTATAAACATAGGAATTGGAGTCATAGAAGTGTGAAAAGTGTAACAATGGTATACGAAGTTTGTAAGGTGAGTAGGTAACACCGCCAAACCCGGAAGCAAATGACAAGTCATTGTAACGGTCGGAAGGTCTCTGGTCGAGTCTGAGTCGCGCGGCGAGCATGTTGCGGGCTCGGCAGCAGGGTGAGTTCTAAATCTCTCCCAGACCTATTCCACCGCATCCTTCTCGAACATTATTTGCTCCCAGAAGAAGTGACGGCGGCCCACGCTATTATGTCACTGAATCAGAGGACTCCCACCCCACGTTATTTTGTACACCTGTCGACACTTTGGATTTTAGTAATTTGGTTTAAATCCCTTTACCCACTAAAATTTACTGCAAGTACCTTAATGGTAAATATGAATTTGATGCAATCTAATGTCAAAATCTGATGTATTTTTAAATTTGTAGAATATGTTTGAAACTACTTAGGTAATCTAAATTTCTAATCTTATTTCAGGATCACAAGGCTAGCTGCCAAATTCACAACACGTTCAAAAACACAGATATTACAATAATCAAGAATGAAGATACAATAAAAGTTATATAAAAAATATGAAGTCTACTTGAGGCTGAGGCATGCTATCGGTACCCGACAAGCGGGCTCAATAGGGCGTCATTTGCATTGGTAATGCGGCCGCGCGGCGTATTGGTAAACAGAGTGATTTACCGCACCTCGCTACTCGCCGCTCGCCGCGACTAGCGTCAACCACTTCACGTCATGACGCGACGATCAATCATGCCACGCTAGAGTTTGTGTGGTCCATATTTGTGTTCGGTTGGCTGCCAATATCGTAGTGTAGACTTATATATTTTAAAGAGACACGAGCTAACTACTTCATAAAACACATTTTATCCAAGAGTCGTGTAGATAGAGTCGTGTTAATAAGCTATATTTATATGAATTTATTCATACCCTAATTGTATTCCAAAGGTTGTCTGGAGAGTTTATGTTATCGGATAAGATTATGGAAATCTTATGTGGTAAACAATACAGTTAGAGATTTTCTTGTTTTTAATCTATACTATTATACAATGGTAAAGTAACTGTGTCTGTGCATTAGATATGATTTAAAAAAACATACTTGGGTTACATACAAAATAAATTAAAAAAAATTGGGGGAAAAAAATTAAAATATTGGGTAGGGGAGAGTCGGTTATATCGGACCACTTTTTACTTTAACTTAAATATTTCGACTACGACAAGACTTAGAATAATTTATGGATATGCAACATAAAGTTTCATATTTTACCTTGCTGAGCCCGAGAAATCAGTTCTATATGTTTACTCTAACATCCTTAAAAATGTTTTTTTCTAAAGGATTGCCATCAGTACGATTTAGCCGACTAGTCGTTTTAATCGTACCACCAAGTTTTTAAATCGTACCATGGGTGTTTAAGTCGTACCACTGAATTAAAGACAGTAAAATTTTTAAACAAATCATTTATTTTTAACTCTTAGGTACCAAAGAAATATTATGAATGTGTTTTGACATTTATTGTTGACTAAACAGTAGTGTTTCGATATAAAGACTGACTTATTTATATTAACTTACTTACTTACTTATATTTGACTTATTTTCTTTTTCGACATCGATGATAACCAAAACACAAAAATTCAAAAAGGGAGACCCCCGTTTTGAATTTTTGTATCAACAGCAATTTTACTTTTCTTTTATAAGTGCCGTAGAATTGTACGTTTTGGAATAGAATAAGTCTTTGAAAGGAGATGTTTCATTTTCGGCCCCCTAATTGTACACAATACAGAAAAAGAGAAATAATACCGGTTATTGGCAAAAATACAATTATATTTATTCGCCTCCGAAATTCAAGGGCGTAAATTAATAAAATATGAGTACATTTTTATATTTTAGTCCGCTATATTTGTTATGTTGCAAGAAAGTGTTTATTTAATTAGATTCGGCCCATAATACGAGGCAATATTATAAGAATTGGATAGTTAAAAATGAAAGCTACATTGTCTAGTTATTTTTCTAAGTAGTGTACAATTACCGGGCCCAAGGTCCATACATTTGTGAAACATCTCCTTTTGTTCAAACTTAATTCTTTGTTTTTGTAAGCAGAATGGCTCTTTCTAGGTCCTCCTTGTTCCATTTATAATATTTAATTTTAGCTTTTGGGTCCGTCATCTATAACAATAAAAATACTTTTTGTAAAATATATAAGTAGTTTTAGACTAGTCGGCTAAATCGTACCAGTACAATTTACCCAACTGCGAGTGGTACAATTTAGCGAACTAGGCCATTTTCTAAAAAAAGCAACAGCCCGGCAAATCCTCAAAACTTAGACACGCAACATAAACCACCAGTAATCTAGTACAAAATTGTAATAAAATAATGAAAACTGAGTATCTCTATCTTACCTTGTTTATGAGTTATATCCCTACGAATTTACGAAAAAAAAATCAATAAATTCCACGAAAAAATGTTTTTTTCACTCACGCGCACAGTTGTCAAGTCACATCAATTACAAATGGTGGATGGCGGGGGGTTGCCTAGGGCTACGATTTGGTGTTGCTAGTGTAGAAAAAAATACCCATTGAGAGGGAAATTTAGAAGTGGTACGATTAAAATGGTAGTACGATATAACCAACTCTCCCCTAAGTAGGTACCTAATAAACGATTCGAACGAAATATGAACGATTCTGGGTTTAAAGATATTTATTTTCAAAAAGACAATTACATTGCCACTTACATGAAAACATAATTTACAATAAGTATGCTATTTGTCGTTGAACATTTCCTGTGGACTACGCAAAAAGAACACTTACATACACATTTAAATCAATGCTTACATATTTTAGCAGTGAGATTAACAAATTAATAATGTTCAGTTATGTACAGAGATACCCGTGACTTAAAAATATTGATAGAGTTACTTTTTCTGATGTTTGGTGGTAACTTGTTATAAAGCTGTGCTCCTTCAAAAGTAATGCTTTTTTTTCCGTAGTCGGTTCGTACCTTTGGTAATACCAGTAAGCTGGGTCGATTCTGAAAACATTTTTTTTAACTCTTGTCTGTTTGTGCGCAATGGACGCTGAAACTACTGAACGGATTTTGATGCAGTTTTCTTTGTTCGAAAGCTCTTAATCAGACTTAAAATCTTACGCATGTTTGATCACAATCGGTTGAATAGAACCAGAGATATGTATAGTTAGGCTAGTCTAGTTATTTAGTAGCAAACTAGTTACGATATAGGGTAAAAAATTATTTACAATTATTTAGTAAGTGGTAACAGTTATATTGTTAAGCGGATATCATAGCCAATACCTACACATCTACAAACCAAATATAGCAGTTGATAATTGATACTTGCGATGCTACGTGATGGTTCAAAACATTCAACCAGTAAGGACTATCTATTTAATAACGCTGACATTATCAACTCACAGTAAGAGGCTCAAGCTTATGACTGCTTTTTAAAAACAAGATTGGATTCTTCATAAATCGAAAAGCTACATGTTGTCTACGACAACATGACAATTGTTATCTACGACACTTCTCTTAATTTTACTCCAAGTACTTTGGTACTTTTACTTTTTTACCGTGTGGAACGTATTATAAGGTTCTACACGGAAAAAAATTGTGTTAAAAAAATGGATTTCAGCTCAACGGAGCTAAAGTCGGGGATATCACTCATTTAACGTACTTTTTTTCATGAAAGTATAACGTTCGTTGTCATTCTTCAAGAAGGGGGAGTAATTTAATGAAGAAATTTCCTCTGATACCAATAATTTTCATGGGAAAGTAAAATCTGAGAGCATTTCTGCTCTCAGATTTTACTTTCCCAGTGTGCTGCTACCTGGATTGCGTTCTCAGAGGCACTCATGAGTTCCTTTGGTGTGCAAGTACATGGGCATGCAGGCCACGTTAATAGGGTGGGCTGAAATGTAAGTGAATTAGGTACATTTTTGCCCAATACTTTGTTAAGATGAATGATTTACTCGACTATACTAGCCTAGTATAGGGTTTAATTGGCAATTATAATGTAAACATCAATACCTACAGCATTGTGAAGAATTAAACTTACCTACACACAATTTTATTAAATGTATACTTCCTTACATTACAAATACTACCTCCGCGTTAAGTTAGAAAAAGATTAAAGTATTTCTCGTTGTGGTGTCGAAAACTCAGGTACACATTTGCAAAATTTCTGATTAATGTGCCATTGAGCCGAAAAAGTCTGCTTACGAAAGTCTCAATACAATTCTAGCTAGCTGCCCACTTGTAATTTCTCGCGCTTGACTGTGTACACCCTATTTTTCTGGCAACAGACAGGACAGTACAATACATCATGTCAAGGAACCAGACGTGCCTGCCAAGATAAAAAAGATTCTATTTTTCAATATTTCTTCTTTTCGCGGACATCGTGACGTGCACAGTTTGAGAAATGACTTTACCAGTAGGTTTACGAATTAATCTCCCCGCTAGCCTGATCCAAATCAATAATAAAATAGCATTGAAATAAATTCAATGAAGGCCCGCAAAAATCACCGCTTACTCAAGCCCTTATTGGCTATTTACTAAATAAGTATCTATAAGCAACATACGATGACTGCTTCCCATTAGATAAATTGTATTTTATTTTGCCGATTAAGATACTAAGATAAAATATTCATAAAAGTAGTGGTATGTATGCTGTTTAGACTGGTAAAGCGGACCCCAGACTCGGCGGCCGACTTGGTAGTAGGAATTTATACATCCTATTTGGTCACGATCTCCTATTTCTCTGAAACTTTTAGCACAATTTACAGACAACTTTGAGTAGGTACTAATATAAAATTATGCCTGAAACTTAAAACTAATAAACGAGCCTTCATCGCTTAACTTTGACATCTAATAACTTCGAAACTTTAGCGTTCACATTAAAGTTACAAATGTTATCTTTCTGTAGATAACTTAATGTTCTGCTAGCTGTTGCCCGCAGCTTCGCTCGCGTCAAATTCTGTTCCCGCTGCCGCGCCCCACGGGAACCTGTTCCCGGGATAAAAAGTAGCCTATTATCCAGATTATTCCAGACTATAATCTATCTCTGTACCAAATTTATGGCCGATTCAGCTGTTTTTGCGTGAAAGAGCAACAAACATACATCCAGACATCCTGACATGACATTCATACATTCTTACAAACTTTCGTGTTTATAATATTAGTAGGATAGGATTCAGATTCATAGATTCTTAATGAAATCTTTACTTACGTATACTTATTTAGACATATATAATTATATTCATAATCCACAGATTTCATCAGTAAAAGGTTGAAAAAATGCGTTGACGCAGTGGAATCCGTAGAGCAAAGTTAAGTTTTTATAAAGCGTGCCAATGAGTTCAATTCTTGGGATACAGCGGATACTAAGAGGAGGCCCATGCAAAGTGGGATGGACCTTTGGGAACTCAGATTATTTCTGTTACACTCACAAAAATTCAACGTCTACAATGTATCTGCAAATACCAATCGGATTGCTATTGCCAAGACCACACGTGATATGAACGTGGCGTGAGCGCGGCGTGTTCTTCGTGACGTTGACGTCATGATTAATAGAAATGCGGCGCGCGAATCGTGCGCGCGCGCAGTAGAAAGCGGCGCGGTTTCACTTCGAACCGCGCCGGAGACTACTATAGTAACACGTGATTTTTTCACGCGTATTATTATTATAGATCTTTACAAGAAAATGGTTACAAATAGGAAGTGACTGGTTTAAATATTGGATGTCTCCCAATAAACTGGTTTAGTTCTCTTTAACACTAATAGAATAAATCTTGGAAGCCGGAGCCGAAGGGAGAGACCCTTTGGCTACGGCTAAAGGGAATAAAGAATACCTAATAAAAGAATAAGAAACGGGTTAGTGCATTCTCACAAATTGTAAAAGATCTGATGTAACTCACTACTTCTCAAAATTGATTGCGATTAGATTTTACATCACGGCCTTTGATTATATTTAGTGAAAAAAAAAACCATTATAATTCAAAATTGGCCTAGTTTTCCACCCCTTGGTGCGCCTAAACCTCTCTCTACCCTTTTAAAGTTACACAGGCCTGAAGGAAGTGACTACATTACATTATCACAAAATTGAATTGTAACTTATAAACTCAATCTACGAAAAAAAAACACGTCGAAATCAATAAACAACCGGATATAATAAGAACTCAAGAAATGAAGTGAGATAATACTGACATCAGACAAAGCAAAACTAATTAAATTCTTGTCAAAGGCCAGTGAAGCCTAAAAGATAAAATGAAAAGGCAATCGATTAACAGCGGCAATTAACGTTCATCGCCACTGAGACACCCCCGCTGTTTAATGTAAGGGTGGGCGGCTCGTGACGTCATTGAAAGTTGATGACGTGTTTTATTAAAATGTTACTTTACCTTTGACATTTAGAATTTGTTAATTGTTTGTGTAGGTAGGTAGATATTATTCCTAAGTTACGTAGAAAACAGATTCTATTTTGACTTTAACTTTTCAAAGTATAAAAATATCAAGAGATAATTTTAAAGTTGTTCGTTAATAATAATTTTATAATAACTCAACCTTGGCTGTCTCTTTGTGGATGTTACCCTACGTTCACATGGAGCCACGTTTTGCCGGATTCATCGGATCGGTTTTTTGCAGGATTCGGTTTAGTGGCAACCGTAATTCAATAAATGAGTTCACACATGCATTCGGTTTCAAGACACGGCAAAAAAACTTAATCTTACTAAAGTTGACAGTTTCCAGTTCCGATAACAATCAAATCCGGCAAAACGTGGCTCCGTGTGAACGTAAGGTTACTGATGGACATAAGGTCCGGGTTGTCCCGTTTGATTACACTATTAGCTTTTCCCATTCTGAAATTTTTAGGACCAGAGAAATGTATGGTTAGCAACTAGCTGTACACGGCTTCACCCGCGTAGAATTTTGTCTCCATTTCCCTTGGGACCCTACTCCAGGTATAAAAATAGCCTATGTGTTATTCCAGACTAGGTATACTATAATCTTTTGTTTTGAAGTTCAAAGTCAACACGGCCAAAGGTGCCTAGTTGGCATTAAATATGGCAAGTTTAGGTTCGATGCCTTTAACAAAGTTGATGTTTACTTATTTCGTTCTATTTATCATTTACTTCTATACTTTTGATGGTCTAGCTTTATTTATAGTCGATAGGCCCGCATTTGACCACTATCTCACCTGATGGTAAGTGACTATGTGGTCGACGATGGAGCACGCTAGATAGCTAGTGAGAGCATAAGCACGCATCTCATCTTCTACGATCTCAAGCCATTGCTTCTTGGTCCTTTCTATTCTACCGGAGCCTGGCAAAGGCAACATGGGTATAGCTAGACATTTTGTTAACCACCTGGCCTGGCGGTCGTCGTAAGGTATTTGGTAGTTTATAAAGTTAATATGAATAAAGTCTTATCGTTTTTATTGCTGCTCTACTAAGATTGTAATTTAAGTAGTGAAGAAAGGTAGAAAAGTTGAAATCATAAAATTTCAACTTTTCAATAATAAAACAAAATGTAAAGTGAGAACCATTCTAGAACAAATAGTACGCTCGGAAGTTGAGATATCACGACTGACATTAGATGAATTGACTTCAATTTCAAGATGGCTATTAAGCGTAATTACGCTTTATGCTTGCTCCAAGACCGCATTCACTAAAGTTACAATGGTAAGCTCAGAATTCTGATGTGCATTAAGAATGGGTATTATTGTATTCAATTACCCACGCAATTACATGAAATCTTAAATCCTGGATGTTATACAATACGACGTATTTCTACAAAGCTTAATCATCATCATTCGCTGAACCTTTTTCCCAACTCAGTTGGAGTCGGCTTTCCAGTCTAACTGCGATGCGGCTGAACTTCGATATTTTCCGTGGACCGACTGCCATCTGACTGCACAGCCAAATGGTCATTATTTATGACCAATGGCGATATCGAAGTTCCAAGTTAGACTGGTTGGACTTTTGTGGGCTCCAACTACCCGTAACGACTGCCATAGATGTTTGTATGACAACTGGGACCGACGGCTACAAAGATGAATAACCAGCAGAAATAACTGAATAATACTAATAAGGATACTTGAAGTGATTAGTTCGCGTGAAAGATGATATTGCCAGAAAGGTAGTGAATGTTGAGATCACTGTGTAAGTATAGATAATTCAAATAAGCAAATATGTGATGACGGCTTAAAGTACACAAAAATAAGAGAATAGGGCAAGAAGATTGTGATGGCGATTATTGTGACGATAGTGGTTATTGCAGCTTATGAATCCCTGAAACTTGGACGTACAACGATGCAAACCCTTAGTGTTGTACACGTTCATAGGCCACGGTGACCGATTCCCATCAGGTGGGCCGTGTGCTTGTCTGCCACCTAAGTAGTGTAAAAAAGTCACCCTCAAAAGTGACTGAACACTAACAAATTTACAAACGATCTTTACATTGAAACAAGTACAAATGTTGTTGTACCTAAATCTTCAGAGGATTTTTCAAATTATTATTCAGATATTATTTTATGTAAAGTTTTAGAGCTAAGGTGATCGCTAACTAGCAGTATGTTAAGCTAATACCGATGGCGACTGTAGCTATCGTATTTACCTACATGGTATAAGTGGAAGAGAAAATTTAAGACAAGTAATTAAGCTCCAGCCCACTGTTCCAAACCATATCAACTGTAGCATTCTGCTACTTAACGTGACTATACAGAGTATTTAGTAAGAGTGCGGTATATGCGTATGCACAGTTGTTTTATCAGCAGACTTAATGGTACGCTTTCCCTGCCTGTCATTTGCATTACAGACGTTAAAGTTGGTAGTGTTAGTACGCAAATGCTAAACAAAAGATAAAATTTACATTTTAATTAGGCAACATTGTTTCTAATAACATGTTGAGTGAATTTAGAAAGTAGTATCTATTCATTAACACTAACAGGTATTTAGAATAACTCTTTGCTTTCGTGCAGAAATACCCACGGATATTGTGTACGGCATTAAATTTGGCAAGATTTTGGAGTGGACGTGGGCCCCACTAATTCCAAAACCTTGTCAAGTTAGATGCCGTACACTATACGTACCCCGCTTAGCCTTGAAACGACTAAAACTGCACGTCGAATGTTCCTTTTTATTATTACAGAAGGTTATTCTGTGTATAATATGTTTTCATACGATGTATATTAATGAATGAATCTTTTAGCGGCCTGGCATGTCTGCAAGTAGGTCAAGCAAATAGTTGTATAAGTATTAGGTATAGGGACAGCTTACAGACTAAGATTGAATGATGCCATTTTTATATACAATCTTTGTAAAGGAATAGGTTTCTGCCGAGTTATCTGTTGATTGTATCTTTCGTTGTTTATACCTATTGTGTTTTCGTGTGATCATACAGGTCCAGGCACAGAATACCTAACAGTACTACGTCCAGGGTTCGTTAACCGAGAGTGTTATTCGCAGTTCTCGGGTTTAAAAATGTTCCCATTAAACTTCCTACTGCGTTTGAATAATATTGGAGTAAACATTAGTAAAGCGAAATATGGATGCAAAGTACCTAATGAATGGACGTAGGTGTAGGTAAATATAATAAAATCAAATGAAGCTTGACCTAAGTGAGATTGACAAACTATATAACATAACCAAACATACCTTATGTAGGTATAATTTCACAACATCACACAATTAAATAAAAATAAAGAAAATAATATTAAGAAAATACTTATAACATCTAACAGTTTCCAAAGTATTAAAATGTAATAATTTGACGAACTTATCCACAAAGTAAATTTGTGGATAAGTTCGTCAAATTTATCCACAAATTTACTTGGTGGATGAATTTGACGAACTTCGATGACCTTTGACTTTGACGATGTAGACATAAAAAACTTTTCCTTTGAGTCTTTGAATTGTAGATATTGCTCATTACAATTTGTAAGCACGAAATTATTTTCCTCGAAACTCTTTTTTATAACTGAGTTCAATTCTCGTAATGAAATAGAAATACTTACCTATTCAAAATTCAGTTCCGATCTCCTTTCGATCTCACTAATATCGCATTCCGCATACCTAAAGAGGAAACAGAATACAAATTACGTTTCATTCGCATTAAAACAAAATTCTAAATTTAGCAGAACCCTTACTAGCCCTTTATTCAACTTTCGGTCACGTTTCAGTCACAATCACGTTATAATATTGGATGTTGAAAACTTTGGAACAAGAATACTTGCTTGCCATTTGTGAGAATAAATATTAAACATATTTTTTATGACCCACCGTTATTTTTTTTATGTAAACGTTATATCAATAGGTATATTGTTATCTTTACGTCACTATTTGTTTAATAGATAGTTAATCATGATTTTCTCACAGTGAGAATGGTGTAACCTCAGTACATAAGTCATGCGTGTTGTTCCTATAAAAGAAAGTCGTAAAAATGATTGCCGTATAAAGAATATCTTTGGTCACGGCACAAAGTGAAAATTTTAACCACATGTCGGTGATAATGTAATGCCGTGCAACTAGCGCGATAAATGTCCAATATTTATGATTATTTTTATTTAAGTGCATGTTTTCAGACTGCTGCTTTCGTAAATTAGCCTTACGTCTTTGTACAGTGAGCTTGCGCGAGTGTGACGCCCCTGGTGTTGCACACGTCCATAGGCCACGATAACCGCTTCCCATCAGTTGAGCCGTGTGCTTGTCGGCCCCTAAGTAGTACCTATAAAAAAACTTTGATATCGGCCAATTGGTGAATTAGGTACCTACCTCCGTATTTGGCGAGTTTGGAGTGAGTTTAAACAGGAAATCCGCTTTGAGATGCATTGTGATGTATATTGCATTTTATTCATCTGCTTATTTTTATGTTAGGTATAACTTTGTTAAGCTGTGTGTCTTAAGTATCTCATATATCCTTATTGGATAGACACCTTGAGTGTGTACGAATAAATTCATTCTTCCTTTCTTTCTTTTTTCCTACACACACGGCACGGAGCAACCTAAAGCCGTACTAAATAGTTAAAACTCTTGTCTACATTTATCTCAAAGCGACTACTTACTTACTCGTACGAAGAAAAGATTGTCTAGGAAAATTCATTACGTCCTATTGCGCTATCACCGACGACGGTACATCTACCGTTTACACGTAGTTGCGTGGTAAATAGCTCCCACATTGCGGGGTACCACTATTGTGTGGGCAACTTTCATCGTTTGTGGCCCATTGTGATGTCTCATCTAAACTTAATGATACCTTATTGATGAGCGCCGTAAATAAATAGGGATAATATTGTAATTCATTATTCAATTGTAGCTTTCTTGGCGTTCTTCAAGAAGGTTTTATAGGGTTGGCAGCGCGAGATTGACGCACCCTAGGAGCACACATCCATAGTCCACGGTGAACGCTTTTCATTAGGTGGACCGTGTACTTGTCTGCCACCTAAGTGATGTAAAAAAGTAGGTACCTACTGAGCTGATAAATTAGATACACCGAACTAATTTACCTACTTTATACTGCGAAAGCAGCAAACAAGTATACGTAACAGTCCTTTGCCGCAAAATTGAAGAAGAGAGGCGAAGTAAGTAATCAACAAATCATATATTATCGATTTTATTTTTCAATCATGTCATTAGATTTTTTATATGAATGGAAGTTTAGTCTTCTTTCCACTCATTTTGATCCTGTGGAAATGCACCTTAATAGTGCTATTGTTTATATTGTGCCTCAGCAGATCTAACTTTACGATAAACTGCCAGCCGTGGACTAAAAACGCTTGCAATACCATATCTTAATATATATAAATCTCGTGTCACAATGTTTGTCCTCAATGGACTCCTAAACCACTTAACCGATTATAATAAAATTCGCACACCATGTGCAGTTCGATCCAACTTGAGAGATAGGATAGTTTTTGAAACGGATTTCGACATCCACGCGGGCGGAGCCGCGGGCAACAGCTAGTAGGCATATAAATAAATGAGCAGGCAAAAACTTGAAAAGTCAAGTGAGAGATAATTATCTAGTACACATTAATTTAATTACAGCCATAGAAGTCGTGACGAATAGTAATTGCTGTTTAATAATAATTGCAAGATGTGCAGTTGGTTTCATTGTGCGATTAATTAGGTAATGATGTCCGGGTTTTTAAGTCTAATAAGGTATACGACGGGTTCGTTAGCTTTACACCTTTTAATAGGTTCATTTATGACTAGCTTCCGCCGCGGCCTCACCCGCGTGGAGTTCGGTGTCACAGCCAAGTCTATTTTAATAACGACTTTCCACTTCACTCTCCATTTTACTCTCCACTCCACTCTCCTCTTCACTCTCCACTCCAAACTTCACTTCACTCTCTTGTCCACTCTGCACTCCACTGGTCTCCACTCACCTAACCAAAACCTTTGTAATGAAAAAACGGCAACAAAATCCGTTTAGTAATTTTTACGTCCATCACTAATGGCGATGGACGGAAAATCTGCTGAATGGATTTTGATTTTTATTAGAAAGACATAGGTAAGGTACCTACGGTTAATTTTAATTTTAAATATTTATATTTTATTTTTTAATTTTATTTTTAGTTGTAGGTAATTGATAAAGTAGAACCAGACTGGAAGCCGACCCCAACTGAGTTGGGAAAAAGGTTCAGAGAATGATGATGATGAACCAGACATATGACTAAAAAACGATGACCTACCTAAAAACGAAGCGCGGGTGGAGCCGCGGATATAGCCTATATGTTGTCCAGGTGTATGAATTTATAGTCGTACCAAGTTTGATCAAAATCCCTCCAGTAGTTTTTTATCCATGCCTGCACATACAGACAGATAGAAAGATAAAAAATACTGATTGCATTTTTCTATCACCGGTAAATTTTGAGTCTAAGCAAGACCTTTTTAAAGGTTTTACAAGTGGAGTACCGTTAGAGTGAAGAGTGGAATGGAGAGTGGAGTGTACCTAATGAAGAGTGAATTGAAGAGTGGAGTAGTGAGTAGGGTAGTTGGGAGACTAAATAACATCTAGTGAGCTTGTTGACAACTTGTAAGTACTATTAATTATTCAGTGCTTCTACTAAGTAGGTAAACCAAGCGGTAGACTGCACAGGTGTCCATTATATTCTCTGATTACATACAAATATGTAAAATAATGCAATTTATTCGCTCCGAACAAGGTAAGTGGTATCAGGAAGAGTATTAGTATGCGTACGATACTGCAGGAAGGTATGCGGTCGCGATCTGCAGACGTAGATAGAGGGACGATATATTGAATATAGTGTTAATGTAGTTATTATATACTTTACTACAGTCTGCAGTCTACAAGAAGCAGAATGAAGTAGGTACCTACCAAATCAGCTACTTATATGCCATAGACTCCAAACGTTATATAGGAATTAGACCCAAGTTTTAGTAGTTTTACCCAGCATTACGTTACTGGCAATCGATATGCTTTGTTCGTAGACTAGGGCTTTTAGTTTCATCCCTTTCTTATTCGTTCCTATTTTATACTATGTAGGTGGTATACAAGCACACGGCCCACCTGATGAAAAGCGGTCACCGTGGCCTATGGAAGTGTGCAACACTAGGGGTGTCACACGCGCGCTGCTTACCCTGAAGGGAAAGAGGGAGGGCTAGGAATGGGACAGGAGGCTAGAATGGGGTGGGGGGAGGAGCGGTACAGTGAGCTCTGGCTACCCTACTTACCGGCGGGAACACAACAAGATGGT
This sequence comes from Lithosia quadra, assembly GCA_963576445.1. Classification (NCBI taxonomy): domain Eukaryota; kingdom Metazoa; phylum Arthropoda; class Insecta; order Lepidoptera; family Erebidae; genus Lithosia; species Lithosia quadra. Next base: position 13,228,471 of record OY754877.1, on the reverse strand, counting down.
TATTATGGCCGCGGTGTTCTATAGGGCGGTACTACCCCAGTCGGACAACTCATTTCGGATGGGAGATACCGTCGTGTCCTACCTCCTTTGCTTTCCTTTCCGTTCCTTTTCCCTCAGCAAGTAGATAGAGCAACGCATGAGTGTAATCTCTGGTCTTTTGAGCATTTATAAGCTGCTCGCTATCGTGTGTATTTATATTCTATTAGTTTACAGTACATATTTACCTACCTACTGGATAGTTAGCGGCTGTCGTGGCATACATTTGTGTAATAAGAGGTGTCTCTTACGTTACCAACTTCAGAGGCGACCCGGGTCGGAAGCGAAAGGGAAAACTGAGGAAAGGGAGGTACGATTTCAGTAGGCTTCCAATCTATTCTTATATACAGACTAGCTGTTGCCCGCGGCTCCGCCCGCGTGGATGTCGAAATCCGTTTCAAAAACTATCCTATCTCTCAAGTTGGATCGAACTGCACATGGTGTGCGAATTTTATTATAATCGGTTAAGTGGTTTAGGAGTCCATTGAGGACAAACATTGTGACACGAGATTTATATATATTCTTATTATATACAGATATAAACATTACCTACTTACATAGAGCTGACATAAGTGAGAGGAAAAACCTGACTTAACCACCCGTTCATGGAACTGCTAAGGTGGAGGCGTGAAGGCTCGGGGCCAATGTTCAATAGTAGCTATACTTCTCATAAGCTAGACAGTGATGGTGAAAGTTTTTATTAGACTCTCTTTTTAAGCTAACAAATTACATGTTAATTATGGTATAGCCGTAATGCAATATAAAAATCCCGGCACATCACTCTACCACTCAGTACCATATTACAATTTTTGAAATAATTGACGTTCTGAATTAAGATTGAACTTCCTAAATATTAAAAGTCATAATTACTCGGTCATTATGGAGAACGCCGCACGCCTGTTCAAACTAATTCGACTTAATGAGCGCGACAAAAAACCGACAAAGGTGTTATGAATAAATAACCACTTAACAATCATAAAAAAAATGAAAAAACCATAAGTAAAAAATTATGATAAAAGAGGCTTTTATTGACTGCGCCAGCGACGTCTCTCTCTTCCTGGCATAATTCTTGATGCTATCTTGTTCTCGGAAGGTCTTTTTCTATCCCTTTCTGGTATGTTTATGGGGTTATATTGTTGTCTCTTTTATACATCAATCGATATCCCTAGACACCCACGACAACAAGTTGTGAGCGCCACGTTTTTTTAACGGAACGGGGAATAGTTGAGGTTCAATATTATTCGGATATTATACTTTACAATTAGGTAAATAATTAGATTATAAGGAGAAAATTATTTTGCTTTAAGTATATTATGACACCAGTATGAGTGAGCTTGGTCAACAATGTTTGCTTGATTGGTTATGGACAGGTCATTTGATTTAGATCTTGATATCTTTGAACTCGGTAAATCAGCCACAAATCTCAAGAAAACAGCGATGATCTTGAAGATAAACGTGCTAGGTGCAATATTTTGCACGTTCATATAAAAATATTTTATTGATGGTCTAAAAGAGAAACAATGAATAGGTACTCTTTCTTTTTTATTAGATAGTTACCTAAATAGTTTTGTATTCTCTGATAAGTGAATAGCAGAAAATGAACAAAATGAATTGCTTCTATACACACAAGTTTATTATTGTGTATAATTTAATGTCTTTTTACTTCCACCATCGATTACCTAATAGTTGGTACCTTGACAGTTCAATATCCATTATCCTCTCCTAATACTCATATATTTTTAAATAGGACATAATTTTGGGATAATAAATGAAAAATATAAAAATTTACTAGGTATAGGTAATTACCACTTTATACCTAATTAAAAAATCAAATCAATTCAAATAAATTCGTTGAACTGCGACGTTTCCCGATCACCAGAGAATTCCTATTGACAGTCTGAATGAAATAAAATGCAAGCAGCGCGCGCCCGCTTTGAGCCGCACTCGAGAGCGGCAATTTATTTTGTTTTTAGAGATCCGCGCGCTAGATAGTGAGACGTGCAGGAAATTCATTAGGCCCGCCATGCCAACACGTATGTGCCATGCGAACTGATATGGCTAACCAATAAGTAGGTATATATCTATTGTGTGTAGATTATTGAACCATAAGAACTAGTTAGTGAGACTGTTGTGCTCTAAACCACTGAGTGAGACCGGTTGTCGCCTAGTCAATTAAAATATAAAATAACCTATAAAAAGTGAACATCGTCGTCATATCCAGGCATAACTAGCATAGCAGTATCTGACATATTCAATAAAAAAATAAATAGCTACAGAACTACTACACATCCGGCGTTATTTTTTTACACCGACTGGAACCATTTCCCACCGGACGGAGCGCCGACCACCTCACCGTCTCTAACGTCCTACACCGCCCAAATTAATTTTATTCCCTTTTTATGTGCCAGGGAATTAATATATTTGAGTTATGTAATGACATTCAACCGTTATCTGGATGATTAGAGAAACTGTTTTTGTAAGGTTCAAATTCCTGGGAAGGTTTTATCAATAATGTGCACAATACACCGGATATGACTTCATTTTTGTTTTTTTTTTATTATTATCTCCAGTCACTGTTTGGATTTTAAAATTTGAAAAATGTTGATTTATGAATTTTTGTTAAATAGGTAATAATATAGATAAGTTGGAAATGTACCTTAAGTTTTAGCTTAGCATCAGGCGAGGTGAAGTCATAACGTGTTCATTGAAGAAAAGAGTATAGTTACATTTATACTGAATGAAATAATGTTATCTAGATACCTCCAAATTATAGCCTCATACAAACTACAAAAGATGTTTTAATGGTTTATAAAAAAAAACTAGTAACAAAGGTTGACAAATATTAATCAGAAATTTGACGACTAACAACAACGCAACGGTTGACCAGATTACTCAAATGGTCGAGGAGGAGACCACAGGGTCGGTCAATTTTGCCGGACTGTCTGTAGCCACGATCGCCGCGAACACAGCTCACACGAGCCGTCAGAGAAGCAAATCGATAAGTATTTCATTAAAAACGTATAACGAAAATAAAAGAAATAATCTTCACGCCGTGTGCCGTGGTTATCCGTCGCCATGCGCCAGGCACCCGCAGCGCAGTCATTTTATCAGCCGTATGTTGAACAAGGTCTGGATCTTCTATGGCCGACCCGGCCCGACTCCACATGCCAGACGCGGTGTCTGTGCAATGCCTAATGAGGCTGCCTGCAGGAACATGGCTGTTATAAATTGTATTGTTTTTTTTTTCCTAGGTTTTAGCACGTAATACATAGAAGTAAAAAATATTCGTCTTAAAAATTTGCTTACAGAAAATTCAATAGCTAACATTTCACCCGATCCGGGAATCGAATCCGGTAGTTAAATTCGCTACTCTTCCAGAGTACCTATTCTTCTATAATATCTATGGTTAATCAACTACGCAGAGCCTTTAAACTCTAGACTCTAGAAGATATCGTTAACACGTTACCAAATATCGGGGTACTTAAATACCCCACCATAAAATACAAAGCGTCTCATTTACATATCATTATGCAACAACAGAATTTTATAGCTCTCACATCGAGTTAATTAGTATATGGGAGGTATTCCTATGGGTGCCATGTATCAGTTTATGGCTGTTTAATTCACCGGTTTATAGTTCGGCACGATTGTACATGGTAATTGACACCGTGGCCGCACCGATGATAATATGAGCCGTAAACCGTGCCTACCTTCGTGAGTGATATCAAGATTTCGAGTCTGTTAATAAGGTAACAGGAAAAACAGGATCGTTAAGTGTTGTTTGACATAACATGCGTGCCGTCTTCGCGTCGAGTTCTACAAGTACGACTCTTGCAGAATGAGGATCAGTCACTTTTTTAGCTGAGTATGCAGTTTTATAGACCTAAAAAAAACAATAAATTCTGTAAAAAAATTATTTGAATCGGATCAAAAATGACGAAGTTATAGCCATTTTAGTGCGGTAATCTCAAAAACGCTCGCCACCGCGTAGAAATACCCTGTGACGTCATCGCTCGCCTCGTCGTGCGTCGCCGCTGCGCCGCGCCGCGCCGCCATGGAGAATATAGGGCTATTCGGATAAAACATTTGATGATTTTTTTTAAATTATAGAATTAAGTATTTTTTCTTTTTTCATACTACGTAGGTGGCAGACAAGCACACGGCCCACCTGATGGGAAGCTGTCATCGTGGCCTATATGGACGTGTGCAACACCAGGGGTGTCACACGGGGTGTCACCAGGGGTTCTGCCGGAAGGGGTGGACGGAGGGCGGACTAGGAAGGGGTGGAGAGATAAAGATAAAGATAAAGATAAAGATAAGGATAAGGATAAGGATAAGGATAAGGATAAGGATAAGGATAAGGATAAGGATAAGGATAAGGATAAGGATAAGGATAAGGATAAGGATAAGGATAAGGATAAGGATAAGGATAAGGATAAGGATAAGGATAAGGATAAGGATAAGGATAAGGATAAGGATAAGGATAAGGATAAGGATAAGGATAAGGATAAGGATAAGGATAAGGATAAGGATAAGGATAAGGATAAGGATAAGGATAAGGATAAGGATAAGGATAAGGATAAGGATAAGGATAAGGATAAGGATAAGGATAAGGATAAGGATAAGGATAAGGATAAGGATAAGGATAAGGATAAGGATAAGGATAAGGATAAGGATAAGGATAAGGATAAGGATAAGGATAAGGATAAGGATAAGGATAAGGATAAGGATAAGGATAAGGATAAGGATAAGGATAAGGATAAGGATAAGGATAAGGATAAGGATAAGGATAAGGATAAGGATAAGGATAAGGATAAGGATAAGGATAAGGATAAGGATAAGGATAAGGATAAGGATAAGGATAAGGATAAGGATAAGGATAAGGATAAGGATAAGGATAAGGATAAGGATAAGGATAAGGATAAGGATAAGGATAAGGATAAGGATAAGGATAAGGATAAGGATAAGGATAACGATAAGGATAAGGATAAGGATAAGGATAAGGATAAGGATAAGGATAAGGATAAGGATAAGGATAAGGATAAGGATAAGGATAAGGATAAGGATAAGGATAAGGATAACGATAAGGATAAGGATAAGGATAAGGATAAGGATAAGGATAAGGATAACGATAAGGATAAGGATAAGGATAAGGATAAGGATAACGATAAGGATAAGGATAAGGATAACGATAACGATAACGATAACGATAACGATAACGATAAAGATAAAGATAAAGATAAAGATAAAGATAAAGATAAAGATAAAGATAAAGATAAAGATAAAGATAAAGATAAAGATAAAGATAAAGATAAAGATAAAGATAAAGATAAAGATAAAGATAAAGATAAAGATAAAGATAAAGATAAAGATAAAGATAAAGATAAAGATAAAGATAAAGATAAAGATAAAGATAAAGATAAAGATAAAGATAAAGATAAAGATAAAGATAAAGATAAAGATAAAGATAAAGATAAAGATAAAGATAAAGATAAAGATAAAGATAAAGATAAAGATAAAGATAAAGATAAAGATAAAGATAAAGATAAAGATAAAGATAAAGATAAAGATAAAGATAAAGATAAAGATAAAGATAAAGATAAAGATAAAGATAAAGATAAAGATAAAGATAAAGATAAAGATAAAGATAAAGACCTCGGCGCTAGAAAACCCGAGACGGCATGCGGTTTTAATCAGTTCGATTCAAACATAAAACGCCCCGGTTGGGGGTGTTTTTATATTTGTCAGTCCGCTGAATTGACTGCACCCCGCCTGATGGTAAGCTGAGGTGCAGTCCTCAAGTAATGGACATCATTTCATCGAAACTTGAACACTTTCCCAAATAACGGATGTCTAGGTATACAACCACTCTACCCTTATTTGCCCCCTTAGGGGTGGATTTTTGAAAAACCGCGATTCCGGGGTACGTTTATTTTTAACCAGAAGCAGCTGTATCAAATTTCGTGCTTCTTACTTTCAAAATAACGGACTTTCATGCAACCAGCCATCGCCTATTTTACGCCTTTAGTAGTGAAATTTTGAAAACGCTGGTATACATGTATATTTATTTCTAATCAGAAGTAGGTATATGAAATTTAATGCGTCTAACATTGAAAATGAAGAACGTTCATATAAAATGTTTATGCCTTATTTTGCCACCTTAGGAGTAAAAATTCTAAAAATCCGTTTTTAGTGGATTCCTACAACATAAAAAGCATCTACTGTCAAAATTTCAAGTTTGTAGGTCCAGCGGTTTAGGCTCTTCGTTGACGTATCGGCCTGTTTATCATAGGGCATCGCACACGAGGCGAGCCATGACGTCATCGACAAAAATCCAGCGAGAGTGTGCGTTTTAAAACAGCCGATTTTAAATCTTCGATAACTTCGTCATTTCTTGTCGGATTTTAATCATTTAAAAAACAAAATGCTTAGAAATTTGTAGCGCATACGTTTCATTAATTAAAAATTAAAAGTTCTGTTATGTGACTGATCCTCATTCTCAGTTCCCCTTTAGACTTTACAATACATAAAGATGCTACTACGACGATACTTACTATCAGGCGGGGTGAATTCATATTCACGTGCAATACTCGTAAAAATACAAAACTTTCTACAATCCGTAAAACACACTTATGGAAGCGAAATCTCTACTTAAGCTCAGATATTCAATACCGCATGTGAGCTTAGGATCGTCAACATTCTCTACAGCCTTTGTACTGAGTCTTAAGGCTGTTGAGGGTTCCTGCTCATATCTCTAGTAGGTATATGTAAACTGTGAGGGGCCGGGCAGTAGTGTAATGGTTTGAACAATTGAGTATCAAGAGCTCGCTGAGGTATATGGACGCAAGTTTTTATATTGAAAAACCGGCTAATATTAGAAATGTTAAGGTTTATTAAGATGTTTGTCTGTTTATTACTGTGTTACGGCACTAGAAATTCAACGGCTGAATCAAACGGTTGAACGGATCTGACCGAAATTTGATAGGTACATTGTTTAGAAAAATACATAAGCTACTTTTAATCCTTGGAATAGGTTGCGGGAATAAAGTTCGTGAAAAAAAAAAATCTTTGCTTGCATTTACAAATTGTATAAAAAATAGTAACTTAGATAAGAAATAATGTTGAGATATTATTTCTTATCAATTTCATTAAATGCATGCCATCGGAGCTGATAAATGTTTTTACCTCTAATTTATACTCTATTTAATTTAAAGTGACTCCACGGTGGCCTTATGCTTAGCATTAATTGATAAATGAATGCCTAGTCTAGTAATTATATAGGCATTGGACTTCTCATCACGTGTGCTAACCGACGTGAATTAATTACTAACACACGCATTTAGCTCAGTTGACCCTGTAGTTACCTATGTAAAATACAGAGTCAAATTAGGTAATAACATACCAAGTTATGGGTAACCAATTTCAATATCTTACATAATTAAGACATTATAAGTCAATGTTGCTAAATCTAGGTGTATTTTCTACCTCTTGAAGTGCTCAGTGCAATTATTTGTATTCATAAATACGTCTATTTGCAGGTATTGATCTGAATTTATCCGTAAGTACCTCGGAGAACACGTTAAGTCATCAGTCACGGTTGCCCTGCAAACCTCTATGGTAGTTGTTACGGGTAGTTGGAGCACTAAAGATATCACCATTGGGTTATGGGTGTCAGATGGCGCATCACGGAATATATCGAAGTAGGTACGCCGCTTCGTAGTTTGACTGAAAAGCTGTCCCCAACTGAGTTGGAGAAGGTCTTGGAGGTTAATGATACAACGGAATAATAGTTTCCCAGTTGATTTTCATCCTACAGAACCTCCTGGAGGTCCGATACCACAGCTGATACTAACGACCACCGTGTAGTTTGAACATAATTAGATTAATACCGACACCACGTGTCTTTGAAGATAAGCGGCGTTTGATTGATTGTGGGTCGTCGTTATGCGTCCGGTATAGGTATTTTTTTATTTACGTACAAAATGTACGCCCAAACCCACTTATTTGATAAATTTATTACTTGTTTAAGTATTAATTATCACTATTTTTAATCAGGCCTAAACAAAGACAGTAAGAGGAAATAAGAGAAGAGGGATGGGACCGTAAATCCTAGGTTGGAGTTGGACAAGGTATTATCGTATTATGTTATAGGAAAATACATACAATGATGAGTGCATGCCCTAACGCTTCGGGCATTTAATATTGACGTGACAACGTCTTATAAATTGGTTTGCCGGGTGACACTTCAAGAAACTGCGTTACGCTCCGCTCACGTTATGCGCTCACAATGAGAGCGAGTGAGAGGCACGCGTCCCTTCCACTCGGGCATGGTTAGCCCGCCTAAGAGCGAGAGAGACAGACATAAAAATTATTTTACCACTCAAAGTCGTTGTCACGTAAAACTTTCGCCCGTATACCGACTTTACAGGGAACCAATTTTTTTTAGGGCTTAAACCCTCTATAAGGATGGGTTAATGTCCGCGGCCATAATAACCATTGTGTTGTGTTCCCGTCGGTAAGTAGGGTAGCCAGAGCTCGCTGTACCCCTCCTCGCCTCATCCCTTCGTAGCCTCTCCACCCCTTCATGGCCTTCCCCGTTCCCTTCAGGGTAGGCAGCACGTGTGTGATACCCTTAGTGTTGCACACATCCATAGGCCACGGTGACCGCTTTCCATCAGGTGGGCCGTGTGCTTGTCTGCCACCTACGTAGTATAAAAAAAATATCGGGCGGAATGTGGGATATATTGTGGGATAAATACCCGATTAATGCCCAAAGTGACAGGGCATAAACCCATCACTGATTAGCTAATTACAGATCCAATTGATATTTATGATGATCAGCCTATAAGAAGTATTATGAAGAAATGCGACGAAGTATTATCTAATTCTTACTTGTTTTAAAAGTTTTTCTAACAGGGACTCTCCCCTGTTATAAAAACTTCATGTACTTAGTTAGAGTAACTCTTAACATGAGGTCCCCTCTCTTACTTCATAACAAAGTTGTGACATTGTGCATCAGCGAGAACGAAAATATACCTATATCCGTTTAACTATGGAGTAAAATATGTGGGAGTTCCACATATTTTACTACTTAGATGACTTGATGAGCATTGCAATCGTTACAAAAAAGGTAAAATTCTCTTAAGATTTTTTGGGTCAGTGATTATTTATTTTTGATCCGGAATACTTCCCAAGAATATGTGATCTCCTCTGCTTCATCCAAGCACCGTGACACCGTTATTTTATTACCAGTACCATGATTTAATTTATTTTAGCTATTACAGAAATGACTGCTAGCAGTCTGAGGCCTCATCCCCATCCCTAGAGAAATTTACTCCACCAGAGCCTCATCTGTCAATCAGCAGATTTACTAGCTTGCAGGTGTAGTTGGTTTGGTTCCCGAAGAAAGTAGTATCACAGGATGTAATATGTAGGTAAGCAGATATGTGTTACCAAATGAGTGCAGTACAAGAACTATGTTACACTACGCAGCTTCACTCCATTTAAAAATAATGGTTTTACCGAAACGTCATCCCCTGCGATATATGAATCATCCCTTCGTAACCTTCGCCCTTTCATTAAATCAACAACATCACGATTCTCCGCAGCTCGAAAATCCTCTTTAAGCTATTAAAAAGTTTCCCCGGACGCCTGTCCTGTTAATCCCTCGGGGATCCCCCGTGCCACGCGCGTTCTCTTCTATTATAACCGTAAGTTGTGTGATGAAAAGTGTCCGATTGACCGCAGTTGTAGGCCCGGCCCTCTTTTATGTGGGACCGAGAACGACGGTAAAAAGTGGGCGCCAATTTTTTATTATCTGTGAGCAGGTACTCGGTCTTCCGGGACATTTGGGCGTTAGTATTGTGTTCGTATGTTTGCATAATATCTTAACTTTGAAAATCTAAGCTTTTTTTCTAGCACGAGTATATATACTATTTTACCATCGAGGGTAATTCCACGACCTAAAAATTGAACAGCACTATACACCGTGTATAGCGCCATCTCTCTCCTTGAGTTGAGCTGCATTGCATTTGAATTGCTCATAGTAAGGCCCCTGTTACAGCATCAGCCAAAATATGACAATTTATAAAGATGTATGTTTGCGTGTTTGTTACTCAATCACGCTCAAACGGCTCAACAAACCTGACTGAAATCAAGTAGGTACAACGATAGCTTGTAGTTTCCTGGCTCCCATGCAATAGGTTGTGTGAACAAGAAATAGGTGACAATTTTTACCTAACTAAAATATGAATTACCATAATAAATTAAGTGGTCATGTCATCAATCTCTCATATTGACAATATCCGCAAAATTGAAAGACAGATGGATGATTGCAAACCAGTCTAATAGCGATTATTCAATCAGATCATAGAACGGGCCGTGTCATGCGGTTTCCGTTCACCGTTATTCTTTTAATGAATGAACATCAAACATCTTCAGTATTCAATAATTTGTGAGTTCGAAATAATTATGTGCCCTCTGACTAAGATAGATTAAGTATACCTACCTATACTGTCTGTACCTACCTAGACTACCGGAGAAACCATACCTACTATTATATTGCTTTTTCCCACTCTCCTCTCACGATTTCTCACCACTTGCCCCTCTGCAGGTAGCAACATGCGAGTTCTCTTGGTATTGCAAACGTTTATAGGCCAAGATAACCGTTGAACACCAGGTGGGTTATATGTTGAGCTTGGTGATCACGCTGTGTATACCTACTATTAAATTATTAAGTACATAGGTATCCATTTAAATAGGTACCACAAAACCGCAGTTCGTCAATAAAAACACAGCGCTTCCCGTCATGTAACATTCGAACCCCTCAAGGGATTACCCGTAATACGCATTGTTTTGTCCCGTAAATTTTACCGTGACAGCGGTTGCCACACAGCGAGAAATCCGATAATTGGCGGTCTCGGTTCACGGTATTTAGGTGGCAACACTAATTAAAACGACACTTCATAAAGATTGTTCTTGGAGCAATTATCAAGGCGGATTTATTTGACATCGTCTTTGATACTGCTTTTACTACCAGAGGTGATTTATAGACTGTCGAGATTGGTTTGTTTAACACCTATAAAATGACTATTTGCTGCCTAACCTTTTAATAAACTGGTTCGCAGATGTATCTATTCTATCTGTAGGTAGGTACAGTCAGCATCATATAGATTTGAGCTGTTAAAATCCGCAAAAACGTCTCAACGATAAGAATTGAAATTTATTTCAGCAAACAATTTGTCATTTTTATTGAAGCAGCTAAAGTGCCAAAAGTAACTCAGCAGCCACTGCTAAATTATTTCAGCATTCAGTTATACAATTTGTTCTCCACATCCAATAATTCATATATCGCCGCATCCACGATGTAGCTATGTATCTACGCAGTCATGGTATTCAAAATTAATTAAGTTTTTAAATAACGGCAAATAGAAAATAGTCAATTTTGGTATTTTGAGTTACTACAGGGTCTTAGTAAAATTAAAAAGAAAAAAGACAGTTAAATAATAAACTGTTTATTATTGTATAAAGAAAAACTAAAATGCTACATTTACCTACTGCTTGAAAATGAACCTTAAATTATCAAGAAATAACTTTACTTAAAAATTAAAAACGAGTGTAACCCCCATCAGCATTTATAACGTCTAGAAGACGTTGTCTCATAGAGCGGACACAATTAAAAGAGAAATTAGTAGATCGCAGAGTCTCCCAGTTGTCAAAAACGTGACGTCTCAAGTTGTCTGTGGTTCGAGCTTGTTGGCTGTCCCAGTTCTGAATCATTTTACCCCACAGATTTTCGATGGGGTTTTAGAAATCCGGACTTTTAGGCGGCAAATTGATTAAATTGAGCTCTGAATTTTGAGAAATATAATTTTGTACTACCCGTGAATTATGGATTGAACATCCATCTTGCACGAAGGTAATTACACTGTTTGGATAAAAAATTTGAGCAGTGGGCAACAGCACTTCATCTAGAATTTCTTTATAACCTAGTCCGTTCAATCGACCGCCTATCTCAACTAATTCTCCAGGTCCAGCTTTGGACATCCAGCCCCAAAATCCAAGAGAAATCCTACCGCTTCTATTATTTGGCAAAATATTAGGTTCTTCGTAACGAGTGTTGTTCAACCGCCATAAAGAAAGCCTTCCGTGAGCCGAAGAAGTGAAGACTTTTTCGTCAACGAAAACCACATTTTCAAAGTTGTAATTTAGGTATGTCCGAGCAAATTCTAGCCTCATGGCTTTGTGTCTAGCTGTTAACATAGGTTTTTTGGCCGGTACACGGTGATGATAACCAGCTTCTTTTAATCGACGGCGTATGGTAGATTGTGAGACATTGTGGATTATTGATAGTTCGGCGGTGTTCACAAATCTATCTTCACGCGCCTGCTGAACAATACGTCTATCTTGAGCAGAACTACTTGTTCGGGGTCTGCCTGTAGTAACGTGACGTGTTACATCTCCCTCAGTAGGCCATCTATTGATCCACAGGTAAACAGTGTTCCTCTGTAAGCAAAGAATAAATAATTGATAAAAATGTTAAAACAAGATTGGTTCAATCAAATGAATAATTGTATTATACGGAGGGTCGATCTTGTTGCCAAGATCGTTCCAAATGGAATTCCATAGCTCTGCCTACCCCAATGGGACAGAGACGTGATTGTATGTATGTATACGGAATTCCATACGTATATTTCCAATGTCTAATGTGGTAAAACACTTTTTACTTACATCAATACCAAGTTCATTGGCGATGTCCGTGACCGAGACGCTTTCACGGTGAAGATTAATAATCCTGTGTCTGGTCTGAATATCTAAATGATAATTCATTTTTTAATGAAAATTTTGCAATAACTGATGCTTCAATCAAGTATAGGTTTACTTAAATGTCAATAAATAAATTTTGTGACGTATAGAAGAAAACATTTTGATCTTTGATAACCTTCTCTAACATTAAAGAGTTTTGTTATCAGTATCACCGTACGTCATGTCAAATGACATAATTTTGAATACCATGACTGCGTAGATACATAGCTACATCGTGGATGCGGCGATATATGAATTATTGGATGTGGAGAACAAATTGTATAACTGAATGCTGAAATAATTTAGCAGTGGCTGCTGAGTTACTTTTGGCACTTTAGCTGCTTCAATAAAAATGACAAATTGTTTGCTGAAATAAATTTCAATTCTTATCGTTGAGACGTTTTTGCGGATTTTAACAGCTGAAATCTATATGATGCTGACTGTACTACATTATCTACACTATTATAAAATTCTAAATGCTGTGTCTGTATATATTGGAGATATTTTTTGAAAAGTACTTGGGCTATGTTAAATGCACGATTCAAAAACAAAAGTATTTTTAGTAATTATCCTTGTTTACTTATCGGTTTGTCAATTTGTTCGCGATGAACACAAAAACTACTGTACGGGTTTTGATGCGTTTTTTTCGTCCTAACTGTTTATGTTGAGTTTATGTTCACATCGTAGCACAAGACCGGAGTAGTTAATGTTTGACATGGTGAATAGTGGAACTTTTCTACGGCTATAAGTAAATTCTTTGTGTTAAGCCTCTTGGTTTCTTTTTACGAGTCGATACCATACAGTTCTTTTGATGGGAAGCCTGTTATTTTTCCTGTTCTTACTGTGGATATAACTAAAATTTGGAAGTCAAAAAGACGGACCGAGTACCTATAAACTCCAAGCTACGCTCACAAACCGCCATGGCAGGAGTAATTCAAAAACCACTTAATTGAAGTGCGATTGGGTGGATCGTGTTGCCACCTAAAAATTGGGCTCACCTGGTAATAAGAAAATGGAAGGTGGAAGCCTGGTCAGCCGAGGACGTGTGCAGCCGAGGAAGTAGATCGGCATTGACTTCTGTATTAATGGAATACAGCAAAGAAGAGAGAGAGGTGTGGAAAGATTTGTTGCAAGCCTTTGTCCAGCAGTGAAACAAAATGGGCTACATAATGAGGATTCTTAACTAAAATAATTCAATTAGTCACCTACCGTGTCCATTACTGGCCAGCAGAGTTCATTAAGTGGGGTTGTGTTACTATAATTGCGTTCATTATATGCAGTGCTCAATAGGTAGAGGGTAGTAACGTACGAATCAGGGGGAGTGTTTAAGGGATGACGCGGCGTCTATACGTGCCGGCTTAGTACGTCGAATTTAAATAAAAAAAATATGATTAACTATATATCTAATGCTAGAATGTTACGCCATTATAAATATCGGGCGTTTATATTACACATAAAAACGAACTAGTTTTAACAGTTTCTATTGTGATTTATTATTTGCATTTTCGTATTTTCATATTTGATCAGTTATTTGTTGTAATAAAACAGTATGCTACATTTGAAGTTTGTACGTGTTGGTAATTATAACTTACTTTCGTTCCTTTTTCCTCATTTCTGCCTCTGCCTCTGCAGATGGATAACACGTGAGTACAACTTCTGGTGTTGTGCAGATATTTAGTAGCTAAAGTAACTAACCACTTACTCTCTAGGGCTATACTGTATACCTAGTTCTAGAAAGAAATTATAATTTTAATAAGTCTTTTGTATAAAATATGCACTTATATTTTATGAATGCTAGTGCGAAGATTGTATAAGTATTATTATTAGGTATGTGTTGTTTAATTTGGTTTTCTCTCACTTTCCACTATGTTAAACGGTTCAGGGTGTGTAATTTGTTCAGCAACGTTTTTATTACAGCTATGTACCTAATAGCAATGTTGTAAACAGACAAATGAAATTCTACCTACCTACATTTTGGAGAACAATTTTTTTTTCGCTTTTTAAAGTCTTCAACCGCGGATAATATATGTTCATCTTAGACAGATGGTCCATTACAAAACGTACAGCCCACACTCTTTGGGGTGGGAAATAATCTGATTTAGGGGCACTTACTAACAGGTAAAGTGCTTTTGCATGCCGAGTTGAACTTGTTAACGATTCGTGATGGTCTTTTATTGGATGCAATATTTTGGATAGAACAAACATGAACGCTACACAACGATAGAATATGGTAGTAGTACCTAGAGTCAATGAGAAGTAACAACACCTCGTTGTGAGTAAAAGTTAAGTAACAGCATGATGTAATTTGTAAGATTCGTAATAATAGCAAGTACCTACCTACGTAAGGTAAGTACTTTCTTTTTGTTTACTTTCTTTACATTTCACCCAATAAATTTTCCTTTTTCCCTTCGCTTAACTTTCTGCCGGTATAGTATCTAGAAATGTATAAGTTCTACTTCTATTAGGTACTGTTTCCAAATAATATGTTGGTAATAAAAATTAACGCATGTACAAATCCCTGAAGAATTTGTTAACCAATTTCAAAAAAGGAAAAAAGGGGACCTTTGATTCGAGTCCACTTTTTATGTTTTTTACCGCAGAAGTATCGACTAATGTGAACTGATTTTGATCATTCTTATAAGTTGCTGCTTTACGTGAGGTCTTATTTTATTTGGGCCATTGAAATCAGTGTTTTTTAGAAGAATAATTTGGGGGACTTGTTGGCGTTAATAGGCTCATTCCAAACTAAAACCACTTATTTAATATCATAATATGAACCTGAAACATACAAATAGTAACATTATTAACAGTTCTAAACTATAAAAATAGCAGATTACCTAAACGACGCCAGTGCGTGTTCATTGTACGTGGCTGTAATTGGTTTGGCTCTATCTTATCAACTATGTAGTTGTTCTCTTATCAGCATGTTTACTTCATTCTGACGTAGTTGTTACCAACCAGAAATCTTGACCTACCTCTCCCCTCCAATGCATATATAAAGCCATCAGCTACAGGTGGATATACAGTGTGATAACCAGCTCTAATTGAAGTGGTCTCTGTAATATTATTAGCTTGTTTAAACAAGTGAGCAAGAAATATTTTCATTTAGTCACGGCGGTTTCCTGCATGTTTTGAATTGTGGAATGCGTTATTGCGAAAATTAATAACAGCGCTCATACTGGCACAAACAATGGCACGGGTTTATAAATATGATGTACAGACAGCACGCTTGTGAATGAATAGCCGGGCTTATTGTGCTTGTTTCAGTGGATGTTGTGTTACATGACTGGTATTATCGAGATTCACGCCGTCATTAACAGTTTCCACATCTGTTTTGTTTGTATTGAGGTGAATAGCGACTCGAAAGAATCATTATGTTTTATCCATAGGTACCAAGCACGGAGCACAATATGTGCTCCGTGGTACCAACTTACTACTTTTTACCCGACTGCGCAACGCAAAGAAGTGGTAATGTGTTTAACAGCCTATGTATGTATGTATGTATGTATGTTTGTATGTTCCTTTGAAGCACTATACAGACCAAACGCCTGGGCCGATTTTCATGATTCACACGTCAATCGATTCCTCTTAGTCCGGCGAGTGTCACTAAAGACATGACGTCAGTGAAAATTCAATATGGCGACTACTGGCCGCCATATTGTGAAAATTAAAAAAATGAAAGTCAGCAAACTATGTCAAGTGGGGTAACGTTGAATAGTTATTTAAAAATCATTTTTAGTTTCCTTTCAACATTTTTCGATTCCAGTGACCATTTAGGATCTATAGCGATTTAAAGTTGCGTAACAACAATTCATAGGTTTTTATTAGACAGTAGAAAGTCCAATCGGGTAAATAGCTGGCTAGGACACTTATAACTAAAAAGTATAAAATAAAAAAATATAATTTATGAATTAAAAAACCCGACTGCGTAAAAAACTAAAAAGAAAAAAAACAAGCACTTAGATGTCCGGTGGTCTAGAAACATAACAACTTAACAGTCGGGATCCATTGAAAAATAAGATTGGCTGTTGAATAGTGGATCCCGACTGTTAAGTTGTTATGTTTCTAGACCACTGGACATCTAAGTGCTTGTTTTTTTTCTTTTAAGTTTTTTACGCAGTCGGGTTTTTTAATTTTTATAACTAAAAAAGAATAGGTTTTGAAATGTTGCGAATGTTGTAGCTATGAACTCTTGGTACATTACTTACATTAGAGATGTCAGTCACACTTTGCCATTTGCAGAGGGAAGGGGATAGAAGAGTAGAAAAAGGTTATATAAAGTAACTGGCCTCTGAGGTGACGGTAATTCCTTTCTTTCTTGGAACCCAGTCGAGCCGGGCTAAAGCATGGTTCTATCACGTATAAAATAAATAAATTCTTGTTCTAAGTATTTTGGAGTTAAACACACCTTTAGTTTATTTATTTTGCCAACTATACTTTTGGTGTGGCCTAGGCGTAATATTAGGCGAGCCTTATATTATTGTCGTTGACCAAGCACATTACTAGACTACACTACTATATTATTTTCTCTCGGTATTGAGGGGTCAGACGGAAACTACCGTAAATGCCAAGATCAACTAAACGTAAGGAAAGAAGGATTAGCAGAGCAGACCCCGGCCCGGCATAGGTTACAACCGAGATTGGCGCTCGGATAATGATGACCCTGATTTAAAAAAAAAACATTTTAAATGAGTCTAGAGTCGAACCCAAGACCTCCTGATCGCACACAAACATGTGCCACGAGCGAAACAAGAAATTTTAAACAAATATCTTTGAAATATGTAGGTGTAGATGCATAAATTTGGGCCTTGATTTAAATAAAGATGCAATTCCACGCCAACCAGGTCCATCTACCATCAACATATTCTACAGTGACGACAAATAAAATACCAAGCTCTCAACACACAACACTAAATCACCACAAAAATGTTCAGTAAATTGCCACAAATATGA
Source organism: Lithosia quadra (assembly GCA_963576445.1). Taxonomy (NCBI): domain Eukaryota; kingdom Metazoa; phylum Arthropoda; class Insecta; order Lepidoptera; family Erebidae; genus Lithosia; species Lithosia quadra. Next base: position 13,210,678 of record OY754877.1, on the reverse strand, counting down.
ACCAACTCATCGCGGGTGTTCACAGTTCAATCTTCAACCATATCGAATTCTCGGCTTCAGCTCAACCAATAACCTCTATAAACAGACCTCTAACATAAACAAATATCAATCTTATCTCCTTGTAATAAAGTGCTTGGAAAAGTTACTGGCGTTAAGTGCAGAATGACTGCGCGTAACGCTAATGGCCCGTGAAATTGGCCATTTGCCGATAAACGTAAGATTTTTTTTGACATTTCAAATATACTGTTAGGATAGGCTTACGGCGACGAGGTTTAAATACCGTGTCCTCGAATTTACTGTGCTCAGTAGACCGATCGTCCTGGTTCTTGGATATAGAAGAATATATGAATGAACCTAGTGATTGTTTGAGCTAGGCCCTAGATCGGTAAGGTGGTTATAATAAGTTTTTAAGTAAAATCTCAGCAACTCTTATGAGTTGATCCATAAGGTTGGCATATTTCGTAAAATGTAAATGTAATACCTATACAAATATTTAACTCTTGGGAATATGGAGATGTGTATAGTAGTCACCTAAATATAAGTAGGTATGATGAATTTAAACGATTTGTTAGTAAATAAGCATCTGAGTTATTTTAATTATAAATCTCAAACTTTGTATTTTATTATTTAATTCGTATGCGAGCAACTTATTATGTCTGATCTTCCAACCCCGAGATCCGTCAAACATCTCGAACTTTGCATGTTACGAAATACGAGTTAATGATATGATAAAAAGGTGTGAGTAGGTACTTCAATAATACTAATATTGTGATGTAGTGTGTATTTAGTACTAAATATTCTACGTACTTACTTGTAACCTATTATTTATATTCTAGGATTAATCACAAATATAAGTAAGCCGTAAACAATCGAACCTCGCACGTTTCATTTCGTCTCCCAACACCCTGCCTTACCTACATGGCGACCGTGACAGGACACGAACCTGCAATATTCGGATTCGAAGCCCGTAGTACAATTCCTACTAACATCATGAACATAAAAGTTTGTGAGTATGGATGAATGTTTGTTACTCTTAAAAGTCGAATGGATCTGGATGAAATTTGGCACAGAGATACTCGTAACGCATAGGCTACTGCTCATTCTGGAAATTTGTTCCCGTTGTCGCAGGAACAGCAGTGCTATTCTCTAAGCACACAACCTCGATACAGCGTTGCGTACAGCGTCGAACTGTGCATTTGGTATTCCCTAAAGTACTACTAGCGCTCAAGGCTGTGGTGGTCGACGAAGAACTAATATCACGCGTCGGCCGGAGGGCCATTTGACATTAGTACAATACGTTTTGGTATTCTGTAAGTAAAAATCTTCGTCGTTGGCGCTCGCCTTCGACGACAACCTTGAGCACAGCCTCGAATTTAGCTGTCAAAAACAAAAGCTACAATATTTGCGCCGTACTGTCGATCGAGTCATTGAAAACTAACATTTTTAAAAGTTCTACTTGATCTTAAGGCTGCTGCTATGCATGATTATAACTCAGACTTAAGGAGTAATTAAAAAATAATGTGAAATCTCGTAGAAAGCAAGAGAAATTGAAAACCATTTCTCGGGATACGGACTTCATACATTTTTGGAGGATGGATGTAATACATTTATGAGTATTAGAAGAAGAATATGTAATACATAAACACCATGTACGTGCAAGTGCAATATGTAATAAGCGAAAGACAGGACCTAACAACTAACATTTATATATGTACCTACTGCGAGAAGAATTCTTAATATGGTGATTCTTTGTTAAAATAATTTGATGTTGCAGAATTGCTCCCAATAATAACAAATATTTAAGAAATTCCTCAAAAATATGAAGAACAGCAAGTTTTGAAAGAAAGGTAAATACATAAGTATTTGACATAGGTCCTACAAACAATCTATACCTATATATAAAAATAAATCCCTATTGCCCTTGATCACAGCATCACACGTGAACGGCTGGACTGATTTAGCTGAAAATTGATGGGGGGTAGCTTAGAACTAAGAGACGGACATAGGATACTTTTATCTTGTCACGGGGACAAGTATGCCACAGGCGAAGCCGCAGGGCACAGCTAGTTTTCTATCATTTTAAGTCCATTTTTATTGATACCTATCTTGGCAGGAATGGGCTTATCGTCTATGAAATTTAGTTTAATATATATTGAGAGTATAATTGTATTAAATAATAACTCAATTCATAAGTGCATAATGATTTATTTCAGGTTAGTGATGCAGATTAGGTATTTAGATTAATCTGCATCATTCATTGTGTGATAATCATCAACATTGTACAACATACAATCATCAACATAACTGTATGTTGATATGTGGAGGTGCTAGACATAACAGTTTTGTGTTTACTGAAACTATAAAGGAACATTTATAATATTTAGATACTCTTGAGCATGATGGGGAAAGATTATACTTACTTGGTAAGTGTTTTTTATGCAGATATTTTTTTTTATTCATAAACATAAACATGATTACATAAATACCTATACATAACAAACATCTCCTTTATTCATATAAAGTAATCACAAGAGTCTTCTCCACACATAGCATTGAGTTATATTATAATAATAGTTAGTGCATTTTTTCAGTCATTTGTTATAATTAAATTTAACAATGCCTTGTTAAATTATGGCACTATCTGTGTGTATGTGTCCCCAAGTGACCCCATTCCTGAGACTTTACCCTTACCTTACCATCAGGCGAGGTGAAATCATGTTGACATGACCACTAATAAAAAACTGAAGTGTGGCTATTATTAACCCAGGTGCTGGAACAAGAGGGTGCGGGCCGAAACGTCCACACAGTACACCCGGGCAACCCTGCTGCTAGAGGCAAATCCGGCCAAGGCGGAAGTGGCCCTCTTCAGGGCTGCTCCGAGGCTCTCCACCTGTCCCTACCGTGCCGTGTCATGTTCGGTTAAGTCAGAGGTCAGGGGTTCGATTCCCACTCACTCCTTAGCTTATATTTTTCGTGCATGAATATGAATATTTGCAATGCTATGGGTGTTTCTGTGTACAACATGTATGTAACTATGTTTACAAAATTTACAAATCTAATTAGAAGAATAGAGATATAGGTATGTAGACAGTGAGTCCAAAGAAGAATAGGTATATTATGTATTCAGTTTGTAATATGCCTGTTGCATGAAATGCTATAGAATGTTATAAATTATTTTCTGATTAATAGTCTTCTCTTTTTTCCATATGGAGCCGTGAACCGAAGAAAGAAAATGTCAAGAATGATAAGACTGATTAAAACTAAAGAAATAAAGATAAAGATTCAATATAATGCTTTAAAAAACACACAGTTGTTTCAATTGATACTTTCATACGATGTAATATCACAGATTTTAATGTCAATATGGTTTAATGTTTTTGTTACCCAATATCCTACCCAATCAATCCTCCAAACACTCCAAAAAATTTGGAGAAGTGACATACATTGATGATGGTACAGCATTTCATAACATTCTCCAATTATAAACAGTCCAAATTACTTGGTTGTTGTAGATTGTAGATCATTCTTAATATGAAAGAGCAGTCACTGAACACTTATATTAAATAAATTGAATACTTTGATTTGTGCACGATGTGGACAATTACACTAGTCGGTTTAGATAACTAAGTAGGTACTTATTAGCAATATCCTGCTTTAGACTAATGTTATAAATGTAAAGATATTTGATACCTACTCAATCACTCAAACCGCTAAATAGATCTGGCTGAAATTTAGTAACAGGGATAGATTGTAGTCAAAAATAACACATTTATTGCAGTAAATTTATTAAACTTGTTTCACAATTTTGATTATTTTTGAACACGTAAACACTTGTCTTAACCAATATCTTCCCATCGCATGAACAGAGATTCTTCTCATCTCGTCGTAGGTACCACATAGTTACTTGTTTATGTCACTTCATTATGTAAGCCCATTTTCACTTTAATGTTATTCTTTTAAGCACTAAATCTCGAGTCTAGTGATTTCCCTAGTTCTGTTATGGTTAATTCTATGTATCTTCCCATTTATTGACCATCATGCTTTGTTGACATATTCGGAGTTAGATTTGCTGAGATTTTGTGAGCGCCCACGTTAGAATAAGTAATATGCAGGTGTTAAATAACTTTCCTTTGACCGAGGTGTACATTCTTTTGCCTTTCATTACTTCATTTCATACACCCATTATAATTTTTCCACGCATGGGTTTTCGATCTCACTGCTTGACATGGTAAATAACACATAATCATCATTTTGGTCTTAAAAAAATATTAGAATTGTTAAATGTGAATAATTAATTGACTATAATACTTTTTCATTAAACTATATCCTTCTAAATGCCTAAAAATACTAATTTCATATTTTTAAAACCCTTAAAACCATAATTAATCCTCAATCGATATTTACCGGTTATGATGCAGAAAAATTATTATGTCAAGCCCTACTAGACGACCATAGACGATGATAGACGGCAAAACAACGATGTGAGGGAAGAGGTCATCAGTTCGTCGACGAAGTCAAAGTGCTAGAGAATACCTTTTTATTACAGCCTTGCGCTCGACGTCGAACTGAAGGCTGTAGGTCGAACCGTTCGACGTCGAGCGCAACGTTGAAAATTGTAAGTTAGAGAATAGCACTGCAGTAGGTATCTATAAGCATTTCACACAGACGTCGCGGGGAACATTTAGTAACAATATATATCTATATGTATATCCTACTAATATTATAAACGCGAAAGTTTGTAAGAATGTATGTCTGGATGTCTGGATGTCTGGATGTATGTTTGTTACTCTGCCACACAAAAACGGCTTGATGGATCTGGCTAAAATTTGGTACAGAGATAGATTATAGTCTGGAATAACATATAGGCTACTTTTTATACAAGCTAATACCGCGGCTCCGCTCGCAAAGTCGATCGGTCGGGATTTCTAGATATATCTTTGTTACTCTTTCACGTAAAAACGGCTGAATAGATCTGACTGAAATTTGGTAACGAGATAGATTAAAGTGTGGAATAACATATAGGCTACTTTTTATACAAGCTTATACCCGCGACTCCGCTCACGGAGTCGATCAGTCGACCCACGAAGTAGATCAGTCGGGATATCTGGATGTATGTTTGTTACTCTTTCACGTAAAACCGGCTGAATAGATCAGGTTGAAATTTGGTACAGAGATAGATTATAGTCTGGAATAACATATAGGCTACTTTTTATACAAGCTAATACCGCGGCTCCACTCGCAAAGTCGATCGGTCGGAATGTCCAAATATTATGTTTGTTGCTATTTCACGTAAAAACGGCTGAATGGATCTGGCTGAAATTTGGTACCGAGATAGAGTGTAGTGTGAAATAACATAATTTATAGGCTAATTTTTATACAAGCTAATACCCGCGGCTTCGCCCATGGAGTTGATCAGTCGGGATATCTGGATGTATGTTTGTTACTCTTTCACGTAAAAACGGCTGAATAGATCGGGTTGAAATTTGGTACAGAGATAGATTATAGTCTGGAGTAATATATAGGCTGCTTTTTATACAAGCTAATACCCGCGGCTCTGCCCGTGGGAGTCGATTGGTTGGTAATCGTTTTTTGGTCATATCCCCGGTTCTACTTAACCAAATGCAATCAAACATACGGCAGATTTTATGTAAAACCAAGACCTTTCTAATAAAAAGGCGACATCAAAATTTGTTCAGCAGTTTTTGTTTCCATCACGAACAAACAGACAAGGATTGCAAAAAAATAGATATTTGTGGTCAACATAACCAAGTCTTTTTTTTAAATATCGATTATTACAACTAAAAGTACTATTATAAAGGGATATAATGTTCACACCGTCGCCGTCGCCTTAGGTGAACCCTGTAAAGATGGTGTAAAGTGAAACCAATAAATAAGGAAAAAAAAAACTTTTGGTCATATCTCCTTTTAGGTCTAACCAAGAAAACCGCACTAAAATCCGTTTAGTACTTTTTATCCGAAAGGTTTTGGCTAGACGAGTGGAGACCAGTGGAGTGGAGAGTGGAGCGGAGTGGGAGTAGTGTGGAGAGTGGAGTGGGGAGTGGTCTGGAGAGTGGAGTGGAAAGTGGAGTGGAGAGTGGAGTGGAGTGGAGATTGAATTGGAGAGTGGAATTTAGGGTGGAGTCGGGAGACGGGATTGGACAGTAGAGTGGAGGTCGAGAGTTGTGTGGAGAGTGGAGTGAACAGTGGAGTTTGGAGTGGATAGTGGAGTGAACAGTGGAGTGGAAAGTCAAGTGGAGAGCCGTTTCATTCAAATAGACTTGGTGGCAATACCGAATTCCACGCGGGCGAAGCCGCGGGCGGAAGCTAGTAGGTATATAAAAGAAAGTCATGTTAGTTACACTATTTATAACTCAAGAACGGCTGAACTGATTTGGCTGCAAATTAATAGGGAGGTAGCTTAGAACCAGGAGACGGATATAGGATACTTTTTATCCTTTTTAGTGGAGAGTGGAGTGGAAAGTAGAGTGGATAGTGAAGTGGAGTGGAGAGTGGAGTAGAGAGTCGAGTGGATAGTGGTTTAATTGGTGGCGATACCGACTTCCACGCGGGTGAAGCCCCGGGCTATACCAACTTAAAACAAGAATACCTCTCTATTAATATATCGCTTATCTATCTGGTAATGAGATACTTAACTATATCACAAAAAGAAGTTGTATTTAGTCACTGCAACGTCATTCATTACTCAACAGTGCGCTCTTTGCATGCTCTAGTAAAGAGCGCTTTTGTCTCGTTATCAATTGGTTCATCGATGTCTTTCCTTGGGCTAAGAATAGATTAAGAGTCAATTTTAAGTCACATTTAGTCTGGCCATTGTTTCGCATTTCTAAACGACGACGCACCTACCTCTGGTACGGGTACAGGGTGTTCGATCGCATAATGCAACTCGCAGGTAAGCTTATAGGAAGATACTCAAATATTATAGAATCTAGTTATTGTGTGTCCGTATTTGCATGTTAAAATATCAGCTTTTACAGAAATTACGATAAGTATTCGATACTCGACTCGAATGATACTCATAAAAAAAAACAATTATTAAAATTTTATCTGACTGTTTGTTTTGGGTAAAATCCAAAGTATCTGAGCCGACTTTGACGTGATTTTAAGTGCAGATGATCAATATTACAAGGTGTAACTTTACGCGGTTTATAGGTGAGTGAATGCCGTCTGACAGAAGGATAGCCGGCACCAGAGCCCCGTCCGTTAATTAATAGGTGAAGTTGGCTTGGTCTTGACGGTAACCCATAACTCTACCTGGGGACTTTTTTATACTACGTAGGTGGCAGACAAGCACACGGTCCACCTGATGCCAAGCTGTCACCGTGGCCTATGGACGTGTGCAACACTAAGGGTGTCACACGCACGCTGCCTACCCTGAAGGGAATGGGGGAGGGCATGGAAGGGGTGGGGAGGCTAAGAAGGGATGGGGGAGGAGGGGTACAGTGAGCTCTGGCTACCCTACTGACCGGCGGAAACACAACACAATGGTTATTATGGCCGGGGACTTCTGTAGGGCGGAGGTACTACCCCAGTCGGACAGCTCATTTCAGACGGGAGATACCGTCGTGTCCTACCTCCTAAAGGACTTCGCCTATTTAAAAAAAAAACTATCTAACGCTTCTAAATAAGAACGAAGTCTATCTAAAATTCTAAATTGACGAAATTAAAAAACTCCAAACAATTAAATAAAGCGGCACCTCTGATGCAACTTGTTTGCTTTATTACATCAACCGGTAATGTACACTCGACTAGGAAATATATATTTAAATATGTGCGGAATACCTACAGTACCAGATTTTGGAGGCCGCATCAAATAGATAATATCTACATAATGAATAGATACGGGGTGGAAACCTATCAAGGCGATTTTTTCGTTAATTTCAAAATATACTTATTGAAAGATTTTGAACTGATATGAAATCTTCATCAGTATGACAATTAGAATAAAAATTAGTAAAAAAAATCGTTTACTTTTATTTAGTTTGAAGGTATCCAGTTGACTTAATATGTGTGGTGAGGTAGTGTGGAAATGCCTACAGATTCCACCCCGCTAGCCAGCAAGGGGGTCGGTAATGTTGGAATCGAACCGCACCGGCATTTAGCTCACACCCTGACCCGGGCCCTGGGCCATCTATGACTTCCAGATGGCCTCCTTTGGTTTGGGAACCATGGTGTCCTCATCTTGCTTCCGGAAAAGGGGGCGGGGGGACAAGTTGTGATGCCGTCGCGGTCTACTTCTGCTAGGATGACCTAGCAGCAGCTATACTACCTATTGAACACCTGTGTTATTTCCGCCATCTAACATCTTTAACTATGCCTTGTTATTGTAGTTAGTTCGCACATACTTTGGTGGTATATCTACATGTTAACACTGTTGACATTTTGTATCATGGTTGAATACATTAACAAAATACAATTTACGCAAGAGGCCGCGGTTTACCAAGTAACTATTATGTAATCTGTAACATCGTGACGTAACACGTGGCGTATGGTTATGAGAGAGATCGAGTAGTGATTTCTAAAACGTCATTTCGTTCTTTTGCTTCGCATGTTTATATCTATAGATACTATGTTTCAATTATATAATTAGCTTCTCAGTTATATTATATTGATAGACTGAGGTATCACCCTCACACAGTGGAATCAATTTCATCTAGAACCAAGCGGTTCGGTGCCTCTTTTATTTGTCGCACCATAAAGACTTGGAATTCTTTACCAGTGCATGTGTTTCCTTCCTCCTATAGTCCCGGGGCCTTTAAGCGGGGTATGAAAAAGCATTTGATGAGGCTGTCAAGCTGAGGACCGCCACTGTAGCACTACCGGTGTATTTAGTGGTGACCCCAGTCCTGAGACTTTGCCTTTAGCTTGGCATCATGCGAGGTAAAGTCATTTTGAAGTGTCCTATATAAAAAAAAAATATATATTATATACTGTATTATAGTTGCTTTGCAGACGAAGATAAGTTACCTACTCGTCTTCAGCTCTACTGAATCATTTCTTCGCTTCAGGACTGGGTTATACGGTAATAGCAATCCGCGTTATTCACGTCCAGGCCAATTGAAGATAGGTTTCAGTGTATATCCTCTGTCTTGTGTATTTTGCGACCCTATTGTGCAACGGTTGTCTATCAGTAGAAAAATAGAATCAATTAATAGGAACGGTTTCGAAAGGACGCAATGTGTCAGTGTAGGTACAAACGAGTTCTAATCACTTGTTAAAAGTAGTGCATGACATCTAAACTTAATATATCGGTTGGCAAAGTCGTACCACATCGCACAAAATAGATGTAAGGCGCGTGATAAGACTTTTTCATGTCACTGACAAATTGAATAGGTAACAATAGTAGGAAATTTTCTATAACAGGAATAGGTGGGTCATGGGCATGAGTTATCTACTCATGCCCATAACCCTAACGTATTTTTTAAGTAGGTCACTTTAAGACACAAATAATACCTATTACAATGGCGTTCCTTAATTTGATGGCATCATCAGATGCTCCATTTAAAGGAATCAGGTTTGTAGGAAGAAGAAAACACATGTGTTGGTAAAGAATTTACTCATGTAGGTAGGCAGGTACTTACATCATGATAAATAGAGAGGAAGAGGAGATTTACATCTAATAGGTATGCTAACAGTGGCGGGAACCGTTCTTCTCTTTACTGACACGATTTATGACAGACGCTGTTTACTTAGGTATTAAAACAAGTGTATTCCATTCCTGGACAATATCAAAAACCTGTGAGATGTTAACTTAGTCGACTAGTTTGATATCAAAACGTCTATTCGCTTTTATAAAAGTTCGATAGGTATGTAAATATAAGTTGTATTCTCGCAAAATGTATTGTTATCCGTGAGGCAGTGTGAGATTTTGAAATGTTTTCAGCACTATTATTTTTATTTAAAAGGTGATATATCATTAGGCACAATTGCTAAAGTAGGTAACTATAAGAGCTTTATTTTAGGACACCATGCCTCAAAAGGAAAAAAGGAACCCCTATAGCATTAGGATCACTTCGTTGCTCGTCTGTCTGATTGTCTGACCAGACTTCAAACCTTTTCTCAGGACCGCGTAGAGGTATCAAGTTGATATTTATTATCAAATATTAAAGTCTGCAACGTTTTGAACATAGAGATAAAGTAGCATATAAAAAGGAATGAGAGCAAGTATACATACTCACAAACTGTGCAGTTGCTACATAATATTGAAATTAAGTAAGAAAGTGATCATGCCAGCCCATTCATACTGGGAAATGGCAGACCCTGCCACCCACAACTCAACCTCTTTTTATAACAATAAAAAAAAAAACAAAAGTATCTTCAATAACTTTTTTAAAGACATCATAAAACCCGAAGATGAAAAGAACGTTAAGTAGGTAGTGGTCATAAACGTATAGATACAGGCAATTAGTTGTAAAAATTCGCTATGATTGTGCTTTTTAGGGTTCTACTTTTTTTCGCGTGGCAATCACACGTGTCCCTTTGCTAGAAGGAGGGATACATGGAAAGCCTTCGAGCAGCCCTCTACAGGGCCACTCCCACATTGGCTGGCACTGGCCGCAGGTACCTAGTATCTCCCCTGCCAGTGAGAGGAAACAACGGAGCCCTTATAAAATCACTTTATGCAGTAATCAAAATCAATAGGGCGTTCAATACATCCTAGTTTCATCAGGAAATCAGTTCATCTAGCTGTATTGTGTCCCATTCTACATTTTGTTTGGGTACAAATTCGATGTCTCCAATCCAGGGTAGGACTCGCTTGAGGCCATCGATCCATCGACCACCGACCAATTATTGTGGCCAGTCCAGTTTGTGGACCAGCCTCTTCATTAGTGTAGACAACGTTATGTTCATCCCTCAATCCAGTTTTGCACAGGTCCCTCAGAATGAGAGTCCGACTCGCACTTGACCGGTTTTTACAATCATTTTAACAGTAATGAAAATAAAAGTATCTTATTTTGAGACTGTGTAGTCAGTTTAAATTTATTAATTGCAGTAAGTACTAACTAAACAAGTCATTAAATCATGCTCAGACAATATTCTTGTTCGTTTCGTTTTACGTTATTACCAACATTTATAAATGCCTAATGGATATTAGCAGTATACTAATAGTTTTCGTCATCATAAATAACACGAACACTTCCCTCCATTCATACCCTAAGGTCCTTCCACAATAGCATTTAACTGTATCAATAAAATAATTATCCAATCATGAGGCAATTTACTCGGATTGTCCCCGTTTTATCCATCTCTTTTACCCAAACCATAAGTTACTATATATCTTTCTCGCTCATCACGAAGCGGCAACATTTGAGGACGGTGACACGGTTCGCTCTTGGCGTCTGGGATAGAATTTAACTAACTGCACTATGTATTTGTTGTCAACCGTAACCTTTAACGTTAAGGTTCAAATTTGAATAATAACGCAGTTTAATAAGTTTGTATCAAGTGTACACTTTGGTCAACCAGTTTGCTGTGGCCTCTTGTGCATTTTCTCTAGTTTCAAGGTCTAGCCTGGACACAAGTAGTTCTTGATGTAATTTTCCAAATAAAGACTTGTTAATTAGTTTGATTGCCTCAATTGCCTTATGAGAGAGCTCCTGATAAGGCAAGCGATGTTTGCATAATGAAATATTTGAGATACGTAGCTAGCAGTAACTACCTACTAATGTTATATATTTTGTTTTTTTTAAGATAACTTTGTTTCACACATTCATGTTAAACAGTTACTGGTACCTACCTATAAACACTTCCAACATCTGAAATGATACACCCATTTTAGTGGTTACTATTTGACTGTTACCATGACTTAAGAACTCTTCTGTCATCTAAAGGTAGCATCGCGCTTGTGGAGCAAAGATAAGGACCAGAATAAAAAAGGAAGGAAGTGGTCAAATAAAATACCTATGTTTTGGGGACTTTCAGAAGGCGTATGCAAGCAGCACTTACCGTGAACGACTTATAAGTAAGAAGCTTCTCTTTCAATTTGATACATTAGTACTGATTAATCATAACCCTTAATTATTTATGTTTGTGACTATTGAGGGTATTTTCTTTTCTTTAACAAATCTACCTATCATAGCTAACACTATAACGCTAACAGTGTACTAAAATATAAGATAATGAGGTGGGCACTCAAACAAACGGCAATTTGTCTTTCTGAAAAACCATTTAGATATCTGCATATCACCAGTTTTACCTTTTGATCCCACGTATCAGGGGGTGGAATAACCGACTGACAGCAATAGGCCTTCAGCTAGTCACTTTGGCACACTCTGGAATGGAAAAGGATGTTATCGCTTTCAGGTACCTATATCATCATCGTCATCTTAGTGAACCGCAATCGCTTCCGAAGTTTAGCATCCCTTTTCTATGGTTACAACAACCTCTGTCACTTTGTCGACGTCCTCACTTTGAGGTGGTCCACCTAGAGCGCGAGCGTCCGTAGTCCGTAGAGTACCTAGCCTAGTCCACAGAGAGCGTCAAAAATATAGATTAAATAGAGCAGCCTCCACGGATGCAGGTAGGGTCTGATTGTTGTGACGCGTGAAGACGTGGAAAGAAGCCTTCGAGAACGGTGTGGCGGTGGCCTAAAATGAAACATGACTTGGTCACGAGCGAGCGCACAGATCAGGTTAAATACACGAGATCTGTACTCCACGCAACTGGTGACATCATTTTTGCTGCTGCAGGACCCAAGTGAGATATCATTTGTGATCCCAACCCAACATCCCGATTAGTTTGAAGGGTCATGTCTATAAAACCATCTTTAGGCCTACGATTATACGGCTGCGAAGCATGACCGTTGCTAGAGCGACTCAAGCAGGACCGGCGGCGTGTCACGGAGATGAATATGCTATTGTAAATGTGTGTGGGAAGAACCCGTTAGTCTTTCCACAGTTATACCTTCTTTTGTATACGTCTAAATAGTTTTGTTATCTTAATCTGAAGAGCACGATTCGGTGTGACATATAATGTATGTCACTTACCACTCTGGGCTCATTAGACTAATGGCAATTGGGCCGTCAAAACATCGCGTTGCACGCAGACCGTTATCGCGGTTTGCATCCACGGTCGTTGCCCCGCATTCGCGCACTCACTACAAATCACAGCACAGATTTCGTACAACTAATCGTACAGGGCTGCCACTAGCACATAATCTAAAAGCAATTTAGAAAATAAAACCGTCTATCTGCGAAAGGAAGTCAATTCGGGTAAGACAGGTGATACAAATGCTATTTTTTCTTTCGTGTTCCTTTTGTTTTTTGCAGTAAGTATATTTTTAAATTGTGCCACAAAATCGAAATATTTTTTAAAAAGGAAATTTATTTTTTGTGTGTGTTATTATTCTTTTTTTTATACTACGTAGGTGGCGGTATTCTTATAATATTTCTGCAATTCATTTTTAGTTTTTTATGGAAAGTGATACTTAATGCTGTTTTAATTATAAATCTGTTACTACTTTGACAATTAGTGGAGTTCAGACGGCAGTCGCTTCACGGAAAATATCGTAAGTACGCCGCTGTACTTTGTAGTTTGATTGAAAAGCCAACCTAACTGTGTTGGGAAAGGCTCGGAGGGTGTGATGACTACTTTTAAGTTTTTTGAGACTTCTTCATTGAAGAATACCCAAGGAACCTAGTGATACGTTCCCGTGACGGAAGAAATTCCTCAATTATAAAAAACTGATGTCAATCATGTGTAAAGTACCGAGCGAACCCTATTTTATTTGATTAGTTTTTGTTTACAGAAGTTGCGATGTTTTTAATTTATTCTGTGTATTCATAGAATATCGTATGGTAATATCGTACCGTAGCAAAAATGCATATGGGTGCATATTTTGCTACAGAAAATCCATCGTAAAAATAACATGTTTCTATATTTTAATTGACAGGAATATTACCTATTTTCTCATCAATCAATCTTCATGATGAATCATGTCAACATACATTTTAAATATTTTTTTATTAATATAGTTTCGGTGAACATTGCACCAGTCTTGTGGATTTATGCCACAATGAAATTAGATTATTTGTGTGAACCACAGGTATTTTTTTTTAAATAGTCCTTAGTGCGGGTAGACATTTTAATCAATAATTGTGCATTTATGGACAAAATAAACCAAGGATAGGTAATTTTGAACTGCCTGAATTTTCTTCGAAATTAACGGTTTTTTTCTATTCCATAATTCAATTTTACATGCATTTCATTTTATTTTCACTTCAGACACGTTATTCAAAAATAATCCATTATTGGTAGTAAATAAATTTGTATAAAGTAAGAAACCAGTGCAACAACCCTGATAATCGAGCAATTGCTTTACAGTGAGCGGCGCGGTCAATGTACTGAGCGTCACGCGACGCCGCGCGCTCTAATACGTTTAGATTACTGCCTACTACACCATCCACTTCATCTAGACCCTCCAACATGTTTGACTCTAATCTTCTGTCATCGACAGCGTAATTGTGAAGGCAGGGGGGGAGAGATCCTCATAGTCTGGTCAAATGCGTGCTGCATTGGCAGCTATTGCGAACACTGCTATTTGCTGAGGTTTCCTTTGTACATGCCCTTTGTCGAATAGTTTTTATTATTCATTTGTTAGTTAATGCGTATTATATAACTTGATTCAAATTATTGCACAGTATCGCCTCAGGGTATTGCAATTTGTAGGACAGACTACCTCACAAATTTTAAATTCACGTAGTAAATTAAATTGGTACTTGTGTTTGTTAAGTGTTTCATGTCACGGTACTTAATTTTTCGTTTAATGAGTAACTAATTAAGTTAGTTAAAAGTTTATTTATAAAGTAGACAGATATACTGTCGATGCTAGAACGCCTAATAACGTATGGTATATTTTTGTAACTACGCATTTCATCATTATAGATAAGTCGATAGAGCCTGTGTGTGGAAACAATTTAAGAAAAGCTGATGACCACTTTCTCTTAATATACTGATTTGCGTTTGGCCAGTTAGGTTCGGTTCAAACGGCACAGGGGAAAATGATAAATAATAGGTGTAACATATAAGCTACTTTAATATTCGAAAAAGAATAAGGGTTCCGCGTAAAAAAATGATATCTATAAAATCTAAATCTACGCGGGCGATGTCCCGGGCACAATTCGTTCTTAAAAAAAGCAATGCCCGTACTAAGTCATTATTTTTGTGTTACGAGAACTTTACAAACACAAAGTAGGTAAGTATATTTTTAGACGCCAGACTCAAAACAATAGCTATGAAACAAATAAATTGTCCCAAGAGTAATAGAACCACAACACTCGACATAGCGTAGTGAAAGTTCTGTTGGTGGCAGCGTGACCACCTAACTACCACCCCATCCGTAGTCAATTTACTTAGTAAGTACCTACTAGAATTAGATAATGCCCGCAAGTTCGCCCGCATGAATTTAGATTTTTAAGATTTTGATTTTTTACTCGGAACCCTAATTCTTTTTCCAAAATTGAAGTAGCCTATATGCCGCCTTATAATATTTTCTATCTACCAGCGAAGTCTCGTCCAAATCGGCAGAGTACTTTCAGAGATTACTGACAAAAATTTTAAAAATCACTTTTTCGTTTTTTTATTTTTTTATTGATATAAGACCTGTTATTTTATTATTATAAACAGACACTTCAATTTCATTTATTTTTATAGATTATTCAATTGGACGCATATTTGAAGTGTTTTCTACCTTTCTATTATTATTTATGGCCAGCGTTTCCGGCGAACTAAAGCTCAAATGCCACCCCGTCTCTTACCTTACGAGAGATTCGTGAAATGTCACTAAGGAATATGATTATTCTCCATGTAAAAGAAATGTACCTACCTAAATAGTGCCCTTTTTGCTAGCCATAAGCTTGCCCTCAATGCATATGGCACTGTGAAAGCTTATTTATGTTATAATGTCAATTCTTTTTCTTAACAAAAACGTAATATCATTGTGAAAATGCCGTATGTTTCCGTTTTACAGGACCTTCATGTTTGGACCTCATTTACAGATAATGACAATTCCGTAATGTTTTTATTTTACAGTTACAGAGCCTTCAAGTTTGGACTTCATCTATAATATTATAAGAAGAAAATAAATAAATAAATAAAATAAATACCTAAATAAACGTAAAAAAATAATTTGTCCCTTTGAGCTCACAAAGTATGATAACCCTTTGAAAGTAAAACCAAATTAAGTATAACCACTCACGCTGGCGGGGAGATGAAAATCCGTGGTGCACACAAAAAAAGGGGTACCTACAATCAAATTGTTAGTACCTAAGATCTAAGCGTTGACGTTCTAAAAATTGTAGCTGACAAAGAATTCAAAGAACTTAACAAAATTAACTTAATACATCATCAAGCGATATTGTTTGAATTTCCAAGCCAACCATAATCGGATTACCACTGAACTGAACTGGAAAATCCTGCCGTCGACATCGACCCGTAATGGGATTGTGAATTTGCGATTTCTCGTCCCTCGGTTGCGAAAACTCGCAGAATATCCCTAATCGCGATTCAGGGTAACTATTTGACATTTACACAGTAATTTGTATGAATAAACTATTACTGACAAAACAATATCGTTATAAAATTTGTAGGTACCTAAGTACCTAAGTACTTACATGTATGTCGTGGGCATGATCAGCATTACACGCGAACGGAGCCGCGGGCAACAACTAGTAGTTTCTGAAACTACTTAATAGCATAAATTAAGAGTAGGTATGCAACGAAGTTTATGGATATTCAAATTCGGAACATAATGTATTAATTTTATAATTTTGTGATACAAACTTTTTCAAGCATATTCCAAAAAGTTTCCACAAGATATTAGTATATTATTATCTCTACTGTTCCATTTTCAAAACTTTAAAAATAAAGTACTAAAAACAAAAGAAAGAGCGCGAACGTGAATCAAAATTCAATGCGCTATGCATAGACTTAGGAAAAGTATGGACGGAGTGCCTAGAGTAACTAGTCTGTGTCAAAAAATGGCGGGCATCAATCATTGTGTGAGTAAATTGTAGGGATGCGAGGTTTTACCTAAATTTCCCCATTTTTTATTATTTTAGTTGAGGAATAGGGATAATTATTTGGTAAATTTTAAAATATATAAATGAACAATCATTAAAGGTGATTCGTGCATTATTATTAAAAATATTATTTTATCATAAATTAATGAAAATAATATTTTAGTTATTTTTTACATTATTTTTTTCATTATACCTATATAAAAAAAAAATTACATGGATGGTAACCGTGGGGAATATTCACACGATTAAACTAGGTACCTAATTAACAAAAAAAGTTAAAAAATTCATATTAGTTACTATTTGTATTTTTGCGATTCCTAATCCCATGTATTTATAAAAAAGAAGTTAAATCACTACGGTTATCACTACTAATAAATAGTTTATGCTATTTTATCATAAAGTCACACAATTTACAGTTTCCCCAAAATATGGGAAAATTTGCACACTTTTATGTTGGGATCACTAGTTTTGTACCGAACAATTGAAATTTGTTTTGAAATATTGAATGAACATTTATGTATAATTATTAGATAAACATTAAGTGATTGAAATATTGATTAACCTGTGAAATGTGATCCCTGGATTTATTTTCTTCCTGTCACTACGGTTTTTACACCATTTCACTGCACAAGACATGTTGTATTTGATTTTTTTTTTCTTCCCGCTTAAACTGACAGATCGACCGATTCGGCCGACGTTTGCCGCGAAGTGGCTGACTATGATGTGAGAGTGTGCGTGGCGACTGTATACGTATACGAAAGTTGGCTGACTATGCAGCGTCACTTTTTTGTTCCCATGGCTCCGTCCATAGTTATTCCTAGGTCCATGGCGCTATGTTTTATTAAATTTTGTTTAATTTAATTAAAAGTAAAAATGTATGATCATTTGAAATTAAATTGATTGTACTCGTATTATCTTGTCAATGTCATCATTTCGGTAAGTAGAGAAGAAAATCATGTTAAAAGCAGTAGTCATTCTCAAAAACCGGTGCGATCTAACGCGTGTTCACTGATACCATAATACGCCTCAATAAATACGTGATTTCTTGATTACAGCCACGTTTATTTGGGTTACTAGGGATATAAATAAGTAGTGCGCTGAAAGAATTTTGTTCGTCTCGTGTGTCAAGATCATTTTCTGAAAAATACCGCTGAAAGCAACAGCAATACAGTGATATAACTACTATACAATACCAAAGGCGACAGAACGATCACCACGACTGGTAAGCTATTTATAATCAAAGATTACCTAAGATTTAGTCTTCATTACCGTAGATCACTCGTAGTTTGTTTAGTAATAGATGCTATTATGATGGTAGGTACTATTAATTGACGTCGCATTAATCATAATCATTTTTGCGTTAGTCCCTATCGCATCCGAAATTTTACCTCGGAGTCCGGGGTCCGCTTTCTGATCTCCACTGCACACGGTCTTTTACTTGGCGAGTTAAAGCTAATTTCTAGATTAGTTACTAGCTATTACCACGGATTATTTTTTTTATACGACCTAGGTGGCAGACAAGCACACGGCCCACCTGATGGGAAGCGGTCACCGCGTGGCCTATAAACGTGTGCAACATCAGGTGTCACACTCGCGCCACCGACCCTGGAGGGAAGTGGTGTTGAGGAGTTTGGTGGAGGGGTTAGAGCAGGGGATTGAGGAGATGAGGAGAGGGGGAGGGGTTGTGAGCTCCGGCTACCCTACTTACCGGCGGAAACACAACACGATGGTTACTACCCCAGACGGTCTGCTCAGTTCGGACGGAAGATACTTACCGTCGTGTTCTCTTGCCAGTTTGAGCATGATGTCGCATCTTATAATCTTGAACTGCATCCGAGCTTAGCCGATCACTTTCCTACTCCTTCTTTCCATGATTTGTTTCATTTTTGGCTTTCACGGGAGCGACTGCCGTCTGACACCAAACCTAAAAGAATATATTCTAAAACACGATTGCAGCGCCATCTACCTACCAACACAATCTTCTTTGATAGAACCATCCTTGAAGCTCGATAGATGCTGATTTTTTTAATTGGAAGCGTACCTACCTACACAAAAAACTTAACATACCCATTTATATACTTAAGTAATAGATTTAAATTTTGAATAATAATAGTATATTGTAATTTATGTTATTTGCAGGATCACCATTACCATTTCGTAGCCGGTAGCCGGTAATGCCCGAATACGCACTTTAACGAGCCTATTGTCTTCTAAAGTGGGAGCTTACAGACCGTCAGCCACATTCACGTGAGTCACTTACTGAGTAACCACTAGATATAGAAACGATTGCTATTTTAATCTCATTCTTGTGACTCCATCCGCGAGGTAGCTTATCGTTTTTTGGTCATATCTCCAGTTGTACCCAACTAATTGCAATAAAAATATAAAAAATACGGCAGAATTCGAGTTCCACCAAAAACTTTTTAATACAAAAATCACATCAAAATCCGTTCATTAGTTTTTGCGTTCATCCCGAACTAACAGACAAGAATTCCAAAAAAATGTTTTTGAACCTTTTCAGAATCGTTCATAACCCAATTTTTTTGTTAATATATCCAATGTAAGTATAGACACAACTACTTTACAATTTATATAATACATAATATAGATTACCTACTACTTTGTCAATATGAAAGCTATAATAATTTCAAACCTAGGGCATAATTAAGAAAAAATATGTTAATTAATATTAAATTTGATCATCATCACTCGAGCCTCAAACCTGTTTTAGGTGTTAGGTGGCAGACAAGCACACTGCCCACCTGATGGGAAGCAGTCACCGTGGACTATGAAAGTGTGCAACACTAGGGTGTCACGCACGCGCTGCCTACCCTGAAGGGAAGGGGAGAGGGCTGGGAAGGGGCAGGGAGGCTAGGAAGAGGTGGGGAGAAGAGCGGTAGAGTGAGCTCTGGTTACCCTACTTACCGGCGGGAACACAACACGATGGTTATTATGGCCGTGATGTTCTATAGGGCGGAGATAGGTACTACCCCAGTCGGACAGCTCATTTCGATCGGGAGATCTATACCGTCGTGTCCAACCTCCTTGAAACCAACAGCTTGCACTTTGGAGCCCAAAGTCCGCTCTCTTCCTCTTCCTTATTGGGCGTTTACGGAAGTCACCGCCATCACCCTCCCAACCTCTAGAGGAAAGCCTGCGTCGCTCGTCCATCAACATGTGTGTACCGGCTTGCAGGAGAGGTTGGTTGGGTCGGTTTTGTCGGAGGTTTAGGAGTACACTCCAAGCAAAGGGCTGTATGTGGGCGAATATTGATATTTCGCGTATTATGGACGGAGGTAGGACACGACGGTATCTCCCGTCCGTATCAAGCAGTCTGACTGGGGTAGTACCTCCACCCTACAGAACACCGCGGCCATATAACCATTGTGTTGTGTCTCCGGCAGTAAGTAGGGTAGCCAGAGCTCAAACCCGGGGAGATTTGAGCTCTGGCTACCAAACCACCATCATCTCCCCAATCCCACCTTCAACCCTCTCCAAACTCCTCAACCCCTCCCCTCACCAGAGTCAGAGAGTGCACATATCAGTAGACGACGGTGACTGCTTGGTGGACCATGTGTTGTTTGCCACTTAAATGGTATAAAAAAGTATTATTGGTATGCAGCGGCGGGTTGGATTCCCGTTCAGTGCAAATATTTGTATGTCTATTTCATATCAGTATATGTCTATTTGCATTGGTCTGAGTGTTTCTTTGTATAATAAGTATGTATATACAAAAGAAAAAAATATAAGTAGGTAGGTATGTTTATCAGCATTCTAGAACCCATAACACAAGCTAGTTAAACTAAGCTTAGGTACTTTGGGTCTAGGGAGCGCTGTGTAGAATATTGTAATAAGTATAGTTATTTATATTTATTTATTTATGTATTATTTATTTATTTATTCGTTTTTATGACTTACATTTAATATTTCTTTCTAAAACACACTTCTTTGCATTGAATAAGTCATCATTTGATTCTTATGATATGACTTGAACACGCTTAAATATAACATCTCTTTCTAATAACTCGATAATATAGCAACTTATTTCTCAGTAATAAAGTCAGTATTTGGTTTTTATGACTTATTATATTATTATACACATATTCGTTAATACTATAGCTATAATTTGATCCAAAAGTGTCTCGACCGTAACCAAAACATATTAATTGTGAGTGCCACGCGCAACGCTCTGTAGTAATTACCCACACTTAGGAATACCGATTTAGCACTGATAAAGACTTTATTTTAATGTTATGATTTCATTATAATAATCCTAAAAAAATAATTAAGTATATGAAGTCCACGACCAACTCGGTAATTTAGATATTTTAATTAAAATTTAACACTGATAGAGAATTAGAAACATGACTATTGTTACGACGTAATATAAATATTTCTTTAATCATTGACTTGACCGTGAGCAAAACACTAAATTATTCATATGAGAAACATATGGTGTGAAGTTCGGTAAGTTTTAAGTACACATCATTATAAAATTGCATCCAAAACTTCTTCTTCTTCTTCTCCCACTCGTCTTCTACGCTCTGCTACTATTTTTGGCTTTGGCAGCTACGGGAGGGCCTGAACCACAACCCCAAAAAAAAGCCTGCGGTAGAACCTCATACGTCAGTCAGTTTGTGTACCGGCACAGTACATGTATACCATCTACCGGTAAGCAGTACTGTAGGTAGGTATAATGAGGTTGACTTGGACCTGAAGATGTTTGCTGGGCGCCACACATCAATTTACGGTTATACCTAGGTACTTACATAAGTAATATCAAAAGTTGAGATGGATGAACGATGTGACAAGACAAGTAAAAAATGAGCACGGTACAAAAAATAGAATCATCTAATAATAAATTTTAGTGTTTGTTCATGAATGCGATTACCATAAAACTTTGCTAACCAGATAAAAGCTACTCGTACCACTTACGCAAAGATTACAGGCATAGTAAAATTATCAAACCGGTGCAGTGCCGCGGTGGCGGTAATCATTAATAGGAACCTGATATGAATACCACTGCCTCCCAAAACACAGGCATTAGCCTAGCTTGGGAATCAGTAATCACTATCTCGAGCACTGTAATCACCTAATTCATCTAAAAAAATGATTGTAAACTGCATCTCTTTGTGACAATAAAAAAAATATTTTATTTATTTATTATTTATAGGGTTATTCTAAGAGCTAGGCTACGAGATGAAAACAACGCAAAGATGATGACCGTAACGTTGATAATTATGTGAAACAGTTTTTTTTAAATAAACCTACCTGCAAAATGAACTCTTAACATGCTCAACAATCTTTCGTAAATTGTATGAAGTAACAAAGAAGAGACTTTTTATAAGTTTTATTTTAACTTGCTCTGTTGTTTGTTAGTGTGACAAATCTTGAAAACCTTATTAGAACCACTTTCTGATGTTGTCGATACGATGATATGGTACTATGAATCTGCTCTGATGATGGAGTCTGCGGGTTTGAACTTAACAAGATAAACGAATCGAGTTTAGATTCATTTACTTTGTCTTTGCAAAAACTCTGATGTTATATGATATCCAGAATCTGACGATGGAGACGGTAAGTGGTCGTAGGAACTTCCATCTGCGTTATGATTGGCAAATTATATGGATATATTTTATTAAATCGTTCATCATCGGATAAATCGTTCATTATGTCATTTTTGTGTTGCTACGGGAGCAAAGCCGCACCGTCCTGCCTGAATTCCTCAATGAAAAGCAGTAACCGTAATAGTTTCAACTAGGTTTCCTATGTACCTATATCTTTTCCATTTTTTTTTGCAATTCTGATATACACAGCCAATTTTTCAGACTAATCTGATCTCGGTTCCATACAACAACAACACCTATGTTTTTCTGGGTTCTGGTAAGCCAGCCAGGTTAAACAAAAATATACAAACCAATCTACTTCATTAATATCACTACACTAAATCCATCAGCAACCAATCAAAACCAAAACCAAATGTAATGTAGTATATTTATACACAAGCGTTAACACAACATGGTTCTCATCACAAATCATAAGTCGTGTCAAAACAGAGCGTCTGAGCACTATACATCCCATCAAACGCCATAGCAACGCCATCAAATAAAGGGCACAGGAAGAGAGACTCTAATGGATTTATTTAGATGTCATTTTTTATGTGGGCGGGGGCACTGCCATACGCCTGGTACAAATAATGTGGATACGACGTCAGGGGAATATTTTTTTAAATTCAATTTTTAAATTATTTAGATTTTATTACGAGAATTGACCCTCGGAATTATTATTTTTTAAATAGGAAGAAAAAAATTTTAGATAAAGCTGTTACCTTGACCTCCTATGAGTTCAAAATTATAGGCAAGGCTTAGTTGTATTTTCGTATACCTCCTTACTAAATTAGCTACAAACACTTTTCACTTAAATGGATACGCCATTGAAGTGAAAAGTGTATGCAGTTTAGTTACAGTTGATATGTATTGTGTAATCTATTATCTAGTGTCTTTACGTAATTAGCTGTAGGAAAATAAGAACTCAATGTTGCAAGTCGCATCAGCTAAAATAAGGTATTTAATACGGTATCTAGGTTATTACCTAGATATCGTATTAAATACCTATTGGTTAGTATCTAGAACATATTTGTAACTATCAGTTCATTGTACTAATAATACCGGCGATATCAACCTTTAATGTACTTACATTAATTTAAGAGTTCGTGCAAATTAGTAAACTCATTCGACTTTCTAGCATTGGATGAATAGCCATAAATAATCTTTTATAGTCATAAAAGACACTTATCTAACGAAATCCATCTAAAACGAGTAAATCAAACATGAAATGACTAGGTTTTTTCTCAATTAAATCAGTAGGTAAGTATTAATTACCAATACCTATATCACGAGTCTTTAAATGACTTACAACAGCAGGCTGACCTAGGTAAGAATGCTTCCGTGCCTGACTATCGTTACATAACCGACTCAAGTTGTTATTTGATATTTCAACGTATTGTGACAGCGGTTACAGCCACACCGCTATCGCATTGCATTACGTGGGTATTTACTGTAGTAAGTATAATCAAAGCAATTTGAAAGTGACTCATAATAACTTATCGTTCATTATCGATAATTATTTCGACATTTCCTTTTTGCATATCACGTCAATATGATTTCACCTCACCTGATAGTAAGCTAAAGGTAAAGACTTAGGAATTAGTGTTTAAGTCATCATCATCCTCCGAGGCCTGTCCTTATACAGATGGAGTCGGTTCTTTGAGTTTCGGTTTTTTTTTCAGTTTAACTACAAAGCGGCGTAACAAACAACCCATTGGCGATATCGATGTACCGTAATTAGATTAGTTTTCTAACTCCAAATCTTTCTGTATTCTGCTTCTCGAGGGTGTAGAGGTATAAGATGGAATTGTTTGATATTGAAGGCATGTTAGTTTCAAATAAATATTACGATAAAGCGCATCCACACTAAACCATCATGATAAATGGAGCCCTCCGTTATCCCTCGAACGAGTGTTCCATCTCACTGAGCACATTCCATGTGTGTGTGTGAGCCACAAACTCACACATAGATATTTTAATGCATTTTTAACGCACACATACAGATGTTGCACGTTCGTACAGTGATGGTTTACAGTGTGTATGTTTGCGTGACCCGACATTGGTATTTTGATTGGTCATGCATTTCTCGAGTTTACGGCCCGCGGGCCTCCAGTGTGAGCGAGCAATAAAAGCGATAATTTACAGCTGCGTACCTAAGGAGGCTGTATTTTAAGATTCGGATTGCGGAGATAAGAACAGAATGTATTGTCGATGCTGTTTTGTAGAATTTATTATTTTGTAACGATCTGGGTAGGCTATTTCGTTTTACTTTGTCTGAATGTGTGCATAGGTGATCAAATCCTTCTTAGTTTGTAACGGCTAATGGTTTTTAACGAGGTATTTATTATCAATATTGATTTATCTTCATTATAGACTAGCGGCCGAGACCTGGCTATGCCATTCTTGAAAAAAGTCCATAGGTAAGTTGATTGCTCCGCCACCTACTGGCTCCATTGTGAATGTAAACAAAATGCGTATTTATAACCAGAAGTAGCTACTTATATGAAATTTCGTGCTTCTTCCATACAACCGCCGGCTCTATCCTTACTGGCGGGAAATTTTGAAAAACGCTGATACATGTATTTTTTATTTCTAACCAGTAGCAGCTGTACCTAATAATTTTTATACTTCTATCTTGAAAACCGACGAACTTCTCACATAAACTTTCAATCCCTATCTTACTCTCTTTGGGTCGACATTTTGAAATATTATACTAATACTCATATACCTACCTACATTTATTTCTAATCTGAAGTGTAGGTGTATGAATTTTCATTCGTCTAACTTTGACGGATATTAATCCCTTTTTTTGCCACCATAGGCTTGGACTAAAGATGACGCTACGTTCTGAATCTCAACTAGCTCTGAAAACCGTTGATATCTATTGATTAGTAAAAATACAACAGAAAATATAAGAAATAAATCGATATGCTCTACCCATCGGAGGTTTTCTCTCTCATAGCCTTGAAAAACCTTCTTAATCAAAAGTTCAGATTGCAATCGCTTCTAGAAAAGTCAAGAAAAAAAACAATCAGCGGCCTTCGGGCTCTAACAAACCTTGAATGCAACTGGGAAATCGCTATGATGATGATGGTTATGCTCACAACCTAATCACGCCTTTTAGGTTAGACATCTGAAATTTGCAAGAACGACAATACATTCGTTAAACGTATAGGTACTTCCATTTGAAATTCACTTGAGTATGTCGTTTCAGACAAAACCAGTCACGATTTCTTCAATCACAGGACTTAATGCAGAGGTAGAATGTATAAATGTTGAAAATGAATATATTTAGATAAAGAATTATCTTGTTAGACCCACGCTCTCGGGGTGTATATCAAGGCAAGTTACTCTTTGATAATTTCACGTTCCAGATACACACATTCTTGATACTATAGCATTCTAATCAAAAACATGAATAATATAGGTAATTAATGGCAGTATAATATTAGCCGATGGCAGTGATCGCTCAACAGCTAGGTAAAACGGACGCGTTATTTCTATGGGTTACCTACCGTATTCTATCTACGCTTGTGGCATTAAATGTTTCATTTGTGAGTTGCCATTGGTTGATTTCTTTGCGGAAATGACTCTGCTAAACTATGTTAATAAAATTCTTTCCTTAAAAACTTAAGAATCTTAAGAAAGGCAGACGACGCTTTTCTTAGCATAGCTAAGCAGAGCCAATTCCAGTTACATTTAATTACACAATCTAGTCAAGAGAGGCTATCATAACTATGAAAAAACCTTTTCCGCTGCGAGCCGTCAAGCGTTTGCTGGCCAGCACTAAAAGTAATTTTTAATGATTATTTAAAGCAAAGATCACCAACTTGATCAACAATCAGACGTGTAATTGTACCGATTCCTGACTGCCATTGTGGCATAAGTGATTTGATTGTTCCCTGGCAACCTAAGTACAGGTCCCTGAGCTTGATTATAAAGTTATCAAACTGTCAGTCCAATATACACTAGAGTGGAAGCTCTACAAAACCGAATTAAGTTGATCTTAGCAGGACTATCCCTGACATTTTTATAATTAAAATGTAAGTTGGTGGGTAGGCTACCTAATAAACCGATTAATCAATCTCCCTGGATGGTACTTTTAATATGTTACTTGAGGGACTTTATCGCACTTCCTGGCGTCGCCGTCTCGCGACTTCCAAGTATTTTCATTCAATAATATCAAAGGATGCCTTTAAAGTATATAAAATACGACTTAAATTTGCCGTTCTTTGAACGAACCTCCGTGGGTGGTGGGACATTAACAGATTTCAGGGAAAACCGATGCAACTTGATGTAGGTATAATCATTATAAACTCACGTCGGTAGGTAGGTACATCCTTGAGCCTTGAGGTACTAAGCAGAGATGTATCTTAAACTTAATATATTTTTCAGAAAATCTCCAGCTTTTTAGGAAGAATGGAGACCTAGTCACATCGGTTAGCTATCGGGAAAATTTTCAAACTTTGAGCTGCTATAAATATAACACTTCTTGACATAAGAAGAATCGAAGATGGATGTTTGTTTATCCTGATAAAAAGAAATAGTATATCGGTAAAGATATGAATCGAAAAATTACAATAATTATAATGAAAATAAATAAAACTAACGCTAATTACAATACGCTGATCAATAAAAGTTTAGAAAACTGGGTCCCTCTCGGCAGGATGCCTAGGATGCAGGCAGCATCCCTGCGCTGAATTGCGATGGAAAGCCTTTGCGCCCGCACGGGGACCACCAGTTTAGGTAAGGATAGGTATTAATCGAAGTTTATATATTATTACCTACTGCAGCTGTCGCACGCGGCTTCGCCCGCGTAGATCTTTGATCCTATTCTTGTTGCCCGCAGCAACCTAATCCAGGAATAAAAAGTAGTATAAGTATTAAGTATTCTAGACTATTCCTTAACGCAATAAAGGTACCAACTCGTGCTTTTGTCAATTTAAATCAATCAAAATAAAAAGAAATGAAGGGAAATAATGCCACTGGATCTTTCATAATTCGTAGGAAATTCAACATTCTGCTACTAATAGAATTCGTAACAATCGTAACAGGCGAAGAATGACGTGACGACATACTCCTAAGTATGTATCGCAATGGAACTACAATTCAAATACATGTTACAAGTGACTGTTGCATGATTCAACTCTGTAATATTCTAAACATAGACGCATAAAGCAACTCTTGTAGGTACATTCTTACCTGACTCCTTCAATCCTAATCTTTTACCCCCTCTGAAAAACCCATATTATTCACCCTTCACGCACACATTGACAAATTACACATAAAAGTTTTCCTTTACGCATTTTGAATTCGATAAACGCTGCACCGCTTTATACAGGCATCACGTCTAACATACAGCAGATTCCTACAGCTAGACATCGCTTAAGAATTCAAATAGCTTTATGTTTGTGTGCATACAACGAGTTACAAACAG
This sequence comes from Lithosia quadra, assembly GCA_963576445.1. Lineage (NCBI taxonomy): Eukaryota > Metazoa > Arthropoda > Insecta > Lepidoptera > Erebidae > Lithosia > Lithosia quadra. Next base: position 13,182,599 of record OY754877.1, on the reverse strand, counting down.
TAACGCTTTAAGCGCTATAGTTCCATTCGACGTTTTACGGAAGAAAATTTGTACAGTGCTTGAATAGCTTGAACACGGTATGCAAGATCGATATAGCGGCCGTGCGATGTTGCCGCACTGCCTACCCTTGCGGGTCTTTGTACTCGAGTAGTCTGTAGATGAAGGGCGGCCTTAACTTGCATTTTCTTACTCTGTTCAACATTATTAGAAACTAGCTGCTCCCCGCAACTTCATCCATGTTAAATTCGAATAGGTATATTATGTTTGCCTCTATAATTTCGAGATTTTATGTTTTACTGCTCATCTCACCCTTGAACTATTAGCGTGGTTATTTTATGGTCCGGATTTTGACAATGTCTTGAGTTCAACCGAATTGCGAAATTTCGTAAAGATCTGCCTTGTAATAATCAATAATAGTTTTGATTGATTTTGCTCTACTAATCCCGTCAGACCTAAAATAATAGCGTGAAGATATATACTGCAAATACCATACCCTAGAACAGGGGTCGGCAAACTCCGAACCTAACTGAGGTCTAACTTCGGACCGCTACACTAATTCACCTAGTATTTTAGGAGGAGAAGATTTTCTTCGTCTAAATATGTTTCAGAAAAGTATAAAAGATGCTAAGTACCCTGCCTACGCTGAAATTTTGAAGCCATTAGTATGGGGAGAATACTTAGGTACTTACATTGAGAATACACTGACTAATCGATCTACACGTTCTGGATATTCAAATTGCCCCAAGATATTACACGTCTCGTAGTATTTGGCTGTTTGTTTCACCAAAACCGTCTTTATTTTGTAGCGCTATTTTACAAATTGCATGCCTAAAAATTCGTAAGTACACAATAAGTACCTATTAGATACCTATAGCCCAACAGAGCATGGTTCGGCTCTTACTTGCTTTTGGGGTATTTTTGAACATATTCGTAATGGTCGCGAAAAGGCTTGGACTCAAAAAAACAAACAACGCGTCTCGGTGCAATATCATGCTTCTTATCAGTCTTATCGAAAGTGCGTCAAATGCAGTGTAGGATATAGTAACAAGTGATGAAACCTGAATTTATTGCTACCGCGCCAAAATAATGCAACAATTCGTTTATTGCCCGCGTTACTACTAATGTTACTACGAGTAGTACTTACTTAACATCGGTGATTTATTTATCTTTCTTACTACCATAGTTAAACTATGTTTAAAATACAAATTCGTCATGTTTTGTTTTGTTCTTAGTTTAAAAAGAATACCATAACGATTTCAACCTTCAAATCTAAACGTAACCAAGTTGGTCTGCTTTTAATCGGAGAAGTTTAATACTTGGTAGGCTTTCCGCAACGCATTCTCTACATTCGTTTTTTTAACCAAAACGATTTTTTAAGCAAAAAAGTTTTTGGCATCTCAAAGTACCTACCTATATTTATATTTGGTTAAGTTTTTCTAATAATGCTAAGATAATAATAAACTTTTATTATTAATTGTTACTTGTCTTATGAACGGTCTATGAACTTGTGAAATTTCTTTATTTCGTGATATAAAATTGTTAAGTCTTAAAACGAGCAAAAGTTAAAAATAAAGATTGTCCATAATTTTATTAGTATTACTTAGAAACATGTTGAAATAATTTTATAAAGAGGTGTGAAAACTAATATAAGCCTTGGAACTGCACCGTTTTTTTTAATGACTAACCAATTCATAAATTATACTAAAATTTGCATTTATTTTTAGTAATATATTCCGTAAGATTCGTTTTTTACGATACCTACACAAATAACTATTTTAGACGTAGATATACTTTCCGAAACTGATCTGAAAAAAGGTGATTTCTCGTTGAAATTAGCGAATCCACACGGCCTGAGTCTGCCGACTCTACCTGACAAAATATTCCAGTGAAATAACAGTGCTTATAGTCAATCCACTCCTTATCTTTGCGTTTGACAGCAGTTTTAGAATGTAACTATTGCATTAATCGTACAAGTAAACTTGGAAATGCGTGACCAAGAAATTACATAAACTATCATATATAATAATAATATATAATTATATATATCATAATGTATCTACCCTATTCATAACTCATTACCAAAATTAAAATGCTTTAATTGTTTCGGTTGATTTAAAATTTACGATTATATGCTCACTCAATGAAAACAGCTACACTCTACCATATCTAGTGTTGGGATTGAATGAAATCGGTGCAAATTACGAACCCAAAATAATCGTTCACACTTACTTACATTTACGTCAACATAAAAGTTGTTGTAACATGTATTGTAAGCTTTGTTTTTATAGTGTATTATGACTTCTTGTACGTGTTTTCAATGGCTAATCATCTCATCAAAATATTGATGTTGTGTTGTGTAGGGATTAAAAGTTTTCATCATATTATACGTACGAAAAGCACTGAGCCCACTCGTCTTCGACGGCCTTTTAAAACGCAGCCACAGCTTCCTCGGCATACATAAAACGTTTATCTCGGTGTTTTCTTTCTTTTCGGAAAAAAATAAAAATCGTAAGGTGTGAGGTCAGGGCTATACGGCAGGTGACCCAGTAATTCAGCAAAGAGCTTTTACCATGACAAAAGAAATGAGCGTAAACTCGATAGGCTTATCTTATTGGCGTAAACCCATAACAGATAATCGGTATGAACAGCCTATAAATGTCGCCGAATAATTAATGTATTGTACACGAAAAAAGAATGTTTATTACAAAACATAAAATTTTGTTGGAAGATCAAAATAATAGTCATTATTTAATATTATCATGATAATAAAAATAAAACTATTTTTAACAGATTTTATTGCGAATTATTTTAGTCAGTTACACATCTGGCACTCAAAAGAAGTATATGAAAAAATATAAAACATCGAGCAGAAATAAAATATCGAAGTTTGAAATCGATTGCAACTTCTTCAGAGATAATGTCGATTATTGTTTGAAATCGGTCAAGTTACGCATTTGGACATAACTATTTGACAGAAAATTGAAATGTCAAACGCAAAGATAAGGAGTGGATTGACTATAGTAAATTTCACTGAAGCCTACAGAGGACATGAGTAGAAGAGACTGAGTCAATCATTCATCATCAAAATGATGAATTATTATAAAATTGTAAATGAGCTGTGCTGTGTCTGTACATTGGAGAAATTAAAAAAAACACTTGGTTTGTGTTAATATTTATGAACGATTCGTTTTTCAGCGTAAGGCCCCTAACACAAAACACAAAAATATCTCTTCGGAATCCTTGTCTGTTTGTCTATTTATTTATCTGTTTTCTGTTTGTCTGTTTGTTCACGATGGATGAAAGAACTACTTTAATGCGGCTTTTTTATTACAATGGTCTTGATCATGATCAGACTTTAAATCTACCGTATGTTTGATTGCAATTGGTTAAGTAGAACCGGAGTTATGACTAAAACTTATAGTACCTATAACCAACATTCGGCACAGCACGCAGGCAGAGAAATTAATGAATTAAGTATGACCTTAATTACGAATGCAATGAAAAATCGACCAAAGGTCTTTGACAAAGCAGTGATGGTGCATAATGTGAAACTAGTATCATATTCAAAATATCTTCTTGTTTAAGTCAGTATAATATATCTAACGAATACAGGTTAGTCTAATCAACCAGCCCAGTCTCTACATGGCATATAAATTAGGTCTAAAGAGGTCTAATGACCAGCCGTGACTGAACAATAAGAGGGCTGCGTTTTACAAACAAACGTATCGTTTTAAGTGCTCCGGTAAGTGTTAATCGTTTCACATCCAATTTTTGCATGCACCACCAAATGGCGGCATTCTTTGCAGAAATCAATGACCTCTATAGCAAATATTGCAAGATTTTGCTTATCCCCTGTGTACCTACCTACTGTCGTCTGCGTAACTTCTCTAGTAAAAAAATAGCAAACAACAAAGATTCGTCGCACGCGTTGATAAATTAGTTGGAAACCGAACATTGGCGATCAAGAGTCCCCCAACCCGATAGTCTGACAGCCTGAAAAGGGAGATGGGATAGACAGGATGCGGAAGGTCGGATGCTGAGACGCACTTTGGAATTGATATGTATCCAGCAGTGGACTGCAATTAGCTAAATTGAGTGCGTGAAAAAAGGTATTGACAAACAGATAAAATGATAGAGTGTGCCTATATACTCAATATATACCTATTTATACAATATATTACTATACTATATTAAATACTGTCTTCAAATAGACGCATGTTCAAATAAAAAAATCCATCCATCAGTAGGCATACGCGTAACGCAGCTGTCGAATTTCACAACCACTCTGTCTCTACCTTCCATAGGGGTATAGAGCGAGATGTGTATATTTAGCGGTTTCCGGTTACACACGGAGATAGCCGAACACCACGGGCACGGGAAACAAATTGGTCTTGTCAGTATTTTTAATACTTTTGGTGGTTTTTGCCATTTTAAACTAGGTACGTAGGCATTTTGTCCTTTAAAATACCGGTGCGTTTATAGTCCTATAACATTTTATGGGATGTTATATAGGTAGTTAATTAAAAGTTCGTAAAGCCTAAGTAGCAAAATAGTGCTTTTTGTACGGATTCTTAGCACACCGTAGACCTTGACTCCGGTCCTTTAATTTTTTTTTCCTTTCAAGTGATTAATCCAGTGCAATTAGCTTTTGAGTACCTACGAAAAACATATTGATAGTAAGTATGAGATCACTTTGACGTACTTAATGAGTACTAATACTAATTAAATTATCGAAAATAGCAGATACGGTTATTCTAGGTACCTACCTAATCAAACACCTTTAATTGTCGCTATGATAAATCAACGTCAAATTGTCACGCTACAGATATGAATGAGGTATTAAAAATATTTAAATAAATAATTAGATCTAATAGGCTATGGTTTCTCGGGCTGTTGTTTTGTCCGCAACTCCACATCATGGTGCGGTTTTTGCGCTAGGCTAGTACTAAGTATAATGAACCTATATTATTATCTTCCTTGAATTTGAATTATAATAGCATGAAACAATTTTTCGAGTTGGTATGTACCTACTGTCTGTGTGAAGAAACATACACCTGTTACAAAACGATGAGGAAATATAAAAATGCAAATACGAAAAAAGTGTAGTTGTAGGTAATAAATGTAATAATCTGCTAATTTAAATTGGACGATTCTATTTTATATATTCTATGAACTCATTTGTAATTTCAGGCACTAATTAAATTATAAATGGCGTTAGAAACATACTAAATAATTAGTTATTATTCAAATCATACCACTTTAGCTTATTACAAAAATGCCTTGTGAAACTATGCGAAGTAGAAATTTATACAATTTTATTATCATGCAAATAATGATGAATCCTGTTTTATATGACTTTAATAATAATATGCAATATTTGACGTTTAAAATTTATCTCCCAACTCGTAAATGAGTTGGTTTAGTGTAGTGTGGTTACATTGTGTTGAATAAGTAGGTACCTATACATCGACATGCTGTTTCTACTAATTTCTGTAGAGACACGGTAACACCTAATCTACTCGTAGTATGAACGAATAGCTACCAAATTACAAAAATGTTACGATACTAAGCACAAGTAAAATAAATTTACAAACACAAATTAGTTTCTTAGCTATTAACCTCCATGCTAAACGAATCAATTTCAAATTGAATTGAGAAATTTGTTACGCAATCTGCGATGGACGAATTACAATTAAAATTACAATCCTTGTTTTTCTAAGCTATGTAGCTTAGAAAAACAAGTACCTACTTACCTATCCAACTAATTATTTTTTGACATATAATTTATATAAAAATGATAAGTTGGTTTGTGTAGGTAGGTACGTTCTGCATCGAATGAGCTCAAATTTTGATATACAACCCACTTCAAAGATTATTCCTATCACTTTTTTCTTTTACGCATCAGTAGATGGCGCTGCATAGGACTTTTTACAAAATGATTTCCAAGCGAAACCAGGGCCCGTAGGTACCTACTGCTAGTTTTAGATAAAATACTTATAAGGAATGTTTTACCACTATTATGGTTCTTGTCTGATTACTAACACACTATAGTGGTTAGATAAGAACCATAATGGTGGTACTCGAACGTCCGTCTTCGATAGTTGTGTTAATTTTATTAGCAACAGTAACAACAGTAAGCATGAAGGGACCAAGTACCGTATAGGTGGTATGTAGATACTTAGTAGGTAATGTTTGTACAGCGTCTAGAGACGACGGCTAAGGGGCCTCGTTGTCAAAAGACCCTCCCCACCTAGGTGGCCCCGGTACGATTGCGCGCCGGTTGGCGTACTTAACGCCGCGAAGCCATACTTCTAGCAACGGCAACAGCCGCTGCCGCCGTGGTCTGCGATGCGGTCGCAACCTGCCGCACTATACGCAGCTTACTAGGAACACAGATCTATCGAGAGATCTATGAGAACCATTTCCAGGTACAAAGACCTACCTTATCACTCTTACGAATATTTACTAAAATGCAGAAGTTAATGGCGACTTCAAGAAAGAAAAGTTTCATAAAAATTGAATGTCAGTATAATAAATCTTACGATTGTTTGTGTGCGTAGTGACTATAATACTGAATAACTATGGTTATTCAGACAATGGTGTATCAATTAATTTTCTGAATGGTAATTTATACGTTGTTTGTTTTACATTTTTGATAAAAAAAGCATTGTTTAATAAATGTAAACTGTCTTGGACCTTACTATTAAGTAAATGGGAATATTATGGTTAATATTCTGTTAGCTTTAACACTAATTTTATTCCAGAATAATAAATATTACTGTTATACTAGGTATCTGTCATATAATAATGTAAACTATATTATAGCAAACCGAGCTCCTAGATGGCTTCGGTGAAATAAGGATTTTAAGTTGAGATGTTGATAATGATGAAAAGCAAATACCTATTAAAAAGATACTTTGAAGTTGGTTGCTACTAAATAACACTTGATGAGCTCTCACGCAACTAAATAACTATGAATTATTGCATTAGCATTTGCTGCCAAAACTACAATTAATATATGATGCTAAAATATCGTATTCTGCTCGTATTATAATTTATTGGTAATAACTGCAAGCTGGTTAGATAGGTGTTATTTGCACAATAACGTCACACGACAAACGTACAAGAACTTGTTTTATAGCTTGTTTGTGCACACAACGTGAGTGACGTCGTATGTCTGGGGAGTTGCGCAGTGCGCGCTGATCACCCGGCGAACATATTGCAAAAGCGTTTATCTGACTGACTGACGTGTCTTGACTATAACCACATGTTAACGATATTGTATCAAACCAAATTGTACCTTATGCGAAAGACAGAGATATTAAAATTCAAGTCGGCCTCGAACATTTCAACGAATGAGAACGCTCATGCAGCGTGTATCACTCCACGCGTTCATGCCTCCCTAGTAATATCGGCCGCTATGTCGCGGCACGCGCCATCTTCTCTACCGCAAAAGGGATCGGACTAGCAGCGTAGCGTAACTCCAACGTTTCACTGACGCTATGGTTAGACGCACGCTATCGCTATTTGTCAAAAGTAATTATTTCTTTATAATCAAACCTTGGTTTCAGTACCTACCTAAAATAACAAACATTTTAACAAGGTCTTTGCATTTGATAGTGATATTGCATTGTTTTATTGTAGGTATTCGAGTATATATTTAAATATAATAATTCGAATTATGATACCCGCAATCAACAAGATCTAATATAAATGCAAATCAGAATATAACTAAACATACTGCTTCAAAAGTTAGTAGGTACTACTTACCTAAATAAAGCAATCGTACATCTCAAAATCGTTTAAAATTCGTTTGAATTTATTTATATTACGTCATTCATTATTTAGATACCTATTCTGATATTCTGAACGAAGAACGTAAAGAGTACTAAATAAATAGTAATGCCAAATAGTGAGAAGAGAACGAGATAAGGCATCAAGTTGACGCTAGAGCTGATATTTATTATAAAGCTGATGAAACATAAACCGTTGATGGAGCGCCCGGTGCCCGCCAAACCAAACATTAAGAACATCCCGCTAAACAATTTCTTCCAATTTACTTTTTATCTGGCCCGAACGACCCGGCCGCGCGGCACAGCCGTGCCGATCACGGGTTGTTTCAAAGCATTCTTCAAAGTCAAACACAAAAAAGGAATGTCAACCACGCCAAAATGATCCGTAAGCATCGAAGCTATTAGGACAGCATAAGTTAACGAAATTGAACAGAAATTCTCCACGTATTTCAGAAAACGTTTCCATTTCCGTAGCACAATAGAGGTTTCGAGGATGGGGATCATTAACGTCAACGACGGAGCTGTAATAACATAGAAACGGCTTTATCTAAAGTACGCTACGGTTCTATTTTGGTTGCATAGGGAGCTGAGAAGGCCATTTGCCTCGTTCCGTCGAAGCGAGGTCGTCAATAGCGCGAGCGAGACAGACTTAAAATTTATTTCATAGTAGTTCAAAATCCTCCTATATGAGTCTGAGCGCCTGGTATCTGAGATCGTTTGCGTGTCGGTCGAGGTGGCGCGGTGCTCGGTGATCCATCGGTTTCGGTAAGTCGGATTGTCCGCTAGAGGAGACACAATCGCACATTTATTTTATGATTCTTTAATAATGAAAAAATAACTTACGTAGATGCTTTATTAAGCAACTGAATAAAATAAAGTATTGTCTAATATAAGAAGGAAGTAAGTTAGCAGATGAGTTTCTCTATGAAATACCCTTATAAGATAAATTTATAGGTACTTGTACTATGCAATAAATTTGTCGATAGATGGCTCTATCACGTTAAAGAACAAGGGTAAAATTAAACATTCTCCCATTCTAGAGACTTTGCCTCAGCTTACCATCAGGCGAGGTGAAGTCTTGTTGACGAGACCGACATAAAAAAAAAAAAAAAACATGAACCATTTATTATGAAACTGAGTTGGGTTTTATAGGTAACTATACTCAACACAAAATAAAAGGCCCGTTTTGACGTTTGTCCTCGTAGCGTAACTAGTTATGTACCTATACGATTCGGTAATCGATGCTCAGGATGAATCGAATCCAGTTTGCATGGGGATTTAATCGATTTGAATATGTATGTAAACTGCATTGGATTAAAGTTCTGATTAGAAAAATTAGCTTAGCCTTTGATTTTGTAAGTATTTTAAAACAATACAATGTTATTAAAGATCAATTTACTTATATTTAATATTTTTTTACAATAACATTCACTCAATCACAAAAACAACAAGAATAATTAAATCAGTCTTCAGAATCTAAACACAAGTATTAAAATAAATAAAAATAAAAGTGCGCGTCGGGCTTGAAAAAAAAAATCTAACTCGATATTTTCTTTCCTTAACTGATTATTAATAGTCTGTGGACTACATGAAAAAATCTTTATGCACAGCACTTAGCCGAGTGGGCGGTACCTGTCAATGAAAAATGTAATTACCTTTAGAACATTTCAAATTTTCAATTGATAAAAAACTAAGAACTTCATGGGCACGAACTGTCAAAGTGGGCCTTTTATTTTGTGACAACTATAGATGGGTACATTCCAAATTCCAAGCAAATGTTTTAACTTTAACTATTAATGCACTATTTAATATCTGCGGGAACGCGGTCATAATTGCTTTAATACAATGATATTATCATGTGACTTTACTTAAAATAAATATAAATGTGTGGAAAAACAATGTATTTTCCCAAAGTTACAATTTTCAAGTTACCTAATTAAAATTAACGGAGAATTTTTATAGTTTCGTAACTTACTTAAAATTTTTAGCCTACATAGCAATTTTTTTGGCACATTGTAGTTTCTGCCATCAACTGAAGTAGAGTTTTCGGGCTAGAGTTATTTTTTTAGGGTTCCTCGTATTCCGTCATAGTATTACCGTACGTACGTAAGTACCTATCCCTTTTTTTCGTGCGGAAAGAATCATTAAAGATACCTCCCCCGTGGCCAACGTACCGACCAAAACCGCACGCCGTCTAGGGTCTTCTGGCGCCGGGGTGTAAGGTGGCCCAAAGGGCATTTCCCTCGCACCCCGGCTTGACCCGGGCCATCTCCAGGCTCGAGATATGGCCCCCTCGGGTTTGGGAACCGCGGTGTCTCCGTCATATCCCCGGCAAAAGGGGCCATAATTACCTACATACCTACAATATACCTTAAGGCAAAAATCTTGAATGAACATCAAAATGTTGTCAATACGTCAAAATTCGTGTCAATAACTAACTAGACAAAAAAACAATAAAAGGCCTGAGCTACCAATGAAGCGAGCCCTTTGAGCCCGTGATTAGTGTTTTATATCTATGATTGGTTGATTGATGAGACACCGTCGCATCGTCGCACCTCGCTCTTGCTATCAAGACACCTAAAAACTCGATCTGCGTATCTACGCAGATCGAGTTTTTAGGTCTGTTGTTTTTGCATGTCTTTACAATGAACTTTAGATAAAGTTCATTGTAAAGACTTTGGCCCATAGTTATTAGTAAAATAAAACTACGACGACAGCAGCTAAGGACTCTGCCAAAAAGTACCTACTTCTCGGTTTTACTTAATATTGATGTTAAATAATCATGCTGCGTTTCGTGCGGTTTTTAAAACTAAGATATTCTTACTTCTGTAATACAGTTATCCGTTCTACTTTTTATCTCCGGTTTGATATGCATTAGGTAATGATAACTATATTATCATCAGATGATACGTGTGCTTCTTTGTTGTCGTAGTCGTAGCTAAAACGCCATTTTCATATTTATCGATCTGTACCTTAAAATACCTTTTTTTAATCGTACGGAAATCCTCGCGGATGCCACCAGTGCGGCCTACCATAATACGCCGTTTTGGGCTTGTGAACGTCAGGGTGTAAGGCATTGCTACTGGCAGCCGTCGGCCCTTCTGGCAGCCCTCGGGGTGGGAGTCCTCACACTGCCGGTGTTGATCACAGCGATGGTGCAGAGCGCGGACACGTGGTTGGCCGCCGCCTCCTCCTGCGAGCAAGTGATGCTCGAGAAGGATGCGGCGGAAAGAGTCCGGGAAAGGATGCACAGAGCTCTCCCGGACGGCGACGGGTGCAGACGCCGCAGACGTCGGAGGTCTAACGACCTCCGTCCTCCATGAGCGCAGGCCGGGTGGAGCCACCCGTCACCCTTGCAGAAGCAGGCCGAAGTGGCAGCGCGCCCCCCTCCTATTTCGGGATCATGACGGGAACGCCGTAGTACCTAAACCCGAGGGCTCTATCTCACCCGGGGTGCGAGGGAAATTCTCTATGGGCCACTTTATACCCTGGCGTCAGAAGATCCTAGACGGCGTGCGGTTTTAGTCGGTAAGAGTCCTGTCCATAACCTGCCCCCTGGCCGCGGGGTGGGTATCCGGTAGGATTTCCGCACGGAAAAAAGGGTGTAGGTAAGGCATTTCCCCTCACACCACGGTTGACCCATGGCCATCTCCGGTTTCGAGGGCCATCTCGGCTCAGGTGTAGGAGAAACCTACGCACCATTAAGATCTGATTTCTTAATTTCTTAAGTTCTATCTTATTTACCTATTTAAATACTTACCTATGTACCTACACAGGTGGACTTAATGCCATAGGTAGACTCTAACAGTCAACCTTATATACATAGGTGATGCAGAGTGCAACCGATTCTCGATTAGTAATCCTAGCTCCATTTGCTTTATAAGGATAACGTTTTCGAGAATGGTTCTTGGCAAAATAGGTACCAATGAAATTAATAATAGCCGTAATAAATTACCATTTGTATTTGGAATGACGCAAATTCTTTGACTGGAGGTTCCATATATAGTGAAACATATGGTCGCGCAGCCTTACCTGCAAAGGAATGACGCACTTACATAGCTATGGAACACTAATAACAGTATGTGAAATAATTTATGAGTGCGCGTCGCGTGACAAAACAATAAGTAACAATAAAACTTACCTAACAAAGGAGATTAAGTATTTAAAGTCATTCAGTGCTCGGTTTTAGTTCGTCATCATTTTTAACCTGGTTTACCAAAGTAGCTAACAAGTAGATACTTAGGTAGGTACCAGATGAATACCTGGCAAATTGACATTCGTAGAGTGCTCTACGAATCTACTATTGCTAATTCGCCAAGGAAACCAAGAAAATGGGATAGATTAATCGCAATCTCATAACTGTACGAAGTGCACTGTGTGTGTATTTTGTAAGGGAATAGGTACTTTCCCGGTAGAGCCGAGGCTGAAGAAAAGCTGGTGCCTTAAACTCTGTCATATACCTAGGCTTTTTCCTTACCTGACATCGCACCGGGTTAGGTAAGCAAAAGCAAAATATTATTCAATTGTATGTGTGGGTATGACCTTTTCTAGCATTTGTTTCTAACTTAAAACAAAAAGAATTTTCGAATGTTTGTATTAGGTACGTAATTTTTTTGGATTAATTCTTACTTAGTGTTAGCTTGTATCGAGTAAGCTTCAGTAAATATATAAATACTCTTTGATATTAACTGTTGCATGTGATCGATGGTTTTATTTTTAAATACTTAAAAAAACATATAGTTGACAATGTCGCCGATTCATTTGTTTTTCAGGACGTCTTTGAGGAAAATACCTAATATGATTATAATATTTACCAATTCATATAAATAATTTATACTCAATGTAATTGAATATGATATTTTAAGAAAAGCCCTCATGGAATTGTATTGATCGTGTAAGTAAAGTGTAGCCCTGTTTATATAAGTAAATTAGGAGAAAAAGGAATAAAAGCATTCATTTGTTTCATGATGAACCAGATTCTTATTAACTGACCCCTATCCTGTAGTGTAGACAATATTAGGTAGGTACTTACCCTTATTTAAATATCAATTTCTTTCAATCGGTTTAAACTTCAGTGTATATTTCATCTGTTAATTGTACTATTAGGTACGTATTTATGAAGTACCTATATAACTTTTGTCCGCGTCTTCGCCGCCGGCGTTGTCTATTCCAGGTAAAAAATAGCCTGTGCCTAATTTCAGCCTAATCCCTTCAGCCGTCTTTGCGTGAAAGAATAACAAGCGTCCATCCATACTCAAACTTCCGTGTTTGTAATATTAGTGGGAATTTAATAAAAAGATAGGATAAAAAACATGTCAACATAGATAAAAAACAAACACAAGAGCAGTCAAGTACGAGCGCTAAATTCACAAAAAGAACGTTCGTTCATTTCATCGCAGTTAGTTAACGTTTCAGTAAGCAATTTAATCCGATTACACTCATAGGTCGGGCAGCGGCTAGCATTAATTGACCTACTAAATAAATAAACAGAAGCTCCCTTGTGAAGCAATTAGTTGATTTCTACAGTATAGGTAGGTAGTTTCTTATTCATTTTCTGAGGACAAGTATGAATTGTTACAATAGCTGTAGAATATGTAGGAGGAGCGAAATTAATTAATAAATCTATTACATTTGCACAAATAAATAAAATCGAAGTGTCTGTAACTATAGTTGAGTCAATTTAATAGGCCACATTTGACGTTTGTCAGTTTTATATTCATAATGAGGTGACCTGTTAAAAAAGGTCGATTAAAACGAATGAATCGATACGGACTTGAAAGATAATGTGAATTTTTAAAATCCTCAGGTGAATCCCTGTCTCATTATTATTTTTTCTTTCGTAAATTTAAGGAGCAAAATAAGACAAGTACATGATCTATACTTGTAATAAAACTGTAGAGAGGTCAATTCTGTTCATTGAATATATTTACAAAATAACTATTGGGGGATGATTGGCGATCGATACTAATGCAAAAAATGCAATCAGTAATTTTTTTTGTCACAACGTGGTTATTAATTTTATGATGATATTTCTTCACAAGTAATCATTGCATTCGATTCTACTTATCAGCTTTCGATTTTTAGAGTAACATGCCTAATTTTTAAAAAGAAAAAGGATTAACTGACACAATATTGTAATGACAAGGTAATGACGTTCAGTTCTATAAATCAGAAATTGTTTATTATGTTTAGAATGGTTTATTGGTGAAAGCAAAACGTAAAATTACTTGTATCTGTCATTATTACAATAAATATGTAATAGTAATTGAAAAAAGTTAAGCAATTGTGCAGTTCTAACAAAACGAAAAATATATAATTTGATGCCCACCGCGGCGCGTCGCGTAAAAGGTTGCGATGTTGAATTTTGATGAATTGTCAAATGTGGCCTATTAAATTGACTCCACTATATGTTATATTTGAATAACCGTGTTTTACTAAGTGCATTTGGATGTATACGCGATACATACCTATGCTTACCAAAACAATTTTTTTTACAATTTCTGTTTATCAGTCTGTTTGTTCCGGTTAATCCCTGAAATAGCTAGACCGATTTTGATGGCACTTTCACTGGCAGATAGCTCATGTAACAAGTAATAACATAATTTTATATTTCGTAAAAATAAAACCTTAAAATCTAAAACCACTCGAAGGAAGTAGCGAAGGTAGCAGTCATGATACATTGTTACAAATTGAATTACTTACTTATTATAATATTACCTATAATGACTATTTTTTTTAACTTTATTTCTGGTTCTACTCAACCAATTGTGACCAAACAATCATGCAAAAATTTTTAAGTCTAACCAAGACCTTTCAAACAAAAAAAAACAATAAAAATCCGTTCTGTACTTTTGCATCCATCACAAACACAAACGAATAAGAATTCAAAAAAATAATATTTTTGTAGGTATTCAGAATCGTTCATATTATATAACATGATGTTTTTTTTTAAATATCTCCAATGTACAGACCAGTAACAGACACAGCTACTTTACAATTTTTATGATCTCTTTGTATGATAACATTGATAAAACAGCCTCCATTTCAAATTTAGAACCAACTGTAAATTGTTTAAGGCTCATCAATACACTCAAACCAATAAATATTGCACACCTCATTTTCATTTTCCCGCCCAAAGCATCGACACGATTTAATCTGACTGTACTGATGCCCTCATCAAATATAAAGTATACCAAATTACACAAAGCGTCATATTCTATAAGTTAATTGATTATGCACCTTACTACCTTTTATTAAAGTTACTATCGAACTTCCTCAATGACATCATAAACTTTGCGACCGATCCCAAGAATTCTGTTTTCAAAACTCACGACAGTGCCCAAGGCGTCGCTCGGTGAATTTTCGCAATCAAATCGTTGTTTCGACAGAGATAGAGTATGAAATGAATAGGGTGTTAGAGTAGGACAAAATGTAATAATAGAAGAGGGTTCAATTGATTGCGGAGGGTGTCGCGCCCTACAGTGCATGTCTATTCATTCTGCACACCCCGGGGCGGGTGGGGAGCCATGAAGCGTGCCACATGCATTTTTTTTGTTTCTGTCTTTATTTAATTTCGCAATGGAGGATAATTTGAATATACCATTTACATAGCCGACATGTTTGCTCACACGGCCACACATGTTAAACATATGGGTAGCATTAGTCAATGGTTACTAATGTCATGTGTGAGGAAACAAATTAAAATAACAATATTTGACAAATTATTATTATGGGAAAAATAAGTTTAAATCTATCTTCTTGTTTTAACAATCAACATGGTAGAGGCAATGAAATACTGCATTGGTTTTGTACAACCTGATTCCTCTAACCCTTTTTCATCACCGACCGACCTACCTAAATGCGCCATCTGTAGGTACCTAAATGATGGATATTCTCCTCATGTACGAAACGCTTCTGTAATACGTTCATTATGCGTACTACCAAGGAGTAGAATGCTCTGCCTGAGATTGTTTTTCCGGATAGCTATAACCTGGGAGTATTCAAGTTTATAGTGTACTAGCTTCCGCCCGCGGCTTCGCCCGCGTGGAGGTTGGTATCGCCAAGTCTATTTTAATAAAACAACTCTCCACTACACTCTCCACTCTACTCTTCACTCCACTGGTCTCCACTCGTCAAACCAAAACCTTTCTAATAAAAAAACCATCAAAAGCCAAAATCGCGATGGTAAAAACTACTTAACGTATTTTGATGTGGTTTTTTTATTAGAAAGGTCTTGCTTAGACTTAAAATTTACCCTATGTTTGGTTGTAATTGGCTAAGTAGAACTGGAGATATAACCAAAAAATGATGACCTAGATTAAAACGACGCGCGGGTGGAGTCGCGGGTATCAGCTTGTACCTATAAAAAATAGCCTTTTTTCCGTGCGGAAATCCTTATGGATACCTACCCTGCGGACAGCGGGGCAGGTTATGTCGGACTCTTACTGACTAAAACCGCACGCCGTCTAGGGTCTTCTGACGCCAGGGTGTAGAAGGGCCAACGCTCTGGTGCGGCTGTTGCTCAACATGAGAGGGCCGGAAGACTCCTGTAGGAGGCTCTACGCGGCGATCGTGCGTTCCATGGGCCTGTACGGGTGGTGTTGATCGCTGCGATGGTGCAGAGTGCGGACGCGTGGTCGGCCACCGCCTCCTTCTGCGAGCAAGTGATGCTCGAGAAGGAGGCGGAGAGGGTTCGGAAGAGGCTGCACAAAGCTCTCCCGGGCGTCGGCGACGAAGGCGTCGGAGGTCTGAAGAGCTCCGTCGGAGCCGCCTGTCACCCTAGCAGATTGAAGCAGGCCGAGGCGGCGGCGTGCGACAGCGCGCCTCTCCTATTCCGGGAGCATGACGGGAACACCGTGGTTGCCAAACCCGAGGGAGCCATCTCGAATCCGCAGATGGCCCGGGTCAAGTCGGGGTGCGAGGAAAATGCTCTATGGGCCATCTTACACCCATGCGTCAGAAGACCCTACACGGCGTGCGGTTTGAGTCGGCAAAAGTCCGACATAACCTGCCCCGCTGGCCGCGGGGTGGGTATCCATGAGGATTTCCGTACGGAAAAAAGGGGGCCTATTAGAGCATTTCCCTCGCACCCCGGCTTTGTATAAAAAGTAGCCTATATATTATGTTGTCCTGTAAGCGATGGTAGCCGAATGGATAAGGACTCTACTCAGTTCGAATCGGGCCGGACAGTACGGTGAATTTCACTTTGTGGAATTTATATGTGCTAATCACATGATTTACCATCTGCTGACGGTGAAGGAAAAACATCGTGAGGAAACCCACATGTCCTAGAAGAAATATTAAGGACATGTTCGATCCACCAAACCCCATTAGGCCAGCGTGTGTGGTAAGGTTAAACGATTAAAAAAAAACGAAAAATTAAGGTCTAAACCCTCTCAGCTCTCTCGTTAGAGGAGAGGAGACCTGTGCCCAGCAGTGGGACATAAATGGGTTGATTTTATTATTTTGTCCAGAAGTATGAACTATAAATCGTACCAAGTTTGATCAAAATCCCACCAGTAGTTTTTTTCCATGCATGCACATACAGATAGACAGACAGACAGAAAGACAAAAAAAATACTGATTGCATTTTTACCATTGGTATTGATCACCAATCATCCCCGAATAGTTATTTTGTAAATATTTCAATGTACAGAATTTACTTCTCAACAGTTTTATTGACGTAACCTACGACAAACTTATTATTTGCGGTTGGTACAGTAATCGGGTCTACGGATCGAACCGCAAAATTAAGTTTGTTTTTTATTGTATATATATTAATATATTAATATTATATATTATCGGTCAAGTTACTTATATTGTGAAGCTAGCTTATAGCATAGTGAACATAATAACAACATTCAAATATGCGTCTTTAGAATACACGTTGTTACAGAATGCGTTGAAGATATAAAGGTTCACTGCTCGTTCCCCGGAGGTGTTAGCGTGATAATAAGTAGCCTATGTGTTGACCCGACTTCTTAATAATATTCTTGCCAAATTTGAAGTAAATCCATGCAGTACTTTTTGAGTTTATCCCGGACATACATACAGACAAACAGACAAACAGACAAACAGACAAAAATTCTAAAAACTATATTTTTGGCTTCGGTATCGATTGTAGATCACACCCCAAGTATTCTTTTAAAAAAATATTCAATGTACAGTTTTGACTTTCCTACCATTTTATTATATGTATAGATAGATTGCTTCTATGATATCGACTATAAAAAAGAGGTAACGTCGACACGCAACTACAAAGATTTTAAGATATTAGGAACCTCAGAACTTCCAATGACACGAATTGACGGGCCCATAGACGAGTATGAGTAATGAGACAGTAACAAGCCTGTCTTATAAGCAAAATACTGGTGCTCCATCTCACCGAGTTCAGAACACGTATCTTTTTATCATGAATCTGTTTTGATGACGCTCTCGTTGTTTGTAGGTTTATATTATTGAGCTTACAAAGAACATGTTGTATTCCGAGCGTGTTAATATTATCCTATTGGGAGGGGCAGGAAGGAAACTATGAAGTCGCAAGTCTATGTTTTCTTGGCATTGAACTCGATCAATTTGTGACAAGATCTTCTGCCTAGCATTAAACCGCCGACAGACAGTAAGTAGTAAGTATATCGTTGATGAAGAAGAAAGAAAGTGAGTGAAATGTGGGACCTCTAGTGTAGGTAAGCCACCGTTAACCTGCATGAACTCCGAAGCTCAGTCGTCATCTAGGACTCGAATACTACGCTCATGCAAGAAGTTGATAGTCCAGATGCACAATCGAGTAGGCAGGCCATAGGACGGTAGCTTGGAAAGAAGCGAACTGTCTGCCAGACCCTATCGAGGGCTTTGGTGATATACTATACCTAATGTTAACGGGAATTAACGGGTCTATACATACCTTTGGATTGCCTAACGTTTCGACCAGACTACACCGGCCGGTTACAGCTTTTTGCTGTTTGCTTAGATACATTGTGAGTGTGGTACGTGATGGCATGTGCAGATAAGAAAATATAAAAAAATCGAGAACGTACGGGTGGATGAAAAACCTACCTACTACCTCACGGACTCGACGATGGAGGCCGTGCATCTTTGAGTCAGTCAGCCTGTTATCACGGCCGGTATAACCTGGTCGAAACGTCAGGCAATTCAAATGTATGTATACCTATACAGTTACCGTTAATAGTATATCATGGGACGCGAAAGTTTAAAAGTTGATTTTGGTGATATTGAAATTATGGACATCCGTAGGTAGGTACGTACCTAGGTACTAATAAAAAAGTGCTAAAAACTGTAACACGTGTCATAGGTACTTATCAACTAGTTAGTTATGGCACAAATCGACATGTATCTAAACGTAAAACGTAGCTTTCTATGGATACAATATCACTATCGAAAATTATTGCATAAAAATTCCGTATTACGATAAAAATGTAAATTGATCTGAAGCCCACTTTAGACTAAGTTAATCAAGACCTCGTTTAGTTGCTATGCCAAGTTGTCGAAATATTTTGTTTCCATTTGAATATCAAATAGGTACATATTCATTCGTTTGATCTTTACTTTTAAATTTTGTGAATATTTGCAAGCGATTTCAGAAGATTAGGCAACAGAGTGAGGATTTCTGCTTAATTGGATTCTATTCGTACATTTATTCGAAGGCTACATTCGAATTTAAACCGTAATCTATTTTATTAATCATAAATTTATAGGTATCATAATGGAATAAAGGTATATTCGTCACTGAGTAACAAGCGACCTATTTCATAACTCTAAGTTATTCTTATTTCATTTTTAGGATTCCGTATCTTTTTTTCGTACAATTCTTTTTTTGTATAATTATCTCCTTACAGACATACCTTAGTTGTTTGCAATTTGATAATATTATAGATATCAGCAGCCTGCTTTAATAGGTAGCTGCCATAGACATGTTAACAAACTCCCTATTTAAATTAGGTATTTACCTGTAAACAAATAAAAATGTAATTAAAAGTTAACTAGGTATGCCAAAAAGGCTATTATAAAATTCAAGATTATTTAGATGATAAAAGCTTGGAAATGTTTGTTCGCTCAATTATGCTACTCAAGCAAATTATTGTACTCGTTAGTATAATATTATATGTATTTATACCTACTAAGTAAATTTTTGTAAATAGACCAAAAAGCCCGCTGAGTTTCTTGTCCGAAGTCTTTTTTGGCCGGGCCGCATTTCGAAACGAGTGGTCCATTTGCTAAACTAGTCTGTAGTACAGGTATACTTATAGGTATTATTTAAGTTTTGACGTTTTGTAACTGTCGTTTTAATGATCTATACGGGAAAAAATATTTTAACTTTGACTTTGACAGTTTTAACTCAAGTTAAAACAAAAAACAATATTTTTCTGTCCGTTCAGCTAACGAGTAGGTAATAATTACACTTTTATCTGCTTAGCTCGGCGAGCGTGTTAAATTAATCACCGGCTATTATCTCTGTTAATGACACTGTTATCGTGTAGGTACGTTAATGATAATGACCATTTACGTAACAACAGCCTACTGTAAAAAGGATTTTTGTTTAAAATATTTGTTTTGGAACTTTTATTTTTGTGGTAGCTATCAGAAACGGATAGCAGTAGGATACAACTTGCCCTCTAGCCTACTAGTACCTACTACCTAATCTAAAGTGCAGTAATTGGGGGTAGGTACCTACTATTTAAAAAATGGTAGGGTTGGGTTTATGAAACATATAATTATAGGTATTAGGTATGCTATGCGTTAATCTATAGGTATGTAAGTACATAATAATATAATTTTCAAACTTCAGTAATAATATACAACATATTCAACTCGCCATCAAAACTTGAAGCTATCTCGTTTGATATCCTGATTGTATATAAGTACCTACCGGTTGTCCCACAGTATGACACATGGACGTGTCTACACCTAGCGTCAATCATAAGGATCAAATCTCTCTAACAAACATAGCAAATTAAATAAAGAGAAATCCATGAAATCTTAAGTTAATAAGAATTTGCCGGTGCGATTACCGAGTGTTTCAAGTCTTCATTCAGTAAAATTGTCTATTTACGTTATTTAAAATACTTCCCTTCAATGTGGCATCACCGTGGGTGGGACACCTGGTATACTTAGTCCAAGAGTCGTCTAATTTTTTAAGCTTTTCTTTGTAGTCTGTAATGAATACGTAAGAACACGAAGGTATCTTTATTACGCAATAGAACAAACAAGGCATCGCGCTCCACTCCACACATCAGTGTCATGAGCCATCGATGCGGGTCGCCTCTCCCTTGAGGCCCTCTCGAGCGCATCTTATTTTTATCTCAATCCACACGCACAGAATAGAATAGATGGTATGTTATGAATCAATTTTTGTCATTGACTGTACATACTTAACACACGAAGTGGAAATGCAGCAACTATGTACCTACTTAAATTTTTGAACTCTTCAGCTAATAGGGAGTGCCTCTATCATCTACCGGGCATGCTCCCAGTCTCCGCACTGATTTTATTAATAACAAAATAAAACAATAATATTCATGATATTGTCGAAAATTTACGCGAACATCGTTCTCTATACTCTACTACATACTTACTTATTATAAAATATTGTAATACGAGTAAGTAGCTGTGTCTTGGGGGTATTAAAAAAAAACTTGGGTTATGTTATACCTACCTATAAATGATTCTGAACATGAATATATTTTTTGTTATTCTTGTCTGTTTGTGTTTGTTCGTGATGGAAGTATATAGTACCTACTGAATAGATTTTTATTTGTTTTTCTTTTGTTATAAGGCATACCTATATAACGGTAGAAGGTTTTAGCGATTGTGATTAAACATGCTTAATTCATGTTTGATCACAAATTGTGAAAACCGACGTTACCATTCCTTCTTACGTGGCTTGTTGTTTTTACACTTATACTCCTATATTTCCATACTGTACCTCACCTGGTTCTAATAAAACAGCATTCGCTTCAAAATTATACTCATTACGTCACACTTGCGTAAACAGCTATTGTTTGTTTCATGAAATGGCTACGAATACGTGAATTGCACGTTTTCCTGCTATTATAAAGTTTACACATACGAGTATTACTGTTATTTTTTTTATATTTTGTAAAATTTTATAATGATTTTTGAAGACTAAAAGCGTTAGTTTACTAGGTCATACCTACTTACTATTATATATTCTGGCCCCATACTATGAACTCCTTTAGCAATTCAAATGCGGTGCAGCTCAACTCAGGGAGAGAGACGGAGCTATGCACCGTGTATAGCGCCATCTCTCTCCCTGAGTTGAGCTGCACCGCATTTGAATTGCTATAAGAGAGCTCATAATAAGGCCCCTGTGCTACAAGTCTCAATAGCGCAGCAGAACACTACTATGCTGTCGTGCCGAGACTTCACCTATTTATTACCTACTTAACAAAGTATGATTACTTTGTATGAAGTGCCGAGTTCAACTCCAGTATTGGATAAAGTTATATCTTAATACAGAAACGCAGCCCCTGGCTCGAGGGTAGCAGTTAGGTATTTTGCAACCCCTATACATGAAAAATTTTTTTAAATATCTTTGAGGCAACGTGTTTTAAATTAAATATCGAAAAATAAAGAAAACAAATAGGTATACCTAGCAATTTGCGAGGAATTTTAACCTTGTAATTTTACAAATAAATAGGTAAGTACAAAAATTATGCTTGAGGCAATTTGAAATTTTTCCGAGTATTTTATGTTATTAAGAGGATGATACGAGCTCATAAGTTTCCTTAACCTTCATGCCATATCACCAGTTTGAGCTTCGGCTTTTCCCAAAGTTGAAATCATCGGAACACTCGCACAGTAGATAAAAGCACCTGATGACATTCTGTCCATGAGGCAATGTCTTTAAGTTTTTGTAACGACCCGACGGTATTGTTATCCTTAGAACGATCAATGATGCACAAAACTCGCCACTGCATTCTATCAAGAGTATCTAGAAGCTACTATATAGATTCTTCCCAGAAGTAAGGCAATTCCTCACAGTAATGAATTAACACAGGATCTTGTACAAAAGATAAGTATCACTATTTTTATATGAAAAATCGTAGGTATCACCTTGTTCATAGCGTTCTACAAGTTTACTAAAGAATGAGTGGGTGATGCTCTCGATGTACTTAGGAGTATTTACAGGAAGAAAACATTTATACTGAATGTGGCGTATTTTTTAGCATAACTTTGACGGTAAGTGCTCATGTTTTTTTGATATTATGATCGATCAGCGTGGTCTCAGCATCGGGCAATGGAGTTCCATTGCGAAACGCATTACAAGTCCTGGTTAATCTTGATAAAAAGTTGTCATTTATTTGCTTTACCGTTTCATGACCAGAGTATCCCCATGTTTTGGTCATTCGACGAAATGGGTAGGTCCCGGTAGGTACTTAACACGATCTATTGTAAATTTTGCGTGTGCACCTTTTCATAGAAATAATGCATACCACAGAACATTAAAAAAATTTCTTTGTTCTGTGATGCATAGGTACCTACCTATTAACACCCCCGACCTTTCTCAACATGTTACAATAATCAGTAATTATGATTATTACCCTAACAACATCATCTTATTAAATATCATTAAAATGGTCGGTATGTATAGGTCGGTATATACGCCATCACGTGATATGCGCCCGCCGTATCTGTGGTTCAGGGGCTATCTGTCTGTCTCTATATGCCGCTTGATAAATTACCTACTCATGATACCTATATGATTTATTTTGGTAATTCATCACTGGTTATTATTTCCTATTTATCTTTCAGTTCCTTTACAATAAAATTACCGTAAGGTTAGAACACAGAACATTAAACAATTTTCTTTGTTCTGTGGGTTAGAATAACGATTAGGCTCTATGTTAAAAAATATAATTGTTATTTACTTACGTAGTACGTAGAAACAAAATAAAAAAGGAGAAGGAGAGAATCAACGAAAACAGAAAACATTATGTGCCATGATTCCAACCCAAAGAAGTTCACGATTTCACCGATCATATCAACTCAAATCGATTCTGATTAAAGTTTTTTTACTTAGAAACCAATCAGTATTCTGTCAAAGTTAATTAAAATAGTATTAAAAGTGCAGCTTTACGAGCTGCCCTCTCATTTCCTATTACTTAAGACTTCATTGTTCATTGGCAATGTGGCCGTCGACTGTTGCTCATTTTACCCCTACTATAGTAACGCACAATGTACCTACCTATGTTAGTTGGTACTACACAGTAGGTGCATATCTACTTACAATCATAAAATACTCGTAGATATGTAGCTATTATGGCAGCCTAATAAATTTTCCAACTATTATCTAGATAAGTCGCTAACTTATTTACATAATCTTATCAAATACTATTATAAATGCGAAAGTTTTGATGAATGTTTGTTTGTAAGTAACAAACACACAATCCATCCACGAATAACAAAACAGATCCAGATGAAATTTAGCATACAGATAAATTACGAGTGTGTTTGGAATTGTACAAAAGGCTAACAAAACAGAAAATGTAGAAATGTCTGGTTGTTTTAGGTGGGTAGTTAATTTTTAATCCAAGTATTTATAGTGTAATGAAAACGATAAGAATGTAGGTACGCTTTAAAGTGATACAAATTCGATTATTCACTTTATCTGAGAATATCGAATGAAGCGTGACCAAACAATTCGAGCTGATATTACCGAGTTGTAACAGTTACGTGGTATCGAGAAAAGTAAATATTTATTTAGCTACTATAAATAGTTCTATCTAATAAGGCTTTTGTTGACTAAATCTCTTAGAAGGACGACTTTAATTTAATATTTTTAGATTTCATTCAAAAAAGGTAATTAAATTAAAGGTAAAGCAAGGTATTACTTATGTAAGTAGGAATACTTATGGTAATGTTGTGTGAGTCAATATTTATTAATAAAATACTTACCTATAATATTTTTATCATAGAGGTTAGGGCGGGCTGCTTGAACACGTTCTTTTGCACATTTATTTAGATACGAAGTGAAAAAATAGAATTGGGCAACATTCACATAGACATTGTAACCTAATCAATAACACAAATATAATAGATTTTAAAAATAAAGTGGTGCTCAAATAGCCCCGTTGATGGAGCTTCTTGAGCACTGGCTTCCTTATTTTGCAACCCTTATGCTCAAGTTTCCCCCATAAAATGTAGCAAACGAATTGAGAAAACTATACCTATCAGCGTACCTACCTTTTAAATGTTTTACACAATCTAAGAAGAAAAAAAATTTGAACCGGCTGGTTCGCCTTTTTCATCCAGATATTTTTATTTTCACGGGGGAATCCCCAATTCGCAACAATATTACCTAGGCATGAATTAAGTTTTAAAACGCAGCGGTTAATAGGTACATATCCATCACTTCTTTTTTCTTTAGTTCCCCCAAGGAATGCTGTGGGTTTTAGCAAAATATATCTACCTATTTACTTATGGATTGCTTGCCAATATAGAAGCTAATTTTAATTGATTTATTTTTACTTAGGCAATAATTACATAGGAAAAAAAATGAAAAAAATATACCAAAGTATTACTGTATTCTATATCGCCAAAGCAGTTAACAAAACACGAAAATAAAATGTAGTTATTTCTTACACAACGTCCAATTAAGCAGCATCCATAGTCTAGCGAAAAAATTATGATTTATAAATGCCATACTACACAAGTTACGTCATTCCGGAAACAAATCTATCCGTTTCGAGTTTATAAGCATGTGAAGTCACAAGCATTAATAATATTCGAAGGTTGTTGTTAAAAAAATAACATGTTTTATAGGTTAAGCAGTCGATCTGCGAAGGTCCTTCGCTAGAAATAAAAATACGGAAGTAATTTTCCTAGCATGACGCCAGCATAAGTTTGCATTAATATTAAGATTAGAACAGACTACTGATTAGCCTTTGTGGAACCAGTTTTGAACTGCAAGAATATAATATACAAAAATATAACGTAATTTAAATAAAAATACGGGTGCTCTTGTAATTCCTCCAACTAAACTAAATTGCTTGTTCGCCCGTAGCGTCTATAATATGAGGTTCTTCAAAAAGGGTATTAATCTAAATGATAGGTATAAAAAAGAGAAATAAAAAAGTATATACTTAATCTATATTTTCTGGAACTTTCAGTTTATCACTGTAATTAGATCTAATAGCAGTCACGTTCTATACAAACTCTTGGCAATATGGCAATATAACAAACGTGCATTACTTACCTGCTCACATTTATTAGCTCATCTTATAATATTTTCAGAATATTTACTCTTTCAAGATTCATTATTATTATTATAATATATCTGGATAACTGCTGAGAGGTTAATTAGGGGCAGGAGTAGGATTTTAATAATTAGGAAACACCGGGTGCTTAAACTAGTAAGTTATACTATCGCTTTAGATATAAATGTATGTAAAATAATATTATTAATAACACTATTGGGATTTTCTATCAAGGATTACAGACATGTTGTATTATTCATTATCATTTATTATTCACTATCATCAGATTACATATACTTATTATTTAATGCGATGTAGGTATCCGCTTGGTTACTTGACACCGAAATTTATTTTGTTTTTCCTTTTTCAGAAATAGGCAATTAAGTAGGTATAATATCTGTTTTCATCTATTTATCACTTATAACAGGATATAAATTTTCATGGATGTGATATTTGGCGTTTTCGTTTCCCTCCTTATCAGAACGGAAGAAAATCGACACAAATAGGCAAACTACCTATTAAAGCGCTAAATTATAAAATTCACCCTTAACTAATGCAAAACAAAAAAAATATTATCTCTTGTCGCAGTTTACAAAAGTAAGTATGTATTATATTTTTAACCATAGCTCTGGTTATGCGTGCGCCAAAATAAAAATTCAATTAATACAGGAAATGTGTATCATAGTCAAAATAAAAAATTATGACTGATGACGAGATGAAATTGGAATTTAGGCATTGCTGAACACTCGTACCTTATTGCCTACTCGTTAGCGTTAAGCATAAATAAGCAGTTATAGCTGTTTGATTAACCTAAAATTCGTACATAAGTACTAACACAGCTTATGAGTATTCTCTAAAGTTATTCCTCGAAGACTGCTCACCAAATCTCCCCGAGTTTTCTCTACGTGGTAGAGGTTCCGAAGCAAACACAAGCAATAAAGCATTTTTACGAGCCATTGTGAGCACTTTACGACTGGACCGGCCACGATTGACTTCTGACCATAAAATGTGTTTTCTATGTCGTTCTTCAAATTTATATCTTGGTTTCCATCAACATATAAATATTGCTTTTATAACAGTGCATGGTGGTCGTGTATTATGGACTTAAACCACAAACTTCTTGGCATTATAAAAACAATTGCCATTGTTTTTATAATAATATATTAACCTAGAATTTAGAAACTATTGCGTTATTAGATGGATTTTATTATTATTTTTATAGACAGGATGCGCAAGGTGGAGGATCGGGTGCTATGGCGTTGGCGTTCATTGGAAGAGGCCTATGTACCTATAGCAGAGGACTGCAATAGGCTAATTGATTGATTGCGTTATTAGAAATTCTACTTTTTTTAATGCAAACTCTTGGGCCTTACTCTTGACACATCAATATAATGTGTACATTACGCTGTCAAATGGATTCAAGTGTGTCGTTACTGTCACAATTTCAATTCCTATTAATTTCCATCATACCTAATTAAATAGTCACGTACCTAATTTAAAAATAACATGGCGCTAGCGTCGATTTAGTTTCGTATTTTTGAACACTCTTGGTGTTTAAAAATATGAAACTTCAAAAGCCCAATACCGAACGCAATTTTATTTCAAGAGTAGGTAAGTCCCAGAGCAGTAGGTACACGCTGTATTAAAATGTTTCAAATTATAACAACAACATTATCAGGCTTCTCAGGATTTACAGTACTCTTCCGTCCCGCAGGAGACACACCGGGCGTCGGAGAGCGCTGGACGATCTCCGGCCTCCATGAGCGCAGGCCTGAGGGCGAGGGGTAAGGCTGTCCGTCGCTCTAGCAGAACCAGGCCTGAGACGGTAAGGTGCCACGCGCGCACCGGTCAAAAAGGAGAGGGGTTGCCTCCAAATCTCACAGCGAGACCACCTGTGCTGTGGCTGGTGGTCGAAGTCTTACAGGGTTCCTGGGGAGTTCCTTCTTAGTGTATACCCGGGGTCCCTGGTAATAGATTCAAGTGAAAAAAAAAGGCTTCTCAGGATTTATTATTAAAAATATGACATTATTTTTATCTCACCTATGACGTTAGAAATAAGTACCTAGGCAGGCAAACATAAATCAATACTTAACATTTTTCACATCGGTAAATACATATAATATTTTGACGTCAACTTAGATACTTAGATAAGTAGGTAAGTTGAGTATGTTATTTTATCGCTAACTTGAAGTTAACTTCGCACGAAAATACCGAGGTAATGTACCTAGATAGATGATGTACAGATTTTTGTTCCTACCCATAGGTAAGGGCAAAAATATATTTTATACTTAATATACAATATACATACCTATATACGTGTGCGAACCTATTTAGTGCGCACAGGCGTGATGTTGTTACGTAATTGCATAAACAATGGCTAAATGAACGATAGCATCAATCGCGTGTGATTTGCTGACATTTATTTAAGAATTACGATGTCTCCGAAACTTGTCATCAGAGCTTTACGAAATTTAGATGGTACAATTTGGGAACAAAACCTGGTATCAAAAAAAAAAGAATTTAACAAATCCAACTATTTATGACAAAAATTATGCCTGAACATAAATAAAAAATATATTAGTAAACATCCGAATTGAGAACCTCCTCCTTTTTCTGTAGGTACAGACTGTATTTAAAAAAACCGCTTTTTAGTTTTCTCGGATAGATAATTTTTACTGGATTTGGAATACAGCTGTATGGGTCAACTACATCTGCCAGCGACGAATAAAAAATGTATACTATTAAATGAACTGCTGTGAACGAATGTACACATTGTACACTTAGGTCATGAATCTAAAAAACCTACAGACGGAAAGCATTGAAAAAAGACGGTGTCACAAGAATGACGGCGTTGGGTTGTACCTAATTAAATGTGTTACCAAAATTTTATTGAAATGCAATTCCTGGATATTTTCACTTACCTACTGGCCAAGATTTTTACACCATTTCACTACACAAGACATGCAGTATTTTTTTTCACTACTTAAGCTGACAGAATCCGATGACGTTTGCCGCGTAGTGACTGACTAGTGTGTGAGTATGTGCGTGCTGCCTTGTATGTATGTACAGTCAGCGCCAAAAGTTGGTTAACAAATTCTAATTTATTGATCTCCTTAGCTCTAAGACCTTTAATATAACAATAAAAAAGACATATAAAACATAAGCTTTGTCCTCTGGAGATTATAAAACTACATATAAATTAATGACTGACCTATGTATTCCAATGTAAAAAGGATTTGTAAATATTTTAGTGGTAATCGACTTTTGTCGCTGACTGTACCTACTTACTTATATTTCTAATGCTTATATAATAATGTTCATCACCTTTGTCTTACACATTTTTGACAAATAAACCTTATTATTATTATACGAAAGTGGGGCCGACTCTAGTGTCGTCAGGTGTACGGTTCAACGTGTTCCGTCCAGAGGTGTTTTTAGTTTCATGAATGACTTAGTTAATGTTTCGTATTACCTCGGTATACCTACCTTACTATATACATAGTCGTTTATTACAAACAACAATGTATTGTAACCGCAACACACAAGGATAAAAACATCATTTCAGTGTTAATAGTCGTTTGTTTATCACTTTACATATTTATTCATGGTTATGACCTTATATTGGAATATAAGCTTATTTCTTGTGCCTTTTTGCTTGTGTAATTAAGTTTAATAATAGACTTTTTCACATCTGTATTAAGTATTGGACACAGAGCAAACCCCGGCATGTGACAATAGACAGGAAGTAACAGTCGAACCTAACTAACTAACTGCAGTAACGATGTTTGCGTCAAAGGCATTTGAGATTGCGAACAATTTCGAAATAACAAGAAATCGTTAAGTTTCGTATGATTTTCGTAAAAATACCGACAATAATCGTTATCTTGAAAAGTAAAGACTACCAAATATCGTCAAGTTTGCGTCCAGTAGCTCAGTCGTTTCAATAAATACTTACTTTAATGTCGAGACTACCGCCCTCGGACAAACTAGAACCCACGGTCACAGAATACCTAATAGTACCTACCTACTCCACGGTTTCCATCAATAGTTTTACCTTATTAATGATAAATTTAAAACTTCAGCATTTCATGCCCATCATTTAAACATTTCAAACTAGCCCGTTGCTCCGCCCGCATGACAGACGTGATATCTCCGACTCTACTTAATCAATTGCAATTAAATATACCTACAGTAGATTTTAAATCTGACCAAGACCATTCTAATAAAAAAAACTGCATCAGGTAAAATATAGTTAATAATACTTTTTCTCACCTTATAGGTATTTCTCATCAGAATATGGGAACATAAGGTGAGAAAAAGATCTGCTTCCATATTTGTTCGTGTTACTAGTTCGTGTAAACGTTAACGTTCGTGAAAACGTTAACAAATGAGGAGAAATAGAGGTAAGTACTGAACGTTAACTCCAGTATGTTCAACTATGAGTAGAGGAGTACTGAAATGTTTTGTCCTTGCCTATTTATGTAATAACTAGTTAAGATAGGTATACCTAGGTAAAGAATAAAAACTCAATAACATTTCCATCTTCGGTGTCATCGGCAGCGCGAGTGTGATGCCTCTGGTGTTCAGTTGCCCACATCCATAGGTCACTGTGACCGCTTTCCATCAAGTGGGCCGTGTGCTGTCTACCACCGTGGTATGTACCTAAAAATCATAGTCTTTCTTAAGATAATGGGTTGAGGTTACGTTTTGAAGTATTTAACAATGTCCGACGAACTCCTCGAACTTGGTGTTGAATCGCCGGAATTCAAGAAGGACTACCATTGTTTTGAACATTTATTCAATACTTGCCTAGCAGAATACTATATACTTAACTAGGTTAGATAATACTTTTTTAGCATACCTACATAATATACCTACCTACCGGTGATGATTGATTTTGAATTTATATGCGTGTATCTAATCGCTTTCGTAACGTCAGGTAAAGAACCTCACGTGTAACCTACTTATATCAGAACCCAGATTAAATTACAATAATATAGGTACTTACATACCTAGTTGTAATTAACTGCACCCTGCTGTTTTACCTATACGTATTTTATACAAGCCGATGACCGCGGTTCCGCCCACGGGAATGTCAGTTATCGCAACTTTTGGTGATAACTTCGGTTGCAATCAAACATACTGACAAGTGACAATATACAAACAGTCTGACCAAGAATATTACAACAAAAAAACAGCATCAAAATCCGATCGGTATACGTCCATCGCGAACAAACAGACTAGAAGTACTTAAGTAGTTATTCTATCTCACGAAGGCGGGTGAACAATTAAATAGTAGCACCTGTATCTTGTAAATACGCGTATATGTGTGTGCGAAAGTTCATATCACGTCAAAAGAAATTCATGTAAGTAGCAGTTATAGTAGAACAATAATTGCAGGTGTATACTTAAAATGTTTTACTACAATGACAGCTAAACCGCCTTCGTGAAATAGAACATCTTATACCTTCCTACCTACACAGAACCATGAAAAAATATTAACTATTTCAATTAGCCTAGGGATGACAGCCAATTGCTGGACGTTGATAGACTTCTCCACATTATATACACTACGCCACCAGATCCCCCGTTTTCTGCATTTAGTTTAACGCAACTATCTCTTTCAGGTCTTCAGCCCATCTGGGACGACGACGGGGTGATCTCCAGGAACCCTCGATATTATACTTGTCTCCAGGATTCGCTTGCTCCAACCGCCATCAGGAACTGATGCACCCAGTACCTACATTGCCACTTCACTATGCTTTTTCTACGAGCGTCAATTACTTTAGTTCTTTGTGAATGACTTCATAACGAACTCCAAGCAAACCCAGCTCATCCTTTCACCCGCTGCGCAACTTTTAGTTTATCAGTGTCCACATTTCGGCATCGTAATTCAGCATTATCATAGGAATAGGATTAAAGTGTAGTAAAATCGCTCATGGAGGACGGAAAACTGAGCAACTGCCGACACCTGAGTCACCTACGACTGTCGTGAGCTTTGCGGTCCAGGGTCGTTCTAATAGGTAGATACTTAGATAGATAGATAACTCTTTATTGTAAGTACACCAGAATTTGTTGTCTAATCTCTGCCGGACCCGCTCCGCTGCTTCTTTCTCGAGCATTTCTTGCTCGCAGAAGGACGCAGCGGCAGTCCACAAAGAATAATAATAATGTACATACCTATTAGGAATTTTATTAATATGTTGCTAGATTTGAAGTGAGCCTCTAGCAGTTTGATATATCGCATTTGAATATCGCCTGCGATTTCACCAGCGTGAAATGCTGATCCCGTTCCCGCGACCCACAGGAACCTATTTCAGGGATAAAAAGCCTATGTGTTATTCCAGACTATAATAATCTATCTCAGTACCAAATTTCAGTCAGATCCGTTTAGCTTTTAGAGCGTGATTAAGTAACAAACATTGAAACATCTTCACATATTTTCACTATTATACTAAATAGGATAGGAAGTGGGATTAGTAGGGTTAAAAGGATAGTAGGGTTAATTTGATAGTAGCATTAGTAGGAAGGAAGTAGAATAGGACAGGATTAGTAGGAAAATGAAAGTTAAGTAACTACCCGTCCGTGAAGCTATTTTCTCTAGAAACAAAGAATGAGTTTATTCTCTAGATTTTGGAGAGTTTTTAACTATTGAGAGTCTTCCAATATGATAAAGGTTTTTTAGATGATAATTATCTAAAATGATATACTTAGGTACAGTAGCCGGCTTTTGATTTAGAATATCAAAAAGAAGAGTGAGAGACAATCTATGATCGGTTTGTATCATTTGGGTAGAGCAATCGGTGGTAAAGCGCTTACTCTATAGCACTGCGCAGGTTTACGGCTTTTTATCCTTTTGAATATAGTTAAATCCGAAGCTACGATTTTCGTATTTTATAGAGACAAATAGTTACAATAACACTATAAAGATATCCAACTGTTAGTTCGATGAATGATAGAGAACGCTCTATACAAAACTGAAGCATACTGATCTTAGGTGGACTCTCATTCTTCTTCCTGATCATGTAGGTACCAGATTATTAGGCAGTACTATAGTAGTGTGTAGGTACTGCAATAAGTAAGTTTTGCATTTTAGGTGTGTCTATTTTTGTATTAATTTGGAGGTAGATTTACCAACGCTTTTTCGTTAACTGTAAATGTTATTTGTAATACGATTATCCCTAGCACACAAAGCGACAGCGAATCTTGTTTTCGCATCGTTCATTGTCTGTATCTATTTGGCGCGAACAAGGCCAAAAAACGGTAAAATAAAAAAATCTGCCAACTGACATCGATTCTATCGCGTCGAGTAAAAAAACGAACACAATGCGTCGACAACGCCACACGTCCCGCAACCCTCGGACTGAGCCGCGAAACCTCTTACTGTTACAAAGTTTTACTACACAAATCAACTAATTTCCTACCTTATCCTTGTAGTACTAAAGTTTAAATTATGCACCCTATATCGTTGCTACAAATATAGAACTTTGTCACAGTACAAACATTTGAATTGAAGCAAGCTTGGAATCCGTCGGCAAGCGTTGCGACGTTGCCGCTCTTGGCAAGCTACAACGTTGTGTTTCTATGTATACGTGTGTTCTGGCAACAACTGGCGCCGAATATTTATTGTATACTAACAGAATACTGGAGACTGCTTAGGGTGACAGGGTTCTATGTAACATTTGAACCTTATACTCTACTCTATTGATTAGGCGTTAGAGTTGATTTTAGACGTAAAATTTCATTTAGAACAATAAGTAACTAAACAGTTTTTCTATGTGACCGTCCAGGTGGCTATGTATAGGTTTCGTTCGATACGTGGTATCGCGGCGGTTTAAGTTGGATCGTTTCGCAACTAATAATTAATTTTGCAGTGAAGGTTTTATGAAGGTAAGTACTAATAATATGATTGATACATTATATTCTCACGATAAGGCGTGGGATTATGAATAATTTGATTTAGTTGGATCATTTATTGTCACGATAAGTATTCTGTATCCTTGACTAACCACGTCTTAAAATTATAGAAATAGGACAACCATTCTTAAACTGGAAGCTTATGTTCTAAATAGGTAGTAGACACCTACCTATAATATCCCTGGATTAGATCAAAAATAAGTCTTAAAAACGGTTCAACCTAGTAAAGGACCCTTTTGACTAAATTTATTTTATTGCAAAATCATGCTAACCTAAGTCTCTACCCACAAAAATAAAAACTATGAAGACAGATAACATTTAAACATTGTTACCCTACAGGAGTTACTTAGTAGTAACCCTAATAGACCCTAGCAGTCCCTAGTAGTAGGTACTTACCTACGAAAAGTATTCAGTCTCATCAAGATCAATGACCAAGTTTACCTCGCCTCTACGTTCCTACATCTACTATTTAACAGAAAGGCTCTAGCGCAGGCTTTTCTCTCTAAATTGGTGGGGTAGACGTCAGTAAGGTAGGTACCTACCTACTCCCGCGTTTATGCAAACATAAAACAAATTATAGCAAGGAGGTAAAAGTAGAGCGGATCCCGGGCATCAAAGTACAATCTTTCGATGCAACGATATTGACGTTCGGATGCTGAGGAAGATTGAGTACCTATGTGATCAGTTCATTGCATTAACTTTTTAACCATTTTATAGTTCAAAGCCTAAATCTAGTAGTGAAGGACTTCTACGTACCTATTCTTGCGTTGAATCTTAAAATTGTATTTATTTCCCCTTCCGATTCCCCTGGTTGAGTCCCCGTGGTTTCACCCGTGGCACTTATTGAATCTGTATCTACCTACATGCCCGTAATTTATTAGTTTTACCTACAATATAAATAATTTATGAAAATTTGCCTTATTTATTCGCATATATGATCACTGTTCCGCTCCCTTTGGTAGTAGCGTGATAAGTGATAAAATGTAACCTATAACCTTCCTCGATAAATAAAAAATCCAACACAAAAACAATTTTTCAATTTGAACAAGTAGTTTGTAAGATTAGCGTGTTCAACCAAACAAACAAACTCTTCAGCTTCATACTCGTATTTTAAGTACCTAAGTATAGATTTTTTTGGTTTGGCAAATGAATTATAAATATCTTTCATCTTTAAAATTATACTTCAATTATTCAAGGACCTACCTACTTATGAAGCTTGTTTTAAATGTGCGTTGCATTTCCTTTTC
The DNA here is from genome assembly GCA_963576445.1 of Lithosia quadra. Taxonomy (NCBI): domain Eukaryota; kingdom Metazoa; phylum Arthropoda; class Insecta; order Lepidoptera; family Erebidae; genus Lithosia; species Lithosia quadra. The sequence goes on along the minus strand of OY754877.1, from coordinate 13,147,406 downwards.
TTGCTACTTTGCACAGCCTTTCGGAAAATCCACGCTACGTATAGGTCAAGATCCAACGCCCCGTCACTGCCTATTCAATGAAAACTCCGCTTCATACATTGGTCATCGTGAATAGAGCGGCAGCCTAAGATAATATAGCCGCTAGAGTGGCTAGCCATGAATAAGCGCTGCTAAACGCGGGGGAAATAAGCCTTAAAAGCCATAGTAAAAAAAGCGGGGAATTTCTGGGCATTTACATGACTGACGCGAGAAATCGAGATTTTTTTATTGACAGCACTGACCAATCAATGGTTAACGAAGGGCTTTCCTTTCCACGGACTCTTGACCTCGAGTGTAGGTACGTAGAAACCCGCCGCCTTCTTTTGCGAGGTGGTGATTCACATAAAAAAGACAGAGGAGTGGCTTTGAGTAGTCTTCGCTGTTCCTCATAATTTTGGATTGGCTACGCAAGCCACTGCATCAGCGAAGACTACTGAAAGCGACTACTCCTTTGAGTCAAAGGAGCCTCGGGCCCAATATCGATGAAAACGTAATTTGCATCAGTGGATTTTTCTAGTAGACTAGTAAGTATTTAGAGTTTCCCTTTTGCGTTTCGGGGTCAGATCACAGCCACTTCTGTAAAAACCAAAATAAACTTGTTTACTTACGGATGGAACAAGGCCGCATCTCGGGCTCTAAAGCGCAAACTTTTAAAGTCACTGGAATTGACACCCGGATGAAGAAAAAAAGAGAAAAAGTGACACTCCTATTTAATTACAATTTTATGTAAGAGACTTTAACTTAATTTCTTAGAAACCATGTCGTATCAGCGTAAGTTTTGACTTAGCCGGCAGTTCGGCAAACAGTTATGAATAATATCATGTGAAGTCATTGTTTGCAGTCATTCTGCTTCGTCATCTTAGCGTTGTGTCTCGATTGCAGCCCTGGGTATGCGCACCTAAGTACATTTTCTTCTCCACTTCGCACGGTCATGGCTGTTCATGGTAGAGAGTCTATTGACACGCGTATCATCCCTTTCGACGTTGCACTTTTCGGATTTCTCACTCCTACTGCGGCCAGGTGATGGAAGGGATGGTAGTGGCGCACTGGGCGTGGGACTACTTAAATGGGGTTGCGGAACTTTTGAGAGTGGACCAGCAGTCCCTCCGTCTAACAACTATTCCGGTTGGATGTTAAGTGAAAACAAACATTTTCAATCAAATCGCCGGCAGACCTAACATGACAAAATTAATCCGCTACCTTTACCAATAAGTAGGCACAATTTCGTAGACGCCATCTAAAACTTCGACGCGGTATGGTTTGCGATTAAGTACCTACATACCTAAACATGTTTTATTTAATCTTGTTTCAATCCATTAAGTAGGTACCTACCTACTTCCACTATTCATTTTTCGTGGAAAAGTGACTCTTTACAGTTAAATCGCAGATTCTCTAGTAGTAATAGATAGGTACCTAGTTGGTGTTAAATTTTAGCTCTACGCGAGTTAGAGCCTAGCCTATAGTAGCTGTCCAAATATGCTTCATAAATTTTAATTTGATAGGTCCCTCCACACTTCACATGTTATAGGGAAAATGTCTTAACAGGCATCTGTCTGGCAAGACATTTTTCATTATTTACTATCAAGACGTATTAACATCTGGCCCTCTAGCCAGACAAACGGACAACGAAGTGATCCTATAATGATTTAGATCGGAAAAAGAGAACATCCAGGCTTATTAGAGGTAGGTACCTGCGTAGGTAGGCTTAAATAAAACACAAAAAGCAAGAATGAATGAATTTATTCTCATAATTTCAAAAATTGTACCGTAGTTCCCCACATGCTTAATTTATTTAGCTTCCAAAGCAGTTCAAACAAGAGATACAGCAATTTATTTTTTTATAATCTGTGTAATTTCATTCTATTTTATGTACAAATAGTAGGTACAAAATATAAACATTGAAAATGAATGCTGGCAGTACTAAAGTTGAGTCAATTTAATAGGCCACATTTGACAATTCATCAAAATTCAACATCGCAACCTTTTACGCGACGCGCCGCGGTGGGCATCAAATTATATATTTTTCGTTTTGTTAGAACTGCACAATTGCTTAACTTTTTTCAATTACTATTACATATTTATTGTAATAATGACAGATACAAGTAATTTTACGTTTTGCTTTCACCAATAAACCATTCTATACATAATAAACAATTTCTGATTTATAGAACTGAACGTCACCTTGTCATTACAATATTGTGTCAGTTAATCCTTTTTCTTTTTAAAAATTAGGCATGTTACTCTAAAAATCGAAAGCTGATAAGTAGAATCGAATGCAATGATTACTTGTGAAGAAATATCATCATAAAATTAGTAACCCCGTTGTGACAAAAAAAGTTACTGATTGCATTTTTTGCATTAATATCGATCACCAATCATCCCCCAATAGTTATTTTGTAAATATATTCAATGAACAGAATTGACCTCTCTACAGTTTTATTATAAGTATAGATCATGTACTTGTCTTATTTTGCTCCTTAAATTTACGAAAGAAAAAATAATAATGAGACAGGGATTCACCTGAGGATTTTAAAAATTCACATTATCTTTCAAGTCCGTATCGATTCATTCGTTTTAATTGACCTTTTTTTAACAGGTCACCTCATTATGAATATAAAACTGACAAACGTCAAATGTGGCCTATTAAATTGACTCAACTATAGTAAGTATTCGAAATTTGAACGGCAGCGTTCGAAGCGGCAACGCGAGTGGTTTATCCAAGCTAGTGCCGCCTCCAGTAGAAAGCGGCGCGTTTCTAATCTGGACTGCGCCAGTCATTGACTCCTACTGCACGCGACACTCCACAGATATAACGCGGTATGTGCGTTTACTTACGTCTTTATATTCTTGAACTATTTTAAGGATTTTATCCGTATGGTCATTGAATCTGTCTAGGTATACTGGGTATTATAAATTTTAAAGTACTTAGCTATGTGCATTGGAGATATTATAAAATACTTGGAATATTATGTGAACGATTCTGAACGGATGCGGTTTTTTGTATGAAAGGTCCTGGTCAGACTTAAAACCTTACGTTTGACCACAATCGGTTAAGTAGAACCGGAGATATAGGTAGGTACTTAGTCAAAACACGCGAAAACTGACGTCCACACGGACGGAGCCGCGGGCATAGGCTATTATTGTAATATTCATGTTATTTATTTAAATAGGTAAGTACAATTAGGTATAATTAAAACATTTGTTAAGGCCACCTTATGCAAAAAAGCATACTATAGGACTGCTGATTACCTTGAAGACAAAAATGTCTGGCTTGAGCATGGTGCAGGCCCCTCCTAGAATGCTAAAGTGCTACAACTACATAATGCTGTAGTTGTGGCATTTGCCTACTACAATATATTGATATTGTGGTAGGCACGCGACCTTTTTTGCTATTTTTTTGACATTAGTATATTTTTGACATTTTCAATTATTTTATTGTTTAACTTCGGTTAAAATTTATTATATATATATTTTTTTTTATATACCTTTATATTGACACGAGACAAAATGTACATTCGTCCATATTTAGTCTTAAGATAACTATGTATAACCTGACGTCTTAAAATGCAGCAGTGGAGTTTGTTGCGCCGTTTCTTCTCCACTAGCGCCTAGGAAGCGGTGGTAAACTTAGTATTAAGTAGTTTTTGACGTCAAAAAGATGTAATTACGTTACACTATTTTGAAAAATAAAGAAATTGAAATTGAAATTGTACTTTTTTATTGCCGTGAGTCTCTGGTAAACTATATAGATTTTATCTCCACTAGTCATTAAATATCTACGTAGCTAAGTAGGTAGGTACCTGTATAAATAATGACGACTGTTTATTTCAAACTATAGCTGGTGTCCGTGGTTTCGCTTGCGTGGAAGTTATCGCGACCAAAAATGCCTGCCTATGTCCATTGGGAATGGACATAGATGTAGGCATTTTTGGTCTCTTCTCTGTCTGTCTCTGTATCAAATTTCATGAAAACCGGTTAAATGGTTTAGGCGTAAAACATAACAGACAGACAGTTACTTTCGCATGTAAAATAGTAGGTAACTAGTATGGATTGCATGAACTCCTTTAAAATGTTATTAGTTCCCTGCTGGCCATTTAAAAAAAATATTCTTACATTTTCGTTATTCCTAAATATTTCAAATGTACATACCTTTCCCACTACAAGTTGGATAAATTGACCTGAAAAGTAAAAAAGTGGGGTGCCTGGGGAACTTCGTTTCTTTACAGTATAAGTAGGTACCCGAGTTCCCCCGTAAAAGGTTGGTACTCATGACGGAATGCCTTGTGATTTTAGTCAGTTCTCCTTCGATATATTCACATGCAAAAATAAGACCTAAGCGTTTACAGCCAAGGTTTTGCACTTTGTATAATCTACGTCCTTTTGTACTTATCTAGATATTATTATATCTATTCAATTATGTCATTATTTTCGAGTGGATTTGCGTTACTAGTTATATAAGTAATCGTATTAAATTCCATGTCAATTTACCTAATATGTGCAAGATAGAGATCTAGAATATACCTACTGGATGCAGAAGACTAAGGATCGGGTACTGTGGCACACATTGGTAGAGGCCTATCTATATCCAGCAACAGATTGCCATAGGCTAATTGAATAATTCCCGCTGGACCACCTGTACCATTAGTTAGTACCATTGATGGTACAATTGGCACTGATTTATCCCATTAGTACAATTGATTGTACAAATGACACCAAAATATCCCGAATATCCCGCTGGACCACTTGTACCATTTGAAAATGGTACAAATGGCACTGATTTATCCCACTAGTACATCAACTGTAAAACATTAAGATGATAGAGATCGTGTTTCTCAAATTTTCTCACAAAAGGTGCCTTGTTCCACATCCAATCCATCTCGTTTTTTCGTCAGTTCATCTACTTGGGGATATCCCACCTTTAGTGTACCGACTCGATGACTCCACTTTAGGACTCGCTTGCGGCCCTCGCCTTTCAGCAAATGTCGCTTCAAAGTCACCAGCTCATTGTCACTTCAATATGCTTATTCTGCTAAGAACCTATGTGAACTACAGAGTAAAGTTTTTTGTCGGTTGACTTTATTACGTCGTCGGCACATATATAATACTTGTTTTAAGGGACATACTTAAAGCACTTATTTTATTCCAGTATGTAGTCTGTGATCTGTGACAGCAGTTTATACATATTAATTTCACCACAATAAGGTTACCTTACTATAGGCCTAGAGCATGCGATTGTTATGAAATTTCATTATAAAACGCTCATATTTAATACCAGTTCCTAAAACATTAATGTAGATATCAGAGCTCACACAACCAGGTGTCGGCACGCGAGCCACAGCGACAAAGCGGCACTATCGCCACTGATAACGCTATCAGTCGTTATCGCCTTCCGCTGCACGCGCAGCTGCCGACGCTCACGAGTAGCCTTGATGCATACCGAATATCTGGCGAGATAATTTTGCGTCATTGCTATTTATATCGAAACTAGAAATATGCCCGATAGAACAACCCATAACATCTAATTGGGACTACGATATCTGGCGTTGTATGTTTATATTTTCATTTAGTGATGGCAAGTGATGGTCAGTTAGCGGGTGTGAACTAGTTTGGCACTAGTATTAATTGAAAAATAATATAGAAAAAATCGACTTAGATATGCAACTGAATTATTGAGGTTATAATAATAACTAGCTAAATATTTTTGCGCCGAAAAAAAAATTTTTCTAAAATTAAAGGAGCCTATGCTACGCCATAATATCTATCTGCCAGCGAATGTTCCGTGAAAATCAGCCCAGTCATCCTAGAGATTACCTCTTCCAAACGGACAGAAGAACAGACAGACAATTTTAATCTAAACAGACAAATATTTCAATTTTATTTAATTTTAGAAACATAGAGTGTCTCCAGACGATTATTTTATTATTTTTGAAGACATAGCGAAAATCTGAGATATTCATTTGTTCTCACTATTTGCACAGTACCTACCTATTAGATAGCTGTGCTATTTTAGTTATTTTTCCGATTCTTTATTATCAAAGCGTTAGTCCCGGTTGCATCCATAGCTTACCTACATTTTAAGCCTGAGATACACTCACCTATTCTTTATCTAGATTTGGTTAATCTTGGCTTATGCGGCAGTGACTGCCCACTGACCGCCTAAGCCCTAGCAAAAAGCCTGCGCCGAAGCCTTATCTGGTAATCAGCAGCAGGTGTACCTACTAGCAGGTGAGGCCAGCTTATGCCCCGAAAATGTTGATGAGGTCCCCTATCGTCCACACCCGTATTTTTACCGATTGTTAATTTTTTTATACTGAGCTTGTAACAGCTATGAAATTCAGCGATTGGTAAAAAGTGCAAAATATTATAGACACAGAATCACTACAGTAGCAGCACGATATGATGGCCGGTTTGACGTTTGTCCGCTCATGAAGTTTCGTAATAATTATTGTGACATTTTGAAAGAGCAAATTGCTGTTCTTTATTGTCAATAGTGACGTACAGTAAGTCATAAAATTTTATCGAATGTAGGTATAATTTTAGGACACAATATTTATTTATTACATTGATTTCTGAATTATATAATGTATATTAGTGTCCCACGATCATTTATTTTTTATTTTTATAATACCTATTGGTGTACTTATTTCACACAACTCGTTATTTGTTTTTCGAAATTCAATGTTTTTAAATAAAATCTATATAATCGACACTAGGACCACTGGCAAGCCCAATAATACCTCCGGCAAACTTACTTCAAAACAAAGCATTTTCGACTTGACGTTGCTTCGAAAAGCACAAACTAGGAGTGCACTGCGATTGCGATATAGTTTAGACCTCCTCGCCTGATGGTAAGCTAAATGGTAAATCTCGCCTGATGGTAAAGTCTCAGGAAAGGGTCCCCATTACATACACTAACAGTGATAATTATAATGGTGGCCCTCAACTTACTCTGTTTACGCCTTTTGTTGTGGATTTCGTCGATATGGCCGAACGTACGGTCACATTTCGATCGTGAATTTCAAAATGGAAGGTCAATTTTATTTTACCTATAACTGTTAGACGAATAGATAACTAAAGAAAAATTTGGCGAGACTGGCACAGAAGAAAATAAATTTCACACATTAAAACAGAAAAAAACGAGCAAAACCAGTCGACGACATGTGTGTAGCAACTATTAACGGAAGGAGTATCCAACAAAGAAAAAGTTAGTGTAATCACTGAAGGAAGCTGGATTAATATATACTCATTTTCATTCCTAATTCCAATATTCAGTTCGTTCAAATGTATTTAGTAGGTAAAAATTTATATTTTTTTACTAAAGTTTTTGAATCAGGTAAGTACTGCTTGCAATAAAAACTTATAGATTTGATTATATTTTTATCGAGAGTGAATTGACATTTCACATCACTATTGTAATGTGTCAAACCGGCCATTATATCGTGCCGCTACTGTAATAGTACTAAAGCTCTTTCTTATATGTGTAGGTATCCTATTGCGAAATAATCATTAAGTAGGTAAATGTGTGAACTTTCACATTCTTAAACGTTTAACTGTGAATAATCACATAATTAATATTTCAGAAAAATAGACACAAAGGTAACGCCATCGTAGTAGCGGCGGTAAGATCCATCATGGAGGACTGGCTTGAGAGGCGCCACGGAAGACTCTAGATCCGGCTGACACAGGTGATCTCCCGGAATAGATGGTTTGGAGGTCAGCTGTGTCTGATCAGGAGATCCAAAGTCTGAATACCATCACCGTGATGCAAGCGAACACTCAGGTCTGCGCACTCTGGCGGAGAGCCCGGCGTGAGACGGAACGGTGGTTCCATTACGACCTCTGTTCTCCACGAGCGCAGGCCTACGGATGACTCGCTCGCCTGCCCCTTTTTCGGGGGGATGTCTGTCGAAAAAAGGTGGAGGTGGTGGAGAGAAATAGCTGAAGAATGTTTCTGTCAAGTTTGTATACCTTAGCTATCTCCTTGGTTCTTTTTCTTGCAGTTGGTATACCTAATAATGTCGAATCATGCAAACACTATTTGCTCTACGATGCTCAATGTGCTGAATTTTCAAAAACCTTGGACATTTTAGTGACTTTTAATTACCTACCTAATTTCTACTGTTTTAGTGGTTACTTTCCTAAGTGTAAAATATAATTAATCATGGAGAGCATATTATTATTTGAAATACTTTTAAGATAGGTAAATTACCTTTTCTAAAAATTGATTACCATGTCTACAGCTCAACAACCTCAGCGCATGCGCGTAGCTAATCAATTTCAGACTACTGTACGGTTAGTAACTACTTAAAGCCTATCAGCGATAAAATAAGCGGTTTTAATTGTAATGTTGTAATATTTAAAGTATTCAAAGTATCCCTACCCTGCTTTGACTACCTACATCAAGGAACACATTTTATGTAGGTAGGTACCTACCTACCTAAGAAATGACGATATTTCAACAAAAAAAAAGATCTCAAGTAGCTCCGTTGACAGAGGCTGAGTAAGACATAACTTTAGCCTTTTTAGAGTCCCTTCGTTCACCAAATTCAGGGACATCCAAACCTACAAGGTAGAACTACTTCCCGTTGAGCTAGAATCATGAAATTTGGCAAGAAGCAAGGTCTTATAGTAAATGTCAAAAAAAAGCATGACTTTCTGTCAAGATTTTTTTTCAATAACGCGTAGGTATGTATCAAGTTGAAATTACTTATTAAGTAGGAAATATCAGGTCTATAACGTCTTGAAACTGTAAAGAAATCAAACTTCTACGTCTACGCAATCAAAAGATATTACCGTTTATGTATCTAGCATATTTAGACAATCAAAAACCTAGGTATATATTATACTTCCATTATATTTTGCAGAAAGTAAAGTATTATTATGACACCAGTAAAAGTAAAATCCTAAAATCGAACTCTGAAAAAATATACCTAATCTAACTATATGTCTGCTTGTCAAGACCAGAATCTCGATCAATAGATCCGGTAAAGAAACCCGGAATAGATCTGTGTGATTTCCGTCGTCTCATCACTGCCATCTCACAGTTTATGCTGTTTTAGACGTTCAAATAGAAGCTGTTCAGGTCTATAGTATAGACTCTATACCTAAACGCACACTTATTGTTCAAGCAAATTTGTTATTAAAGATGGTTATTAAATGACGTGTCTACACCTAGCGGGATCCCCTGTCTGGGAGACTTATGAATGATGCAGAGAATTAGTTCTGGATTTGTTCTACTGAATTATGCTGGAAACAGAATTTGTTCCGTATAATAAACGGAAATATAAACTTTTCTAACCGACCTCCAGCCAGCGGGATATTTACCAAAATTAAGTCTGGGGAACTATAAATTGGTATTACCTTTTAGTTCTGTCTTTGTTCTGTTTAACAAAACAAAAAACATACTTCTAGCGTCCTTAATTCAGCCACAATCAAGCTGAAATGAAACCTCCAGTCAGCGGACTTTTTCTCTCAGGACATTTTTTTGTAACTTTTACACTAAATTGATAACATTTAAACTATTTACGACTATAATTTTACTTAAATTACCTATTCGTACATCTAGTATGAAAATTAAAAGTATAGAATTTGTAAGCTAGTAAGTGGGTAGAATACAAAATAATCTCACGGGGCTGCATTATCTTTCATAAATTAATATTATAAATGCGAATATTTGTAAGGATGGATATTGGTATAATTTATGCATAAGTCTCCCAGACAGGGGATCCCGCTAGGTGTAGACACGTTATTAAATGTCATCACATACTCGTAGTTGTCTTAGCTTATCTATGGCCCTTTACACTTTAAACTACATCATTCAATACGTCACGGCGGGCTCGAGTGGGCGTTCGTTCTCTATCGGTTTGTGTACTTTGAGCGCACTATTCTCGATAATTGCTGAGTCACTCGCGCTAGTCACTCACCGCAACAGTAGCTCATGGCATTGTTTGTTCTGTACTTACCTACGTGTTTTACTTCTAATTGTTTGACTGTTTATTGTGGTAGACGACAGGAATTTGGTATTCATGAATAATTACAGTTTAGTAAACATTTGAGTACATTAGCGGAGTGGTTTTCAGGTGGCGTTGACCTTTGACTGATAGATGATGATTCGTACTTAAGTGCCAGTGAACTCGTGATTTTTAAATGTTGCCTTTTTCTGTTACCTTCCCTGTCCTCTAACAAGTGGTAAAACCGCTAATGTGGTAGGTGCGGTGCGCTTTCCATTGCCACGATTGTCACTTACCTACCTTCAAATGGGCAATTTACTTATTTAATAGGTACCTACCGTAGAAGTCGTAGTAGTACCTACCTACAGATTATAAATAATAGAATGATGATAAATAAATAAATATAAAGGCAGTAGGTACTACTTAGAACCTAAACAAAAAAGCAGACACCGTCATCAGCATCAATCCATAAATTCTTTTTACTAACTCATCTATACTTATAATAAAACTGTAGAGGTCAATTCTGTACATTGAATATATTTACAAAATAACTATTGGGGGATGATTGGTGATCGATACTAATGCAAAAAATGCAATCAGTAAATTTTTTGTCTTTCTGTCTGTCTGTCTGTCTGTCTGTCTGTCAGTCTGTCTGTCTGAATGTGTACGCATGAATCAAAAACTACTGGAGGGATTTTGATCAAACTTGGTACGATTATAGTTCATAGTTCTGGGCAACATATAGGCTACTTTTATTCTAGCTGATACCCGCGGTTCCGCCTGCACGTCGTTTTTAGGTAGGTTATCGTTTTTGGTCATAATTCCGGTTCTACTCAACCAAATGCAATTAAACATACGTCAAATTTTAGGTCTAAGCAAGATCTTTCTAATAAAACGTTCAGTACTTTCCGTTCAGTACTTTTTACGTCCATCGCTAATCACGATGGACGTAAAAGTACTGGACGGATTTTGATACGGTTTGTTTTATTAGAAAGGTTTTGGTTAGACAAGTGGAGACCAGTGGAGTGGAGAATTTTATTAAATAGACTTGGTGGCGATACCGACTTCCACGCGGGCGAAGCCGCGGGCGGAAGCTAGTAATAAATAAAGGGATTATTCTCTAATGCGCATTCTTTTTTTATCATATTTTATCTTCTTTCATGTAGATAAGTGTTGTAATCTAATCATTTCTTCGAGTAAGCCCCTAGATACCTATTGTGCGATTGCCAAAACGTTTTGTGCGCATGAGAGGAATACTTAAGGCCGCGGCATACGCACCGGGTAATACCTATCTCGGACGGAACGTGGATGTGACGTGACGTGTACTTAGCTGCCCCGTTGACAACACAGAACTGTAAATTGTAAAAAAAGGATTAGCGAGCTGTTCTCGAGCGAGACACAGCTAGCTTACAATTTTATAAAAGTATCTAGGTAGGTACGTACCCAGCTATAATATTAAAATGAAATTGCTGAATGGGTTGCTAAGAGCAAATCTCGAGAAAAGCTCGCTAATTATTTTTTAGAATATTCCTTGAAGTACGACGATGGTTCTTACGCAGAGAATAAATTCGAAAACTGTTGAAAACCATGGGGACGAAGTAGGCCACGGGCGAAGCCGTGGGGCACAGCTAGTATAGAATATAGATAGATGGTAGATATGGGTAATTCTCACACTAGTAGAGTGCCGGCTAATTAATTATCAGGTAAAATTACTTGTGAGACATGATAGTAGGTATATAATTAATTCTGAAATAATCACTGTAAGCACTCACTCAATCACTTTAAGCATCGTTATAAACATATTAATCACGTGTGAGATAATCTTTGTAGGTAAGCAGGGTACATATTTGTAATTAATTGTCTGTTACTAGCCTCTGCCCGCGGCCCCGCCCGCGTATTTTTATGTCAAAAAAAATACTTTCTTTTATTTTATTATTAGCTGTTGCAGTTTTCTGCGGCCTCGCTCGCGCAGTTTTAGATTTTAGGGTCTTTTTTGGACGGAACCCTAATTCTTTTTTGAAAATTAAAGTCACCCAAGTTACTTCTTGTTACATCAGCTATCTGTCTCGTTAAAGTCCCGTCAAAATCGGTCCAGCCATTTTAGAGATTAGCCGGAACAAACTGACGTCTTTTTTTTTCCGTGCGGAAATCCTCATGGATACCCACCCCGCGGCCAGCGGGGCAGGTTATGTCGGACTCTTACCGACTAAAACCGCACGCCGTCTAGGGTCTTCTGACGCCAGGGTGTAAGGTGGCCCAAAGAGCATTTCCCTCGCACCCCGGCAAACAAACTGACGTCGGTCTGACCGATCTGTCTGACGTTACAGCTTCAATAAGTTATTGAAGTTGTAACGTTTGTTAATAATTATAGAAACAAGTGAATGATTAAGTATTTTTGTTTAAATTCGGTAGCTAATACCACCACGACAATATACATAAGTACCTACCTATTTATTTCATTCTTTTGTTTCCAACGTTTCAGTGAAATTCCAATAGCCGTCTCAATACAAAATAATCATCTACTGCACAGCATTGACGCAACTACTGTAGTTACCGCACTAACTCTCATAAACATTTCCGTTTTTATCATTTTATTTTTTGCTGTGCAAAAGATATTAGTTACAGTAAAACAGAGTGAATAAGTATAAAATGGTGATTAGAATTTATTTAATTACTTATTTCTTTTAGAAAATTTCAAGTACCTAGGTATTTAACCAGATCTTTGATGGTTGTCTTCATTGTGACGAGTTAGTAGTTTATAGTTTAGCATAAAAGATAACTGCAAAATTTCTTCTATTCACCCCTTAATCCTTATTCACCCCGATGTTAAAACGAAAAACGAAGATTACAATTAAGATGACGATTGAAGAAGACAAAAACTCGTTAATTTTATGAATTGTCTAATGGTTTGAATAATGAGTCACAGCCATAGTAGTAGAAAATTGTGAAAAATATATAAACAGATGTACCTAGGTACGATAATTTTCAGAAGATTCCGGTTTGTTGGATGAGACTGGCGCAGATTTCCTTCTTGAAGTTAAAGAGGTCAGCCGGTAGTCGCTTACATAAAAATCGCACAAACCAAATTAAAAAATGTAGAAAAAGGTAGGGAACCGGGGCTCCGAGTTGCGTCTTGAATGCAAGTGGGAGCCACGCTAATATTATCATGGTGATTTTACCAGAGGTAAGACACGACGGTATCTCCCGTCCGAATTGAGGAGTCCGACTAGAATAGTAGGTACCTCCGCCATATAAAAGATTGCGGCCATAATTAACTATCGTGTTGTGTTCCCGGCGGCAAGTAGGGTAGGCAGAGCTCACTGTGAGGATTATGTGCGGTCAATGGGAAGACCAAAGTCTCAACCACCCCCTATTCCCTACTACCAATCCACCCCAATTCCTTCCCCCCACATCCTTCGGCATTGCGAGGGTGACGCCTCTGGTGTTGCACACGTCCATGGCCACGGTGACCGCTTCCCATAGGGCGGGCCGTGTGCTTGTCTGCCACCTAAGTGATATAAACAAATTAATGAGATAAGTACACCCTTTATGGAGACCTTAATAGGACTGGATATATCACCTATTTATACTGAGTTGTTCATAGGTACTGTAATTAATAATCATTTCATGTACTCGTAAGTATCCAGTCAACCAAGCATGTAGCTGTATTAGCAAGTTGTTTTTTTCTTGTAGCTATAAATAGGTTTTTAAGCCCGCTATACTAGTAGGTACTTTCGGCTCATATATGAATAAACATAACGATACGTTGTTTAATTGTAAACTGATTACTTATAAGCGTGAGTGGTTTTGCCTGAGTGACGCTAGCAAACCCGTACATGTAGTTTTTATACTGACAAACGCATGCAATGTCTCTACATAGGTACATCGCATGCGTCTATGTACCCACGTTGAATCTACGTACATATATTATATGCTTTATATCATGAACGTATAGAACGTACAGACAGAATGCTATGAAGACGAGACTGTGTCACAAAAATGGCGGTGGGTATAACCATGTGTGAGTGAATTTTAGGTTGCAAAGTGTTATCCAAATTTGATAGAAATGTGATTCCTGGGTATTTTTTCATGCTATCACTATGGTTTTTACGCCATTTCACTTCACAAGACATGCTGTATTTTTTTCGCTATTAAAATTGACTGAATCAAATTATATTTGCCGCGTAGTGGCTGATTAGTGTGTGAGTGCCGACTTGTATGTAAAAACAGGGAGTCCGATTCTAATGTCGTCATGTTTATATTCTTTAACCTGTTTCGTCCATAGGTTTTATAAGTATAGCCATGGATAACAGCTAGTTTGTAAAATGAATAAAAATCACAATAAATATAGTAATAAATAATATTGAGTAGATATTCTAGGGCATTCTACACAGCGTTTTCTAGACTCAAAATAATCACAGCTTAAGTACCTACTAGCTAGTCTGAGGTACAGGTTCTAGAACGCGACTTAATTACATACATTTTTAAGTTATTGAAACGAGAACTGAATGTGTTCCAAGCTTCTGATCAAAATCAAAAGTAGATATCACAAAACACACGTATACCTAATACCTACTGTGGATGTCGTGACAGTCGGCTATCAGTACGAATAGTCTGTTACCAAAAGTCACGTTCAATACGACGTTATTACCAATTTTAGTACGAATAAAATATTCATGAAACACAAATTACTCATAAGAATCTTGAAAGTAAACGTTAATATTGTACCGGGCGCGATCAGTATGCGAGCCCAATACACCTGCCACACTACCTATGAATAAATTGCTAATTCACCATTGTATTCTGAACACATGAATTTTACAATCTGCAGAGTAACAAAGAGCTAGCACTTAATATTTTTATGATGACAATAAAAATATAACATATTTCGGTGTGGTCTATCATCTATCAGGCGATGGACCACCTGAGCTCGGGTGATATGGAAGATTTAATAATTGAGTTAAGGCTCTTTACGTTGAAACTTTTCAATTGTAAATACCACGAAAATAGCAACAGTAACCTTATCTACTTATAGGTATTTAAGTGGTCGTAACATTTACAACAAAGATATATTTATAAGGTACGAGTATATTTTGAAAAGCTTACCTATACTTAATAGAGAGCAAGTCGTAAAATACTGGCTTTCTTTATTAGCACCTATCTATATATACACATACTACTCGTGCGCTATAAGTTGAGACCTGACCGCTAGACGTCACCGGCGCGTGTTTGTACAGCGCACAAAAAAATATCGTAAAAAAGCTTCTGTCCGAGTCGTTACCTACCTGTCTACCTATTTTTTTGCGAACAGTACATCACGGGCGACTGAGGGGCAGTGCAGGAGGAAGTAGGCGGAGAGCCCAGGTCTCAACTTATAGCGCACGCGTTATATATTATAATCACAATTTTATTCCTGACTGACAGACAGACTAACTGATTCGTCAAGGCAAAGAGCCTAAACCGCTGGACCTACAAACTTGAAATTTCTGTACCTAGTAGATGTTTCTTATGTTGTAGGCATCCGGCATCCACTTAGAAAGGATTTTTAGAAAAATAAGGAATGAACGTTTGTGTGAAAGTGAAAGTTAGACGCATGAAATTTCATACACCTTCCTCTAATTAGTAATTAAATGAACATATATGTGTATCAGTGTTTTAGAAAATTTCACCCGTCACAACACTCTTAACTTTCTTCTTATCTTCTTACCATAAAACTTAACAAAAATATCTAAACTAAATAAACGTACCTACCTACCAACTCCTAAATCAAATATCAGACAACCCTGGATTGTTTATTAAACTATAGCTGCTATAGCTACGACCGACTACGACGGAAGGCGCACAGCGCAGTGAATCAACACCTTTATTAACGCACCCGAGTAACAAAAGACAAAGCAGTAGTTGTTATACTCTCTGCACTAGTTTACGAGCGACAAACTTTAGCTCTTAATTGGTTTCCGCACTTTCCAAAGAAAGGTCTTTTGTATTTCAAAGTCAAAGTCAAGTCACAAATCATTTATTCTGTATAGACCATTTTAAGCGGCACTTACAAAACGTCAAAATTATAAATATTTAAAACTAGAAGCAAATGGACCACCGGTTTGAAACGCGGCCCAGACCTGAGAAGACTCCGGCAAGAAACTCAGCGGGCTGTTTTTTTTTTGGTCTATTTACAACAATTGCCTTAGTCTAGATACAATGTTATTTCGAGTAACAATTTGCAAGAATAATTGTTGTAGGTATACGTAGAATACGTCTGTCTCACTCAGTGATGACGCCGCGGTGAGTACGATTGCTGTGCATGCGTGCAAAGTATGCATGGACTGGAATTTTTAGTAGTAACACTATCTATATTTTAATTTTTTTATTTGTTTGGCAAAACGTACTAGTGAGCGAATTTAAGTTGGCGAATCACGCCTGTTTGCGAAACAAAGAAGTAGGCAGACCACTCGTAGCCTGCCTTCTCAAAAAAACTGGTAAGTATATGCCATACTTACATAGATTACGTGGAATCAAAACAATTACGAAATGGTATGGTAGTTCTCTCTCCTCTGTTTGAGTCTAGAAGACTAATGCTAAATGATGCCCGCGACTCTGCTCACAGGTAATGTCAATTTAGTATCTCCAATTAAAAAAAACAGACTATACGTATAGATAGGGTGGTATTGTGGACTTCAGAGTTTAAAATAAAAATTCCATTCATCATCATCATCAATGGTCAAAACATGATTCTGAATCATGGGTTTCTTCAAATACTAACACTCGAGTAGGTAAATTTTATGAGTTCTGTATGCTAAACTGCCTCTCCAGGTTCTAAAACCGTTATTATGCAGGTATTGAATAATAATTCAGACAAACTCGCCCTTTTAGGGTGTTTTAAAAACACCTACCATTCCGACCTACC
Source organism: Lithosia quadra (assembly GCA_963576445.1). NCBI lineage: Eukaryota > Metazoa > Arthropoda > Insecta > Lepidoptera > Erebidae > Lithosia > Lithosia quadra. The sequence goes on along the minus strand of OY754877.1, from coordinate 13,130,513 downwards.
ATTTGCAAAATATTAGGTATCAAAGTACCTAATTGGTGTAACCAGGTAATATACAGTCTTCGAGGTCAACCTTCTTAATTTTTTGTCATTAGTTTTCTACTCGTACAGTATTTCAATCTTCTATACCGCGGTCCTGTCACTCCATTCTCTTTTTTTCTTCTCCTTGCTTTACCCAGTTCATACTTTTCCTACACTTATTTCACTGTTATTATAAGTGAAGGCATTGTTTGTAAGACTTGTTCTTAGATAAAATCTATGCTTCATTTTTTAGATTCTTGCAAGTGCGTGATTGTGACTGTACCTATAACAATTTCCACCTTTATTGCAGAACAAAAGCGCTTACTTAATTGCGTTGGAACCTGCCCTAGCTAACGCGTCACATTCTTAGCTATAATTATTTCCGCGTTACCATCACAATGACTTACCTGCAATCACCTGCAATCACCTGCACTGCAATTAAGTACTACCTTCTGATATCACACAATAAAGTGTGACTAAACTTAGTTTTCTGACATCTATATACAAATAGGTAAGTAGGTACCTACTCTGGTGACAATGTAGAAATTACAGTTCTGTTTTCTGAAGGTTTTCCTTTTGAAAAATAAACTATTTCTGTAATATTACTTGTAACATTTTCTTATAAATCAATATTCGCCCATGTGAACTCAGGGCGGGAAGCTAGATTTGTATGAAAAAAAAAATTACAAGCTAATCAACCATGTAAAAAAACTGAAAATAAAATAAGTAAGGTAGTTTCACATAATACACAATACAATCAAACTGAATACGGTATAGGTTGGTACGGTTCATAAAAAAATGAGATACGAAGAGAAAAGAAAACCTCTAAAGCGAACGTGGAATTTAGTTGGATTTGATTTATTTGGATTGGAGCTGTAAAATTAAAAGTTCACTGCAGATCTACTCGATTACAAATACCTCAAATATATTGACGTAATAATTCGACGACGACATAATTCAGCCTTATTCCTTAGTACCTAGGAGGTATTCCACCACTTCAATAGAATCCAGAAAAAGGAACCAGTCCCCTATCATTTTTCTTTTATGCTACCGCGAATAAAGTTTTGCCAATATCCATTTAAATTAACAATAACGGGAAATTCTACTAGATATATAAAGCACATGAAAAAAATATGAAATATTATTATGTAAACATAACGTAACAAAGGATAAAATTCATCGAGAACACAGCAGTCGATTTTAGAGTGTGCGTAAGGATTGAAGGACAATGTTTAAACAGCTATATTTATTTAAAACTAGCTTTCGCCCGCGACTTCGCCCGCGTGGAAGTCGGTATCGCCACCAGTTGAACGACTCTACACTCGACTCTCTACTCCACTCTTCACTCCACTTCCACTCCACTCTTCACTCAACTTCAGTCTCCACTTTAAAAAAAGGATCTGTCCGTCTCCTGGTTCTAAGCTATCTCCCTACCAATTTACAGCCAAATCGGTATAGCCGTTTTTGAGTTATAAATAGTGTAACTAATACGACTTTCTTTTATATTATATAGATGGTTATTTTCTGAGGTTATTCTAATATAGATATTTTTTTATGACTTCTATTAAATCTTGGTAGCATTCGGTTTTCGATTCACGATTAAGGACCCTCAATCCTTACGCACACAATTTTACATATATTATGTCTTAGTTATACGTCACTCGGGTAGGTTGGTACATACAGGTGCAGAAGACATCACTCAAGCTTAGTTTGTGGCAGCGTTGGGGAGCGTATTGCGTTCCAAATCTAAATATCGACTAGCAACATTCGAGACCGACATGGCAGCTACAGACTTACGTTTATGGGCCATAAAACTATTTTAATCTGCCCATTACTATGCCAGTGGCCGTCGTCAATTAGGAGAATGGCCAGTGTTGCCACACTATGCCACTGTACCCCATATATGACGAGTATTTTAACGACGATTTATTTTAATTAGCTACTAATTTACTATACATTTTCCAGTAAATTGCTACGGTAGCTGATTCGATGACAGGCAGATTCGGACCTGAAGTTTATACTTTTTGTGTTTTTCTAGTTATCTCACCGGAAATCAATTAGGACGATTTTTCAGAGACCACTTCTAGTTTATCGAAACGATTTTAATGTTTAAGGACTTTTAGGTATGTATAGATATCTACTAGGTATTTACATTAAAATAGGGACCTACTCTAGTGTTTCACCCTTTGTCAAAGACAACAGCTCGCTTTTTGCTTTTGTCCTCTGATACAACTCTTATTTGAAAATCAAAACTACTTAGCTATGGGTATCTGCTGATACATTTGCTGCTATTACAGTTATCTGTAACTAAAATACTTAGGCAAATTACCTAGTTTGTAAGTATTGTGATAAGTAAACAAACCCTCATACAGAGCGTAATCTGGCAACCCAGGCTACAATCATGCTCAGAGTTGCTCACCGAAAAAACTCTTGCGCAGCCAGTCGGACCTGTTTCACGTTCGCAGAATTGGCGCGAGAGCGAGAAAAAAAAACTTAAAATTGCCATCGACCGGTGGCCCGAACGACTGAATGTCGTCAAGGATCACTGCTTTTATATTTTTGTATAAATATACAGGTAAGTAATTAATGTTAAATGTCAAACGTTTCTTTGAACAAATTATATACACGTATCTTAGAAACCTAACTCATTTATTAATAAGAATATTACACATATTTTTTTGTATTATTCACTGTCGATAATAATAACACGTATCTACTTTATCACGCAGTTTTCATCAGTTACATATTTATAGTGTTACCTAGGTAGGTAACTACTAAATTCATTGGCTTAAGTCGTCGTAATAACCATCCCCGCTCGGCAACCGGGGTGGTAATAAGAATCCGTGGAGATTTTCGCACGAAAAAAAATACAAGCGTCATCGCGGAGCTCAGAGTCCGACGACTTTTCTAAGATTGGGTTTATGCGGCTTTAATGAGAGCTGCACTACTATCTAACCTCTCCAACCTTACTTATAGAGGAAAGCGTGCACTAAAGCTTCGTCCGTTTTTCTGCAGGGCAGGTGTAGCGGCCCGCAAGTATAGGTAGCTCAAGTCCAGAAAATGATATAGACAGGGACTTAGGTACCTACATAGATAAATTCTTTTATCGCTACATATTGTAACTTGCACCATTGTGACAAGTCTCCAAAGTCGAGGCGATTACAGCCGCTGTTTACAACGCTGAGGTTCGGTGAATAAGCAGATACCAGCCATTCCTTACATGGACGGCTATTAAATAACCTTTTATATGGCACACGAATTAATTGAGAAAGTACTTACCTATATGATGATAATTTGCGAATCGTGGTTTCTGTATAAGGTCACTTATTAATTAATGATGAGAAAAGTATTTTTGGGTATGGTATTATTATAAATAATATAAAAAAATAGTACCTAGGTAGATACAAAAATAAATTAGGACGTTTCCTTCTTTATTTTTGTAACAACTTCTGGACCCAAACTAATCTCACGTGCATGCCGGTACCTACACCTGCTGATTGACAGATGAGACTCTTTCGCAGGCTATTCTGTCAGGGTTCAGTGGAAGGATGGTAGTCGTTCTCATAAATATCACTCAAACCAAATCATAGAAAGAAGGAGATAAGAGCGGATCCCGAACTCCGAAGTGCAGTAGGGTATTGGCACTCGGATGAAGAGAGATCCCAAACTTTCATTTAGAAACGACTTATGTATAATTGCCCAACCTCAAAAGTAAAGTTTGCGCCAAAACCCCACCCGTAATTAAAAGGTAAGTAGACCGACTTGCAGGTATAGTTGGCTTGGAACCCAAAGACCTTGGTGAAACCCCGTACCTACGTACCTATAGATACCTACACAATAATAGCAACCCATTTATGTCCCACTGCTGGGCACGGGTCTCCTCTCCCCTAACGAGAGAGCTGACAGGGTTCAGACCTTAATCCACACACGCTGGCCTAATAGGTACGGGTTGGGGGATCGGACAAGTCCTTACAATTTCTACATGTGGGTTTCCTCGCGATGTTTTCTTATACCTACCTACACAATGCAATTGCCAACCAAATAAAACAAAGTTGAAGGATAACAACCACCTCTATAGACTGCTGCCACGTGCTAAGTTTAAATTAAGTAATCCGCGAACACTGCACGTTCCTCAAATATACTAAAGAGTTAATGTGTCAGTGGGAGCGTGCATACGTGACGTGTGTGCCTACGTGACAATAGGTACGATCTCATTGAAAACGTAGTCTGCCTTAGTGCTCTAATAGTGATATTGTTTTGAGAGCACCCAGTTTTCAGAATTAAGCAGTACCTACCTTAAACTTCATAGTTATTACTTATTTATAACCACCCATAAAAGGAGCAATTATGGAATCTTAATTGTAAGGTACCTGTTTCAAATTTGTTGATAGTAAAATAGGTGCAATTCTAATTAGCGTTTAAATTATTAAATAACTCTATAGTTAATTTTATATCTGTATTTCAACTGCCTTCAAAAAGGAGAGTTCTTAATTCGAACAAACAAACATATTTTTTATGTATTCTGTCGTATAAAGACGGGTTTGCGAAATATTTTTTTTATTAGACAGACCTGCCTCCCGGGTATGGGCTGCAGTGGATGACCTGGAAGTCCCTAAATAGACTACGGTCCCGGGTCGGTTGCTGCAGGGCGAACCTGGTTAAATGGGGTTATCTGGGTGAGCAGGACGGTAGCTGTGACTGTGGGGCACCTCAGCAAACGATGAGTCACCTACTGGCGTGCCCACTGTGCCCTAACAGCGAGGAGCAAGCGAGGAAGCGATCAATGTCGCCAAGTTTTGGGCTGAGCACATCTAATGCTTTAAAAAAAAAATGCCATCGATACGAAAAGAAGAAGATTAGACAGACATTTGTTGCGAAATGGTCCTATTTTAATTTCATAAAAATCTGATGACAAGTTTTAGATACCGACAACGGAACTCTTCAATAAATGCCAGCAAATTATTCGTGATATCGTAGGTAGGCTACATTTTTGGAGATTGTTTGTGCAATTTCAGAACATAACATTACGCCTGTACGCTAAATGGACTCACAGACGTATGCAGTATATTCTATTCATCGTTTATGCACCGATATGCTTTTCGGTTTATTTTTTTTATCAAAAATACTTATTAGTCCACACATCTGAACTGTAACAGGAGAAGGATAAGTAGGTGTCCGGCACGTAGGACAAGTGAGAGACTATCACTTCAAACGTTCATCAAACGCGTGAAATCTTTATATGGCATGGCGCCGCCGTGGGACAACGGGACACCACCGTGCCGCGATAGCTGTCATGTGACCGAGCCCTTTTTTAAAAGAATCACTTCAAAGCTTGCTGTTAAAAATAAATAACGTAAAAGTACAGTTTATTTCGGAGGGGAATTCTGTCGAGTTATTTGATACTCTGAGCTCGCACAAGAAAGTAACTAGTACCAACTTTTCACTTTGTAACTGCTTCTAAAATTTGTTTAAATATGACATGAAAGTGATTACATAGGTATATGCTGCTATGTTGCCCTAATTATGCCCCCTTTTCGCTTGTTCCGATCTTACCTTTTCTTCCTTCATAATCGCATCATATGACAAGGTAGGTACGAGTGCTTGTTTACTGCTTTAGTTAGAAACTTATTTCATTGATGCGGATAACACTAAGTTTGATGAATCTTAATTCTACTGAAAAAGAAAAGCACCTAAAGGACCTCTTAAGTTAAGTCTGAATACTGAACACCATCTGAAGTCGATAATAATCGCGTTTTTTGAACCCTTTGCTGCCAAACCGAAACTAAGAATTCATTTCATTGATTATTTTTACGTGTTGTTTATCTAAATTTGAAGTAGGTAGTTTATGAAATCATGCGGTACTTAATTTATTGCATTAACTTGTCTACTATTTTATGAAAATATAATATTAATATAATTAAGTATCTACTATTAGGTACTTACAAATTCAATATGGAGCCGTGTTTTTTTCTCGATACGCTTTGACGGATTCAACTGGAAACGCACTACCCTCTTACGTAAATCGATGTCAAAGAGCGGTAGTTATGCCGCCTTTTTGATGGTTTGTGATAGTAGGCTTTGCCCCTCTTACCTGCCTCCCTCATATTTTCTTCTTTTCCCCTCCGCAGTTAACACCGCGCAAAGTAACGTTTCTTCTAAGTTTTCTAGTAGGTACCTAATGCAAGTGATCATAGGCACCGTACCGGTAATCGCATAGGTACCTTTGACGTTAGGAAATAAGTTGTAGAAAATGAATAATATGATAAGGCATTTATCCTTTGAATCTTGAGTTATCTTAAGAAAGATAGCTGATGACATACCTACGGACGAATGACTAAAATTAAATTAAGAGGTCTTACTGTTGGACGTCGGAAAAAACCCTAAAAATTCAGTTCCTTTTAATATTTCAGTCCTCTCCACATGTTAATTTTGGCAGTAAAATTGAGTAAAATGCGATAATAATCCACACAAGTTTGTCCAGTTTCATTGTTTCTGCGGATGTGGCGACGACCTATTTGAAAACAAGTGTAGTTGCCAACAACCAAGGTGTAATACCTCAGTAAGTACCTACCTATCGCTAATAGCCTGCTATCACACACTTCCTACCAGTGTGGGTACTCGACAATCTTCCCAGTATACGGTCGGTCACACGATACCGGTGCGTTAATGTCGCTAAATTACAGCGCATGCGCGGTAGCCACGCTTGCGCGTGCGTGCGTGCCCAAGTTTTTGTTCACTGCACGTAGGATGACTGCGAAATATAATGCAAATTTTTATTTGTTTTTATTTTGCCACTTAATTAACTACATGCAGGTGGGCGCCGAAATGCACCAGTTGCCAATAAATACGAAACATCTCTTTGATCTTAACTCATCATAGGTGTAGGTAGGTACCTACCTATTTTTTTGATATCACAATAAAAGAGACCTAATTTTAAAGTGATTTTTTATTTTATTTTATAACCTAAAAGTATTTACGCCATTGCGAACAAACAGAAAATTTTCAAAAAAAAATTCAGTAGGTAACCTACAGAATCATTCATGTAACATACTTAACCCAAGTATATTTTTTAAATATCTCCAATGTAGATATACAGACACAGCCACTTTAGAATTTTATAATAGTGGGTAGATTTAGAGCTTTCGTTGCGTTTCTCAACACTCACATGTTGAATTCCCTGTGCAGGTTTTTGTAATGTTCTTAGTAGCAACATCCCTTTGTGAAGCCCAGACTCACTTGGTCTCTGGTATTATTCCGTGTTAATCCTACGCTTGCATTTCAAAAGCTTATTTATTTCTACATAGGTAGGTAATGCAAGACTTTAGATATATAAATGGTAGACATTAAAAATTTATTCATGAAAAGTTTGATAGAGATTGTAAAAAAATGCAAGTAAAAGCTCCATCTTCAACCTAGCGTTAATCCCAGCCGCATCCAAAGCTTTCACCTCGGAGTCAGGGGTCCGCTTTACCAGTCTTAACTGCGGATTTGGTTGGACCTCGATATTTTCCGTGAAGCGACTGCTATCTGACCTTCACAACCCAATGGTAACATTAGTCGATATCGAAGCATTGCAGTTAGTCCGTTGTTGTTGGACTTTTTAGGGCTCCAAGTGAAAGCTCCATCATTTACATAAAATTGAACTTAGAGAGGTGTCGAAATAAAGTGATTACTAATGCGAAGCTCTTTCTTAAGAAGCTGAACAAACAGCAGCTGGGCTACCTTAATCATTTGCTTCAGTACTCACACACACATTAGTCGGCAGGAACTTTATTCGGCAGTAGCTTTTGTGCTATATGAGTCTAATAGATGGGTAATCCTGGTCCTCTAAGCGTCTGCAATCTATAATATATCCGCTATTCGTCAGTTGGGTTACTTGTTTTGTTTATGTTCAAATCAAAAACCTATTGTACTTATACTGTACTAGCTTCCGCCCGCGGCTTCGCCCGCGTGGAATTCGGTATTGCCACCAAGTCTATTTGAATGAAACGGCTCTCCACTTGACTTTCCACTCCGCTGTTCACTCCACTATCCACTCCAAACTCCACTCCACTGTTCACTCCACTCTCCACACAACTCTCGACCTCCACTCTACTGTTCAATCCCGTCTCCCGACTCCACCCTACATTCCACTCTCCACTTCAATCTCCACTCCATTCCACTCTCCACTCCACTTTCCACTCCACTCTCCAGACCACTCCCCACTCCACTCTCCACACTACTCCCACTCCGCTCCACTCTCCACTCCACTGGTCTCCACTCGTCTAGCCAAAACCTTTCGGATAAAAAGTACTAAACGGATTTTAGTGCGGTTTTCTTGGTTAGACCTAAAATTTGGAGATATGACCAAAAGTTTTTTTTTTCCTTATTTATTGGTTTCACTTTACACCATCTTTACAGGGTTCACCTAAGGCGACGGTGTGAACATATATATCCCTTTATAACAGTACTTCTTAATCGATATTAAAAAAAAAAGACTTGGTTATGTTGACCACAAATATCTATTTTTTTGCAATCCTTGTCTGTTTGTTCGTGATGGACACAAAAACTGCTGAACAAATTTTGATGTCGCCTTTTTATTAGAAAGGTCTTGGTTTTACATAAAATCTGCCGTATGTTTGATTGCATTCGGTTAAGTAGAACCGGGGATATGACCAAAAAACGATTACCAACCAATCGACTCCCACGGGCAGAGCCGCGGGATTACCTTGTATAAAAAGTAGCCTATATATTACTCCAGACTATAATCTATCTCCGTACCAAATTTCAACCCGATCTATTCAGCCGTTTTTACGTGAAAGAGTAACAAACATACATCCAGATATCCTGACTGATCAACTCCATGGGCGAAGCCGCGGGTATTAGCTTGTATAAAAATTAGCCTATAATTATGTTATTTCACACTACACTCTATCTCGGTATCAAATTTCAGCCAGATCCATTCAGCCGTTTTTACGTGAAATAGCAACAAACATAATATTTGGACATCCCGACCGATCGACTTTGCGAGCGGAGCCGCGGTATTAGCTTGTATAAAAAGTAGCCTATATATGTTATTCCAGACTATAGTCTGGAATAACATCTATCTCTGTACCAAATTTCAACCTGATCTATTCAGCCGTTTTTACGTGAAAGAGTAACAAACATACATTCAGATATCCCGACTGATCTACTCCGTGGGTCGACTGATCGATTCCGTGAGCGGAGTCGCGGGTATAAGCTTGTATAAAAAGTAGCCTATATGTTATTCCACACTTTAATCTATCTCGTTACCAAATTTCAGTCAGATCTATTCAGCCGTTTTTACGTGAAAGAGTAACAAAGATATATTTAGAAATCCCGACCGATCGACTCTGCGAGCGGAGCCGCGGTATTAGCTTGTATAAAAAGTAGCCTATATGTTATTCCAGACTATAATCTATCTCTGTACCAAATTTTAGCCAGATCCATCAAGCCGTTTTTGTGTGGCAGAGTAACAAACATACATCCAGACATCCAGACATCCAGACATCCAGACATACATTCTTACAAACTTTCGCGTTTATAATATTAGTAGGATGTGACGTGAGTGTGTACCAATTCTTGTTGGTCTTCACTGTAAGTTGGTAATCAACATTGGTCATTAGGCTTTCTCGTGGTTTTACTTTTCACTCTCGCAAACTCTGCTTATCTCGACGCTTCTAAATGTAGCTTCTGATTCTTTTAGGTTAATGTAATTTTAAATGTTGTTCTTTTACATTTGATACGAGTATTAACTTATATTTTTATATCATTCGTGAAACGGCCTGCTGCAAAATATATAAAAACGATATTTCTTTCCAGGTTACAAAACATATCTACTCGTGCTGAGTTTTTAATAAAATCTATAGGTAGGTACTACTGCCAAATACTTATTATTCTTCTTTCTAGATATTAGGTAAGTAGATACCTATTATTCCATTTTCCATTATTTAAGAATAAGTATTTCTAAATATACTTAATTCTGACTTATTCGTCAACTCGAATTTTAAAATGATTGTCAATTTTCGACCATGTTCAAGTTCGTTACCCAAAAGTTAAATTACCTGTCAATAACATTCAGCGCGATTGCACTCAAACAGAAACCTGCGAAATTCGACAGTCAACAAAGGCCCCTCAGCCGCACCTAAAAGCAAGTTTTTATTCAACAACGACTAAGTGAGAGGCAATCAACTAAAAGCCAAATCATTTTCCAATTCCATATCCGTTGTCCGCGTCTAGAAAATGGTCCGGAACAAAGGGGCTCACAAAGGCTGTCCGTTATCCACCCCTCGGCCCCTTTCATCCCCTTGTTGGGGGTAAATAGGGTGGGCTACCACCCCCGAGGGATCGCGCGCTCACTAATTGCACGCTTAAATTGGGGTAATGCATGACGCGAACGTATTTTAATAAAGAATGAGACCGGATCAAAGCAGCCATTAATTTTAGTTTGCAGAGATTTTCTTGTCGCGTTTTGTTTGCTTTTAATGCCTCGTGTGTTGAGCAAGTAGACCGATTCATTAAAAGTCGTGTACGTTTATTTGTGGAGTTCTACTGTTTCTAGGTCGTGGTCTGCATAACATAAGCATTTTAGACTGACCTATAGATCATGACATCTGCTGTTATACCCAACAATGTAGTTTAGTATGTAGGTACCTACCTAACTGAATATTATATTTTATGACATTTTTACTTTGCTAGTACAATGCAAGATGATCATAAATTATTTTATTTCATATTATATTTCTTGGACAAACTTATTTGGGACACCTGAAAAAAGTCTTCAGACGACCCGGTTATGTATATTTATCAGTGTCGATCAATATCTAAAGCGGTTGCGTGTCAACACAGCTAATCTCATAAACGGCCTATTTTCCGGAGCGCAATATGAGCGCTACACGCCGTCACGCGGCGCTGTCACGCACACGTTGCGTCCAAATGCTGACTCATCACCACAGCACACTTCGGAAAACGAACGGAGCTCAATTCAAACACCGTAAATAAAACATGTTGCCTGTCTCCCTTCGAAATATTCGCGTTATTGAGTTACGAAGTCCCCGAAGCGTTTTGCCGCCAAAACAACGTACATTTTGCCCCCCGGCGTGCGTAAAAACATCCACAGAAATTCTACTTGCGAGTGACAGAGAACGACCTCGTAGGATGGAAAGGGACGGACACTTTAATATTTTATCAAGCATCTTCTCATCAGGAAATTACTCGCTAAGGTAATTTCTACCTTACTGCAGCATTATAAAGCTCAACATTGCCCGTGAAGTTTCCGGATTGCGTGTGTGCCCTTACGTCGGTGAAAGGAAATTACAACCACACCCACGTATAATGTTGCCGCAATAAAAAACGTGTGAGAAGAAATAATGAGCGGTTAGTGGCGAGAGTCCCGAGCGGCGATTTCATCTTTTTACCTTCATCCTCTAATTGATTAAAGGGAATCGTCGTTTAAGACCGTCGTTAAAATTGTGCCGAGGAGTTAATGAATGATGGATGAAGCGGTGAGTCCCGCAAATCTGATTACAAATTCAAATGATAGATGTAGATGAGTTGTCGGCCGCCGGCGGTTGATATATGTGAATGGGGGCACCGTGATCGTGCATCGAAACCAACGCGATTGTACCGATTGTCATTCTAAAACATTTCACTGCTTTGTTACTGAAGAGTGAAGTCTTTCACAGGCCTTTGTGCTGCGGCCAATGTGGCATTTATATCAATACGCGCGTTTAATGTTATTGTCCATTCTATGCTTTTGCTTTCAAATAACATGCATTATTTCTAACAAGGTCTTTGTTGGTGTTTATGCTTCTGCGACTTTGAATAATGTGACTCTGAATATGCTAGTTAGTACCTAGCAATCAGCGTTTCCCGATGAAAGCGGTGCACCTCCTCTTTCTAATGTTTGTTACACAACATGACTATTTACGGTCGCCAATGCGCGAGTAGTAGGTACCCACTGTAGCTATTATAAAACATAGTCGTAGGCCTAAACCTGGTATACCTACCCTATCCTGCCAGTCGAAGCAACGGCTTCAGAGTCTATGAGTGCATTCGACTTGAACTCGTAAACGTTACTTACAAGAGTAAACACTTGTCCAAGGACAAGTCGTGATGTGCTCTTCTCATGCATCTTCTGCATCCGATAGTACCTATACTTGTAAGCCATGTACCTTAATCAAATTCCGGTGGCGGCGTCGTTCAACTTACGAGAGCCGTGAATATAGTGAGCAAAAGATGAGTGTTAAGTAGGTATACGTCTTCTACTTAGTAGACATATTTTATTATTTTAAATTCATAAAGAACATGCCAGGGGTGTCCTCTGTATTGTGTGACTGTGCTTGAGCCACGAAAGAGTGGGCCCATGTCCTAACGCGAAGTAATTCCGACCGCACGACGAATCCCGTACAGATTTTATTTTCTTCGAAGGAACTTTAATGAAATCCCTATTCTTTGGTACATTAACATATTAAAAATCAAAGATTAAAAGAGAGTACCTAGGTCGAGAAATCACGAAAGATAAATGTTGTTATAGAGAAAACGCTTTAGGAAAATGAATATACCTACCTGGCAAGGCAGTGATGCCCGCCAAAGTGACAGCAGAAAAGAAATGGAAGAGGTCAAGAATTCCGTATTACGAGGACATGAGGTCTCAAGAATATCCTTTCTGAGTCCCACCTGGTTCCTGGGGCACATAAACTGATATGACAAAACACCGTGCGGACTTAAACAGTTCGAATCCGACTTACACGACTCATCGTTAGCAACGTTGAGGTGGAAGTAGATGCGGTATCCGCGTGTAAAATATAAGAAACAGTAAAATACCGGTTAAATAATTAAATTCAAACCTACCTCTGCAATAAGTATCTACCTATCTATAAAAAATATCTTGATTGTTCAGGGACAATAGGATCTGACTGTTCTTATTCAGCACAGTTTAGATACTATGTATTTTTTTTTTTTAATACCACTTAGGTGGCAGACAAGCACACGGCCCACCTGATGGGAAGCGGTCACCGTGGCCTAGGGACGCGTGCAACACCAGGGACATCACACTCGCGCTGCCGACCCCGCAAAAACCTTCTAATGCCCTTCTTGAAGAACCCCATATTGTAGTCGCTAGGGAAAACCACGGCAGGGAGATCATTCCACAGCCTAAGCGTGCGTGGAATAAAATTTCTTTCAAACCTTACAGTGCGCACTGTAGGCGGATGCAATGTGTGAGGATGAATTCCCTGCCTGTGGCGAGCGGTGCGATGATAAAAAGTGGCCGTGGGCATCATGTCGAACAATTCATCTGAACACATACCATTATATAGGCGGTAGAAGACGCACAGTGAGGCGAAATCTCTCCTCAGGCTAAGCGGCTCCACACCGCCTAAAAGTATGGGATCGTCGACTATCCGCAGCGCACGTCTTTGTACCGACTCGAAGGGGTCAAGCTGGTATGCAGGTGCCCCGGCAAAAAGGTGACAGCAGTACTCCATGTGGGGCCGGACTTGTGACTTATAAAGAATAAGTCTATGCCCCGCAGTGAAGTACTGCTTCGCCCTGTTGAGCACTCCAAGTTTCTTAGATGCCAACTTGACCTTGTCTTCGAGGTGATTACGGTACTGGACGTCATGTATAGAAAACAACGATTTTGAGCACCTACGCATCTGCTCAGCTTTCCGCGTACCTATACCTGTTCAGTATTCCCGGCAAACTGTTATAAAATGAAAACAAATGTGTTTTTATCCTTCTAATGCTAAAGTTAGAGCTCAGTGCTGTTCCACCGCAAAAACTACTGTTCCGGCACGTTCATGGCTGTATGCGTCTCAACTTGTCGACAAGAAGTCGGGAAACCGTTCACGTTCAGTGCCGATAGAGATAGTCATCTATACAAAATTTCGTCAGATTCGGTAACGATACGCGTGAAAGTGTGTATATCTACCCCTATTTCATCCCAAATCAAATCAAAGGCACCTACAGTTGAAACTTAATTGTTCTCGAGACGCACCAAGAGCTGCGCTACATTTCACACATTAAAAGAAATATAAACAAAGAAGAAGTTGATAACGGCTTCAATTTCTTTTACCATTCGATCCCCTTTTACCATTATCGTGGAAAGTATTCTGATGAGCTCTTTCAATTCTCTCCTCTCCTATATCTACAGAACAACACGTGCAAGGCTGAGGTACACTGCTTGTACCCTTATACCAACGTATAAGGGTACAACCAGTAAATAATTGCATCAAGAACCAAGCGGTTCGAAGCCTCTTTTCTTTGCCGCACCATAACGACTTGGAATTCTTTACCAGCGCACGTGTCTTCCTACCTCCTACAGTCCCGAGACCTTAAAACGGGGCGTGAAAAAGCATTTGGTGAGGCCGGCAAGTTGAGCGCCACCATTGTTGCATTATTGGTGTATGCAACGGTAACCTAACCTTTACCTCTCCATAAGGCGAGGTGAAGCCATATTGACAGGTCCAATATAGAAAAAACCCCACGACAATCATACGTTGCAGGATGTTATGATGTCAATGGGGACTCTAGGCACCAACCTGTCCTGACAATGTTATGTGTAGATAGTAAATATATACCTACATTACATATAGTTGACACCTTATCCATTGTTTACGGGGGAACCATTACTCATCCCTAACACAGACAATGCAAGTAGGTACCTATTCATTATAACATTTCCAATGTTCCGGCTTTTTTAGTTAAGTATACGAGTATGAAATCGCATGCTGATTACCAATACGATAAAGCTCACCATCAGATACAATTTTGCATCGGTCTTTTTTATTGCCTAACAAATTACTGCAACAAGCCATCAATTGATCAATTAGGGCCACGGCTGAGTAACTAATTGTTTGCAATTAATACATTTTGTTCGCAAATATCGACAATTTTAATGTGGAAATCATTCGGTGTATCGTTTCTACAAACGAGAAAAAGTTGTTAAAAATTGTGAACAGAAATAGTTAACGACTCATGGGCTTCGTGAAAATTCGCGTATTCAATCAAATGGTACTTAATGGTAAATTGACGTTTAGTCATCGCACATTACCTATTACAGCGTTAGTCACGGATGTATCTCAAGCTTGCACTTTGGAATCTCTTGATTAACTTTATCTTTACGGGAACGACTGCCGTCTTACCTCCCAAGCCTTAGAGAAGAGCTTCCGCCAGCGCTTCGTCCATTTATCAGCTACTGTAACCGCTGCCAGTTCAGGTTAGCTTTACCTGAAATACCCTTAGATTCCAAAAAAAATAATAAGTAGGTAAGCTTATCAAAAGTGACGTGAACTCGGTAATATAGAGACACCTTCTTTTCGCTTAATAAATTCGCTATACTTAGAAGTAATATAGGTACTTACCTAAATTGTTATGACATAACTATCGATAATAATTTATGTAGGAACATTTATTTTGCATTGATGAGGACTTGATGAAAACAATATTTGGTGTATTTAAGTCAAATATAGGTAACGTTTCTTTCTAAAACCTAACTCAGGTAACCTAGAGACCCTTTTTTGCATTGATGAAGTCACTATTTGATGCTTATGACTCAAATGTAGCGTTTCTTACTAAAATCACGCGTAAATCAGATAATGTGATGTAATGAGACACTTATTTTGTATTGATGAAGTCATAGACCAGTGCCGATAGTATTTGAGACAAAAAAAATTTATAGTAGGATGAAACCTGTTGTAAAAGGAAGAGAATATAATAAAAATTATAGGAAAAATAAATTACGGGCGATCTGAGGTCGGGAAGTGGGGAGGGGGGTGAGTTTTAAGGGTAAAAACGGTTTATCTCGATTTCCGGCAAAACTACAAGTCCTATGGAAAAAAGTTAAATGACAAAGTTGTAGGTAATAAAGAGACCTACAACTTTTGTGTTTACACTATTTTCACATAACCTCAAAATGTATGTGAAAAATTCAAATAATCAAGTTTTTGGTTTTTTATTTTTATCTAAGCTGATATTTTGACGTGAGAATTTTCGATTGAAAATCGGGGTGTTTTTTCGATATTTAGTCAAAATAAGCTGTAAAAAAGAATATTTCAAATCAAAAAAATTACAGAGTCTTTGGGACATAAAAAGCTAAGTTTTCACCAAATTTCGTGGAAAACAAATTTGTTTTGCTTAAGATAAAAATAAAAAACCAAAAACTTGATTATTTGAATTTTTCACATACATTTTGAGGTTATGTGAAAATAGTGTAAACACAAAAGTTGTAGGTCTCTTTATTACCTACAACTTTGTCATTTAACTTTTTTCCATAGGACTTGTAGTTTTGCCGGAAATCGAGATAAACCGTTTTTACCCTTAAAACTCACCCCCCTCCCCACTTCCCGACCTCAGATCGCCCGTAATTTATTTTTCCTATAATTTTTATTATATTCTCTTCCTTTTACAACAGGTTTCATCCTACTATAAATTTCTTTTACTTTTTACCATTTTCATAGCTATCGGCACTGGTCTATCACTATTTGATGTTTATGACTCAAATACGTTTCTTCCTAAAATCAAGCATAGCTCCGGTCAACTTATTTTACTTCTTATTTAACGTCACTATTGCATTGTCAAGATTTGAATATTAAACATAAACTCAACATGCGTATTTCGGTAATATAGAGACACCTGTTTTCTTCCAAACTCATAGCACGCAAAACTTGATGTCCGAAAGTCAGCTTCGAGCCACAAACTGAAAAAACCGATAATAAAATAATTCCTACTGTCTATTTATTTCTACTGTCATTGCTTAGATAAGTATTTTGAAATCAGTTTTATCTCTTTTCTAATTGAACCTTATAAAATAGATACATAAGTAGGTAGGGTACTGGCACCAGTAGTCAGCCTTTTAGTGGAAAGTCTGACTTCAAACTCGTATAAGAAAATATTAGAAAGATTAAATTGGAAATCTCTTGTATAAATTGCGTTACACATTTATTAAACTTTATTACAAAATTAACAAAAATTACAAAATTATCCTTTAATAATATGAAAAGCACGTTTTAACAAAATAAGGCACTTTTCACCAGTGCTCAGCCGCCAAAATCCAGTAATCAGCCACACTGCCACCAGTGGTCAGCCTCTCTTGAGATCAATCAAATATATAACTTATACCTACATAAATCAATCTGTAAATTCTTCAGTAATTAAAAAGTTTCAGTATTTAAATAGTTTTCAAGTTTTTTTTTCACTTCTAAAAGTTTCTCGGCGATTAACAATTTTTTGCAGAAGCTTGAGCATAATGTAGGTGTATGTATGTATGCAGGAGCTCCTGAAACAGAAACCTGTAAGGAAAACAATTCCTTACAGGTTTCTGTTTCAGGAGATTAAGTATGTTCTGTGAATTTTAATTTTATTTTATTTTATTTCCACAAAATCAAGGCCAGTCTTCTCTGCTTCTTCAGTTATGTCATTCAAATCTTCCAATTTCCTTTTCCTTGTTTCTTTTTTTCCTTTTTACCTTTTACTCTCAATTTCTGACTAGAATTATCATTTTTCTTCTTTGTAGTCTCCTTCACTTTACTAGTTTATGATTTAGAGCTGTTTTGTTTTCTTTTTTACTTTCTTCTTTAAAATTTTTGGCCTCTGTAACTTTCTTTCCTGAATAGCAGTTAATCAAGTGAATGGGGCGCTGCATAATTTTATGAGCAGTCAGATCGTGTCTAAAAAGGCACGTCTCACTGTACATAGAGGAGTTCTCGTTTCCAAACTTATATAAGGTAGTGAATGTTGGGTATGGCAGAAGAAGCATGAAAGTAGATTGAATGCTGTGGAAATAAGAAGTCTGAGAAGCATAGTTGGAGTAAAGTTGATAATCCGAATGTGTAACAGTGGGATAAGGGAACGTTGCGGTATGGTTGAAGATGTAGTGACCAAGACAGAGAAAGGATGGAAGAAGATTGACGAAACATATATATGAGGTGAGGGTGAATGGACAACCAGGTAAAGGTCGACCTAGGCGTACATATTCTAATCAGATCCAGGAAGTTTTGGAAAAAGGTCAGGTCAAGAGTACCAGCAACCGGCGTGCGTGTATGAAAACAATTATAAAAGTTGAAGAAGCGAAAGGAGTATGCAAGATCGTAGCAAGTGGACAGATGTTGTCTGGTCCAATGGTTTCCCAGAGCCAACATCTGTCCACTGGGAAAAAGGCGTGATTTGTATGTATGTATGTTTAAAATAGCCTTAAAAAAGAAACTACATAAGGAAACAATTTAAATATAGGGACGACTGAGCACTGGGTATACTTTCCCCAGTACTCAGCCATGTAACCAACTTCAACTGTTTAAGTGGCCGACTATTGGGTTTTTCACAAAACCGTTATGGTATGGGTATACTAGATTAAAGGATGAACTCTGAACTTTAAAATGATACTAAATATAACTCTAAATAAAAAAACAGCGTTAAAACCAGTACTCAGCCAGGGTGGCTGGGTACTAGATAATGTATATACAAAAGGGACCCAGTATTCGGCCGCCTCATTATTACTAATTCTTAAGAAGAACACGATACTTTTTCATTGATTATGATGCCAAAACTATTAATTAATGGAAATGTTAATACAAAGTGCCTTAAAACTGACAAAAAAAGGAAAAATAATAACGTTTTTGCGAACGCTTCCACTAACAAAAAAATGGCGCGCGCGCCGCGTATCGCCTCGTCAGCAGACGACGTCGAAAAAACTATTATTTAAAATACTTCGCAGCCACTTAGCTAATATGTTTGGATTTGAATCGACTAATGAGGAGTCACAGAACCAATTTAAAGTAATTCTATAGGTTAGTTTCTATTAGAATGCTATTTCTATTGGTTTTGAACCGAAAAAGGCTGAGTACTGGTGCGGGGCTGACTACTAGTGTCAGTACCCTACAAGGATGCGTACAATCATGCGCTGACGACAGTCTGCTGTGAGGATCTGTATTTAACGATGACGCCAATATCGCAATGACTGACGAAGGATAACTAATCATGACCGTCACGACCTCCAGCGTCTTCCGACGGTCTGACGCATACCTACTTAGGCCTCATACGCATTGTCCGGTTAGCCGGAGTGCGGACAGACGTCCGGTTAACCGCAATCAAAAATATATACGCAAAAGTATTTTTTATTCGCACTGTGATGCGGCTGCCGCCCAACCGCTCCGGTCGCTCGGAGCGCTGCGGCCCGACTGACGGCTATCCGGACGGTCGCTGTACGCACTACGCGGATGCACTGCGGTTTGCTAGTTTACGGTTGCTCGCCATTGAAGGTGCACGTATTAACGTTTATCCGCACTGTCCGGTTGCAGTTGCGGCTAGCCGCCACCCGGTTAACCGCAGCTGCAACCGCATCCTGCGGCTAGCCGGACGGCTGTTCGTACTCCGGCTAACCGGACAATGCGTATGAGGCCTTACTTAGACCGTATGCTTGAAGACTATTTTAATACAAGTGCCCAGCTCTCCCCCTTTCCCTTTAGGGTAGGCAGCGCGTGTGTAGGGTTACCATTTCGGAATTTCATAAGTCCTGACAAAAAGCCGGACATTTCGATAAAAGTCCGGACACTTCGTTGCAGTTTGTGCAGCTCCACGAGGGGGGGGGGGGGGGGGGGTGGTAGGATGCGGGATCAGGTGGCATACAATAACAATAACATGATAAGATCAAGTAGTCTTATTTTAACAGGGTACCAGGTAATCGAAGATAATCGCTGTTATTACTTACTAAAAACTGTGACAGTGATCACAGTGAAGTACAATTGATCCTAATGTACTACCCGTTCACGCTAAGTTTGCCGCTCTCAACTGTCACGCGTTTAGCGTTGTCTCACTCACATGCCTCTAGTTCCAGTGAGAAAACGCTATACCGACATCATTTGACAGCGACAAAGTTAGCGCGAACGAGTAGTAACAAACCGTCCAATAACATCGCATCGGCCGGCTTCGCCGTCGACGGCCGGAGCGGCCGGCCGTCCAATGCTACAACGATAAGCCGAAGGATCGCACGCATGACGCACTGATTTTTAGGATAATAGGGACGCCGACGCGTGCTTCTTTTATTTAAAGTTACTTGCTTGCATGTTTGATAAACAATTTTTACTGCATGTGTTTTCAATCTAAAATGGCTTCAACTAGTAAGCGATTATGCACATACACGGACATTCTACAATCCAAATTCCCATTTTTAAAAGAAGGAAGAAATTTAAATGAAGCGAAGTGTACAATTTGTGACTGTTACGTCTCAATCAAACACAAAGGGGCGGCAGATATTGAGAAACATGTTAAAACTGAAAAACACTTGAAAATGAGCAGATGTGCTCCAAATATACTCAAAATTGACTCAATATTTCAGCCTAAAAGTAAAACGATTGCTGTTAAACAGTCAGCGGCAGAAGTTACCCTTGCGTTTCATACCGTGAAACACCATCAATCGTACAAGTCGATGGACTGCACTGGAGGCTTATTAAAAGTTATGTTTACTGACTCAAACGTGGCTAGTTCTGTTTCGTGTGCTCGGACAAAAACTGAAGCGCTTGTGAATAATGTCATAGCACCATGGGTCATCCAACATATACATACATCTGTTAAAAACGTGAGTTACGTAGGTGTGTCGACCGACGCCAGTAACCACGGTGCTGAAAAAATGTTTCCGATCTTAATTCAGTTCTTTGATTGGCAAGAAGGGATTCAGTCAAAACTTCTAGAAGTTTTAAGCACACCAAATGAAACAGCCGAGACCGTTTCAGGAATAATAAAAACAACTCTCGAGAAATATGATTTACTGGCTAAATGCGTATCTTTCACAGGAGATAACGCCAATGTGAACTTTGGTGGCGTCAATCGTTTACCAGGTCAGAATGTATGGTCTAAGTTAAAAAGCCTCTTAGAAAAAGACCTAGTAGGCGTCGGATGTCCAGCACATATACTTCATAATTGTGTCCAACATGGAACGGATATTTTGAAAATAGATTTAGAATCCGTAATTATGAAAATTTTTAACTATTTTTCAGTTTATACTGTCCGCACTGAAGCGCTAAAGGAAATTTGTGATTACATTGACATTAATTACCATAAATTACTCTACCACAGCAAAACAAGGTGGTTGAGCTTATTTCCGGCGATAGAAAGGATTCTTCAGATGTACGAACCTCTAAAACAATATTTTGCTACAGCTGGAGCTGTCCCTATAACAATCGAGAGGTTTTTAGATAATGAATTAAGTGAAGTATATCTATTTATGGTGCATTCACTTATGTCAATTTTTCAACCACGAATCCTGGAGATAGAGACAGAAAGTAATTCAATATTAGATGTTGCCAGAATACTGCGTGATACTCAAGAATTGCTATGCTCTCGCGCAAATGCTAATTTTCTACCGCTAAAAGTACGAGAATTGCTTGGTCAATGCACCCCAGAAAATCAACAGGCCTTTCGAGAAGACGTGAAAATTATGTACAGAACTTGTATCCAGTATCTTGATAAATGGACGACACCATTATCTGATTTTAAAGTGTTTGCCTGGATCGAGTTAAAAAAGAACGAACTGATTGACTTTGAAAAGCTCGTGGATTCAGTTGTATATATGAAAGGCAAAGCAGTTGTTGTCGATGATACAAAACTGTTCGATGAAATAACTGCCGTCAATTCATTTTTATCCCAACAAAACGATGCGTTTTTCAATATGATGCTCCACAAAAGATGGGTTACAATTTTTAAAACCTTCACAATCGCCAGACTGCCCGTTTTATTGACTATTTGCGAATTTATTTTCGCTATCCAGGCTCAAAATGCAAATGTGGAAAGAGTGTTTTCTTTGATGGGAGCACAATGGACCAAGGAGCGAAACAGATTATCTGTGACCTCAGTTAGATCAATGCTCATGATACAATACAACTTTAAACATACAAGCTGTGAAGAATTTTATAAAAAAACTTTAGATGAACATGAATTACTCCGTAAAGTGTCGAGCGTTGAAAAATATAAATAATCATGAATACAATTGCCGAAAATTTAAAAGAAGAACAATTTTGAAATTGATTTGATTTGATGTGAAGAAAGTACGTGTTCATTGAGAACATGCACATAGGCCCCATACTACGAGTATGAGCTCTTATAGCAATTCAAATGCGATGCAGTTCACTCAGAAGAACTATAAGAAAGTACCTATTTTATGTTTAAACTGTGTAGTTGATTGATCTCTTGTTGAATGTTGAAGATTTTAAATTTTGTTATAAATAAGAAATTAATAAATGATTAAAGACTTATTTTAGATAACTTAATATGTAGTTTTGTTATTCATATACCATCTAATTTAAAAAAGTCCGGACGGGTGCCCAAAAGTCCGGACGAGTGCCCAAAAGTCCGGACATGTCCGGATTAATCCGGACGGATGGTAACCCTACGCGTGTGTGACACCCTTAGTGTTGCACACGTTCATAGGCCACGGTGACCGCTTCCCATCAGGTGGGCCGTGTGCTTGTCTGCCTACCTACGTAGTATTAAAAAAAAAAGTGGGGGGTATGTCTTGTCCGTATGTTGTGCGCGTTCGTGATAAATGCTTCTTGTGTTACTTGTGGGTATATAGAGCCCCAGAAAGGTTCTCGAAGCCAAGCCAACCTCAGCTGCAAACCGATGTGCTTGTAGATTAAAGGGCGAAACGAGGCTTTACCTTCGAGGTTGGGAGGTAAATAAATAAATAAATACTCTAGCTAGGACATTCTACACAGCGCTCTTTAGACCCAAACTTAACATAGTTTAACTAGCTTGTGTTATGGCTTCTAGAATGCGGATGAACATACTTATATAGGTACTTTTTTTACTCACATACTTATTATCCTACATAGAAACAACTAGATCAATGTAAATAGACATATTCATGCATACAAATATTTCCACTGAGCTGGAATCGAACCCGCGCCTCAGTCGTAACAGTCGAATGTAGGTAGGTACTACCGCTACGCCGCCGCCGAGGTCGGGGAGTAGAAGGTACTATAAAACCGCATTAGCCAAATTCAAAGGCGGACAAATGTGGACCCCGGGTTAGGAGGTGAGAGCCTCGGATGCAATCGGACACCACACTGCGATGATGGTGGACGTACCCATGTTAATAAGGTTATTTTAATATAGGTATTTCGGCTCAAAGGATACCAACAGTTTCTCTACTGAGCGTGGCTAAAATGGTGTCGTTTCGCAACGAAGAACGGTGTGTAGTACCTACATTAAAGACATTTATTTATACCAAACGCGATCTAGACTTTTAGATGTAAGTATCTTTTGTCATTTATTTCAAAACTAGCTGTTGCCCGTGGCGCCTTGGCCCGTGTGCATATCCGTCCCATAACAACGAAACGTCATTTAGAAATCTGTTAAATTTTCTTCTTCATCCAAGCACCAAACTTATTAGGTAGATACTTTAGAATCCGGAATCTACTCTCTCTTAATCCTCTTTTCAGTGATTTGATTAATTTGGTTTTCATGAAAGTGATTGCCGCGCAACCCCGAGGGGACCGCTATGACAGTCTCTTCCGTCAACCTGCAAGTGTACCAATTTGCTGGTTAGATTGGTATGAGCCTCAAAAACCATACACTCCTAGAACAGCTACCTACATTGAAATAAACTTAAGTAGGTACCTAATTCAGTGAGTTAGAAACATCGATGAACCTTTACTACGTAAAGAGACAAGATGCAGGAAATAGTGAATAAAAGTTACAAGGCAGAGTATTCTGATATGACTGTCGTTGATCAAGGAAATCGGAATACCTACATCAATCATAATGTACAGTCAAACGGGGTGAATAGGGATAAAATAGTCAGTTAAATTTTGCAGTTATTATCCTCCCATAGATGCGAAACTATAAACCACTTCCACGTCACAATGAAGAGAATCATCGAATATCCGGTTAAATACTTACTTGAGAATTTTTAAAAGAAAATATTTAACAAATTCTAATGAACTATCTATCCCTATTCACCCCTTCATCCCTATTCACCCCGTTTCACTAGATATAAACGTCACATAGGTGATGTGATCTGAAGCATCCTAAAGGTGATCGTATCTGTGGGACAGAATGGAACCCTGGCTCTACTCTACGAGTAGCTAAATACCGAGCTAATTTGTGTTTCATTGCACATATTTTGAAGAATTCTTATACCTACCGCTAAATGCCTTTACTTAATTGCTTTTTAACAACCTATCGGACAAACCATTTGTTCCCACTTGTTAGCCATGCAATAAGCGAACTGTGGAATAAAACTAATTGTTGCTGTCCATATCAGGTGACAAGTACAAGCATTTGCCCTCTATATCGACAACAATAATTATGAGAAACTGTTCCTATTGTCTGTTGGAATACCTAATAGTGAACTATTAAACAATTATGTCACCACTAAACTAATTACTAACATGGTACATCTGATTTATCTCTAAATTATTATAGATTAAAGTATAATTGGTTTACCACTGCACGTTATAGGTCATTCCACAAAAAGTTGTTTTTCCATATTTGTCAAAGTATGTGTGCCTCATTAGCGGTACGCATTACTCGTACGCATTTTTGCGTCCAACGGTAACGTAACAACTCTTAGCAAAAACATCAGCTCTAAAAATACTCCGCAATCGAATCGCACTGCGCAACTGTCCAAGTTAGGCCCGCCGCTGGCACCGAAACGTGGAATAGTCCTACGCACACATCAACGTTTCTTCTGTGGATGTTTGCCGTCCATACAAGCGGTTTATAAAGGCCGGAGTGTGCGTGTACGTGTTTTCGAATCATTTTACAAGGGTGTGCGTGCGTTGTAAAACGTTTTTTCTACGTGTGCGTTCGTTTTCGAACGTTTGATACGTCCGAATGAGGTTATCGTCTCATGTGTGTGTTAGTTAGAGAGAACTCTTGTATGTGTTGGTTCCGTTTTATTCGTTTTGATAATTTCGTGGCGCTATTATGCCGAAAGGGTCAAGTGCGTGAATGCTCGGCTTTATAAAGACGTCCGTAGATGACGTGGGAACTCGCCGGAGAGAACTTAATCCCTCCTTTTTGACATCAATGTCTATTGTATTAAGAAATATTTATATTTCTGATGTCTTGTGTTTCGTTGTTATTTATTCGATGATTGATACTCACTACGACTCCGTGTAGGATGAATATATATCGAGTTTTGTGTCATATGTAGGTACTCTGTAGATAATTGAAAGTCATTTTAACAAAAATCCAGCTTTTGTTAAGTACTTTGTCCAATCTTTTTTAAGGTTTAGTACCTGCCTCACAAGTATAAAGGAACCTTATAGTATCACTTTATTATCCGTCAGTCTGTCTATCTGTCCGTCTATCAAGAACCGTCCAACGACATCTAGAGATGTCACAACTAGAAAAATGCTCTTTCTTAATGAGACACAAATACGCCGCCCTGACGACAGGACTTACTTAATGCTCTACCCCGATTACATTGTCAATACAGTTCCGTTTACAGGGATAAATGATCTTTGTTAAGGTGGATGTTCATTTTCATTATCTGCACTGCCCATAGGATCTATCTCTTTGCCGTTCTTTGGCTACACATAAATATTATGTTGTGCTTCTATTATTTATATGGGGTATGATAGGTATGCATGTAACACTACAATCACTCTACATCCAAAGTCAAAGTCAAAGTCAAAGTCAAAAATCATTTATTCTGTATAGACCATTTTAAGCGGCACTTACAAAACGTCAAATTATAAATATTTAAAACTAGAAGTAAATGGACCACCGGTTCGAAAAACCCAGTGGCCCGAGTGTCCCCACGTGGCCACAAAGTTCCACAAAATTCCACAGTGGAATTGACTTCTATGTTTACGTAACTATACCTGTAGGTATTTACTGTGTGTTTGTATCAAGTACCTAGTGAGTGAATAGGTTCCTTCTGGGCAAGCATGATTCATCTTAGACCACACCACTTACCACCAGGTTAGATGGTTAGATAGAGGTCAAACGTAAACCTATCTTCAATAACAAAATGGAAGCAAATCTACAATCGATCCCCAAGAAAGGAATAGAACCTCAGTTCTGTACAAATTGTACGAACATAATTATACCAGCCTCGACAATGTAGGTACCTAACTTCAAGCCCAAACGTCAGGATATAAGAAGTCTATCACAGAATTGCTCCTTTCTAAGCTCTTTTGGCCTAACTCCTGGATTGTGCAATTAGGTACCTAAGTAGCTAATTTTGTGATTCACTGCGGGAACGCCGTACGCCGCTGAGCTTCAAAAAGGGCTCGCCTTCGTGAAGCTCAGCCCACAGAACTTGCAGTTACTGACATTCCTTAGAGGTCCATGATATCACCCGCTCTCTTCTGTATTGCAATGTAATTCACCGGCAACATCCATTGCTTTGCAGTTGACAGCACTTGGCATGTGTGGTTTCACGGAACCCTAAGCTAAGGAAAAAAGCGGCAGTTTGTCACGGATCTCAAATAGGTATCAACTACCGTCGCGTAATTCCTACTACACAAATTGAATTAATAATGCGAAATAAGCATTACATCATCCATCTTCAGTTTTTTTATCAATGAATATGAGTCATTGTTTTATGTCCGCTAGGTACATTTAAGTGCAAGTCACGGGAAAAACCAAAGCCGGTTTCGGCTATCCCTCTGTTTAGTGTAGGTACATCAAAGACAATATCTATCGTTTTTAAAATAGTGATGACATCTATTAAATTTTGTCATGCGGGAATCCCGGCGGATGGCGCTGAGTCAGTGGAGGCGGTTAAATTGGTAAAACCGCACGCCAAGACGACAACGAACCCGGCGTTTAAGGTGAACCAAAAGGCATTTCCCTCGCACCCTATACAATTCTCCATGACTTCCACCCCCCCCCCCCCCCCCCCCGTCGGCCACAAGTCTCGGGTCTTAATTACCGGGGTGTAAGGTTACGGTAAATCCGCCACTGCTCGCACCTCGGCTGACGTGGTTCTTTCTTAAACCAGAGGGGACTTCTAGAAGCTGGAGATGCCCAAATGCGAAGCAGAGGCCCTCTCTGGTTTGAAAAAGAAATACGGTGTCCCCATCTTGCCGCCGAGAAAGGGAGGAAATAGTAAAGACCCTGACATAGATACTTAGGTAAGAGTATCAACAACCCGAGAACTACCAAAACTTCGAACTATGAATAAGTATGATATCTTAAATATGCTAGAGTATTTTTACAAATAAAACGAGATTCGACACAGCGTGTCTGACGGTTAGGTTAAACAACACAAATTTATATTATTTTATCGATAGGTAGATAGATTTATAGCTCTTGGAGACGCCTCGGGTTATGGAGGCTTAGGCACTTGCCGAACATGGTGAATAGAAAAGGTGTGAACACGTGAACCAGTGAACGGCCGAAGATGAAGAATAAATACTAAAGTTCGAATACCGCTCAGTACAAATATTTGTATGTATGAATATTATATATTCATGCGTGTGTGAATGTTGTGTAGGTATAATCTGCAGATAACAACGAGCGACATCTCATAACAACACCTCTGGTATTGCAAGCGCTCATAAGTCATCGATATCCGCTGGCCATTGGGTGGGCCATAGGCACCTATGCTTATTTGCTTAAAATTTGACAGATTTTAATAACTTAAAATCTGTGAAGATTCTACACTTTAGAACTAGTTAGTTTAAAACTACAAAAAACTTACTTAAAATTTGTCAAATTTCCTCGAAATATTCCAATGCACTTATGCGGGACGCGTGCGTGTGCGCACCTCGTTAGCAAGATCCTGCTCTACAAACAACCTGTCTACGAACAACGTCGTGGCTATTCCACATAGTTGACAGTTACCTGCACTTGTCCGGATGACTGTTGACCGTAGTCTGGATGGTTCATGAGAAAAATTGTGATGCGTATGATGTAGGTTGCTGTTAGCCTCCGACACTTTGAGGATCCTTAGGTAGGTGCCTACCTACCTACTTGTTAGGCATACTTCGCTAACCGGCCCGGGTCATCCGGAGTACGATGGAAAGGCCTTTTGGGTCACCTTATACCCTGGCGCTCGAGGACCTGGCCGGCCTGCGGTTTTATTCGGTTCAAGACCGACAGAACCACTGGCCGTGGGGTGGTTTCAGCAAAAATCTTTATTTTTTCGTTTTCCTGCGCGTACATAACTCAGTATTTCATTTTTATATTAAGTACCATGCAATCTGGTAAAATATCAGTTGAAAGAAGAAGAAGAAGAAGAAAATTAAGGAAAGGCACCATAGCAGGTAAACGATATTAAGTAAGTACCTAATTAAGTGAGAAATATTGACAGAAAAACTACTTAGTTAATAATTATACTTAAGTGACTCTATGAGTTTTTAACGCTAATTTAGACATAAATATCCGCACTTAACGCAGCCGAGCGATAACTAATTAATTAGCATCACATCATAAAAACTACAACCATTTAAAAAACCTCAAGTAAGTACACATTAACCGTCTAATTAACTCCGAAATTTCTATATAAAAGAACTACCTGCGTGCGGTGAAGCATAGAAAATGATAGTGCGTGGTGCGTGGCTTGCACATGTCCGACATATGGCATCACGCCGAGACGTTGCCAATCGACCGTTTATGATAAGGCTTTGTGCTAACACTCACTATTGTCTTCGCCACCCATTGTTAATAAATAACTTTCTCACAAATGAGTCTTTTTATGGCAATTACTGCGTCATTTTGTGGCAATTGACGGCTGAGGTTGATACCGAAGCGTACAAATCTTTGGGCTGTTTAGTTTTCTTTTATATTGTTTTTATATTTCTACGATAGCAAATAAGCTCATGATCTATTAAGATTACTAATTCGCATTGCAGCCCATCACAGAACAAAGAAAAATCCTTTTATTGTTCTGTGCAGCCCATAGAAGGTAAGCGAGAGAAATAAGAAAGAAATGAGCGATATTGTATCTACCTATTTCTACATAATTAAACTCTATATAGAAATACAATTTTACAATTGTTTCAAAGTCCTCTAAATAGACGTGGAATCTTAAATTGCTATACCCTGTTACCTAAACGGCAGAATAATATGTCAGGATAGAGCGGTTCTAATATTTTAAGATTCCTTCAATTCTAGGGAATTATGACCTTAAGAGGAGGAGAAAGAAATAGTAAATGATAGGTGAGCTCCATCCGAAAAAGACGAGCAAAACATACCTACTAGGTATATTTTGGCTTAACATAGATAGACATAAGTATGTACTTATGTCGATTTATGTTAAGTGCCTATTTATGTACTTGATCATAATTCCTTATCACTTCGCCATAAAATTGTTTTAAAAAGCTTCCATCGCGATTTATTTGGTTTAATTTATTCTTCTTCTTTTATCGTATCGATGGCATTTCTTTCTTTCAAGCTTTGTTTTTCCGGTGTGCTATTACTTATATTTTCTCAGAGGCACTCATGGCTTTTTCTTGTGCACATGTACCTACATGGGTATGCAGCACATGTTTACCTATTATTTCCACTGATCTCGACGTCACATTCGTTTTCAGCATTTTACACTCCATGGCAGCTGTAAAACAACTGAAATATCGAAATCAAAGGAAATACTAAAATCAAATCAAATAAACCACGATTTAATCCATTACAAATAAATAGTTTTATTTTAATGTGTAGCTTCATGCTTCACGGAAAATACCGAAGTAGGTACCTACCCACTTCGTAGTCAGACTGAAAAGCCAACCCAAACTGAAAAAGGCTCGGAGGATGATGATTGTAATGTTTAGCATTTGCCTAAACTCGAGGTATCAGTTCTGTTTATTTCATGGAAACGAGTTTGAAGGATGTATTCGGTGTACGGTTGTCAACAAGCACGACGCGTAGAATATTTTCGTGCCAGGTGATAGGCTTACTAATACAACATTTGTTCCCAATGCTGGCTACAGGGACGGAACATCGACGTTGAAAGGTGAACATAGCTGTTAAGATTAAGGAATGTATAGTTAATCGATCCGTAATCCCGCATGTTCGATTAAGTAAGTAGGTAGTACAATCGGTGGTACCTACAATGCTATTAGGTACAATGCTAATAATAAGTAATTTATAAAGAAAGTCAATTTGATTACCGTAATTAGTAATTAAATAAAATAAATGTGCCTAGTACCAAATTTAGGGAAAAAATAACAAGAATTTACTATTTACACCTTTCACCCAAACCGAAACGAAATTCTACTAACTTTTTAGGTAAATACGGGCACTTGAGCCTGCAGTTTATAAACTTTGGTCATCATCATCTTGGATACTGCTGTTATGTAACCGTCCAAAATAGGCAATCGAAAACGAACTTCGCAAGCAAAAGCTTTTAATCTCTCAAACCCTTGTTCAGTATGACTCCTAGGTACTGACTGTTCCCGGAAAAAGTCTGGCATAACAGTCTAACTAGATTATACAATAATGTTAAATACTTACCAGGCAAGCAGCATTCCCACAGCCGGCCGCGGCGCGCCGGCGCAATCAATATAGATTTTATTATAATATTAAGTGTTTTTCCACGGTCATTCGCTTACTAATCCTTGTTTTATCTCATTCAATTCAATATCTAGAGACATTATTTTTTGTATAAAAATGTTTTCGAAACTTGTTGGAAACAAGTTTACCTACCTAATTATAAATTCCAAGCCTCGCGACCAGGTTTTACGAACAGTATTTGAGATGAATCTTATTTAAAGCATAGATACGGTTCTATATTATCTTTATATTCTCAGCATGCCTGCAGATCTCCAAAGGTAGGGGTATACCTACCTCTACCTAACCGTTTAATCTGTAGTTGGCGAAAAGTGGGTACGTACACGATATACCTAATCATTATCTACACTTCACTAGCCAGATAGGTTCAATCATTGCTATATTCCAATTGATCATTCCTGTCTCCCAGGCAAGATTCCAGAATTTGTGCTACTAAATATAAAACCCGCTTTACACGACCCACAAATCGAACTCGTAATCATACGTAACCAGTCATAATAGGTGTTTAGGTAGCCCACCTATTCTAAGGTTAAGGAGAAGTCAAGCTATCGAGTCTATAGACGGGCTAAAGAAATCGGTTAGTGACAGCGTTATAGAGCCGGGTGTCGCTGGCAGCACTCACAGTAAATATTGGAAGTTAGCCAACGTGTGACCTAGACACAAGCAATTTTATAAGTAGGCTATCATTGTTCCGCGGAGGAGGTCACACGACAGCCATGCCAACATCTTTATTCTTTTTCGTCAACTCACATAATAAAAATGTCTCCCTAACTAGATACTTATTTTAAAAATGAATTCCTGTCTAAGTTCTTTGAAGTGACCTTTTTTCGCGTGGCAATCTCCACCCCCTGTTGGCCATCAGGGGTGGTTATGTCGTACTTGAACCGACTAGAAACGCACGCTGCGCCGTCTCGGGCCTTCAGAGCCTTCAGATGGGGCGAAAGATAATCCATAAGGCATTTCCCTCGCACCCCGGTTGACCCAAGGCCATCTACGGTTTTGAGATGGCCCCCACGGGAGAAATTGTAAAGTTGCCTTCTGGTTATTTTAGTTTTCTTCATTTTTTTTTAATATATGAGAACAGCATTCAATAATGTAAACTGTATGATGGTAAGAGGTTACAATAGCTGGTTGGTTGCAATATTACATTGTCAACATAGGTCTGTTCATTACACTAGTGAATACGTGGTCTTAAAGAGACACTCTCGTACCAATTTTGAGCAACATCGATGTTTATTCATACAGCGTACCTACAAGTCGCGCCGTCAGTATTAAGTACAAGACAATGGCGTGTTGGAGACAGGGGTCGCCATCCATCTTGGTTGTTCATTGTGACGTCACAGCGCCACACAGACGCACCGCCGAACCGAGCAACTCTCACAAACTCTCACGGCATGCGAACGCTCCATTAATTTTAAGTGAGTGAAAAAACCGACCGCGCTTGCCAATCTTTATTGTTTCATCTGCATGCTTTTTAAAATGAATGGTTATACATTTGCCTAACAGTTGATAAACCACGTGTTAAATGAATGGCTTCAGGGTCTAAATAACTATGGTGATTGGCGGATTTAACTTCTTAGGGAGAGAGGTACCTACTAACTAAACTAAATGCTTACTCCAAGTTAAAACAAAGATTTCGTCACGCCTATCTCCCATAGGGTCATTTCGCCGGTTCTCGACCGTTTAGTGGAGTTGTCAACTTCGGAACGAAAAATAAAATTGAATTAATATGAATTATTGATAGAGAATATTTTTGATACATAGTAAATATAGTCTATTTTCATTTAATATCATTTATCTTCCATTAAGATCATGCAATAATTTTACAGAAAATAATAAACCCAAAAATGCCGATTTCGCCAGTTCTCGACCAAAATTTCCAGTTCTCGACGTTATATTCGCCAGTTCTCGACTATTAGGTGAGATGGCAAATATGTGAAGTAAAAAATTAGTAATTATTAATTTGTAATCTAATGAAATCCGTATTTTGACAGAATTTAATATACATTATGTTATTACAATAAACTAATGTTAAATAATCATTATAAAGTTGATAACACGACTATAATATTTACAAATCAGTGTTCTTCCTCTTCTTTATCAACCTTTACTAACTAAAATTAAAGTCTATTTCTTAATGGCACTCATTAGCCTATTGCAGTCCACTGCTGGCAGTAGGCCTCTCCCAATGTGCGCCATAGCACTCGATCTTTCACCTTCCTCCAGTCTATCCTAGCCACCTTTTTCAGGTCATTTATGTCCATCCTAGGTACTGTTCCATCTTCCGTTTGCCAATCAGCGGTCTCCACTATAGAACTCGTTTGCTCTACGATCATTATTAGTCCTTCAGCAGATGTAGCCAGCCCATTGCCACTTCAGCTTACTTATTCTGCGAGTTATCTCGGCAATTTTAGTCCATTGGCATAACGAATCCTTCAAAGAATCAGGATTATTATCCTTCAAAGGATCATAGCTTGCTCCATAGCCCGCTGCACGACTAGGTTGTGGACGAACCTTACTGTTGTCCACGCTTCGGCACCGTATATTTTAACAGATAGAATTCACTGGTTGAAGAGGCCATGTGGTAAGCCGAAGTAATTTGCCAAATGCTTTGTGAAATAAAAGTCACAAAAAGGATTCAATTAGGTTACCCAATTCAATCCTTAAGGTGACTTTTAACTCGAAGTTGTTTCTACCGAGCTGGATAACCTGCACAAGGTAAACATTATTCTTGAACAACTCTCCCTTCAATGGCAATTGGTCTTGGTGTAACCATGTTCCGGCGTATGTGTACACCAATACTGACGCGCCGAGAGGATCCATTTAGGCTGTGCAGCAATTTGCTCAGCTGCTCCAGCAACTCTGTAACTATGATGATGTCGTCGGCGTACTGATGATGCGAGATGTACTCACCGTTAATGTCCATACCTATATATATATATACCCACCGAAAATAGTAGTCGGAATATGGTATAGGTCTATTTAATTGCACTATCCTGTTCTCGACCTAGAAGGTTTTACAACACGTGATATTGTTAACGTGCTTGAAAAAGTCTGGTCGCGAACTGGCTGACATGATTCTCATGTAAATAAGATTCAAACTCACAATCTAAGTTCAGTAATTTCTTTAACAATATGTATAAAAACATGCAAGTGTTTGGACTCGGTGACGCCAATTCTCGACGGTGCGGGTCGAGAATTAGGTATTCTAAAAAAATGAGGTAACAGTTACCGACCATCCAATTATACACACTTTTCAAATAAATTTACAATAACTCCTATATTTAATAGATACTATACTTCATTATCTATCTGTACAAATAACAAACAAGTCCAAAATATAAAACGACAATTAAAAAATCTAGGGTCAACTGCAGAACCTCCTCACTTTTCTTTTCGTAGTAAAGCACGCTTTCTGTCATGTTCTTAGCGAACCACATATTTCAATATTTTTTTACTCCCTACTCTGTTTGCACATATGCACTTTATCTATTTGTGTCTACAACCGAACTATTTGAGATTGCCACAGTATTTTTGTTTTGCTTCTAATCGTATCGGTATTGCTGTTCTACGCCGATTAGGCAAACAGGTCGGTAAAAAAGTCGGGAACTGGCGTCGGTCGAAAACAGGCGAAACTACCCTATTTAGTAGAAACAATTTCTTTTTATGAATCGTCCAAGTATATCAAAACATTTGAAATACTTAGTCTTAAAAGTCCTTCTCCTATCTATTCACCAGCCCAGCCGTAACAATTAGGTCAAACAAAACAGGCTGACTAGATACAATTTAATACCTGCCACGGAAGCCATTGTACATTATCATCAATACAGGAAATGAAATTCAATCTTGAGTTACTACAAGCCTGCAGTTTCCTTCCTGTAGTGCCTACCTATCTGCCTGTTAGTACTGCACGTATCTACCTAAGTGCTTCCTTGTTGCTAGGAATTACCAATGAGGCATTGTCACTAGTACCTAGTAGGAAAATCCTACGTTTTTACCGTTTAGGTAATTGTTTTTAGACTAATATTTCCTTGCCAGAAACTGAATAGATGTTGACTACCGCCTCAACTAGCAGTAATTCCCAATTCACTATTTTTAACAGTGTCTCGAAAAGTCGGAGAGCACGTCAACGGAGCAAGCAACGGAGTGACGTTTTGTAAGTGCCGTTTAATAGTCTATACAGAATAAATGATTTTTAACTCTGACTTTGACTTTGTCAAGCCATCGATCCCGGTTGCTAAACGAACATCTTTGACAAACGTTGAGGGTAGTTGGAAACCTAAAAAGTTCTACAACTGGTCTAACTACTTGCCAATGAGTTATGGATGTCAGATGGCAGTACCTTCTGGCAAAATATCGTAGTATGCCGCTTCATAATTAGACTGAAAAGCCGACCCCAAATGAGTTGGGAAAAGGCTCACAGGATGGATGTTCTTTACTACTGACTCTAAAACATGGGTCTTTAGTACTGTACAGTGCCCTGCAAATATTCTTTGAGCCCCAAGTCGACCTCACTTCAGTTGATGCACCTGCTAAACAACAGACAAAGCTTTAGTGTAGACTTTTCTCTCGTATTAGTCGATCAGGTTTCAGTCGCTCCTGAAAAGCCGATATACCTTACATAAAAACAATAAATAGGGTTCCAAACTATAAACTTTAGATGGAAAAATGCTGTAAGGATGATGATGATTGTGATAGATAATCCTGATGGCCAACATAGAAGGCCTACTATTCCTCTGACTTATAGGTACCTACCTGGTTTGATATTTGACTTATGCTATGTCTTTTCTATAGAATCTTTCGAGTAGACTACAACCTACCTAACCGCTCTTGCTTACGCTACACGAGGCAGGGTCAAGCCGGAATGCGAGGGATATGCTCTATGGGCCACCTTACACCCTGGCGTAAAAAGACCCTAGACGGCGGCGTGCTGTTTTAGTCGGTAAGAGTCCGACATAACCTACCCCGCTTGCCGCGGGGTGGGTATCCATGAGGATTTCCGCACGGGAAAAGAAAAAGGCAGTCACTCGCAGATTGCGGTAGGTATATCACAGAGATCTCTATTTCGATTTTAAGACCTATTGCGTGCAGTCAGCGACAAAAGTCGATTAACACTAAAATATTTACAAATCCGTTTTACATTGGAATACATGGGTCAGTCATTAATTTATATGTAGTTTTATAATCTCCAGAGGACAAAGCTTATGTTTTATTGTCTTGTTTATTGTTATATTAAAGGTCTTAGAGCTAAGGTGATCAATAAATTAGAATTTGTTAACCAACCTTTGGCGCTGACTGTGCCTTGTGATAACAATAAATAAAAAATATCTATTAGCCTCAATACAGTCTACCTATATGCTTTTACCTATAACAGTTTCGTAATGTTCATCAAACTATGCATTTATGTCCAGTAGCCGTTGCAGCTCGATTTGGTAACACAAGTCAATTCTGTCGCAACTGCTCAGCGCCGTGAGTGGCCGTAATGAATGTCACAGATATAGACATGACAACTGGGAGCGGTGGCGTAACGAGCCCTTTAGGGCACGGAGCAATGTCGTAATATCGTAAACTGTCTAAGCAACTAGTACCTAGATACATTTTAGCAGGGAAAAAAATGTTTATTCGATATTTATCTAAAAGTGAACAAAGCACCTTCAGCTAGGTAGGTAGGTATATTGCGTAAAAATAAATTGAAAAAAATAATTCTACTCGGTGAGCACTTCATGCCGTAAATAATTTTTTCTTAATAAGTACGTAACTGTAAAATGAAATAATTTAAAAATCTTTTGACAATCTTAATCCACTTGTCCGTGATCTCTAACTCGAACTGCTACTCAAACATAATCACAAAACGCTAGTCAATCCATCACAAAGTGTGAGTGTTCACAATATCGCAGATAACAGGGGTGGATATGCGGCGAGGTTTTCAATTTCAACCCCCACCCACCCTCGGAAGTTCGGCTGAGCGCTCGACCCTCGCCCGCGGGGTAATTTTATTAAAAACACCACGCCAACTCTGAATATTTATCCCTTCATGCATTCTGATAGAAGGGGGACGACCGAGTCTGTTTTAGTAGTTTGGAATTTATACGAATATATCTTTGTATTTTTGTTAAGTATCACGGAATATCTATACAAATAAATAAAATTAAAGTTTCTGGTTGTTATATTAAAATAGGTACCTACATGTAACCTTCCTGTGAAAGAAAAGCTACCTATTTAAAAAAAATTCTGTCCGTTTGAAAAATGTGGCTGGTCTTTTTCCAAAATTAAAGTAGGTAGGTAAGTAGCCTGTTACACCTTGTAATATTACCTATCTGCCAGTGAAAATCCCATACAAATCGTGTATTTCAGAAAGATAGAAAGACAGAGATAATTTTTAAAAATTGCTTTTTTTTGTTGGGTTCCTATATGTACCTATCCTTAATACACTCATATGCATTGATTTCAAACCTGATACTTTAATAAAACAAACAGACACTTGAATTTTATTTATGTAAGTACTTATTACTATAAATGAAGTTTCATAAAATCTTAGCGAGATCACAATATAAAGCGTCCTCCTTGGTACATTTCCAAGTACTGGTTCACAATGACATTGATTTAGATCACAACATCTATGCGGCTTAAACTGTCAGTTAGTGAAACAGCAAGCTGCAGCAAGCGCTAAATAAGTCACTCCATTTGTCAAGGAAGGAAGCTCTGAATTTAACAAGAATACCAACGCTCTGATATTGGTAAGAATTGTTCATTTGCAAACGATTCAGTTTTATTCCAAACTACACTTCATGTTTAGCATCTCATTATTAATTATAATTGAATTATTCTTTCCCTCTGGTAGGTAGGTATATATATCCCCGTATTTTATCAACTTGGTAGGTATTACCCTGTATTACCATGGTATTACCTATATTCTCAGAAAAAATGCTTAGGTAAAGTTTTGGAAAAGTAAGTATGTTCACAAATAGATACCCACAGGGAAGGGTTTAAAGCCTTGTCATTTTGACCTTTATTCGGCCGTCTATTCGATCCGCTGGATTAATGAATAGCATTTTGGGCATAAATAATAAATGCCCAATAAATGCCCAAAGTGTCAGGGCATAAACCCATCACTGGATTCCACCGCACCGCAAAGACATTTAATTTTATTATTGAATCATATTAAATCATAAAATGTTTCTACGTACCTAGATCAAGTTATTACGAAAATTTTGACTCTACTGACGTTAGGTAATGGGCATTGAGACGCTTTAGAAGTTCCTTAGGTGAGAGGTACCTACCTACACTTTATACTTACCAGTTATCTGAAACCTAGCAACATAGGTACTAACAATAATACACTTTTAAACAAAACATTTAAGTACCTAAATAAAGGTAATCTTCGCCTTTATCTAAATGTTTCGGGGGCGAATTTAGAGTAGGAAAGTTTCTAAAGATCGTAACGATGCGCGGATTTTGATTTTTTAATTAATTGGTGACGTCAATGAATTCATTTCTTAGCTAAAGGTAAAACTTCAGGAACGGGAGTCACCATAATATACACCGATATGGTGGCCCTAGATTGACGGCCTCATCAAATGCGCAAAATCTATTTCTACTGGCCTAAAGCAACACAAATGAAATGAAAATGTTTCGGGGGCACATTAGGAGAGCCTAGGTATATGTCCAGCAGTATACGTGGATAGGCTAATTAATTGGTTGAATCAGTGCCTACACGTCCATGATTTTAAATCTGGCCACGGCCTTTCTAATAGAAAACCTGCATCAAAATATATTCAGTCCACAGTAATTTATACGTCCATCACAAACAATTCTCAGACGAGATTTCCGTCGTCGAATCAAGTCGTTGATTTAACATACCTAACACAAGTGGGTTTTTTTTTTTCAATATAGTCAAAACACAGATAAAACTACGTAATTTAAAATTTTATACTTACTAGTATTTATAGGTGTATCGCCGAATTTCTTCATTTCATTTACCATATAGTTATATTAATGAGTCAGGTTCTTAGACATAAGATCGCATTTCAGTGTACAAAAGCGGTATTTGATCTCTCTCGGCGAGTCCGTATTTGGGACGGACAAAAACTTGGTAATTCGCTTAGTTCTCGATAGCTTTATATGCCTGGTAATGTTTACGTTTAGTTTAAGTCCACATCTGCCTGTGTTTATGAGTACACTAATAAAATTTTGATGCACACTAATTGGAATACGTTATTCTACTCGTATTTTTAGTTTTTAATGCTCAAATAGTAAATATTTTGTATCTAGATATAAAGATACCCACATTTTCTTTGTTTGCTGGCTCTGTTTGCGTAGGAATTAAATGTTAATATGGCTTTAAATGTATTTTTTATTATTTAAGTTAAATTATACTTACTTAATAATCTAGGAATCTAATTTTCATTTCATTTGTGTTGCTTTAGGCCAGTAGAAATAGATTCCGCGCATGATGTGATGAGGCCGTCAATCGAGGGCCACAATTATTGCGATATACCGGTGTATATAATGGTGACTCCCATTCCTGATATTTTACCTTTAGCTTAGAAATGAAGTCATTGACGTCACCAATTAATGAAAAAATCAAAATCCACGCATCGTTACGATCTTTAGAAACTTTCCTACTTGAAATAAGCTAAAGGCCCTTGTTCTTTAGTAAGACTCGCACCACTCAATAAACTTGCTCACATACTTCATTGCAAATAAGACTCACGGAATGGTGACTAACAGGGTTCATCGTCTTTGTTTTATACCACTTAGGAGGCAGACAAGCAAGTCAAAATTATATAGGGTAGCCGATAAATTCACCTATTTGCGATGATCTGTGTGTTGCATTTTTACTCAAGTTAAATAATAATTAAGAGAAATCAAATTCCCTACTATTTACTTTAGGAACCTTTGGATGCTCTTATTATAGGTAGGTACAAGATATTCTATCTCACGAAGGCGGGTGAACAATTGAATAATAGTACCTGTGTCTTGTAAATATACGCGTACATGGTGTGTGCAAAAGTTCATGTCACGTCAAAAGAAATTCATGTAGCAGTTAGTAGAATAATAATTACTAATGCAAGTAATTCATTTTTAAAAGCAATGTGTATAATATGTGTTACTACAATGACAGCTAAACCGCCTTCGTGAAATAGAACATCTATACTAACATAATAGGTGAGTAACTATTTACTACTAAAAAATACTTCAACCGGCAACTAATCTAAAGGAAACAATGCAAGAATTCAGAATTTTTGAGACTATACAAAAAAACAACATTGTTTAAAAAATTCGCTTTCTTACCACAATTATTTTTATCCTTTCCTTTGTGCCATCGCACACAGAGTTCGTTCGCAAATTTGTACGAAGCTTGCAAAAAATCCTCGCTTCCCAGAACACCCATTGTCGGTTCGTTATTACAGCGCGCAATTTTGTGAGATCTCACATCCCCTTTATGTAAGCCAGGGTTATTACAAACAAAGTCATATCCGTTGAAATTGGACTTTCGGTACAAGGGCCAAGATTGAATTTTGTTTGTCGAGTTTAAGCTATCGGGGATCAACGGGATACCCCAGCTATTTTGCTCCGGGTGTCTCTGCTACAATTTGTATTTATGTTCCGCTGTATCGCTTTACCTGCATATAGCTTACTAAACAGCCTAAATCTTTCAGCGCTTTACTTTGTGAGATATGGTTCATAGGAAAGGTGATGGTCGGACTTTTCAGTTGTATTGTCCTGAAACCTTTTCCATTGATGTCGAAATTTAAATAGGTAGGCATTTACAAAGGCTTTTGTTCTTTTTTCTATTTTTTTTACCCAGCACATATTTTTTGTGTAAACCGGTTTGGAAGGATCGTAAAGATGTTATTTATGGTGGTAAGGCGGCCATTACAGTATGATTACTTGGGCCGGTAGATAATTAGGTACAGTTGATGAGATAATGTTTTTTGGTCTTTGTTTAATCATTGAAACGTTTTTTTGGTACCTACTTCGTTGTGCAAAGTCGTGTTGTTTTAATATTTTATGGTCTGTGAAAGTTGGAATTAATTAATGATGAAAATGTATATCTCAAAACGAGATTGTGCAAATAAATAAAATTATAATATTACCTTCGAATAATTATTTAAATACAGTCGACCACTAAAGTTACTGAACACTAACAAAGTTACTAACGATTTTTACATTTAAATAGAGTCAAAAATAAATTATGTAAGAGACAAGCATTTTTGCAATCCTCGTAGGTACGTTAACGTTAATAAGTACTATAAGTAGGTATAATACTACTACTACCTAAGTACCTACTGAATAAAATTATAGGTAGCCTATTATTCTAACTACTCCTATGTTTTGTTCATTATTTTACAACATGTTTTTTAAACA
Source organism: Lithosia quadra (assembly GCA_963576445.1). Lineage (NCBI taxonomy): Eukaryota > Metazoa > Arthropoda > Insecta > Lepidoptera > Erebidae > Lithosia > Lithosia quadra. The sequence continues at coordinate 13,089,668 of OY754877.1, read as the reverse complement.
ACTTAGTTGGCAGACAAGCACATTTACTTAGAGCTAAAACTGTCCATAAGTTCTTAAATGCTAAGTATACATTTTTTTAGGCCCGAGTCCTGACTGTTGATAGACAGACCAAAATAAAGTTTTAGTGCACTAATTGATATAGGTATTTATTCACGATGAGAATATAGAATTCGTCACTAACATAGTTAGCTAGCTACTTACCTACTTCCCTACATAGGTTATGAAGCCTAAAAGCACCTTTCACTTTAGTACAGAAGGTTTTATGAGATTGTATCAGGTAGGTACATCTAAGCAGCTACCTACCTAGGTATAGGTAACTTTACCACTTATGTTTAGGTATATCAGAAACACCCAGGTACAAAGCTTCAAAACATAATACAATTGATAGTAAATAATATTTTACCCCGTTCCCCGCTTATCACTCCAAATCATTCTCACACAAAAACGAAATTAACATAAAAACGTCCCATCCGTATGGCTAACCCTTCTCAATAAAATAAAATATCCAAGATAAGTACCTACCTACTACTTAAATATCACACGTCATATCATTCAAACAACAAGATTTTAAAACGATGACAATAAAACGACACATAAAACGGCGAAATACTTAACGAAATTAAAACATCAACGCGGCAACGTATCCACCATGACAGATAGGTACCTAATACATCATACTTGAATAATAATAAAGACTCCAAGATTTTACATTAACAGTCTTATTTTTATGACCGCCATACGGCCAAAAGTCGTTAATAATTTTCTAAGTGATTAATTCGTACGTTGTCGGGTAACATCGTCGGATAACGATCTCGGCTGCCCACGCGCACACCTTGATATTTATCTCTACTAATACCCTTACCGAGCAGACATAACATAAAACTCATTCGATAGTATTACTTTATTTCTTTGCTATTAATGTCTTGAAGACAGGATTGACCACTAAAAGGTATTGAGTCTTTTTAAGTTGGTTCCCTATTTCCGAGAGCAACCTAATAGAAATAAATTTAACAATTTGTCGCTAAGTTAGTACCTACATCTGTAATAATAATTATTCAAAAAAACTACCAGTCTTCAAATAAAAAAAATAATCATCAAAATCGGGTCATCCATGTCGAAAATATTAAATCAAAGTCAGAACCTCCTCCTTTGTTGAAGTCGGTTAAAAATTTCGCATTATTTGCAAATGACCTTTTGGTAGGTGGATACCTACCTACGGGAATTAACGCGATCAAGGCAGAAAGGCATATAGGTAGGTACCTAGCAGATATCTTAAAACTGGTTCCGTCTCGGTATTTGATCGGCGACGGTTAGGCATTGAGGCTCTTCAGGGCCGTGAAGTACAAATTGAATAAATCACCACAGGTGGCGCCCCCCTTCATATTTACTGTTTAGATACAGATCACCGCGGCACCGTTCTGCCAACCAGGCTAAAGAGTTCTCTGCGAATATGAACTAAGAAACATTTTTAGGAAAGCCTCTAAGTAGGTAAGTGGGTGCTTGCCGGCTATCCGCCGGTAAAGTAGGGGTAGTAAGAAAAATAGAAAGAAACAAAGCTTTATTTGGTGCCAAACTTTCACACCAAATGGGTGTCCAGTTCAGCATGATGTGGAGGAGTAGGAGTAAACCCATATTTTTGTAGAAATCCCCACTGATACGACCCCCGCAGCCAGCAAGGTTACCTAGGTAGGTACCTACTCTTTTTTCCTTGCGGAAAGCTCAACGGATATTACCCCAGCAGCTAGCTGGGATGGTTATGTCGGAGTCGTATCGACTAGCACCAGTCGAGGTAAACCCTGGTACTGAAAATCCGATAGATATCCGTTTAAGGACTCTTGGAGGCTAGATAAATGAGGTTCAAAGGATTCTATTCCTGCACGATAAAAAAAATAGATAGATACCTACCTACCAACCTAGCTACCTGGCATCTGGTAACAGTCGTTAGATTATTTGTACAGCGACTATGCCATGCCACCACGGCTGAAAATGGACTAAGTAATAGCACAGATTAATAAATAGTTACTACGTACCTAACTAACAGCGAGCGGATAATAATAGGTGATAGAGTCGTGATAAAATCGCTTTTTAGCAATTTATGCTGGGCAAAGCGGCTTTAATACAACTATCGAGCCTGCTCAACTGGGAATGTTTTACCCTCTTCCTCCTACTGCCTATAGCGACATTAGACGAGAAATATAAAGAAGAGACAGGAGGCATACCTAAGGCGAGCCTACGGCGAGCTGAATGCCTATACCTAAGTATCTACTTCAAACCGTTTTCATACAAAATTTACTAATGCGCTGCTTCGTAAATTATAACTACCTAATGCCTTTTATGAAGGATATATGGTCGCCTTTACCGCCTTGCAAGCAGGTGAGACTTGATCGACGTGCAAAGCCACGGTACCCTCCTTGTATTTTATAAGTAGGTACTTAGATAATTGGTGGCTAAAGCACGTGATACACAAACTGAACACGTCATTTTCGGTCATATTATTCACAAAAAAAACTGAGATTGATGTGATTCAGTGATTGGCAATTGACTTACACCCCGTTCCCACCTGTCGTCGTGTGTCGTGCCCGTTTTTTAATCGGATGTTGTAATTAGTGGCAGAACATTAAGTATGTATGATTTCTTGTCGGACACGACACGACACAAAATCGTGTTCCAACAAGTGTGAACAGCTTCATACATAGGTGCTTACCTAATGTTCTGCCACTGCAACATCCGATAAAAAAACGGACACGACACACGACAAGAAAGTGAGAACGGGGTGTTACACTTGCAACTACCTAGGTAGCATATCTATTCTATGGTTACTTATTGTACCTAAGTGTTTTTATGTTTCAGAATTTTGAAGAACCTACCTACTGGCGCATTTCAACTGCTCACCTGTCTGCCTATGCCTGTAAGTGTCAATAGTTACTATAAATCTATCTAGTTCGAGTTAGAAACCCGGCAGAAAGGTCTATGAGACGATGGCCTCTACATTTTGGTAACACTGGTCGAACACTTTTTGATAGGTGTGTCTGCATAGGCATGTTAATAGATGAATAATATTTGATAAAAAAATAATATATCCCATCTGGTTATCAGAATGATGGGTGAGTTTCGATTTTCAATGGTTCCTCTACCTCTAATGGAATGGTAGAGGCGCCATTGAAAATCGATCCTCGACGAGGCCCGCGCTCGTGGTGGACGGAGATCGTTCTGCGAGCTCCACCGCCCGGCACGGGTGGATGCTAGCTCCCTCCCGTAATTGTGCCTTTGCAAAACCTTACCTACCTACACTTAGGTATTAAGTATAGAGCCTAAAATCAGATAGGAAAGTCATTATTTATTATAGACATTAGCCGAAATATACCTACGTATAATTAGGATAGCTACATAAGTAAAATTAAGTAAGTACCTACCTACCTACGTAACTAAAATGTAGCAATGCTGAGGTAGGTACGTACACGTAGATATCTCAGCATCGCGTATTGAGAATTTCCGCACGAAAAAAAAAATTTTTTTTTGTGTGTAGGTATATCCTCATGGATGCCTATTTACTCTACCGCCGCTGGCCAGCGAGGATGGTTAGGTATGTCGGACTTGCATCGACTAATACCGCACGCCGTCTTGGGTCTAATAGGTAGACATCGGGGCTTAGGACGATTAAAGCATTTCCCTCGCCCCCGACTGACCCTGGGCCTGGGCCTTCTACAGTTTCAGATGGCCCTTTCGGGTGTGAGTAGGTAGGTGTGAGGTGATAGGTGGCCTTATCTGCCACCCCCAGGCCTACACTCATGGAGGACAGAAGTCGTTGAGCGACCTACGGCGGCGTCCGAGTCGCCTCCATCGCGCGGCGAGAATGTTGCGGGCTTGGTGGGCCGGCAGAGTGCTTAGTTTCACCCGGGCCCGCTCCTCCGCCTCATTTCCTTAATAAATGTATTTTCTTTCTTTCTTTCTTTCTTTCTTTCTTTCTTTCATTCTTTCTTTCTTTCTTTCTTTCTTTCTTTCTTCCTTTCTTTCTATTTTCGAGCATTAGGTAGGTAAGTACTTAGGTACTCGCAGAAACAGGCGGCGGCGGCCCATTTGCAAGCTCGCGTACCTATACTTAACTAATGCGAAAGTTACAGGCATGCTTAATTGCCTATGTTTACCTACCCGCATTAAGTAATAATAGGTAGGTAGGTAGGTAGGTACTTTGCACCAAAAAGGGTATTAAATGCTGAATAAATAAAGCGATTAGATATCTCTACATTTTCAAGACTGATAAGATATAAGATATCCGATAAAAATTGGAAGAACACTTCTTCCAATTTTTATCGGAAATCTGTCACTGAAATAGTAACTTAAATAAGGTAAAGACAGTCGTAGATAGACTCAAATAACTGTTACATACCTAGGTACCTCACTATAGGTAGTAGGGGCTACCTGGGTATTGCATTATGGAAAACAAACTCCGACCGATCCACCCTCGTTCGTATTCTCAGGATAAAGACAGGATGCCCGGACGTGACATTGTTGCCCGGTCTGACTGACTGAGACTGGATCACCGGCGAAGGATTCCTCTTATCAGCTCCACGATCTCTTAGTGCGGGATAACGTTCTTGCAGAAGGTCGCAACCGCGGCAAAACAGTCTCTACCAGGCGTGGAGCATAATACAAGAGCGCCGATATGGAAAATCGTTTCCGACCGCTGAAGCGGGAATCCTGCGCTGCGCTGCTCAAAGTGCCTAAGCTGAATAACCAACGTGGCTAAAGTGAGAAAGTGCCTAAGCTATATAGGTGCCTAGGTAACTACCCATGTGATGCATTTCTTGCGGAAATACCAACGGATACCATCCACGCTAACCCGTGAAGCGGTTATGTCGGATTCAAACCGTTTAAAACCTTTGTCGCCGTTGCCATTTCGAGTCTTCAGCTGCCGCCCGAAGCGTGAAATATCCCATAGGTAACGCATTTCTCTTGCATCTCGGCTGACCCAATGCTATCTCCGGTTTCGAAATAACTGTCTCGGGTTTGGGAACCACGGTGACTCCATCTTGTCCCCAGAAATGCCGCGAATGCGAGAGGTGTGATGGAATGCCGCCGCCTTCTCCTAGGAAGCATTGAGGCGCGCTAACGAGGCGGCGGAAAAGGAACTGAAAAGGCACTTCGTCCTCCATGAGCATATGGGGCTGAAGGTATTGGCTAGTCGTCGCCTAAGCAGAAGCATGCACAGAATGGTGGCGCGTCATATTTCTCTGCATGTTTAATTCCCATACCGAGCCCCTAACGCTTTTGGCCATTTGGCCAAAGCTGGTCTAAGTCTGTAGTTAGGTATACCACCTGTCGTATGGACTTTATTGCTTATCTATACTTACTTACAAAGTAAGTAAATAAATTACGGTTTGAGTCAGTTCGAGTGCGACATACCTATCCACCTCATCGTTAACTCCGGGGAAGCGAAGGCCGAGGGTTTTCGCACGCAAAATAGGAAAGATTCAGTAGGTAGGTACCTACCTAGGTAAGTACCTAGTTACCTTAGTAGTTTTCACCTAGGACCTAGGCACTTACCTATGCCTATCTACCTACTTAGAATTAGATTTTCCAACGACTTTTCAAGTGTGAGGACGGTGGGCTAAGTGGTCCGTCGTATGTCGAGATGTGTCGTTCCCGGTTGCATGATTAAGGTTACTTAAATATTTTTCGTAGGGTAGTTCGTGTGCTCAGGTACTTAACAGCAAAATGTGCCTAGACTCTGCGATTCAACTAAGTTGTTAGGTTAGATTAGCCTACCTACTTATCTGCTTTACAGCTACCTATCAAAAAATACACAGGCAAGTAGGTAGATACCTACCTACCTACCTAAGTAGCAAAACTCAAAAACTTGTAAATTCCTGACCAACCAAGATTGCGTTGATTTTTCTATCGCCAGATTCAACAAAATCGGAACGAGTTTAGAAAACGCCCCCACAGAACTCATGAAAAGCCACGATATAGGTAGCTGTCTACCTACCTAGAGTATAGTTGAGTTATTAATAATATCCACGAGGTGCCAACTGAATTAAATGCGGCGCTCATACATCAAACGTGACAGTTTTAAAAATAGCCCAGCGGACGTGTCCCGCGTCCCACCGCTCTGTCTATTTATCGCGCCATATCTCTCCCTACGCGCTGCGCCATAGACCTACAACAATACAAACTAAATAAATAAATGTCCTCGCCCGCATCCGGCGACCCTTCGCATAGCGCGTAATCCATATCAAAATGTCCGTTTATTTTTTCTATATGCGAGACGCTCGTACAAAAAACAACAGGCCGATCGACCGTCTACCCGTGCGAGCGAGAGGGAAACAACCCAACATTAAACCAAAGCGACCCGCCCACTGAGCCGAGCGATCTCATTGGACCGTGCGTTACAGTGCCCGCCGCCTGCGTTTCTCCACCAATCAAATCCCATCTTATTTCTCACGTCCCGCGCCCCGCAAGGCCCAAAATACCGACCTTTCACGAATGCCAACCCGATTCGATACGACCGAAAATGCCTTAGTTACTTCACGCGCGTGCTGTTGACTGGCCGCTTTCGCTGACGTTTCCAGCGAAAATTCTAACATTCCGGTCACGTCTATACGGAATTTGTGTTCGTTTCTCAAACGGAATGTGTTACGCTGTACGTTGCTGACTGCTATCAACTGTTCAATACAGGTATACATTTAATTTATATGTAAATTAAGTCCTCTATTAGTAATAACATGGGTGGTATAATTAGAAATTCAATATCTACTGTAGTTCATAAGATATACAGGTATTTGTATAGCGGATGATCGAACGTTAAAGCGGTGTCCTCGTAATCAACGTAGGCCGTTCGGGCTGGCAACGTCGCGCGTAAATAATAGGGTAGGCGCTCGGTCTTTCTCTCGCAGCTGGCGCGGCGCGGCAACGTGGCGCGCTCTCTGCGCGTTATTGTGCCTCCACCGCGCGCTCCCGTGTCCGCAGCGCGCCGCGGGGATCGCCGCCACCGACTCGAGCGAGACGCATTCACTCCGCTACGACATCGACTTTGCCGACGCAATATACCTACAATAGCGACACCACGACTTCAATCATGATACTTATTACTTTACATTTCATATTCGTATGTTATGTTACGATCAGTTTTAAGACACTAACTACTTAGGTACTAATTACTTGTTTATATACTCAATCTATATACTACGGTATATACTTAATTATGTAGTAAATAGATTTGTAAAATACATACTTAAGCACTCTAAGTGTAAATACTATATGTCTAATTAGCTCGACGTTAACACAACGATAATTAAGCCACAGAATGCAAGTGTGGGCGCTGAAAACACAAAACTGATGAAAATAACGTTGTTTACAGAATATCGAGCGGGTGTTGTTGGACCGGTGGCGCACTCTAGCGACCGCGCGCGGAGTTTAACGCGGTGGTGAAGGCGGGGCGCGACGGCAGAGGACCCCTCCCCGTACTTCAGTTTCGGCTGTGACGTTGTGTAAGGAGGACGTATCGCTGCACGCTAGCGAAAAGGATCGTTCACGCGCCAACTTTGAACATTGACAGTGACGAGGAGTGTTGTTGTGACAGAGAATGTGTATCGGATTGCAGTGCCATACCAAACGGATGCAGTGATTGGATCACAATATCTGGATTGCAGTGATTTTCTTGGATTTTGTATTTACTCTTATCAAGCAAAACTGGGGATGCATAAGATGGAGCTCGGGGACAGCGTGTACGCCGCTGAGCGTATCATGAAGAAGAGAATTAGAAAGGTGAGCTTTACATGTTTGGTGAAATAGTGCCGTAACAGATTCTAACCTTGCGAAACTTGCATGCGAGATCACATATCAGCCGGTGGTTCGATTGGTGCGTTTTATTTGTAAACTGCTGTGTCGCAATGCAAGCACTGATTGTTTTCGCTTGCACCGGATTTCAAAACTCTCTTTATATAAAAATGACGATTGTAATTAAATTTTGTGTAGGTATAATCCTTGTATTGTGAGACGGCAGCTGTACAGAAACTATCGCAAGGGTTTTGTGTTCCTTTTCACGCATGTTTTTCGTGCTTATTATTATCAAGGCTCCCCTTACATAGGCTCATTGAGACCGGGGCCCGCAGTGAGAAACTGAATACTTCTTTATCCTTACCCTTCTTGAGATTACATTAATTTTTTGACAGTTAACTAGTTTGGAAGAGCCATGTGAGGGGTGACCTAGTGATACAATGCTTTTTTTTATTATACCTAGCTTGATCTTAATCCATGTTACTAACCTGACCCTAATATTGATCCCAATATTCTAAATTGTAGGCATGCGTTTTTTTTGTCTTTTGGGAATAACAATGACGAGATTGTTTTATAAATGCTAATTGATTTCCAACCGGTCTTTTGGAACAGAAGCCGTTTGATGTAGATATCAAGCATCACCCAGTTATTTCCCTAGCTGAAATGAGTCGGCAATGGTCGTAATTGATATTGTAGATCGAAAACATTCATAATGTTCACAATAATATCTGCAATCTGTGTAATGAATCTCACCATTGTTTTCCATTCAAATAGCACTTGGTTCGTAAAGGTAAGTCGATTGGTGCGACGACGTTCTCCATCCATAAAATAAACATCGAGTAGGTAAGTGAAAGAAAGTTTGCCATCAGTTAATTACAGCAGATTAATGTTGTTTCCGTTTTTGACTTGCACAAATACGATTTTATACCTACTATGAATTTAATAGTAGGTACCTATATCTAGGTTAGATATAGGTAGGCATATCTTTAAATTTCTCCATTAATCCTTGCAGCTACGGACGCTTTAAGAAGTTACATCAACTGATAGTAGATACCTAAGTAGGTGGGCGTGGCGTCTAATCTAGCTCAGTTCAGCGTTCATTGTGATTTAATATACAAATAGTTTCATAAATCAAAGCAAAACTCTTTAATAAAAGGATACTTTTGAGCTATTTTTGTATATGCTATTTTGTACCTACTGAATTCTTAGCATAGGGTATTTCGATAAAGAACAAACTAAATGTCTCCTGTTCGAGAAGTCGATGCTTTTTTAATAACGACATATCGTCGTTCTGAGGTAACCTACCTAATCAATTAGCCTGTCGACGTCCAATGCTGGACATAAGCCTCTCCCAATGTGCGCCATACCACCCTATCTCCGCCATCCGCATCCAGTCTATCCCAGCTAGCTTTTTCAGGTCGGCGGTCTATCTGGTTGGGGATATCCCACCTTCCGTTTGCTGACTCGCGGTCTCCACCAGAACTCGTTTGCTCCAACAGCCATCGGTCCTCGACAGATGTGGCCAGCCCATTGTACCACTTCAGCTTTGCTTATTCTGCGAGCTATGTCGGTAACTTTAGGTCTTTGTCGAATGACCACATTGCTAATTTTATCCTGCAAAGAAACTCCAAGCCTGGCTCGCTTCATAGCCCGCTGCGCGATTTTAATTTCTGAATTAGCCCCATTGTCAGTGTCCACATTTCGGCACCGTAAATTACTGGTAGGATGCAATAGTCGAAGACCTTCGTTTTGAGGCATTGCGGTAAGGGTGAGAAGAAACCCCGACACCAGTTCCTATGACCACTTCTCGTCTCCATCTTCAGCCCCTTAAATATCATGTAGGAGCAGAGTATTTACCACGACATAACAAATGAGCCCAAACTCGATTGTTATCTCGTTTAGTTCAGTAGTTCCTATTGACATCTTCTAACTTCATAGTAGGTGATATGGTAGGTACCTACCTACCATATTATCGCATAGCACCGAAGATACGCAAGTATACCAAATTTGAGTTCAATCTAACGTCAGGAAGTAGTTCTAATTGGGCTGCCAAGATTTAATCCATAGGTACCAAACTTCTTAAACTGAACAGACGAACAGCATAGCGATTTTAATGAAAACTTCTAAAAACGGAACGTAGGAACTGTTAAAATAGGATTCCAAGTTCGGAGCGTAACTTCAATAATTTGTCGAATATTATGCAGCAAGGAGGTAGGTTGATGAATATTTATAGATAGCTACCTACGTCCTTGTTACGTCTGATAGGTATCTGGTCTAAAACATACCATGATATCTGCCACACGATTTCTTAGAAATCCTTAAGCAAATAAACGACTAAGATAAGTGGCATGATGAATTATTTATTATAACACGAATTAATTCCGTACCAAATGCCACATGTTAAATTTTACCATCTTAGGCCAACGAGGCCGCGGCGTGGCAACGATGCTCATCTCTTTTACTCGCGCTTAATTAACAGATGATGACGAAAGGGACATGTCATTTTCATGTTTGGAGTCTAAAATAAGATTCCGTTATGACAACACTAAACATCAGTAATCAAAACACTTCTAATGAAATGTAACCTAGGTGGCTAACCCACCAAATGAAGCACAGAGAAAACTGAATTAGGAACACAAGTTCGTTTGAATATTGTTTAACACATAGGTAGATTCACAGCAGGTAGGTATAGAACCAGTTTTTCACAGCGACGGACCTGCTCACGTAACAAACACCCTTTCATCGTACCTATGCTGTTCGTCTGTTCAGTTTAAGTAGATAGGTACCTACCTATTAAATAGGTGCGCAGTAATTGAAGACCTACCTAGCTTCATTGCTTTCTTTCCGTTTGTTCTCTTGTTCCACACTTCCTCCTACAAGTAGCAACACGTGAATGAAACCTTTAGCCACCATCAGGTAGACCATGTTCTGTTTGCAACCTTAGTAGGTAAGCCTAACCTACTTACTTGTTAAAAAAGCTATTTCAGGCATAGGTACGTTTTTTCCCTACCTAAGTACCTGTAATAACGTCTCGGGACGTAGGCTAGTTTTGCGTCACGCCGTCTTTGCAACGTGACCCAGCCTTACACAACAGGAATAAGTGGGCAGGTAAACGCTCAAAGGAAGAAGCCTTGTAAAGCAGTGTTGAAACCATAAACAAATTTTAAAAGTTGATGTTTTGTAGCTACAAGTACCTAGGTATTTGATTTAACCGTTTTGAAAGCTGCTACGACAGTCACGTTTAAATAGGTAGGTACGAGGGCGAGCCGGGGTGCCAAGGAAATGCCTCATGGATCCCGGCGTCATAAACCCCAAGACGCGCCGTTTTAATCGGTCCGGTTCCGACATAACCACTCCTCATGACCAATGGGGGTGGTATCCGTGAGGATTTCCGCACGAAAGAAAAATAAAAACATAAGCTTGTCAATGAACTGGGCGAGTGAACGAACTGAGTTTAAATCCAGTGGTACTCACCGTGATTACAGGTTATATAATCAGGTAATATGAAATACCTATGATAAAAACATCACCAAAAATAACATTTGCACCATGGACGTAGAAAAAAAACATTTTTCGAAAATACTTTTTCTATGTCCATGTTTTTCACACTAATAAACCTTCACCAAGGTGTGAAGCAACTTGTTAATATTCAATCCAAATTTATGAAAGATGTCACTAAAACCACTACAATAATTAAACGAGAAACAAAAACAATTATTCATTCACGACACTCACGACCAGAATTTCCCTCCATTCCATCAAGTGATATCTCTCTGTCAGGCGCTCACGCTAGATGTATCGGCATAGCTTATCCGCGTTTTATGTCTGTCCGCATCCCAGCGCCACGGTGTTAATTTTAGGAAACTACAATATCAAAACAAAAAGTTGATTTTTGTAAAATTCACGCTTATGCAACCAGCAATACAATCCATTTTTGTTTACTACTGCCTCGCCTTGTTATCTGCCAACGTGGTCGAACAAAATGAAGTACAAAGAATTATAGACTCTATCGGCAGAAGTTAGAGCGTAAAATCCTAAAGCAAGCAAACGAAAACATAGAAACTCCTACAGAGCTCTGTGTCCCTGGTATCTTGGAGCGAACGCGCCAGTATTCGGCTTCAACCGAACAACCATAGAGCTGCGCATGCTCCCCGCCGTTTCGTCCGGCCAATCAGCGTCGAGCAAGAATCCGGCTTAGCAAAAGTATCGTAGTGTAAAGTGAAACAATTTTATAACGTTTTTTATTATCAATGTATTTTCTAGTTGTACCTAAAATTAATTCTAAAATATCGGTCCATATTTTTTTTTATACTAGTCCTTGCCTCAGTATTAACCCGATAGCGGTTTGTATCGTAACTCACCCTGATGCTGGTTAGCCAAATATCAGACGACATAGTTCATGGCTTATTTGTTAGATGGCGCTATTTTGCATTTAATGAAATTTTAAGAAAACGATGTAACTTGACTTATCAAATTTTAGTTTTTTACGTTTTTTGCCTTATTTAATGTGAATTAAGTCGTGAGTCCCTGTCATTAAAATGTGATAAACTAACGAATATCGCGATATTTGTCAATTTATCACATCGTTATTCTTATTATTGATGAGAATACCTAATTTCATTTTATCTTTTTATAACGGTTTTACCAAATTTTGTTGAAAAAAAGAGATTACAAGAAGCAAAAAAATAGGCCGTTATAGGGTCACGGGTAAGCGGTAATAATTCGAAAGTCGTCCGAAGTGAACACTCGGAAGCGACACAAAGCGACCGAATTTTCTATAAATAATCGCTTCACAATGCCTCACCGTAATTTTATCCATCCCTGTATTGGAATGAAGTAAAAAAACTAACAAGGGCACATAGAGAGAAATGGAGTAGCATAGTATCGCTACTTTTTGATTAATTTTATGTTCGTTTCTTTATGTTGTTTTCATACACTATTTGCTTAGTTTACAAATATCCAAAAAATGTTATAATTATGAGAATTGTTATAATAATGGTGTGAGGTAACCCTCTAAGTCTTTCACCCTTGTATGAAATTACCTACCTATATATATTATATAAATTTTTGTATTACCTACTTAAAAGCAACTAATAAAATACGACTAAATGTAGCAGTAAATGGAAATGTTAAGGTGGATGTGTAGTATGACGTATGTAAGTAGTACCTACCTATTCAGAAATGTTTTAAGTTTAAAAGGCTTTAATATAGGTAGGTACCTCATCCAATGCACATAATCATATAATTTGCATTATATTAAGTGATACATGCTGTACTAGTGCACAATAACTACCGTAACAACCTGTACCTAACCATGTGTCTCGCAAATAAACATTCTTATTCAAGTTATCAAGTCAATACACAGAACTACACGTGCCAGACTGAGGTATCACCCGCACACGGTGGCATCAATTCCATCTAGAACCAAGCGGTTCGGTGCCTCTTTTATTTGCCGCACCATAAAGGCTTGGAATTCTTTACCAGCGCATGTGTTTCCTTCCTCCTATATTCCCGGGGCCTTTAAGCGGGGCGTGAAAAAGCATTTGATGAGGCCGTCAAGCTGAGGGCCGCCACTGTAGTACTACCGGTGTATGTGGTGGTGGCCCCAGTCCTGAGACTTTGCCTTTCGCTTACCATCAGGCGAGGTGGAGTCATTTTGACGTGTCCTATAAAAAAAAAAAAAAAAAAAGTTGATGATGAATCCATCATTACCTAAATACTGCTTGGTCAGTGAATTACCGATATTTATGTTATGAAAGATAATTTTTATTCCACTAAAGTAAATGTAAAAAAACATTGAACCTAAATACTGTAGGTAGTCAATGTTGATTAAAATTGATGCTGAATTAAGTATACCTACCTAGCTTTTAATGTAGCGAGGATTGTAAAATTAAAAGTTACACAATCACAAAAATTATATTAAGGCCAGTCCACGGATGTCCCTTTCATGCATCTTAATATAACTACTCTTATGTACACTTGGTAGGTACAAACCACCCCTCAGTATTAAAACTGCTATGTCTAAGGCTCCCCTATATTTATAAAGCATACTTAATCGCATACGTGCGCTCGGAATATTAAAGTAAGTAAAGGGAAGCGTCATATGGGAGCCCCTGCAATTAAAGCGGAGACTTGCATTGTCTCGTGCACGCATTCCGTTGTACCGCAAACGAGTGAGAACCCACGATAACGATAGTACCACGCCACTCGAGTGACGACGGAATTCGGTAGAATGAATCTCGAAATTGGAACGCAATTTTTTGCGTGGATTACCAACATATAAAATGCAAGAAATCAATAATTTTTACTTATTTATATAAATTATGTTGTTGATTGAATTAAGTATACCTATAGCAAAAGTTCGTTTGTAATGACGTGAAAATAAATGAACATAATTATAGGTCGGTACCTATTCAAAAAAACAAACCGATTTCTGCAAAGCTAAAAACGGCATTAAAAGTAAATATCTGAACCTTTTTTTTTGTAAGTAGGTACCTTAAAGTAATTTCTTTATTAAAAAAATATAGTCCGAAGCCTAACAAATTAAGAGTTCGATACAATTTTCTCATAAATTCCATTATCAGATCGTGAAATTAATGGACATTGTAGGTATAAAAAATTCAAGCATCCTCGCGTTCATCATTTTCCAGCTTTAGATAATAATCACGCTTATCTACCCTCGCTTCAAAGGATGCAAATTGAGAGAGTGGGCTTTTGAAAGCACGTTGTTAAGATTACCACCGCATCAGTGCAACTTGTTTCAATCTCAGTTCATTTTAGATAATTAAACATTTTTTTTTTCACTCATGCGCTCCTAGTAAAAATAATTTGGGTTAAGTACCTATACTTGTAGTCTGAGCTATACATACCTACTTACGAATTAAGCTACCTAGATACTAATTTAAATTAGGCCGAATTGAAGAAACCATATTGGTAGCGAATGAAGGACACAAATAAATTAAAAAAATACGAAGACTATGGTGTCCTTCCTTTTTTTATTGGTAGCGAATAAAGAACAGATGTCAATAGTTACCTTACACTAGAGAATCACGCGGAAAGAACCTACTATACGGTCACATAACGGACCCGCACCCAAAACATTAATCTAAATACGGCCATCGAAATGTTTAAACTTTATAGCAAACGACTTCCAAGACAATAATCGATTTCATTTGTATTGACTCTTACAAAACTTATCTTTGACACCGATCTTTATTCGAAGCTTCTGTAGTCTGGTATAACCGTTACAGGAATCGATAAAAAATACTTGCTCCAACTGAATGGTGGTTCGATTTCGATCACAATCAGACGGGACAATATTTTGACACTCGCGTTTGTTCGAGTTACTAACTAGTTCACTTATTAAAAATGGTAAACTGCATTAGGCATAGAAGTTAATCTAAACCCAAACGAAACGGAATGAAATTTAATGGAAAAAAGTGGGTATAGTCATCATCAAAGATAATCATTTTCTGATTTGAAACTTAAAAGTCTGTATCTTTAAACATTTATATGGAGCCCACTGTTAAACAGCATTTTCACTAAGAATATAAAATTTCTTGGCTCAAAAACGTATCTTGAAAATCTAACAATTATCATCTCCTTTTGACGTTGCCTATATCTAATCATTTTCAGATATTCATTACAATTAGACGTAAAATAAGCTTAGTCTCCAGTCCAGTGTAAAATAAAATAAAATGTTTTGATAAGAATCACGTAAATTCAATCAAAATCAGAAAACGAAACCAATCTTTGGATTGTAATTTATTTATGACTTTCCAAGTACCTAGTTCAACATCATTTCGCTAGATGGCACTCAATATTATATGACTCAGAATGTTAGTACCTACCTAAGTTATATTCACTTGTGGATATTTAACAAAGTTTTATATTTAACGTTAAAAAGGTAAAATACCCCGTGTCAACTTGTCGATCGCCCCATGTCCCGATTGATTGAGAGCGAATTCATTGGGGCTTCAATAATAAGACAAGTTGGCGCGATGATGGGACCGCGCGTCATTATTATAATGCGCCCGGCCCGCTCGTTATACCTCACGCATTATTATGTAAATGCAAAGAAAAGGAAAGGACTTGCTTTTTTGTACATCGTTATCTGATGCAGATAACACTGGTAATTATAAGGATATATACATACCGCTTCGCAGGTTAGTTGTTTCCCAGTCACCGTTATCTACAACTTTTGTTAAGAAGTTTTGAAAACACTAAGTATTGTAAGTAGGGTACCTATCTACCTTCCAATTTTTCAGTTTATTTTTCTATTCAATGACACAGTATTACATAAGGCATTGTGTCAATATTTACCTTCAATAAACAATCTGCTTATTGTACACTAACAATGTCACAAGGGGTTAAATCGGCTATCTGATTCAAAAGATTTTTTCTTCAATTCCTAAGATTAGCGAGTTCAACCAAACAATCTCAACTTTTATATTAATATACTTGCCGACCACCGCGACTTCTCCGTGGCACCTATTTATCCCATAATTCATTAGTTGTACAATGATGTATTACATAGAAATTTGCCCGATGTGTTGATATATAATATGATTACTACGCCGCTCTCCTGCGTATCATGATGTTATTTACCCTATCGCCTTCCTCAATAAATGGTTAATAATAATAATAAATGATATATTTAAAAATGTAATTTATATGTTTCTATTTAAAATAAAGAAAATAATAAATGATAATGGCAGTTAGTTAATTTCCAAAGTGGATCTTGTTTAGTAATAATCTGCTTTTCTCTTATCCTGTATTCATAAAAAGAGGATTACCTACCTACCTATCTACAGATAAGGATACTAATTTTCGTTAGATCAAGTTATCCTTGCCGACGAATATCCAGTGTTTTTCGACCTTGGAACATCAATCACATTATTAAATATAGAACACTTACCATGCATAATACAATGCCTCAAACAACAACAATATTTGCACATTGTTTAATGCGTTCAATAACAATGGACCGTAATCAGACACGGGGATGTTATGAAGGGTGGGCGAGGGCCAGGCTATCACGAAATATTTGTAGTCTCCCCTCCGCGCCCTAACGACAAAACCACCCGCTCTTCACCATTGTATTTTTTTCTTATCTGTTGCCAACCCTTATCTTATCCGTCTATGGGGTGTGAGCTCCCTTAATTGAGTTATTACTGACGTATTTATCACGGGATTACTATAAATATCTGTATATTTTGCGCCCTTTGCCTTTTATGAGTGTTTTGTATTTAATCCAGTTTGTATGAAATCAGTTCATTGTGTTAATAGGATACTATTCTAGTGCTAGAGGAATCGATTGATTGCTACGAGTGGCCTTCGCACCGAGGATGGTTTCCTGGTAACCTTTAATATCATGCGTGGGGTGCTCACACCTACACGGCCCTGGGTAGCTGCTACTAACAAATTCTAGTGAAATATTATTATGTACAAAATTTACTTCCTGTGTTAGACAAAATCAAGCAACTGAATGTAAGCATTGGTTATCCACTTAAATGAATGTTGTGTCATTATAAAATTTAAAATTAAACGAAAATTGAATGAATTCTCGATGGTAGGCAGGTACGTCTTAATTGTAGTGGGCGTTGAAGAGAATTTATCTTGGTACGTGGGTATCATATTTATCGATTCGATCTATTTCAGATATTAACACAGTGAATGTTATAAAACGATGTCTATTAAATAGTTTCTCAGCAGTAAGTACTTATTGTCCTTGGTATCTGCTTAGATACCCATAAAAGCGGTGAAACCAATTACAGATCTTATTCAAAAGTGGGTAGAAATAATTTTACAACTACTTAAGGCCTTACTACATACTAGGCAATCTACTTAGTCTCAAACTCTTAGTTAGGTACTGTTAATTTTTCATATTTAATTTTGTGTGAGTTTAGAGATTAAAAGGTTTAAATCTAAAGTATCACGTACTGTCTTTTCCAATTCTCACTCGTTACCTTGTATACTTATTCCACCAAAAATACTTCTCACAAAGTTAACGAATCATGCCGGTGGCCAAATCACACGTCCCCTTACTTCCAAGTGTTTGCTCTGCGACTTGCCACAAATAGTGAGGGTCCACTCACCCCTTGTCACACAACTTGCTTACCTTGCTGCTAGCCTGATCCTGTAATTTGTACAAATAGGATATTTTGGGGGACTCTGCAGGTCGTTGTTTGATTCTGCTAAACAGTTTTACCTGTGGTTATAATTATTTCGAACTACCTGTAGTAAATGGAATTTGCTTTACGGTTTTTTTACTGTACTTATATGTAAAAAAATCGTAGGTAGAACCTAAATGGAAGAAATTGGCAGTAAAATTATTTATTTATGAAATCTAAATTTATTACCGTAATGTGTATGGTGCAGCAGTAACCGTGAAGCAACCGATGACATTCGGTACGGTACTTCACAAGTACGTCGATTTAGTTGTCTCAGAGTCGATGACCGTGCGACCGCTAGCTCAGTCGACGTTCTACAGAACCGTTGAATAATACCGATACTAGTAACTGCTTTTATACCTACTAGGTATCGTTAAACCATAGGAGTCCTCATTAATTATATTCAGTGATCAAATTTAAATTACCATAATGAAACCTTACTGTTACACTCTTGCGACTTCAAGTAATCAGCTTCATTAAACGGCATATTATAAGTGCATAGGTTTCATTTTATGTATGTAATATTGGAATATATCGTGAGTAAACAATTAGGTAATTTATGCCTCTACAATTAATAGAGCTGCATATTTATCAGTCTGGCTCATCAAGCGTGTCTTTATGTACCTACAACCCGCAACCGTATCTAATGTGATTCAAGTCACACCTTATTGTAAAGTATGAATATTATTATGACCATTGACATGAACGATAATAATACAACACTGTGAAATTAACTGAAGTAACATAATACACGTCTGCATAGCCGCACATTCGCGACCCGACTGTCGTATCGAAGCTAAGTGCCGTAGCCGTACAAACGGCCGGGCCGGCTGCGTCGTTTCACAGCCAGACTTGCTTACCTTGTCTGACATATCAATTTTCTCTTCGCACACACTGCTCTGGTTACAAACGTACTCCTCAGCAACTTTGCGCTCCTGGTATTTGAGTTACGAAAGAATACGCGCGATGCCGCACTCTGCTGAGTAAAAACATTCCTTTTTTGTTTTCCTCAGAACATTTGATTCCGGAGTGGGTATTTTTTAGTATTAAAAATTCGCTAAAACTGAATTGTTGCATTGTTATCACATACTGTATCGCAAAATTTTATTGAAGGTGATGGTGCCTAGGACTCGATTGATATCTATCTATTGAAAGCCAGTATAGTAATTTGTTTGGCGGTGTTGATATACGCATACAGAGAGGTTTGCACATGTTGTATGCGTGGCAAATGGACACTGATGAGTACGTCACGTCCGGCTCCGCGGAGGTCTGTGCGTGGTCAGAATACACAAGCAGTGTCCGGGGTGTGAACCTCGTCCAATTCAACCCGTTTGTGATGCTAAACGCGAGTGAAGCGCGAGGCGAGGACGAACTATCGTAGCTAATTGTTTTAGTGTTGTTTATCTAAGTGCTGTAGGTATTCTACCATGGAGATATTTAAATGGATGACGTGTTAAGACTACCCACATGGTGTGAAAGAACAGATAATTAATATTCTCGTGAAAAATATTATCATCACATGATTGGTATCATACTCTAAAGAAATAGCCACACACAAAACCTGTTGCAATTTCTCATTATAAAACCCCTAATGGAAAAAATTAGGTACATCACTCGACAAATCGTAAGCAAGATTACAAACGCA
The DNA here is from genome assembly GCA_963576445.1 of Lithosia quadra. Taxonomy (NCBI): domain Eukaryota; kingdom Metazoa; phylum Arthropoda; class Insecta; order Lepidoptera; family Erebidae; genus Lithosia; species Lithosia quadra. The sequence goes on along the minus strand of OY754877.1, from coordinate 13,070,075 downwards.
TTTAATAATACATAAAAATCAATAAATCATCCAAAAATGGAGAGAAATGAATCATGATATCGTTATTGCTCAGACTGCTCGCGGCTGCCAATTGCCCGCGACTTTAGCCGAGATTCACCCTGTCACTCCACCCTCCCTCGCTCTCTGAGCTCCCTAAATTCTTTTACGCTTCAATATTCCCTCTAAGAAATTAAACGCAGAATTGAATTTCGTATACTCGATTTTACACCTTCAAGAGTTTCAACATTGAGCCGTTTATGCCTTGCCATCAACTCTAGAAACGTTCACCCACATGTTGAATCTTAATGTTATCGACCTGTGAAGTGCCTTGTTGATAGCTTATCGTAATTGATAGGTATAGTCAAGATACATTTGTTATTTAGGTGTTAAAGCGATAATGAACACTGAATACAAATCTACAATTCGTCATTATCATCATCATCATAACAGCGTTGTCTTGATTGCATCTGGCTTTTAACACCGTAACTAAGCACGGTCTTGGGCATTCCTGGCAATAAGGTCATTGATACGGATATCACCTTCCACGATGTCAAACTGGCACTTAGTAGACTTAGTAGGTCTACCCTTCCTACCGGAGCCCCGCCTACGTAAACTAAGTATAGCCATTTTAGAGAGATCCACATTTTGAATTCATCATCAAATTAATCCAGACAACAACAAAGGTCCAGCATAGAGACAGGAAACGTGCCGGCTAGACGAGACAGGAAAATATACTGGCAAAACATTCTGAGAGTACCTACCTACTTGATAATTTCCAACTAAATATTTAGTTACCTAACTGTGCGAAGCGCGTTTAAAATTAGGAGAACTGGAATCTGACGCATTCAGTTCCTGCCAGTGTTGATACGGCACCTAAGGATAGCGTTATAATGAGCGTTGAGTGTCGTCGGACGAGACCTTCGAGGGGGCGCGCGTCACGCTTTCTGTGCCTGGTAATGCGATGGTGGGGCATTTGGTAGCAATGTCTAGGTACTTAGCTACCAAAAACGAAATGCAGCTTTTAGCCGTGAATTATTTTTCTACTAAGTACAAAGTCTTCCTAGTCTAATGAGCTCATCTTATCCATTCATACTTACCAGTAGGTACTTGTACCTGCATACCTACTCACTAAATATTTTTACACCGCTTCAAATTCAAATTAGTTATTTTTATTCGTGTATGTAATATATGTCGCTTCGAATTTCATTCTATCAATTCAATTGACATTCACAATATACCTACCGCATTCTCTCTCAGCTCTTTTCCCTACTTTTATTTTATGTAGGCATGCTATAATAAAAAAGGTTTATAGTATTGGCACTGGTAGAGTTGGAGGTCCTATTTCGTCACGCGACTTGAAACAATAAATTTAAAGCTAAAATAACTGTAACGCTAATAAAATCAATAAGAAGGAATTGCCCTTCTGGTAACATACCTCCTATAAGGAGTGCGCAGTACCTAATCGTCCTAATGAGCGACCCATACCTATCTCAATTAAACTACCTACTTATTTTTTTTAAATTTTGAACGAAATATCCAAAACACATGATTAAAAATAATTATTTAAGCATTTATGATCATAATAAAATAGACACATAAAAAAATTCAAACTTAAACTATAAAACTAGTCAAACAAACCCTTTCGCGCTTCAACAGACCTCTTGTCCGGGCAATTTGAGAGGATACATGTTTAAACGCCCGATCGGTCCCCGGTGACGTGACTAACTGGGCTTGGAACATTAATCTAACCTCCCTGCCTCCCTGCCGACCCGAGGGACAGGAGTTTTGAGATGCTTCGAGCGATGCTAAAGTACAGCGTCGAATCGGTTGAGTAATTAGGATGTTAAATGCACTTTATTCGGCTTAGTGTTTAGCTCGCGTTTATTGAAGCAATTCTGTGTAACTAAGTGGGAACTGTTAGTTAAAGTTCGTAAGTACCTCTAGGTAGTTACTTGCCTACCTTACCTATCCACCGTGATGTTGTAATAATCAATGTCTATTGGAATTGAATAGTTTTTTTTAACTGTCTTCAATAGTGATTTAGGTCTCCAAATGTAACTTCAAAAGCTTATTGTTCTCAAAATACCATCTAAGTTATAGGTTACCTACCAAAATTACAGAAACAAATTTACCAGTATCTCGATTCCAACTATCCCGATCATTTTTATTCTGCCATTATCTACCGCCATACGCGTTATTGAGTGCAGACACAGTGTGTCTACATGGACGCAAGCTGGCGCGGTGCCAACAGCGATGATATTTCGTACATCTCCCCTATTCCCTTTGAGAAATACCTCTCCGCACTTTATTAAAAGTCATTCATTCTATAAAAACAATATTTTTATAAGAGAAGAAATTGGTTCCACAGTAATAGTAAATCACGAAGGGAGTATAAACTCGAAGTGAGATAGTAATGATTATTGCATGCGTGTCTTGCGTAAAAAGGGGATGTTATGACAACATGTCACCTATGTCATGGACAATAATTGAAAATTTACATGCCGCAGTGTGCGGCTCAATATGCAGAGGTAGTGCTTGTAAGTACCTACCTACCTACTTACATACCCTAAGTTCCTTTTTATGTAAAAAACAAGTCCAAGGTAAGTTTAACGATAATTGTACGTCCCTACTCAAGTAGGTACCTAGGTAATAGGACATAGGTAATTATCTACCTTCTGCATAAGTTATTATTGTTATCTTACTCCGCTCCTCCTCTATCTCTAGATTCCTACTCAGAGAAATACAGAGGACAGACCTCATTGCAATATTCAGTTCCTAAGATCAGGGGTTTGATATACCTAAGTAATAATATTTTGGAGGGTAAACCAATAGAACTGTTAATTAATTGCCTAATTTCCAAACCAAAAAAGTCACAGCAATCCTATAATATGATTTTCTGATCGGAAAAAATGATCATCCAGGACGGGACTTGAACCCGTGACCAGTCCCTTACAGGGGGAATGCTCTGACCAACTGAGCTACCTGGACCCTGGACTGGACTGGTCACGGGTTCAAGTCCCGTCCTGGATGATCATTTTTTCCGATCAGAAAATCATTTGGAAATAGTTAGCATGCAATTGCTTAAAATTTCATTCAATCCTATAATAGTCTACATAATAGGCTAAACATAGGTATTTAGTCAAATATGTTAATTATTATTATTATTAATCATTTATTTCAACCAATTAATTAGGTCATATAAAATTTGTTAGTATATTACTTAACCTAATGTTAGTAGTAATCATCAAATTATACTAATCCTAATTCAAATCATAAAAAATGTCAAATCATATAAAAAATGTCAATAAACAATAACAACAGCAACAACCTACATGTCCCGATTGCCGAGAGCCTGCACCATACAACAGTGGTTCAGGTAGTGGCAGTCAAACCTCAACGCAAATACGCTCAGGACACTGTTGGAGCCGCCGCCTCGTACCCTACGCACCAGAGATGCACACCGCTTCCGCATTGTAGTGTAGAAACAGTCTACTCGCAGCTCGGCAAACATCTCCGATGCACCACAGAAACGCGGCAGACCCATCAGCATCCTGAACGCATTATTGTACTGAATCCTCAGCGCATTGAAAGCTCGTTTCGTGTAACTGGCCCACAGGCTGCTCGTGTAAAAATATCCTTGCAATATCCTTGCAAATAATTTTATTACGTGGACATCCGTTTGCCACTCGTGATCAACTACTTTGTTCCAAATTAATCTTCATTTTTAAAATAAACATCGCAAAGAACTAACTGCCTGTAGCAAGAATCCAAATACCTACATCGTACATACATACATTAAAATAGATCTAAGTAATAGCACAAATTACCTACTGAACGGAAAGGAGTCCTCGCAATGGTAGCCGTTTGTACAATTTTCTATTTACTTAAAACTTAAAATTCCTGCTAAAATATGTGAAAACGGAAGGCTATGCGTACTTCATCAGTTATCTCTACCGCATTTTACCGGGATAGTAAAGCTAGCTTACAGTATTGACCTGTGTTCGGAGCGAGGCTGCCTAGATATTGCCGGGAGCTCAATTATGTCAAGGGCAGGCCAGGAGAGTATAAAGCTTTTACTGTATTTGTGTTGTCCGATATCATAACGATCTGAAATTCTGCAGGTCCTAAGTACCTCCTATTATGTTTTACTAACACTGATAAAGTTACGGTTTTATTTATCGAGGATGAAAAATTCTTAAGCAAAAGCGTCTTTACAGCACTGTACCATCTTTTACAGGCATTTAAAGCATACACTTTAGATAAAACTAAAAGAAAATCCTATGTCCTCCTTCTGACTTAATACAGTGGATAGCTGTTGCCCGCGACATAGACCGCGTGAAATGTTGTTTCCATTCCTGGTTTCCTTGGGAACCTATTTCAGGTATAGATAATAGCCTATGTGTTATTCCGACCCATAATCTATCCCTGCACAAAATTACAGCCAGATTAGAGCACGCTCTATCTGTTGTTTGGACGTTTGTTAGATACTCTATCACGATAGAGTATCTAACAAACGTCCAAACATCTTCACAAACTTTCACATTTACCGAGGATTTCCCAGTCTACACTTGATTCATAATAAAAACCCTGTGTAGCCCAGCCAACAACAATGTGCGTAAGAAACACGCGCACTACACTTTCAACAGGTATTGCAGTTAGTAACCGTTCAGCGTCCATCGCGTCCTGTATGTAGGTCGTGACTCGTGACCTATAAAAAGTACACTATAAACGAAAACTATTAAGAATTGTGCAATTTAGTTCAACTAAATCGAACGTGACAGCATTACATATTTTATAACTCATCATCAGCAATCTAGGTAATTGCAGACGAATCAAAATAGAATTCACGGTAATTTCCTAAAGATATCCCTATTAAATGATCTCCCTACTGTGGTTTTCCCTAGCGACTACAATATGGGGTTTATCAAGAAACCCCATTTTGTATTGTATTGTGTGTCCGCCCCAGACCACGGTGACCGCTTTCCATTAGGTGAACCGAGCGCTTGTCTGCCACCTAAGATATTAAGAAAAAATCCTGACAATGAGGCCTCTACATTGTCAGGATCACTCCTGTAACAACTTTATAATGAGTGATTTTCAAAAACCACTTCATTTGTATTGTGATTTGTGTGTGTCAAGCTCACGTAGTGAATTTTGGGTTTTCAACAGTAATTGAAGCAAGTTTGGATGCAACAAAATTAAACGCTGGAAAAATATCAAGCGTTTAAATGGTTAATAGGTACTTAATAGTACTCAACCAGAGCATATTATTTAGAGCACTCGCTCATGAGAACGTTCTGAATACTAATTTTGAGACTCAAATCTGTATCTGTAATCATGTCAGAAATTTTGTTAAAAATATGCGCGGGGCCTGAGGGAGGCATGGTTCATGCTAGCCATAATCCTATTAAAAACTGCCCCAGGGTGGCGAGCGATACTGCGTATTTCCGCGATTGATGTCGGCAGTTTCCACGAATATCTACTAGGTACTACTATTTGCAACGAATTCTATATTGCGATTTATTATTAAATTTGTTGTTGTTTTTAATTACTTAATGGATCTTGAGGATCACAAAGCGTCATAGACGCCAAAGCCAGCAGCTAAAGGCCGTTTTGTGTCCCAGGGTTTATTTACCCTTCTAGAGCGTACCTACCTGGTGCCTAGGCAACAGCCGAAATCTTGAGGTTGTAGTCGGTTCTAACATCACACGAACTCACAAGTGGTAATACAAAATACCCATCTAGAAGCTCTACTAAGCATAAACTGTAGGTAATAGAGTATTTGATAGCGGTTCTGCGAAAAACGAGACGTCTCTTCTCTAATCTTGTGTACTTAATAATTCCTACATAAACTGCCATGTAATGAACTAATGTTCTCCACTTGACCTACACAGTTAGCAGCTTAAATGATTTATACCAGTCACAATCACTGCATCATTTGAATATGCGGGCATCTAATTTGTGTTCAGAAGAGCATGGCCACCTAATTAAGTATAAACCTGATTTATGATGTGTAGGAGCTACTAAAACATTTTTATACAATAAATAAACTGAACCAATGAAATACATAGTTAAATAATTCATAGGTATTTTAAGTTTTGCGCCAATTTATTCCTCTTGTTAAACGATTGAAATTCGCTGACTTCTCACGTTACTATTGATCTTAAAAAACCTTTGTTACATTTTGATGCTTAAAAGTACAACTACAGAACCTCGATGTTACCAGAGTTGTAGAGGTCAGATATCTACTCAGGTCAGATACCTATAATATTTTGCAGTTGCTTCGCGCAAAATTTCGAAGTTAGGCGCTTTCGTAATTAGGCTGAAAAGCTGATGCCAATCCCAACTATGTGAGAGAATGATCGTGGTCATTTTCTAGCTAAAGGAGGATTCAATTCTCGAATCGGTCAAAGTATTGACTTGGTGTTGGTTATTGGCGTTTTCGGGTAATAAAAGTTTCAGTAGCAATACGAAGTCTAAAAACTTGACATGATAGGTAGTAATAGCTAGGTGTGAGTTGCGTTACTAATCTTTAATGTCTGAAGTTTCTGTACTACGAGTGTCTAATGCTTTGCCGCCTAATTAGGTGCTTGCGACTGTTCGTAAGCATTTGGTGAGTATATAGGTACTTAGATACCTAACAGATCTAATTTAGGTAGAAAACTTGTAGTTACATACTAAACTACTTATTAGGAAATAATAATCAATCATTACATCAATCAATCGAATCATTTAAATTGGACTATCAGGACCATCGATCCCATCACACCTGTATGGGATTATCGTTAATTATTCTCTTTAATTGCCACCGGCTTCCGACCGGCGCTAATTGGCGTCGCTGTTTCAGAGACGCGGTCCGCCCATGGCGCGATTAATACCATCGACACCACCATAATCCCAACTACAACCGTGTACACGAAAAGCTACCTTACATTGTTGCCTTAAGGGCCATGTTAGCGATGTAAGTAATGTTGTAGGTCGGTTCAGGCATGCGGGGGTGGAGCGCGACGAAGCGGGGGTGAAGTGCCTCTCCCTTCGCCCCGCCCGCCCCGCGCGTCGTCCAATCGCTGCTCGACAGCCGAACGACTTCACCTTGCCCACACGTCCCAGCGGGTCCTTTTTATTTTATTTTTTAATGATAATGTCTTTGTTTGGTTTCTAACTTTGAAGTTTGAATTGAACGTCTTGAGTTTATTGGTATTAATGAATACAATGATCGCTTCTGTATTCTTTTAAGTTTTTTTTAACAAGGTTTTGTACTTTTTCATACTTCGTGATGTGGAAATGGGACACAAAGTCGAGTTAAGTGGCGAGGATCTGATAGATTTTATAGATTGTTATAGGTATTTTTAGTTTCTACATTTATTTAAGTAGGACATCTTTAGACTATACTTGCACGTATTTCGTTGATACTTGTACATATTCATTTAGCAAATGTACAGTAGGTAATATACGTGCCTCAAATGATGGGTATACCTAGATAATAACGTACAGATTCAAGGCAGTTCAATATTTCTACTGCTATTTCTGGTTTAAATTATAATAATAGGTAAGTCCCTACACTTACCTACCTACCTATAATAAGTAGATGATTACGACCAAAATAGCATTAGAAATATTGAAATTGAATAGACGCTAGTGCAAGGTTAGTGCGTACAGACCAATTTTCACTCACCCTCTGTCTGTAAAACCAATAAGACGCGAGGGTCTTCAATCCCTGCCTCAATTACGATACGCCCTAAACGACAAACATTGTAAAAGATTTTGTACTTTATCTTATGTTAGTGTAAGTATAATTTTACATAGCATGTCTAATCAAATTAAGTGGTTGAGGTGAAAGACTTGTAATAAAATATGCTATTTCATATTAGGGAATGTCCACGAGCATAAAGTTACGACTTCAAACACAGATGTTTGGGTCGAGGTACGGTTTTAAGAATAGGGTAAATAAAACTGGGATAGATGTCTCAATTTTCGCAATTGCCTATTAATTTTAAAATTAGGCAGGAGGTGTAGGCGAGGGTCAATATTACGAAATACGTTGCCCTGAATATAATGACCAGTGTGGGTTACGACAGGAAAGGAATAATATCATCTCAAACGACACTGGCTATAAAATTCGATTTTAGCAGGGTAATTTTTATTTCACTATAGGTAGGTAGGTATGACTTGCTTTTACTGATTTAACAAATTATTTACCTACTGGTTTCGCAGAAATGCCACATTATTTTTTTAGAAAAGATAGATAGATAGTTGGCAGCGCGAGTTTGACGCCGCTGGTGTTGCGCACGTCCATAGGCCGCGGTGACCGCTTCCTATCGGGTGGGCCGTGTGCTTGTCTGCCACCTAAGTGGTATAAAAAAAATAGATGGCATTAAAATGCTAGGCACGTTAAATTCCTTATAGAATAATATGTGAAAATGTTTGGATGTTAGTTACTCAATCACGCTCTTAACGGCTGAACAGATATGGCTGAGATTTGGTACGTTAACCCTGTAATAGCTCCCATGCCAAGCGGGAACAGAATTCCTCGCGAGCGATACCACGGATAACAGCCTCAGACATCTTAAAAATTCAGATTGATCAGTAGTTTCATGTACTTTTTTTTTTAGACCTTAGACCTTAGGCCCATTTTAGACATGCGCATATAGGTACAAAGAGTAGGTACCTACCTCACAGATTGATCTGAGATATTTATAAATTTATTCAGAATTGTACCATAACAATAAAGAATTCAGAGGGACTAAGTAACAGTAGGTGTACCTACTTATTTTCGCGCAATTTTGAACGTCAAGGTGACTTCGTATTCATCATTAACTTTTGAAACTTTGTTGCTATCTTTGGACGCAATGTAGCATCACCTACTTTTAACAGCTTGATATTATCTTCAACTTTTGACGCTGACTGTGCCTACCTACCTTGGTGCATTTCCATTACCTACGTAGTTAATATCGATATCTATAAATCTATCGGTGTACAATGTGTACATCGCCTGGTACCTACTTACTTTTTATTGTGTTACAAACGGAAACAATATTTTAGATGGAAGGGAGAAACCACTTTATTTATTTAATTAAGTTTTATTGCATTGAATAAATTATAGGTTCATGCAAGCTGTGCTCATTAGAGAGCTTAGGTAATAACGCTAATGGCCCTATTTATGTAGAAAACATGAAATACGTACCTACTAGAATATTCAGATACCTACTTAACCGAAATTGAGAAGTAATGAAGTTAAGTCGCCACCGTGGTCGCCACCTTCCAAGCTTAACACCTTCCAAATTAATGACCATCTTAGCTCTAAAATTTTATATAAAAGCAATAAACAAAAATTTTAAATAAAGATTACTAAAATATTTATAAGTAAGTAGGTATACTTAATTGAATTATTAATTAATTAATTGCAATGTTAATTCGATCGATGTAAATTTGGTAGTATTCAGCACTTCTGAATGGTAGTTGCATGTAGAAACGCATGATCATTATTTCAGCAAAAAAGCATAACATGTCCTTGACATGCATGAGTGTAGGTAGATCGTGTACACCACTAACGGCGGTAAGGGTACGGCCTAATCGTGGGACACGACAGCTGGCGCCGGCAGGTGCGCGTTCACTCGCGAACTGCACTCACTACCCGAAGCAGCTTTTTATTTATTGCCCTATCTGCCAGTACCTATTGTCAACTCAACACTAGTCACTGGCATTAATTTTTGCAATATCTTTGCTGCCTGGTGTATAGTGAAACGATTATACCTAAATATCCGTTTTCGTCCGTAATTTTATCGTCATTTAAAATCTGCTAGACTATGTGCAACCCTCGACGCGCCGCAGTCCGCACGCCATCGGCAGTCGCGCCACGTCAGTGCACCGCCCCGCACGTACCTGTCTGTATGGGTATAACGTTTTTAACCGTAATCTTCCCTCTTTACAGAACAAGGTGGAGTACTACGTGAAATGGAAAGGCTGGAAGCCGAAACACAACACGTGGGAACCCGAGGAGAACATCCTCGACCCGCGGCTCATTCAGAGCTTCGAACGCGGCGAAGAACTTCGGCGGCAGGGTCGCAAGCGAGAGCGCGAGCACTCGCCAGTCGAGCACGCGCGAAGTGGCTCCGAGGAGCATCATCCACCGCCCGGCAAACGCAAGGCCGAGGTGTTGTCGCGGGAATCCGGCAAGATCGGCGTCACCATCACCATGAGCCCACCGGCCAAACGTCACGACCGTAGTGATCGACCCGAGCGGACAGATCGCACAGACCGCACCGATCGCGCAGATCGCCCTGACCCTGTTAAAGTGAACGGCACACGAACACCAGTAGCAGCTCAGGTACCACCTCCTCCAGCAGCAGCGGCGCCTGGTGGAGCGCCTGCACCCGCTTCTCCTGCGGCAGAAGCTGCAGCACCCCGTACTGGCCCACGACGAGGGCCAACTTCGCCTGAAGAAGCTGACGCGCACACTCCTCCGGAACGGGAACGGCGTACTGACACGCAACCCACAGCGACGGCACCTGCTGAACCTAAGGGTGCGCAACCACCGCCACCTCCTGCAGCTCCTCAGCCCGAAGATGAAGATTCTTGGGGGGAGTCACCTGTAACGGTAGTACCTCCTCCGCCGCCACCTGTACCAGCGCCAAAACGCAATGCTGCTTACTGGATGGCACGCTCGCCGGTGGCGGACCAGATCTTCATTACGGACGTGACTGTTAACCTCCAGACAGTCACAATACGCGAGTGCCGCACTGAGAAGGGGTTTTTTCGGCCTCGCGAAATTCGGCCGCTGGATGTCACGTAAACCCCAGTGCATTAGTGATGAACCACATTGAACTATGTACAGTCATAGGTAGTTAGTAGTTATCTATTTATTTAGTTACTACCGATGTTTGCCTGAGTCAAAGAGTAGAATGAAAAGCCATCTATAAGTCTTCTAAATGACTTTTCATTATGAATGCTCGTCTTCTGTCTACCTGCTATTGGCACATTGATGTGTGAAATTCTCAGGTAGTAACTAGTCTGTTACAAAGATACTGAGTGTTCTTTTTTACAACTTGCAACCCTATTGGACAGGGTTGATGAATTCTCTGTAACTTTTCGAGACAGACAATACATTAAATTGTAATAATCAAATAGACAAATTGTTGTCAATTGTTGAAAATAGAGACTATATTTTATATGTTAAATTTTTAGATATCTGGGTGTACCTCCGAGTAGAAATAATAATAATTATGTTGTCATGAAATTATAAGTATAATAAAATAAGACTTACATAATATTATATACCCATGATGCTAAATATTTATAATTTTCCCAGTTTATCAAATAATACTTGTTTAATTGTAGAATCTCCTTAGTATACCAACAATTTTATCACTTCAACAGTAACAAGGTGTAAAGAAAGATAAACAGATCTAGAGACTTTTTATTAATTTATGTCCATTTTTGTAAAATATTCCTAGTTTTGTTGTATTATTATTGTTGTTGTTGTTATTTATGTGAACTTGATTTGCCGTTAACACATAATTTACCTAGTTTTCTATTGATTTACCTACCGCAACATCGTTTAAGGTTGTATTTTATTTATAACAAATTATGGCCATATGTACATAACGAAAAGATGTTATATTTGAGTTTTCCTCTTTTAAACATAATATGCCTGCAGTGTTGTACACTGTCATAATAGCTTCTGAGAAAAACTGGTAACTAGGTACATAGTATTGGTTTATTAAATGAACTGATTGTTTTCTGTAGATATACCTATACTTTACTCTTATAAGTTATTTAAGTATATTTAATTTTAAGATCACATGATTCCGAACACTCGTGTTCTTTTTATTTGTTATTTGGTTCCTTTAATTTTAAATAATAATGTGGTTGTCCTGAAGGGATGATGACGGAGTCTCCTATTATTTGAGTTATCGTAGATTTTACTTAATGCATTTGTCTGTGGAGATGGTTGATGTAAATATTGTAAATATAATATTAGTGCACTTGTTTTATAATGTGATAGTCTTCTTACATGATAAAGTCTGTAAATAAACGAGAATGAATTAGAAGCTTTATTTTATTTTTACGAATGTTCTCAATAAATAGTACTAACCTACGAAAAATTTGTAGATGTTTCAAATTATGAACATTACTTACAAGCAACTTATAAGTGAAAATTATCCAGGGCTCTTGGTTCTAAATGTCCAGAGACACTAAATCAGACCTTCCCTTATGTTTGCTGTAGGTATATCTTTAGGTACTTCCCAGAATTCGCCACTAGTAATGGCTGGCGCCCACTACCGGCATGGGTGGCAGAAAGTGTCGCGGCAAAACCCAGCTACTCTAGCCTAGCATCAGTTTTGCTCTTCATGAATTCGAATGGCTTCACGTACAAGTCTCAACCTTATTTCAAGTATAGTACAATCATGAGTGACTTGAATGATTGAACGGAATGTGGCACTTTGCGGCATGCCGCATCCTGCCGCGGCATCGTGGTGACGAAATAAAGTAAAATGAATCCTAAAGTGACTGAAATAAGATTCAAAATAACTTGATTGGTAATAAAAACCGTGCCATGCCGTCTGTGGGCGCTGGCCATGAGAAAATAGGGCCGTTTCCTCGTGGTCATACTAGTTTGTCACACCAGTATGACCACGTGTAGGCTAAGATCCGGTTAATAATTAATAATATAGGTAGGTACTCTCATCTGTTAGGGGAGCCGATGGTCGGAAACCCCATAATCATGCGCGAACTCCTAGTATAGGTACCATTGTCATAAAAGGTTGATAATCCCTGAAATCCGCCATACACATATATAGGATAGAAAGGATATAAATATCCTCGTTGTCAAACATCAAATTACTGGTCAGTGTATTAACACAGGTGTTTATTTTTTCAAAGTTAAAATTTGGATTCCTGGCTAGGAGTGTTGATTTTATGCAGTATAGCAGTTTTCCCTTTCATCAAAATCGGGTCCGAGAAGCGGACTCCTTCGATCATTTTTCGATATTCGTCAATTTCGTATTTAGCCATCCACGCCCAGTTGAAAAATTCTTCCATTATAGGTAGGTACTTCAAAGTCAACTAGTGTAGGTAAGTATGAAAACCTTTCCTGGTTAATACTTTCCGCCATGTCCTCGTGGTCATAATAGGTTGTCATCATGTGGATTGTTTGTCACCAGTATGATACATGTATGGGGTCGGCAGCGCGAGTGTGACGCCCCTGGTGTTGCACATGTCCATAGGCCACGGTGACCGCTTCCTATCAGGTGGACTGTGTGCCTGTCTGCCACCTAAGTGGTATAAAAAGCCTAGGTATTGAAAAAATACCGTGTGAAAGTAGAAGAAGTATCTAGGTATGCACGGAAAGTAACAGTGGACAGCAGTGGAAGAATGCATAAAAATAAGAAAAAGGCAATCGAAGTAAGTTTCCGGAAACACATCACAGTTCTGGAAACTAATAAAAGAAGAACAAGGGAACATAAGAAAAGGATCGATGGCTGTAATAGAGAATTGACATGGAGAAATTTTATGATTGTAGAAAGGTTAGTAACACTTACATTTGAAAGTCTGTATAAGTGAGCGGTTGATAAGGTAAGACCGGGTAAGACGAAGGAGTGATGTACCTATATCTAGGTTCGCTGGCATCTACTGATGAAAGTAAGCGGAGTCTCACAAAACAATGAAAGCGCTAAAACATACGGTAACGCGATTAGTAGCAGGACCGGTACGTTGCACCACCTACCTACTGCTTCGAATTCTGATCCTCGTATGTGATCATGACCAGGACAGGACTAACGCATATAATATTAATGATGACGATCTCTGTATACCCTGAAATGACCTCGAAGGGAAAAAAGCGTAAGTATCTCAGATTATTATTAACTAATAGTACTAGCGCCACTGATCTATACAGATCAGTGACTAGCACAGAATAACTAATAGTAGTACCTAAGTCCTATATATAGGTGTTGTATTACCTAGATACAATACCTATTATATAGGATAATTAAATCCATCTATTCTGCCCTGTGCCACTGGATTTGCACTGAGGTCACGAAACGGTGAAGTGGAAGGACCGACTTGGGCAACCAAGCGCGGGGCACGTATAGTTATAGCGGCGCGGCGGTAAGACCCGTCATAGAGGACTGGCTGGAGAGGCTTCACGGGGCCTCTTGTACCGGCTGATGCAGGTGATCTCTGGTAAGGGGTGCTTCGGGGATCACTTGTGTCTGATTCGGAAGGAGCCGACACCCGAGTGCCATCACTGCGATGCGGGCGCGGGGCGAGGACTCAGGGCTGCACTATTTTACTGGGGTAAGAGTGTAAGACTATGACTGATTTGACTATTGACCTTGAATATTGATTTGACCTTGATTATGACTAAATGACGAAAATGCTGCAACTTATTGCATTCGTAATTAATTCTAACTTGATTTATCAATTTACTTGACACTGGCATTCATACAATATTTGCCAAAGTAGGGAACAAAAAAAAACTAAACGTAATCGTCAAAGAGAGGGAACCGGAACGATTTGCCCCGCATTGTTTGACAATCAGTAATTGAAATTATTGACGTATGAGTCTAGCGATAATGGGAAGATCGGTCGATAAATCCAGTGTTTACATTTAAGTCTGAGCTGGAGTATACAAATCGAGCGATGGAGTGGTCGAAGGATAAAACGCTGAAGTTGATTGAGTTGTTGCAAGTGAACGCTACGCTGTGGAATCCGTCACTATGTGATACCCGGCGAATAAAACAGAAGCGTCGGGAGGAATTACGTGTGATAGCTGAAATATTGAGAATCTCTGTGCCGGACACAACTAAAAAAATCCAACATCTTCGGACACAGTACAACAGAGAATCAGCGCGAGAAGTGCGAGCATACGTCGAAGATCCCAACGATAGATATGTCAGTAATTGGTACGCCTTCGACTATTTACACTTTTTGAAAGATTCCACCAAGCCTTACAGAATTTTGCAACCGGTAAGCCTATGCAACGTATTTATTGATGTTATTAGTAATAGATGATAAACTTTATTTTGAACCTTATTAAACCATGGCTGGTTTAAATAAAATAATGTACACCTATTTAATGAGATAACATAATTTTTCAGGAGGAAAATTCAGAAGTAAATGGTGTTCCACCTCACGAAAATGGACCTCATGCCTGTAAACTTTCCAGCCCCTCACCCCCACATAAAGTATCCAGATTCTCTGAACCTTTACCATCAGTCACACCAGAAATGATATATCCCAGAAATAGAGATGAATTCTCAGTGTTTGGAGAATATATAGCGAATGAGTTGAGATCTCTGAAAGGTGAGAAGAACCTACTGGTAGCGAAAAAGAAGATACAAGATGTTATATTTGAGGTTAAGATGGGGATGATCAGTGAACCCAGACCTGAGCCTATGTGCACAGTATACGCAAATACAACACAACCGACACAGCCCCATAATACAACTATTCATAGCAGTAAACTTTACACAACATCTGTGACACCAACCTCGGCACACATTGAGCCACTCTCAACGTCTCACACTCCACCTACCTCAGGCATCACAGAAATACTAATTAACAGCACATGTCATTATCCTGCCTTCAAAGTTGATACACAATAGCAGTGTCATCCACTTCCTGATCAGGAAGTGGATAAAAATGAAACATACACTATTAGAAATTAGGTAAAAGGAAACATCTATGATATAAATAAGCAGATGTTATTAGACTTATCTTAAGACATGTTATGTTTGGTAAAAATAATGTTGATACTGGTGATGCAAATTGTTTAAACAAGTCCTGAGAACACAGGCCATTTTAATATAAATGGTTTGTATTAAGTTTTATATTGCAAACACAAGATGGTTCACTATATTTTCATCTGAAAGGTGACTGTAAAAATCATAATTGTTGCCTTAAAATTTTATCATTGTGGGTGCCACAATTGTGAGTTTCAAGCCATCATGACTGGGATCAACCAGGTCGGCATAAATAATACGCTTTATAGAATATTCAAAACAAATAAAACTGTCTGATTCATTACATTTGTTTTAGACATAGTATTTGTATTCATTATTTAAAAATACTGAAACTCTTACTTTGACTTGATATTTTCTGTAGGTATACTAAAATGGTATACATAGTATTTTATAGCAGCTATTGTGATAAAAAATTACTTGATTGAGTCCATTCCAATCCAACTTTCTCACTTCTCGTTTTATCTGTAGATTGTTGATATCTAGTCATTAGGTACTTATTTAGTGCTAGCATGCACCACGATTATTAATCTAATAAATAACTTTTCTAGGAAACAAGCAAACAATTTAAAAATACCTATGCTTATTGCAATTTTATTGTATTTAGTTGATCGCAATTGTTATTTATTACAGAAAATATTTTCATACAGAATGAAAAATCTATAAGCAATATTTTGCCTTTATTGGGTACTAATACTAAGTAGGTACCTAACTTAAAAATTAAACCATGGCAGCACCAAGAACACTAATGAGTAGTTAGATATAAGGACTATTATAATTAAGTATGCAACGAAAACAAGTAAACTGTTAAATACTTGTATTGTTATAGCATAAACTATAATTATGTATAACAGAGTGCTAGAATTATGTATAACAGTATTAAAAATAATGATCTCAACAATATTGCTTTATTGACTACTGTACTATATTAAAATATTTCGTCCGTCAGATTGACTGCACCCCGCCTCATGGTAAGCTGTTTATGGGCAAAAAGCTTGACATAATGTACTCTGGATGTGCAGAACGAGTTTTTAGGTATCAGAGCGATGGTGGCCGAAGCGCGCAAATCATCTATCTATTTCTTTATTATTATAAAATTGTAAAACAAACATAGCTAATGTCTGTACATTGTAGATATTAAAAAAATTGGTTATGTTATTTGAACGATTAAACGAACACAGATATTTTATTTATCTTGTCTGTTTGTTCGCAATGCACGCAAAAATTACTGAACGGATTTTGATGCGGTTTTTTTGAATAGGTCTTGGTCAAAATAAGTACCTACCTACGGCATGGCGAAGCCTGGCGTCATTTCAGCCATCCTATCTATAATAAATACAGTCATAAGTAGGTATAAATAACTGAATGCGATTTATTATATCGCTCAGTCCGCACCGCACTGGCAGTATTCACTAGACTCCGGTCGAGTTTAGTCCATTAAAGCGTATCTACTACGGCAACAAAAATACGTACGTGAAGAAGGAATCACCATGTAAGTAACAATTGGTTACTTATGTACTTAATGCACAAACTCGACTCACAACAATTACATTATGATGTTGTCTGTCCGAATATATTTTATGATTTCCCTATTGTATGTTTCCTGTGTATGTAGTATCCTATGCAAGGATGTAAACTTCTTGATCCTATGTATAGGTACTTTAATTAAACACTCATTTTTTGGGGAAACCCCACTGACCACCCTTTGTCGGCTAACGGGAGTAGTTATGTCGGAGTTGAAAGTTGTTTTATTGGTGGCGATACTGACTTCCACGCGGGCGAAAGCTAGTAAATACATAAAATAGGTATGTAATATGTACCTATATGGTTTTGGGTTTATAGGTAGGTATATAGGTAGTTGATTAGTTGACCACTGAGTACATTATTATCGTAATATCACAGGGTATACCCGATAAATGCCTAAAATGCCAGGGCATAAACCCATCACTGACTGGTGGTGGGACAGGTAGGTACATTGGGACCTAAACATAAACTAGCGAAATGTGGATGCTAGCACCTCTGCCTACCCCTTCGGGGACATAGGCGTGAGTTTATGTTATGTTATGACTGGTACCGTACACGTACTGGTTTCTGGTACTGTTATCAGTTGACCCGTAGTTGACCTCATAGAAAAATGTCATTGAACGATTATGACTGACATTTGACCCGCAACCTGACTCTGACAGTTGTAGTTCTGTGGGTGTGAGTGTCAGTGTTTATTGTGGAATTTGTTGACCATTTTGTGTTTATTTGTGTTATATTATGGTTATACAACTTTGTTTTGTTACAGTAAGATGCGATTAATAATACTTCTCGCAATATTTTGCTTGGCGGGTGCTGATACGGCTACGCGTCATAATAACTATAATGATTTGGAAGAAAACGAAGTAATAAGCCTGAATAAGAAATTCAGTCCCGAATGGCCTGATCTGGACACTCGGCAGCTACCTGCGTGGTATGATAAATCCAAAATAGGCATTTTTTTGCACTGGGGCGTCTTCTGTGTACCAAGTTTCGGTTCGGAATGGTTCTGGAATTATTGGAATGGTAATCATCTATCTACTTTGTCTTACCTATATGCTACACTTCAGGTATGATATAGTTCCATTTTATTTGCAGGGCGTACTAATAATGATATTCTAACATTTATGGCAAATAACTATCCTCCTGGTTTCACATATCAAGAATTTGCTCCTATGTTCAAAGCTGAATTTTTTGAACCTGATCATTGGGCTGAACTATTTGCTAAAGCTGGAGCAAAGTAAGACTTTTTATTACTGTAGGATAAGACTTTATGTTTTCATCAATACTGGTTTTATTCATAAAACTGGCTTACCTACTACTTACTAAGCAAATGAAATATCTTCCAGGTACGTTGTGCTTACAAGTAAACATCACGAGGGCTATACATTGTTCCCATCGAAGCGTTCATTCAGTTGGAATTCTGTTGACGTTGGTCCCAAAGTAGACATTGTAGGTGCGCTAGCAGAGGCTGTTAGAGAGAAAGACATGAAATTTGGTGTATACCACTCATTGTATGAGTGGTTCAATCCCATCTATCAGGAAGACCGGAAAACCAATTTCACAAGTCAGACTTATGTAGAAACTAAGTTATGGCCTGATATAAAACAACTCATAGAAGATTACAAGGTCTCAGTGCTCTGGTCTGATGGAGACTGGGAAGCTAAAGATGTATATTGGAAGGCAACTGATTTGTTAGCTTGGTTATACAATGACAGTCCTGTAAAGGATGAAATTGTTGTAAATGATAGATGGGGCATTGGTATCCCTGGACACCATGGGGACTTCTACAATCACGCTGATAGATTCAATCCTGGTTAGTATATGAGTATATTTATACATGAGTTTGTACATGAAACGGTAGTATTTGTTACACAAATTATATTGTAGAGAATTGTAAACTAAATACCTAGGTATAACCAAAGTACTAAAACTTCATAGTAATAAAAATAAAACAGATAACAAATATATTTAACAGCTTGTACCTACTGGTTCAAGAATTTCTTATTATCAGCTGTTTATATTAATATGTAAAATAGCTCAAGTTGTATGTTTTCCCTTCTTAGGCAAGCTACTGGATCATAAATGGGAGAATGCTTTTACACTGGACAAAAAGTCTTGGGGATATAGAAGGAATATGGAATTAAGTGAGGTATTAACTATGGATGAACTTCTGTATCAAGTTGTGTCAACAGTAAGTTGTGGAGGTAAGGTTAATAGGAGTAAATATTTACATTGATCACTAAAATAGAAATATAAAATTTGACTACTAGCCTCATGACCATAATATATAAAACCTGTGGACGAAATGCGTTGTAGAATGCAACTGACAACAGTGACAACACTAGAGCAGAGGCGGCCCACTTGCTATACGTACAAGTCGGTACGCACACGCTAGTTAGCTACTACGCGGCAAAAGCGAAAGAAAAATACTAAGCATGTCTTGTGTAGTGAAATAGCGTAAATTCCCTAGTGCAAGTAAGAAAATATCCAGGAATCACATTTCAATCAAATTAATTGGGTAAACATTGCAACTCAAAATTTACTCGCACATAATTAACCGGCGCCGTTTCTTTGACAGTCTCGTTTTCAGAGCGTTCTGTCCGCAGGTTTTATACGTTCACGACTGACCTATCGGTGTGCTAAATCAACGGATATTTAGTTAATTTATTGTGGATACAATTCTAGATTATCACAATGTTAATGACTAGCATTATCGAATATACCTAACATTCTTTAAAAATTTCGTATTTTCAGGTAATGCTCTAATTAACGTAGGCCCTACGTCAGAAGGTACAATACCGGTCATATTTCAAGAGCGTCTCTTAGCTCTGGGCTCCTGGCTGTCTATAAATGGTGAAGCAATATATGAAAGTTCGCCGTGGCTATCCCAAAACGACACATTCAATGGAAATGTTTGGTATACATGCAAGAAGGCAAACTACAATTCGGCACGTCCTACGGCAGTGCCGACGAGAGCTGACAGAGTGACTGCAGTATACGCTGTAATGCTGAAGTGGCCATCCACAAGCATTCTCAAATTAAAGGATGTTACAAGCTTACTGCATAGTGGCAATTATAAAGTACAGATATTGGGCAATAAGGACCAGTGCTTGGACGTAAGTAAATATTTAGGTTAAATGCTCTTTGCGCAATATTTATAAGCAATAGGTACTCCTTATCTTAAGTAGTTTTCTTAGATATCTAGTCATAATAAGACAATACGCAACGTGAGTAAATATAATAATATTTAGTTCAAAACAGTGGCGGTTTACACTACGAGGGTTAACATGCATTTGGCCCACTTGATGGTAACCGATTATATATTATACTGCTACTTAAGTGAGATGATGGTACGACACCGGCCGAGCCGAACTGTTTGTACAAGGTAAAGCGTGGTTCTGCCAAATAAAAATTTATAAACATTTAAGTGACTAGCTTGTCTTGTCTTATAGAAATAAGGAATGTATCATGATTTTCTTACATAGGTATTCTATATTATATAATTTCATTGTTTCAGTGGCAGATAAGCAACGGCATAGTAAACATAGTGTTACCAGATAAAGCTAATGTCGTGTCAACTCATGCGTGGACATTAAAATTCACTTTGAAATAAACTGTTAACTGTTAAAAAACTTGCTTTTTTACTTTTATCTCCATGTAAGGCGAATTACTCTGGTGTCCTCTTTTCTGATGTTCGCTTAGGCGTGACGACTGGCGGATAATGTTACTCTCTATATAGACTTGCTCCCCCATATACATTAAGTTAATAATCAATTTAAAAGAATGGAGGACTCCAGGTATACTACTACCCCCTGTGAGTACCCCAATGGGACTGGATATGGCCGCGAGCGCAAGGATGGCCTAAGCAATTTTTTTTGTGCGGAAATCCCCAAGGTTACCACCCTCGCAATTTTGTTTGAACTGACTAAAACCGCACGCCGTCTTAGGTCTTCAAAGCGCCGGGGTGCAAGGTGACCCAAAAGACATTTCCCTCACACTCCGGCTCATCCGCGGCTTCGAGATGGTCACCTCTAGTGACAACTGTAACCAAGGCCAGACTTGTGATAGTTTTGATCGAGAGGTTTCAGCTTCGAACCCCGTCTTAATGGTCGGCTAGTAGTAAGTAGTGTAATACACTATCACCGCTACCAAACTCCTAACACAAGCTGCGATTTAGTTTAGCTGGGTACATTACTGAAAATATATTTGGTATAAATTAGGTAATGAGCAATAACCACCCGCTATCGAGGAAAGTCATTCAAAAACATTAGTGTCCTGCAATTGCCCTTCAATTAGGTCTGAAGATACTAAATGAAAATACGTATCTAACATCAAACAAGTGTATTTAATTAAACTTGTATAGTATTTCAATACAGATATAGTACTTACATGAAGTCATAGTTTAACTAACAAAGAATAAATATAACGTTATTGTGCTTAACAAAATAAAATAATAGTTACACACATAATATCAAGCTAATATAAAGGAATTCGTAAGTACAATATAAAGATG
Organism: Lithosia quadra; assembly: GCA_963576445.1. Lineage (NCBI taxonomy): Eukaryota > Metazoa > Arthropoda > Insecta > Lepidoptera > Erebidae > Lithosia > Lithosia quadra. The sequence goes on along the minus strand of OY754877.1, from coordinate 13,048,295 downwards.
TAAATGAGATATTTTTAGTAGACTAACAATCGAAATTAATAAATCCATCTAATCTAAAAAGTTAAACAAAGTATAATCGAAATCATTGTAGAAAAAGTAATTTGAATGTCAAAACCTTTCAAGCTTAGATTCGATTTATTAATATCCACCGTTTGTAGATAAAATTCACTACGCATAAAATTAACCTCAAGAATTGAAACAAAGCAATATCAATGGTCTCCAATTGTTTTCTAAATACGAACGTAAACCACAAGTAACCTACACAATCGTTAACACCTATCTTCGAAAACTTGTACCGATAGAAAAATTTGCACATTAAATAGAAAAGCCTGTCTTATATTATGGACAAAGGATTTAATATGTGTATTGTCAAAAATGTTTACCTTTAATTTTATTGTCTGTAGAAGTGAAAACGTATTTTTTTTTATAAAGCACATAGCTACTGACTATTATAAGTGCATTGGTAGTGTATCTCGACGGTGCCTAAGTATAATCACCTAAGTGGTAGATATAGGATTTGGCATTTGTTATCATGACCTTCGAGGTGCCCTTCCCGTTTTGGTAAAAAGGATTGTCTAACTTCAGCTACTCACTTTCTTTAGGAATAATTCCAATGCTAAATAAGTGATAAATAACACTCTAAACATATCAGGAAACTGCTTATGCACATATAAAAAAACATATAATTTTACACTTCTACAGCCGAATGGACATAAAAGCTTTAATTGTACCCAATATTCGTTATAATTTAATATCTAGTAATGGTGGCATATAAAAATAAATATGACTATATAAATAGTTTAAAAGCCTAACTTTATTGCTCATTATTACAATATTTCACAATCTGCTCTAATCTAACTAGCTTGATGTGGTTCACTTACACGCAATGTGACACGCGACGAGAAAATAGCGCGACTATATTTTTATACATTGTTTTATTTATCAACAACAAGCGTTGCAAACGAACGGTTGGAGGTTTATCTCTATATCTACCAAATTCATAGTATATTACTTACGTAGTTTGAATACATAACATTATAATCTAATATGTTAATAATATACTTTTCTAAAGAAGTTGCCAAATAAAAAAATAAATATTAAAGGCTTGTGTGCGTTAGGAATCATACAAAATGATTTAAGTCGTGTATTTCTTGGTTTAATCGAGTAAGTATGGAGCACTGAATTAAGCTACCGCACTCGGCGTATTGTTCTTCTATTTTACATCGGGTCTAACCGCATCTAACAAGCATGCGGGACATTATATACGTGAAGCACCATAATGTTTTATTAAAAGCATGTACCTACCGGCGTATATCAATCTAAAGGCACTAATATATACATATTTTATACAAAAAATACAAGGTTTATTGTGTATCTATAGCACATTTATAAGCCTGAACAAAAACATGAAATTTGAAACGAAAAGAATAAATATTTTTGTTATAAAACAATATTGTGTTCAATATACTTCATACAGGAAATGCTATTTGTACTAAACCTAAAGTTATAATATAATTTAGAGATAAAATAAATGTTTTTACTCTATAAACTAACTTACAAATAGTATGGCTATGAATTTTCAAATTAACTTCGTCAGTAAAATATTTCTTTTGGAATGTTTCAACCTAAATAAGTAATCTAAGATACGAATTTCTTTATAAATATACCGTATGGAATAGAGATATATAATATATATTACTTTCACTCTATATTATAAATATAAATATATAATGTACTAATTTCAGAGCCTGATTTTAAACAAATTAAAAATTACATAACAAAGTTCTTACGAAAATTATATTAGTAAGGACTACCTTATTTTACTTATATATACATTGTTTACATCGAAATCAAGCGATTACACCAGCATTAGTGTGTAGCAAAATTGGTGAACACGAAGTTACATTATAATTGTATGACATGTACTGAGGATCTCATTTCACAAATCGCAGACAAAATTTAGGATGTCACAAAGCAATCTGTCTTATATTATACATTTATTGTATAATACAACGTATTCATGAACACTATACAATCCTCAGAATTAGGGGCCTTTGAAAACAACGATTCTATTAATATCTCAGTAGTTCAAATAAATACTTGAAACAAAATACTTGAAGTTTGGCCCCAGTTATTGTCTTACTATTCAATAAGGAGGCAACGTATATCAATAATTTCACGGTATTTTTTGTGCTATAAATAAATAATTGAACAGTTACTCAAACTTGTCATTATACAATATGTATGCGTCAAACAGTTAAGTATAGAATCCAATACCACATCTAAATGCAAAAGTGGGATTAAATCGGTGTCAATTATTTGGTATATAAAAAAAACAACAGAACTGTGGAATAGTTTTGTTTAGTCAAATATTGCACCCTACCTCGATGTAGCAGGGTCTATATTCCAATACCAAGGAACCCTGCTTTCTCCATTAGCTATGACGAGCTGTCCCTGTGCCTTAGGGCCTCAAGTTGGGGTAGTATCGGCACCTGTTTGTTGAAGAACTCCTCTAGGGCGGGTTGTGCGAGCATCGTAGCTAGAAATTGTTCCAAGGTTATTAACCACACGCCTTCAGGTTCTGCCTCTTTTGATGGGGAGGGTTTTGCGCTGTCTTGTTCAACTTCCGTGGCATTGCCGTTGGGGTCCAGCTAGAATAATGATAAGATGAAACTTTATTGGCAATAAAAACGATAATCATACATGGTATCCACTAAAAATAACAATAACATTGGCGGATAGGAAGGCGTAACATAGGCTGCTTTCGTTTTGGAAAAAGAATTAGGGTTCCGCGCACTAAAATTAAACCTTAAAAATCTCAATCCAAGCGGGCGAAGTCAGCGACACAGCTAATTTAACAATTTGGTACACTCGAATATAAACTGATACAATAATCTATACTAATATTACAAGGAGAGAGGCCGATTTTATTTATGTTTTGGGTAATCTTTGCTTTTATTGGAAAAATCTTTAACTGTTTGAAAAATCCGTTATTCCAAATTACAAAATATACGTTATATAAACCGAAGAGAGCGCGGGTTTTTCCAAAAATAAGCAATAATTTGTGTGTACCTGTGCTTCAGGTTGCTTGGCAGCCGCGGCCAGGAACAAACTGTCCTGTGATATCTCGCGGTCTATCGACGGACGATGGTTAAGTTCGCCGAGTTGTAACAGCAGTGTGCCTGAAATGAAAATAGAAGATATGACAAATCTTCATGCGACATATTTCGTTCCTGTTACATGTAGGTCCGAAGGTTTTTTTTATACCACACAAGTATACGGCCTACCTGATGGGAAGCTGTCACCGTGGCCTATGGATGTATACAACACCAGGGGCGTCACACTTGCGCCTTCTAATGCCCTTTTTGAAGAATCTCATAAAGTAGACGCAAGGAAAAGTTTCAGATATTTCATGGTTACCCGTTTGGCTTGAAGTCACTCACCAGCTAGTACGACAGCTTCATAGACCACGGGGTCATGTTGCGTGAGGTCGTGCAACACGGCTAGCAGCTGCAGGAAATGGTCCCTAGGTAGGGGAGGGGCGAGGGGGGGCGCGGCGGGGGTGCTCCCGCCCGAGGCCAAACCGGCCAAGCCGCACGCTCGCACGTTATCTGCCGTTATATACGGGCTGCTCGCTGCGGATACGAAATAGTATGAATAAATACAAATAAAGATAAATATTTTTTTACTGCAAATATAGAAGCAAACTCGTACATTGAATGGTTTCATTTCATGTATCTTATCCGTACATATTGGTCTTTCGAGCCGGATTGCTTATGTTCGATCGAGCTCGAAGGCCCATATTACAACAAATTCTCATTTTATGTGCACTATGTACGAATAGGGTAGGTACCTACATAAATTGAGAATTTATTGTCACTATTAAGGTAACTAAAGCGCTTTCTACTTAGTAGGAATAGTGGGTTTGAACGGTGTAGGTACCGAGTGTATCACTAATAGAGAAATGGACTAATGAATCCAGTTATTTAGATTTCATACTTACTGCATTGGCTGCTCTCGCAATCACTCTTGTCCAGTTGACCACCGACGCTGTACACCTCGCTTATTGACCTCTGCATGGCTCCTGGCAATGGCTCCGGTGTGGAAGTCTCTTCTTCTATGCTGTGAACATTATTTAAAGTTTTTTTGCTAAGTAAGGTAGGAAACTGCTATATGCTTGCTGGTATATGAACGACTTTGAACGCAAAAAAAAAATATTTTTTAAATTCTTGTCTTTTTGTGAGCGATGGATGCAAAAATTTTTTCATGCGGTGAACGGATTTTCATGGGGTTATTTTTTTATTAAAATGTATTGGTCAGACTTAGAATGTCAGGCATGTTTGATCAAAATCGATTGAGTAGAACCGGATATATGGTAAAAAAACTCGTAAACCGACATTTACGCTCCTAATCAGGAGGGCCGTATGCATGTCTGCTACCTAAATGGTATAAGAAATTGTAGTGATGAGGCGTAGGTAGGTACCTGTCGAAGAAGGAGATGGCGTCGGCGGCGAGCTCCTCGCCGGTGTCGGTGAAGTGCGTGGGGACGAGGTCGCGACGCGGCAGCAGGGGCGGCGCGTGGCACGCGAACAGCGCGCGCAGCCGCCGCGCCGCCTCCGCGCGCGCGCTCAGCCCCAGCGCCGCCGCCAGCCCGCGCGCGCTCACCAGCCCGTCCTCGTCCACGTCCAGCAGCTGCACACGCACACACGTACACACATACACACCATACGCTCATCACGCTGGAGAGCCACCCTTCATTTACAGGGTCTTCCATCATCATCATATCAGCCGAAAGACGTCCACTGCTGGACAAAGGTCTCCCTCAAGAATCTCCACGACGACCGGTTCTGCGCCTCTCGCATCCAGCTGTTTCCCGCGACCTTTACCAGGTCGTCGGTTCACACCACGTCTTCCTACAGAACAGTAGTACCTCTGGCCTACAGAACATCGCAGCCATAATAACCACCGTGTTGTGTTCCCGCCGGTAAGTAGGGTAGCCAGAGCTAACTGGATGGATTCTGTGCTGCCAGCGGGGAGACTTAAGTCTGCTGCGTTGTCAGCACAAAAACTCTCAACCTCCAGTTCCCCATTCTCCCCTTCAGCGTTGACAGAGCGAGTGCGATGCAGAACACCAGGGATGATGCACACGTTCATAGGCCATGGTAACCGCTTTCCATCAAAAATTAAGGGGTTCGATGCCTCTTTTCTTTGCCGCGTCTTAAAGACTTGGCATTCTTTACCAGCGAACGTGTTTCCTTTCTCCTATAATGCCGGGTCCTTTACTTACCTTAAACATCCTAGCTGTGATGACCTCAGCAAAATCACCTTTAGCCCACGGCGAGAGCGCACTAAACAAAGTTTTGAATTGCCCATAGTCCAGTTTGTACGCTTCGTAAGGAGCTTCTAACCGCTCACATGGCACTCGCTTAGCCCACAGAAGTTCCTCCCGGATGGCACTTAATAACTCCTGGAGAAATTAGAAAATAAATAAGCAAATAACATTTTAAAGAATAGGCTTGTGTCCATCAAGAATAAATCGGGTTGGTATATGTTCCTAGCGGCTATTCTTGTTATAAAGATAGCAAAAAGCAATAATAGTTTGGTATACAAAATAAAGATTACTTTTATTTTCATAAAATAAATTTGGAGAAATTAGACGTTCAGTCACGTGACACCAAACACCAATCAGAGAGCGTGACGTCACATCTTGCATTATTGTGTGTTTACGAATCTGCGGTGTTTACGTCAGCTTACGCACGGTGACAACACGATTCCTCTTTAAAAGAGTTTTGGGAGGTCGTGACGTCACAAAAAACGCCATGACAGTTTGAAGTGTTTTCGGCATAAATTCAAATCGCCTTTTTAAATCTCAATATAAACTTTGTAAATGATTGTTTTGAATCAAAATATTATATTTTTGGGTTCATTTGGGTATGGAAGTATTGTATTAACCGTTTTTTTTTCAAATTTAGGAAACAAGCCTATTCTAATCAAAAATATAAGATAAAGCGAGTACTTTATTACCTGCAACTCATTTGGTTCTAGCAATTTGTCATGCTGGAGAGCTCGCAGCGTGTTCCTTTCGAGGCTGTCTTCCAGTTGCCTGACTACCCTCAGCCTGTGCTTCAGTCGCAGGTGCTCGATATTCTCACTGCTCACGCTGGTCCCGAAGGTCCGGTACGATTGGTAGATCAGCTCTTGGATTTTTATTGTCTAAACAAAAATTTAACGTTTAATGTTCAAGATCACCAAAACGGACACATCGGCTATAATTGTGATGCATAGTGATGAGAAACTAAACATACCCTTTCAGCAGTCCTAGGTTCGGTAGACAACGCCATAGCTTCATCATTGTAAATACCTTGAAGGTAATCGTTCAGGACTTGCATTGCCTGACCATCTTCGCTGCATTTAAGAAGTTTCTCGCGGTTTATATCCAAAATTGTCAAGGTCACCTGGAAGGTAAGAACATTTTTAGGTAGTAAATATTACCTTTTTCTCCTCTAGTAGCAGTCAAAGCTGGCGTTGGAGGCGAATAGAATAGCCAGGTCCTTTATGCGGAAAAAGCATTTGATGAGGCCGTCAAGCTGAGAGCCACCATTGTGGCACTATCGGTGCTTGCAATGGTGACTCCCATTCCAGAGACTTACCATCAGGCGAAGTGAAGTCATGTTGATGTGACCGACATAAAAAAAAGAAAGCAATCTCACCTGAAATATAACTTTAGCACCATCGTAAAAAAAGCAGTCCATGACATTGACAGCGCACTCGTACGGCATTACGCTGATGAAGAGAGTCAAGAACCACGATAAAGAGATCATCTTCATCATACGCAGTTCGTCCAGCTTGGCGTGCAGCTCGGGTAAGTGGGCTTCCGTTAACTCTTCTAGGACGCCCTGGTCCACCTTCGTAATAAAAACCGAATTACACGGATGTTTACAACGAATTGATGTATTCTTTACTATTTTACGTATTCTGTCAAAATCGTTTTACGTCGTGATATGGTACGTTTGAAGGACCTATGAAATATCGATACCTCGGAGTTCCAAGGACGGAACAGCTATTTTGGTGAAAACGACATAATGCAGCCTCATGTACTTATTTTCTTCTCCCCTATCGATCTGTATATGTATAGTTTTTGTAAAGTGAGCGTAGTGTTTACGAACCGCATTTTAAAAAATAAGCCATATATTTTGTGATTAAAAAATAGTTTTGGCTCTCCTGTAAACTCGAGTTTTGATGCTTATAATATATCTTTGAGCCCCGAGATACTGTTTTTTTTAAAAAAAACGAAAGAATGCATTTATTCGTGCACATGAAGTTTTACAAGGTTAGGTAAAGAACATGAAAAAGTATATAATAAGATAACTATGTATATTATTATGCATCATAATATAACAGCTAAGTACTTTCATAACGTTTCAGCCTAGCATAACATGTTACATTGTACGTTTAGTTCAGCATAATGTTGTCATTAATATTAATGTTAGTATATACGCGTACTACATCATATACTCAAACTCATGTTACATACTGAAAAACACTGTTACCAGCCACAAAGTTAATTACCGCAGCATTTAATTTACATGAACGTGAATCTGTAGCGAATTGTAAGTAAAGAATTATCGAAGTAAATTTTTAGTCAAATAAACAAAGTATTTTAAACTTTTGGTCCTTGAAATAGCGAGCTGCTTTGCTTATCAAAACAAACTTATTACATACACTCACTTATATTTTCCCAAAGGAGTAAACAGAGGCAAACCAATAACCTGAATTTCGCAGTGCGAGCTATTGCCTCGATGGGCCAGGGTAAGTAAACTCCTGCTATCTTGTAGCCAAGGGCACTAGATAGGAGTAGATAAGGTTACTCCACGCAGTCGATATTACCCTATTAGACCCTGAATATCCTTCAATCGACCTTTACGACTTGCCGAATAGACAACTGACGCTGACGCATATGTTTTTGTTTAATTTCCGCGTCAGTACAGTAAATCATATAAGAACAAAACATCTGTAATCTACCTGATAAATTCATCTCTGAAGCTGCGGTGTGAAGGGTGGATTATAATAATCAAGTTTTTTCATTTTGGTACAATGATGCCGAAACAGAAAATCTTATCAGTAAATAAGCTGTGTCTGTCTGTACAGTGTACATATTTAAAAAAACTTGGGAAATGTTAAATGAACGATTCTGAACAAAAAATTTTATTTTCAGGTTTTATTGTATTGTTGTATTGTATGTATTTATTTGATTGCTACAATTTTTTTATTAGAAAGGTCTTGGGCACGCTTAAAATCAGTCGTATGTTTGATTGCAATTGGTTGAGTGGCACCGGATATAATGACCTAAGTTGCGATAACCAACTTTCATGCAGGCGGAGCCGCAAGCATCGGCTAGTTTTTGAATAATTATGAATAATCATAATTTGCGTATTTGTTCATAGAGATAGAGGGTACTTACCAAAGCTCCAACAACTCTTGTATTGTAATAATCAGGTAACAAAGTTTCACAAATTGTGGCTAGCAGCCAAAAGGCTTGTTCTTCAGGGCAGTATATAAGGAGTACTGACGCCACTATGTTCATTGCTTGACAGTAACCGATTGTTGGGTTCTTGAGTGCGTACGCGCACAGGACTCGACGAAGAGCAGATATACCTACAAATAAAGGGGAACAAATGATGTAGGTATGCCTATTTAACGACGTTATGAGCAGTAACAGTGATGGGTTTATGCCCTGGCATTAATCGGGCATTTATTATATCCGCCAAAAATGGGCATAAACCCATTTAAGGAGATGGGTTTATGCCCTTTTATGGCACTTTGGGCAGATTTGTGACGTCACAACCAGTGATAACTTACCAACATCATTCTGAAACGCCATATGCTCTGGTAGTGACCTATGCAGATCCCTTTCAATTTCATCATTGGCCTGATTCTTGGTGGACAATGCCTCATTAACGTGCTTCTCATACAAGCCTTTGTTCTGTGTCTTCTGCAACGTGGACCCTGAGAAGACGCTCCATAGTTCCCCACGAAGCGACTCAGGGAGACCATTGACGACCAGTTCACTGCCTTCTGTTGTTTGGTACATGCTCACCCCACGGCCTACTTCAGCCATGTGGTCTTCCCAATGTTTTTCCTAGGAAAATAAATATTGCATTTTGTTAGAAATAGGACTGTTCTATTATAAAATTGTAAAGTATCTGTGTCTGTACATTGAAGATATTATAAAACAAAAACTGGGGTTATGTTATATGGACAATTTTGGACATAAAATATTTTGGAATTCTAGTCTGTTTGTGGATGTCGATGGACGCAAAAACTACTAAACGGATTCTGATGCGGTTTTTTCATATGAAAGCCCTTAAACAGACTTAAAATCTTACGTATGTTTGAGTGCAATCGGTTGAGTAGAATCGGTGATAAGTAAAAAAAAAACGTCCAAGGCGTAGCCAAGGCTAGTTATTTATAAAGAATACGAAATCACTTACCTTTTTCTGCTGTATCTGTCTGATAGGTGATGTCTGGTGTGTCTTGAACAGCGTCATGAGTGGGGGCTGCGGCGACCATCCTTCAACCTCGGATAGCGCCAATACCTTCGTAGCCTTCTCCCTGTACATATCACTATAATTCACGCAATTGAGTCAGTGAGCAAAAATCAACCCTATAATATCAAACCCAGAATTGAAAATCGATGTTAGCGACGGCAGGAGCATGCTGTTAGATGTATACCCTGTTAAAGAAATAGTTGTAGAAAAACGTACACGGTTAGAACGAATTTAGGGTGATTTCACACATCAGATTAACAGTTATTAACTTTTGGAAAGTATATAACTTTTTAATGTAGGTAAGTATCATCACATCATAATTAGTTATTCAAAGTAACATGGATCACAGTAATTTCCATTAAATATGCAGGTGGCCTTATCGCTAAATGCGATCTCTTCCAGGCAATCTCAGGATGAAAAAATAAAAATTATTTCAGTAGGCATTCGATTTATATAATGTAACAAGGAAAATACTAAAAAGAGTTACCTACGTAAGTACCTAGTTTCTAATACCCGACACTTACATAACCGAGCACTTTGGTAATTTCCCATTTACATAACACACTAAATGATATGATAACCCAGTAAATATTGATAAACATAATAATTATAATTTATTAATATATATATGACTCATGATTAGTTAGTTATACAGGACTTGCATATTATGGGTCAACGATAAAGTAGCTTGTAATAATTATTAAATGTTCATGATTAGTAAATGGAAATGCTAGATCAATGATTAAATCTGTATCATTAGTTACAAACATGCTTGTATTAAAATATTACTTACTTTGGTAACTTGGCGAGAAGTTCCGAAATCTTGTGTACTAGGAAGTCTCGATCGGATATATTTCCAAAGAGGAAGCTGGTGTGATGTGCAGTAGTTATGAGGATGCTACCAGAATCGCCTGAGGCACTAGTAGTTCCTCCAGAGTCTGCCCGCTCTACTTGATGGACGTTGCGAAGCGGTATAGTTAGACGGACTAGATTTGATACCTGTGTAATGGTCATTAAATAAATTATTATCATACTTTTTCTTGACTTTTGGATTATAATCATAAGGATTGACTAAGTTGTTCCCACACTATATCTTGACTTATATCGAAAAGCCTGTTCAAATTAAACGCCTACAGCTCTATTGGTTACAGGTGGGATACAGTGGGGGCGATGTATTGTATTATTGTTATCAAGATTGCCGGGGTGCAAAATGCCGTTTGGGTCACATTACACCCCGTCGCTTGAAGACCAAAGACGGCGTGTTGTTTTAGTCGGTTCAAGTCCGACATAATGGGCGACCAGTGGGAGTCAGACTATGTCGGAGTTGAACCGACTGAAACCGTACACCGTCTAGGGTCTTTTAGCGCCGCCGGGAGGATTTTTGGATTCCTGGCGGGAAGCGTGGTGATCACCCCCGCTGATCAGCTGGGGCGGTTATGTGAGGGATTTCCGCAAAAAAAATTTCATTTATTGGACCGACTGGACAACGCGTGGACTGGGAGAGCGCGGAATTATACCTTTATGAGACCGTTCTCGTCTATATTATTAGAACAAAAGAATGTACATTTTTAAAATAATATAATTTCAGATACGAATCAACTACAAATGAAAACAAAAACACATTTTCCGTATGATATCAAAAACAACAAAGGTTACATAAACAGGTTTGTGAGTCAACAGTGATAACACTAGTATATAATAACACACTTGTTATAGTTATGATCGCAGTCATCTGCCAACACACTTTAAACCTTATAGCATGTATACAAAGTTGTTAATTGTATAATTTATTTAGTAAATATTAGATTAGTATTCATTTTATAACATTATTCAATGCAAATCGATGACTATATTAAAATATTTTAAGGAAATTTGGTAATGGGTGCAATAATTATAATTATTAGCTATTTAACTCCTAATTTACCTATATTCTTTAACGATAAGTACCTAGCTTGTTATTTTGGAATCAAACCGTTATTCTATCAATTCTTTTTGAGTGCGATTTAGCCACTGTGTGGAAGAGGAATCCTGGTGACCAGTAAGCACAGGTATCTAATCTTTTACCCACAAGCGATCCACAACTAAATCTCTTGTGTTCCCTATGTAAAAAAACATTGTAGGTATTTTTGCTTGTTGGTAAGAAATAAACATTATTTTTATTATTATAACGTTTGAATTGGAATTCGTTTCAGTTTGTGAATACCACTAGTAACTAGGACACATTCGTCCTCGCTCTTATTCGCGTCCATTCGCATACATCTTATCGCTCCTTTACCGTTCTAGGGATGCGATGCAATGCAATGAAATGCGATGCTGTTCAACTCAGAGAGAGAGCCATGCAACGTGTATAGCATGCAAATATTTGCACTGAGCGGGCAACGCCGCCGAGTTCATCCATTGGGGATAGGGGATAATGTCTATATTTAACGGTGAAAGTGTTTTTCCAACAGTGCAGTGTTTCCGAATTACTACAAACATACCAACAAACACACAAAATTCTGTGTCGGAAGTATAGTAGTGGCAGAATAAATGTTTTGAATACACTCTAATACGGAAGTCCTCTTAACAATTCTGCTTATCTTTTTCATGTCACACACACAATATGTTTGGCGTGTTTTATTGATTTAGGCTATCGTACCAGATTTCATTTCAAGTTCACCGCTAAATGGCAAATAGGTAATGAATTTAAAATATTGAAATTATATTATTATCACTAGCTAACCCAGAAGCTAGGTGACTCAAAGTTACCTAGGCTAACGGATGAGCGGCTGCGTCAGTGAACCAACAAACAAAATATCGATTTGTAGCTATATATTGGACTGCTTTATAAACATTGTTCTGTGTTGTCATATTTAATCTAATCCAATTCCATATCTATGTTACTCAATGCCAGTGCCATGTGATACCCGCAAATTTTTGGCAGAACATTCATTATGCGTACTGCTAAAGAGTGGAATGCGCTGTCTGAATCTGTGCTTCCGGAAAGCTATAACCTGGACTCTAGTCTAGAGTGAACAGGTTACTTCTCGGTAAGCGTTCTCAATCGTCTACCACATCATAAAGTGATGAATGGTTACACTAGTTGGTCAGGCCTAGGAGAGTACGTTAAGACGATTACCATACGAACACCTGCAACATTCGTTACGGGTAGCTGGAACCCTAAAAAGTCCGACAGCAGCTGGTATAACTATAGAATTTCGATATCGTCGATATTTTAATCCGATAAAAAAATGCACTTACCCGACTATCGAAGCAAAGAAAGTTCTGCGACAAATACAGTCTTCCCCAATTATGTCTCTTATTGTAGGGTGTCCATAAAGTGCATTCTTCTGATCCATCCAACTTCTCGGTCTGTGGTAATCTGAATCTTAACGTGAACAAATTGGACTGTTTCCTAGCGTCTAAGTCTCTTTTGAGGAAGGAAGGTTTCTTTGGTACATTTTTGCTTAGTTTTGTCAGAAGCTCCTTGTCAATGTTGAAGCTTCCAGATTTGTCATCTATTAACCTGCAAGAGTAATACAATGACAAAAAAGGTACATATTGTTTACAGCGATGACTGCTCCAATTATTATATCAAAAGACAATATTAGTGTGCAAGCAAAAGCCATGTGGGTAGCACAAAAGAATCCCACATTTATAGCTGATAAGATTCACTACTCAAGTGTCTTTTAGGGAATGAGTATTTTGTTGATTAGTCTACATGACTCGTATTCAAAATTCTCATTTTTTTGTAATGTGATTGTTGCACCGCGTTTCCCGCCAGGGACCCAAAAATCCTACCGGCGCTAGAAGACCCTAAAAGGCGTACGGTTTTAGTAGGTTCGACTCCGACATAACCGTCCCGCTGGCCGCGGGGGAGGTATCCGTGGTGATTTCCGCAAGAAAAAAAACGGACCCAAAAATCCTCAACGCATCGAAAGTACGTGGTCAAGTTGCATGGCGATTATACTACAACGCGGCGTTATCATGAACAAACGTCATCGTACCCCACTAAGTTGTTTATCTGATTAGCAACCGTGCGATTGGTGATCGATACGATATGTGGATTAATCGAATGCGCAATCGATAATCGTGTTTTATTCGATAATGGTATTGCTATTCATCGAGACATACTTAATATTCGTACGGTTAGAGTTGCATGACCAATTTTATACCTACTTGCTAAAACTTATTTTCATGAGTTAGTTTTCTTTACTACCATGGTTCGGATTGTCAAACCAAATAGTTGATGATGACAATGGATTTGGGTTTCCCACCAAACCGTGAGAACCATAGGGATCAAGGTTAGTTTAACTTCAAACTGTAAGCCGTTTATCATCTGTATTTACAGTCAATGACATCATACAAGGCCTTATTGCTATTACTTATTAGGCCGTTACTATAAGGCCACGTTCACAAGGCCATACTTTCCTGTACGCTAGATTTTATCGAACATAGTAGTGACAATTGAAAATATGTTAAACTGTTCACACGGAGTCCAAACGGGAAAGCGTCAAGTTGCCACAGAGGTTGCCGTACTTTTTTATTCGCGCAAAAAGTCCTGCGGATACTACTGCAGGGGTGCTTATGTCGGACTCGAACCGACTAAAACCGCAGGCCATCTCGGGTCTTAAAGTTTCCCTCGCCGGGAATGCGGCATCTGGAAACGATTTTATCGAATACGATACACAGTGGCGCTTATGTTTAAATTGGCTCGTTCACATGAATCGCGCATTTAAGACTCGCACTTGAATTGAGACATCAAATAGAATGGTTGTCGTGTAAACGTGAAAAAATCTAATCGAAAGTTCCCCGTGTGAACGCATCCTAAAGCGCACGATAAGATAGTAAGCTACCATGCATAATAAGTTAACTTATGCAATTAAACTTGCAATTTATTTATTTATTTACTTTTTTTACTTATTTATTTATTTATATTATATAAATACAAGTTTTTTTACATTATGGCTACACAGCGTTTTGTGAGAAAATACTCCAGACTAACCCTACATATAAAGAGGCGGCAACTCTCTTTTATATACCTTCTCCTGTTGAATTCAGTACATAAGTAGATATCGTGATAATAGTCTTGATTCTTCGTTTCCGAATCAATTTACCAAGTTAATTTGTGCTTAATTGAAAAATCATTGTCGACATACTTACTGTTTCATAGCAATATTGGCGAGCTGTTGCATCAAAGCGAACGTCTCATTCTTTCTGAGGAACAACGTGAAGTAATGCTCGCCGTCCCTGGTGACCACTTTTATTGAATCAGGGAATAGAATGCTGTTAGTCTTCGCTAGTTCTGTGACATCTGCCCATCGGATTTTTATCGATGTTTTGCGTCCAAATATATAAGAATAAAAGCACATATAGTGCACTGAGAGGTACATCCATCCTTGCCTAGGCATTTTGCCTTTCCAGTAACTGTAATATAAAGAAATGTTAAACACTTAGGTACTGTTACTGCCACCAAGTGAAGTATTCACTTACCTGGGTTCTCGTCCAAAACAGTTGAATTGGATGGCACAGGACCCAATTCAACTGTTTTGCACAAGACCCCAAGGGTGAAAATTTCTGTCCGAGTAAAGTGTTATTCGATTTGTCTGATAGAAAAGTCTCATTATCAGCTAAAGCTATCGGCGATCTGAAGTTTAATACATGTCCGTGACATCGCAAAAAAACGACTGCATGGCGCCGTGGGTGACCAATGTCTAGTCATGGCGCTTCTGCCCTATATCCACCTATGAACTAGATTTAGTAGGACATAATTTACTTGATAGATATTCTCATTGGGATAAGAAGCCATTAGTTTGATCGATCACTTTGAAAGTTGGCACAGCTAAGTGTTTTCATGGGAAAGGTTTTATGCATCTACTTTTATCTCGAAAAATATACCTTATATACCTTGTATACTAAATCATTGAACGAGTCATTTTTAGTTTAATAGGAATCCTAACTGAATATTTTCACTCCTCATTGGTCATTAGCCTCGTGGGTTAAGTTCACACTTGTCTGGTATATTGGTATATGATCGAATTGTTCAGAGCTCTATCCAGACAAAGGTTTTATCTGGATAGAGCTCTATTTTATTTTTTGGTCATTCTCAGTAAACTAGAGTCCGGAAACGTGCCTCAAATGCAGTAATAGCCACACCTAGAATAAACGAACTATTGGCGTAAAAGAATTTTCACAAACCGTTCGATGTATAAAAGTAATACCGACTTATGATTCTTTAGCGAGACAATCAGATCTTGTTAAGACAGTCAATAACTTTCGAACAAAGGGATGATTCAGATCCTTTCAGACACGCGAATCGTATAGGTAGTTTATAAGCTAAGCTAAAGTAGGTACATCGCGTGTATACGAGTCTTTGTCAACGCTACGGTCGACCAGACGGCCTCTCTCTAGGGTGAATCACCTAAATACAGGCAATGTGATCGCTGATTAGGTTAATTAAATTGAGCGCAGTTACATTAAAAATGTTACTTACCTGCAGGAATAGTAGCACACTAGCTTTTCGTCTTTCGGCATTCGAAATCTTTCATGAAATTCAATATTTTTGTATGTGACGGTATCTTCTTCTAGATAAAGTAAAAGGACATACATTTTAATAGGTTTATTTGTTACAACAGTGAACTTAATTAATTATTGCAGCTTGATATAAGTATTTTTGCTACAGTTTATTAAAGAAGTATATACTATTACTAGGGTGACACATTTACCCATTGAACTGCTAATAAAGCAGCAAGTTCCACTTTATTGGAAGGTCAGCAAAAAAACTAGTCTGGTTTTGAAAGTTTCATATGATTTAGTAACACCTTATTTGTAAAAAACTGTACTATGATGTTCTAATTATATATCTAATTGGATATTCAATTACCTATTAACAAATACTACTATCAGTTAAGTTAACAATAATGTAGCAAGCATCTTGTGTTAACATGAAGGTACATTAGGAAGATAAAGAAGCGAAAGTGTGGGAGTGAAAGTGTCACATACAAGACCTCTGGTGCCATAACATTCCACAAGCTATAGTAGCTCCTCCTAGTAACGACCTGCACCTAAATCAAAGTCGTTCATTTTATATAGGCTATTAAGACCCCACTTACAAATCATAAAAAATAGACCAATGTTTAGCAAACCGACCACCAGTTTTAGTCTGGATTTGATACCTATGGTACCATGAGGTAAGAGAAGTAGGAATCATTGCAAAGGCTTAAGAATCAAGACTTTACCGTAAGTAATAAAAAAGTGTGTACATTTTGAAAGGCATACTTAACAAACAATGATGATGCATTTATTTCAATTTATATACATAGATAACATTTTGGAGTGGTTATTTTAGTATTCAATTGTTTTCCTATTAAATATTGAACACTATTATGCAATAATTGATAAAAATGAACTTAGTACTAAATTGTTGGTGTTTAAGTAATGATCTTTTAACTGTTTGATAACTAATAACAACAGAAGTTGAGACTTCACAAACATACATTAACAGATACAAAGTGTAGTTAACTATTAACCCAGTAACTTAGAGCATAGCACGATTAAGCAATACTAGTCAAGTCAGTTTTAGGATGGGCGACCATTTTTAATACATTGAGGCCCTTTTGTGCCTCAGCAATCATTTATTTATTTATTTGGAGAATTTCGATGTCGCTAATGGGTTGTGGAGGTCAGATGGCAGTCACTATCATGATTAGTCTCTTTGACTAATCATAGATAAAATAGTACAATAAAGATATTTACCTTCAGTCAAATTCTCTTGTTCTGTAGCAATAATGGAGTTAATTTTACAAAGAACAAAAGCTGTTACTTCTTCTTCATTGTCAAATAAGTGCAGAGTGGGACATATATTTTCAAACAACCATAGCCAGTCTTGACGAATCTCTGGTTCAGTTACTGCAGTCGCTATCACTGTGACAAACAAAACGAGTTTTATATAATAATTTAGTATAATAATTATTATTATACAATAATAATACTGGACATTTTAGCATATTTACTGTTTTCCTGTTTCATTTGAAAATTACTATGCTGAGGTCATGCTTAGCAATAAGGTTTTACATTATAGGGTATGGTATGGTATGGTATGGTTTCACAGGCTGTTATCCGCAACTCCACGTCCTGGCGCGGTTTTTGCGTGTGGGTGGGCACGTTATACATTATAGGGTACCTACAGTAGAGAATATTTTCTTCTTTAATGTTTTACTTTCACAAGAATACATAATTGCTTTAATAGGCTATTCTTTGAATATTGAAAGTGGTATAATGATTCAGGCCAAAGGAGTTTGGTTGGCTCTTTGGTGCTCTTAATCATAATTGTATAAAATGAGTAAACTGATTGTAAGTCACACAATAATAGTTACAATAATAGTTTCGGTTACGTTAGTAATGGCTCTGCTATCCCTGAAATCTAATACAATTTCCAGTTGCTCAATTTATTATTTAAATCTGGTATTACTATTTCTTATTAGACTTCTGTGGAACTTAATCTTATGGTAATGGAAACATATTTCAATGTATTAAACCTTGAAGTGCTGAAATCAGATATATATTTACCGTAATACATTTCAGAGTTGGGAGTCTGATGTAAAATTCTGTAAGGCGCAGGTTTTGTGTCTCGTACGCTGTCTAAAGTACCCACTAGAACCGAGTAAAACCCTTTAGACTTTTCATGTCCTTTTCTTCTTTGAAGAACGAAATATAATGTCGTTTCATCCGTATCCCTAGGACAAACAAAGAAATGAAATCTTTTCACAACGAAAACTACATTTGATAAGCAGCAATTTGTAACCATCGTAAACATATTACCACATCGCAGTTTTTAAGAAAACTTCTTGAGGTTTAACCCACATTTTGATTCGTTCAAATAACAGACAATGATAAGTAAATTAATTTTCATGCATTACAAACATATTTCTTATTTGACGAAATATTTTTGAAAACAGAAATTTATCAAGGGCACACAAACAACAAATGCCTTTTGACAACTGACAACTGACGTTTAAAGAAATGTCAGATAATGTTTTTTATTTTTTAACACTAGGCTTTTTGCCCTTACTTATTTGATAAAAACGTATTATTAACGTATTATTATAATAATGCATATCTCGCGTGTGTCAGCGTGCGTATATTATTCAGTTTTAAAAAAATATTCTAAATGTTGTAATACAATACGGACCTTTCATATAATAATATTAGATGAAACACCTCAATTCATATTATGAATTGAGGTGTTTGGTTGTTGATAAAAACCTTGCTAAAACTAATAGCATTGTGCCTGCTCTTTGGTTATAAAAATGACTTTAAAATGCAAAGAATAAATCATAGGAATAAACATTATGTCATTATCACGGCATTGACACTTCATACATTACTTTACGGCGTTAGGAGTTTGGGGGTCCATGACGCAATGCCTACAGAGGCCGCTAGTGAGCTAAGCTGCCATTGGCTGCTATGGCTGCCATATTGTTTTCAAATTAGCTAAGCTGCCATTGGCTGCCGCCATGGCTGCCATATTGTTTTCAAATTACACTGACACTATTTACGTCTGTCACATAACGTCAGTCCGTTGCAAATATTTGCAAATATTCAAACATCTCAAACCATTTTCATACGAAGAAAAGTCTAAAATACATAGGAAAAGTTGATTGAGTGAAGGAAGTGTTATACGCTCATTAGATTCCATCTGCTTGTTCCTTTAGCAATACTTTTGATTTACTTTGAATACCTATGCCGTTCATTGAATGTTGTGTTCCGTCGTGTCGGAAGACCAAGTACGATGAAACATTGTTTCAATTCCCTCGAAATGAAACACTACAACAAATGTGGCTTAATCAACTCGCACCATATTACCCAGGACTTGTGCATTTGACATCGCAGCAACTCATAAAAAGGAAGATTTGTTCAAGACACAGAACAAAAATATCAGCATTGGCAAGAAAAGACTATATCTAATGCTTGCCCCACTCTAATACAGAAGATGAAATCGCATCAGGAATACCAAAAAGTCCCGTGAACATGCCAGGTTAGTGGTTTGATAACTTTTAAAACACTGTTTCACACTAATGTTACCACATCGTAACACTACCTACTTCCTGTACTAATACTTTTTAGAATTTCTATTTGTTGGCTATCACAAATTAAAGCACTGATTCTTATAATTTTGTTACTGCAATGTTATATTTCAGATGATACTGATCACACTTATGTGAAGGATATCAAAATAGACAATAATCATTCTTATATCAATATTCTATTTATAGGACAACATACGGATGGAAGCTTGGAGAGCAAGACTTGGAAATATGGCAGATGCTTTTGAATTCTTCGATAAATTATTTGATAGCTGTAATGGATCAAGAGGACGGAGAGCACCTGGCAAGTTAAGAGGCCTCGTGACATTGACATCATCACATGCAACATTTTGGGTTAATTCCAATAAAATTCAGAAGTTAGCATTTGAAAAATACAAAAAGGGCAGAAAATATAGAGTTAATAAAAATTAACGCTTGTTTCATTCAGTTCCTAGTAGGTACCAAACAAAATATAAATAATAGCTAAAAATGGATTGAACTATCGACATCACGCACATCACTATTTTATCGATATCGATATCGATGTTAAGTAAAAATGTGAGTATGGGCTGCACTAGCTGTAGCTCACTAGCGCCCCTGGCGGATTGATGGCATGGACCCCCAAACTCCTACGATCTAGTTTTTGTTCAGTGAGTGTCTTATCTGTACGTAGTACATATCTTCTAATCTGTGGTCATTATACGGGGCGGTCTACGGTCAAGTCAATTTTGATAATTCAAATTCAAGCTCAAAAATGGTGACACCGCCGCTTTTAAAAAATTTATATGAACAGCTGGAGAACGTATGTCGTTCGAGCGGTATAATTGCAGGGTAATTATGCACATTTACTGTAATTTCATTTTAATTTAATTACAATACAGAATAGGTTTCTCTCAAGAGAGCTCTCAAGAGATGCCTATTGGGTAGCCTAATACCCCGGTAATTGAGATCCGAGACTGCATGCGGTTTTAATCGGTTCGATTTCGACATAACCATCTCCGATGGTCGATGGGGATGGTATCCGTAGGGATTTCTACACGAAAAAAAAGGATGGGACAGTAACTATATATTTATTTCTCAATGCTTTTTACGTTGTTGGTATCGTAATAATAAAGTCAGTAATATAAACTAGTAAATATTGTTATTAAATAATAACAATTATATCGAAATTTCTTTACAGAAAATCGGGCCGCCATATGAAATTCCCATATACAATGTCAGCCAAAATAGCCCAATTTCCGCTATTCTTTTATTTAAAAAATAATTGGATTTGGATGTACTACCCATTAGGCATGTCAGTAGGATTTTATCTTTTCGCTCAAATACATGCTTTGGCTAATTCTGAATCAAACATAAGAAGCTGGCATGAAACTCAAATGAAAAATGCTGCAAAGGAGCATCACTGATTTTATATCTGCTATTTCGAAATTAATAAACGTGTATTGTTATTACACTCAACGCAATTATGCCTTTTATTTTCATGTAAGTACGAGTTTCTCTTAACAGACGAAGTGGATTAGTTGGGCTTAGGTATACCTAATATTGGGTGCGGGCCGGAACCTCCACGTGGCGCACCTGGGCAACGGAGGCGAGCAGCGCCTCCTACTCGCCACGGGAGACGCTGCTGCCTGCGGTCAATCCGGCCGGAGCCCTCTAGAGGGCTGCTCCGAGCCTCTCCACGTGTCCCTCTGACGAGCAGATGGCACAGTGGGGAGCGAGCGAGGGGCGAGCTGATGGTCTGCGCGCCGACGGTTGGGTGACAGGACGGCCGCCTGATACCCTACACCCCACCGTCGGTGAAGTAGCGCGATGTTCGCCCAACCCCCCTTTTCGGGGGGGTCGAGGGGGCCGTCTTAAAACCGTAGATAGCCTGGGTTCAGCTGGGGTGCGAGGGATATGCCTATTGGGTAACCTTACACCCTGGTAACTAAGGCCCGAGACAGCGTGCGGTTTTAGTCGGTTCGATCCCGACATAACCACCCCCGATGGCCGACGGGAGTGGTATCCATGGGGATTTCCTCATGAAAAAAAAAGGGTAAATATAATATTTAAAAACTAACGTTTTCGTGTTTTCTGAATATAATATTATATCATTCTCCGATTCTACTCAACCGATTGAGATCAAAGAATTGAGTTTTCCAATGTTAAAAATAAAATGTAAGTAATTTAAATCAAAAGCACTATTAAGCAAAATAACTTTGTATTCTACCCCTCTTTTTAACCCCTCTTTTTTAAAAGAATGAATTTCAATTAAATACGATGCAATGCAAAATTTGAAGTACCTAACTTCGATTGGAACATAGAATCGCGTTGTCCCTACAAACTTTACCCCTCTTTTAACCCTCTTAGGGGTACAATTACGGAAAATTCTGTCTTATGCCTAGTCATACAAAGAACAGAACATATTTGATAGTCTCCAAGTTGATCCTAAGTTCAAAGCGTCTTCATCTTCGCAAAACCCATACAATTTATTTGTACCTTTCTGTAGTACCATTGCCGTTATACCAACGGTAAATTATAAAAGCGGCCATTATTGTGGATTTTGTCAAATATCTGATTTCTTGACGAAATGAAATCTGTCAATCACATTTTCTCCCCGATCTTCCATCCCCACCCCCTCCCCTCTTCTTTCATTCATCGCTCATCGCCTCTTGGCCTCCTCTTCTTGGCTTTTCATAGTTTTCATTCAATTCAATTGTGAAAATTGTCGTGAGGTGTGTAGCACAGCTATCATCGTTGAATTGAAAAGGGGTTTTGTTTTATGTATTTCTTGGATTCCAAATACGGTATTGAAATGTGTGATAACGAAAGAGAAGAGGCATCAAATTTGGTTTGTATTTTAACCACATATGTCAAGTTCTGTGACATTCTTTCACTGTTACTGAAAATGTACATAATATTCATAATGTGTAATTGTTTTTAGAAAGAAGAATTCGAATGGGTTCTTCGTGAAGAGGTTCATGCAATATTACATCAACTTCACTCTGTTTTAGTTGTAAGTGTTATAGAGGATATAAGTATATTTTTATAATGTTTGTTAAATATTTTGTTAAACTAAGTTTTGCCTTTTAGGAGTGCGCTCACAGATTTCCAGTGCCCTTGTATGGTAACGAAGGCCAAAAGCAAGATAAATTCATTTTGACATCACAGCCTGAACAACTGAAATGTATTGTGACACTGACTGGAGACAGTATAACACACGCTGTAAGTACACTCAAATAGACATTTCTGTACTATTTATGTAAAAATAATGATGTATATTTTTACAGAGATGGTACATATAAAAGTCAAAAGCTTTCTCAAGTTAAATAATGTTTTATAAATCCATATGTATAAAAGTTGCGTCACTAGAGTATATATCTATCATTGTTTATATATTTTATTACTAGGACATAAGCTTCAAGGTGCTTCGGCAAATGCACACCATTTGTCGCACATCAATAAATCAGGATGGACAATGGAAACTTCAACAGATCCAAGATGCAGCAAATCACTTGCAACAGGCTATTGGATACATAGACAATGTGGATAAACATTATGTATTCAGGTATGTATGAAGCAGGCTTCAATTAAAACAACTTAGTACCTAACAACATTACTATCTTTACATAGAAATAAAAGCTAAAATATTTTTTAGTAGTAGTACCAAAGCATTTAAAAGTAGTCAATTACAGAAATATTGCTACAGCAATATTTCTGTAATTGACTATCTCTCTCCAAGTTTCTCATATTTATTAGAAATTTTTAATGTTTAGAAAATGTGTAGATAATAATTACATATTTTGAAAGTTGGGCCATTTTCATAAGTTAGCCAAGGTGAACTTTAATTGTAACATCCTTTCATGTTTTAACTATTTCATAATTTCAAAACCAACTATTTATGTAACTTATGATCTATGATACAGTTTCTTGATATTTGTAGTTTGTGTCTATTCCTGCCAAACCACCGACCAGGAATAGCTATGTTCCACACAAACACACCATTAATCCACAAAGACAAAACTCAGTAATGAATTAGAGGAGTGGAAATATAATAAATGGTCCTAATTGTTCTTGGTTCCTATAATTATGGCAGCATTGCCCAAACCCTCATATTGTACCCTATAGACAATTTAATATTATAGTATACCTACAGAACATAGGTAGGCATATTTCATGTATAATTATGAAAATGTATAAGCAATTTCAGCATAAATTATTGTTTAACAAGAGTATAATACGGAATGTCGACGCACAAAGTATCGATAAATGTTAATACGATGCTACAAAATTGCGATGCACGTTACGGCGAAAGACTGTCTCTGCGAAGCCACTACACTTCGATGCACTTTACCGCGAAAGATTTTCACCGCGATACATCTTAACTTCGATGCACATTACCGCGAAAAACTACGGAGCGAATCATCGAAACATCGTTACTGAGAAACTATATCATAATTTATTAATATGTTTTGAACTCAATATTGAGTTAAGCTCGCCTTTGTACATAAAGCTTATTGTAATATAATATGATAAACTATTTACTGTGTGTACAATAAAGAATTAATTAAGAACTCCAAGAGCATATTAATAAGAAAGGTGATATGGATATGTTAACATATTTAGATGGTCTTGCATATAATATATGCTACATAAAGAAATAAAACAAAATTTCCCCTACGAATTCTTTGATTATTTTATATTTTTGTATCAATCAATAACATATTAGTAAAACTTTGTTTATGTTTCGATAACATTTTTGTTATATTATGATTGTCTATTATGTAATGTACAAACCATTATGTAATATTATATAATATACATTTTTTTTACCTATAATGAATATTATTTTTATTTCATTCTTTAAAAATTAAACCATAATATAGCAAATTTATTTCAAAATTATAAATAATACCTATACATTAAATAAAGTCAAAATAACAGTCCAAAAAAGTCTAACCTATTAACCCGCCCCTCATCGTACCTGGTGCAAAGGTGCCCATGACGCTGGCGGCATTGCCCCATTGAATAGCTATGGCCAACCGTTGCCCCAGGTACGAGCTGGAGCGGGAGTCACCGGTTTTGTTATGTACATTAAGTAATACAGTTGTAATATACATTATTTAGTTCACGTTTTGGTTTATAATTTTATAGACCCATTCAAAACATATTAATAAATTATGATATAGTTTCTCAGTAACGATGTTTCGATGAGTCGCTCCGTAGTTTTTCGCGGTAATGTGCATCGAAGTTAAGATGTATCGCGGTGAAAATCTTTCGCGGTAAAGTGCATCGAAGTGTAGTGGCTTCGCAGAGACAGTCTTTCGCCGTAACGTGCATCGCAATTTTGTAGCATCGCATTAACATTTATCGATACTTTGTGCGTCGACATTCCGTATTATACTCGTTTAACAAGGTGTTTTGTTTCCTTACATTGAAATGTTCTATTTGTCTTATGTAACATAAATGAGTGTGGTGCCCTTCAGTCACTTATGGCCATGGCTAAACAGTTATTAATTTTATGTACATAGATATTTTCTGCCAAAACTAAAAATAAATAATAATAAGTGTTAGGTGCAAAAACATACAATATCTACCTATAAGTATTATAGCCACCAATATTGATTATTGGTAGCTATAATACTTATAGGTAGGTAGGATATAATACTCATATTCATTGAGGTCCACTAACTAATACTATATCAAGGAGGTCAAATGATAATGGTTGCTATCAATAAACAATATTTTACAACATTCTACACAGTACTCTCTAGACCCAAAGTAACCATAGTTTAACTAGCTTGTTTTATGGGTTCTAGATGCGAATAAACATACTTATATAATTTTAACACCCAGACCAATGCAAATAGACATATTTATGCATACATACATATATATGCACTGAGCGGGAAACGAACCCGCGCCTCCTGTCGTAGCATGCGAATGTACTACCGCTACGTCACAGAGGCTATCACTAGACAAATTACGTCAAATAGACACTAGTAATTAAACCAGTAATTAAACACACAGTATGTAGTTGTTGTAGTTGACATTGCAGAGGAAAATTGTTAATGGAAACTGGCATAAGAACAAAACAATTTGTTCAATGTTAAAACGTAATAAAAACATCCGTTGTTTGTTTTGTAGTTAGGCTGAAAACTGAAAACCGACTCCGTTGGGCGAAACAAATTCTCAATAACTAAAAGTTTAAGAATGATGTTTGACCCTTGATACATTTTCACATTGCTTTACAGGTCATCAGAAGAAGTATTACACATAATTCAGTGTTTGATAGGCTCTCTACAAAGAGCACGTACTGCCCTAGTATTACCAAAGAAGAAAGCGATCGACGAACTTATGAAGAGTAGAAATATGGTACGTAAAGTAAAATGTAAAAATACAAACAAGATTTGAAAAAAAAAAAAATGTTTTTTTTAATTTCTTGTCTGTTTGTGCGCGATGGACGAAAAAACTACTGAACGGATTTTGATGATTTTGATTTTGAAAGGTCTTGGGCAGACTTAAAATCTTACGCATTTTTGATCACAATCCGTTCGTCGGTATCTGCGCTTTTTGACTATATATATGTATATCTGGCCCTTTGAAACACTGCGACTTCTACGCGGGTGTAGCTGCGATAATAGGCTAGTTAATTATGAGTACCTACTAAAGTTTGATGAAGTATATCTAAAGTACTGGGTCTAAATCAATGGGTTTACCAGATAATGTGGAATGTGGATGCGCAAGGCGGAGGATCGGGTGCTATGGCGTACATTGGGAGAGGCCTATGTCCAGCAGTGGACTGCAATAGGCTAATTGATTGATAAAGTTTATAAATATTTTTCCAGAAAGCTCTATCGCCAAATCTACCAGAAGACTTAGCAATATCATTCTACATACAGTCTCACAAGCTTATATTTGTAGCGTATCAACTCAGTTCTGTACATGGTACAATGCGCATAGATTCCTGTCAGGCGGACTGTGCAGTGCCCTGGCTGAGTGATGTGTTGTTTATGTTGACGGCAGCTCTTCACATGTGTCAACAACTTAAGGATAAGGTAAGATTGGAAAACAATATCTATTTATTGTATAAATTTCTATCACCACTGATTGTTAGCTGGCTACTGATGATGGAGATGAAAAAGACTTCGCATTTTGCGACGCACGGTAGCCACAGTTAACCCAAGACAGCCTAGTTAGATCATAGCACATAGAACCCAGAAGTATAGCTCCATAATAGGCACATGATGCAAGACATTGTCATAGTTGTTGAACAAAACTTGTTTCCACCTTCCTTAGTTTAAATATGTTTAAATCTGAAGGTTTTTTTCCAAAAAAAATCGTACAATTATAATAAGCCGGTTTTTCAATTAATATTTTTGAAATTATATAGGCTGTAGTTTAGATGCGGCCCCGAAACAATTAGAGGCCTGGACTTTAAAAGCAATAAACTCGGATGAAAACCAGAGTCAGTTATTTTTAAACACTAGCCATCCTGTAATCTGTAGTGTCTGATTTTAGCAGACTGTTATCTGCGCGCGCAGTTAATGTACATCCGGTTTGGTAGTTACATAAAAGTAACCTTCTATACTATAATATTGTGATCACGAATGATGGTATTCCTTGCCTTTTTTATTTATTGTTTTAAGGCCGTCCGTTGCCTCGTGCGCATGCGGGCGCATGTTTCGCCCAAATAATATGCTGCAAATTTCGCGCAAAAAATATATATTATGATTTGCGCGAAGCGGTACGCAGTGCGGGCGCTTGCATATAATAATTATGACAAACGTAAGGAATGGACGCTTGGAACTTGGAACTTGGACGCAACTTGGAACTTCGATATCGCCATTGGTCATATTGACCATTGGTTGTGGAGGTCAGATGGCTGTCGCTCCACGGAAAATATCGAAGTTCAGCCGCATCACAGTTAGACTGGAAAGCCGACCCCAACTGAGTTGAGAAAAAGGTTCAGAGAATGGTGATGTAAGGAATGGATGCTAATGAAGAGCTCCCAAATATTATAAATCACAGAATCAGTGTTTGTCCTGGTTCAATTTCCGTCATGCGTAAGTCATAAGTGACGTTTCCGCATGTGATAATGTAGTGTCTACATTTCAGCACACCCTCTTTTTATCTTAAAAAGCAGTGAGAAGGCATATCAGAATCTGTTCTTATCTAAGTCCCTGATGTAACATAAAAGTATATCTATGGATTCCGCTTTGTAAGATATATCACATATTTTTAATCAATGGGTTTACCAGATAATGCGTTTAATCCCCAATAATGCTCATAATGAATCAATCTTAAGTTACATCATACATATAAATACGTTATCGCCTTTATATTGCAGTACTTTTATCAAGTCTTACGTAGTTGTGTAGATATAGAAATTCAGAAAAACTTAAAATGATGTTTACTTAACATAATATAGGGTTCCAGTTGTGTAAATGTGAAATATTCTTCAAAAATTTACTAGCAAATTTGCCGCTGTAGGTATGTTATTAACTAACCAGTTTTTATTTTAATTAAACGTTAAAAAAATAGCTGTAGTGGATGAGGTGCAACATGTGCTCTCAATATGTGCAGTCAAGTTGCACAATAAAAAGATTAAAGACATCAAGTACCTATTCAAAAAGATAATAGCATCACATTTCACAATAGGTATATTAGATTACTTTCCGTCGATAGTGCTTAGTTCTAAGATGATGTCAATTTTATATCAGAGGTCAATTCTCGTAAAAGTGAGATTGGAACTGAATTTTGTATTATTTTATTACGAGAATTATTGACCCTGAGTACTTTATGTTGTGAACATTTCGTTAAACAGGGGCCGCCTTACAATATGTTTTACACAGTTTTACATTACAAAATCAGGCCGCAAAAATCACAAAAAAAAAAATATTCTAGAATTTTTTCTGTTATTTATGCAATTTTGACTTAACGCAGTAACAATAATGACTAAATTAATAATAATTAGTAATGTTTTCTTTTTCAGCTGTGTGTGTTCTCGCAATATAAAGATTTCACTGTGGGATCAAGATCTGCATCAATGGTATTTAACTAAATATTGTCAGCCAGAATGTTACCTAATTCTCAAGTGTATGTAAGCATTATGTACCTATAGGTATGAGTAATATATAAAACGATGTATGATGTATTTATTTAGTTATAGTTAATGAGTCCATTGTTGATATTCTTGTTGAGTATGATGTAATATAATAATATATAGATACTAACTTTAACCCTTAAATTGATTCTGTCCGTTTCAAAGGACGTAGTGCTTATACGCACACAGATATAAAATATTACACGATACCACATCGCGCGCGCATTTCATTGTGTTTAATAGACTATCTTTTTCGCATTTACGCATTTTGTGCGTGCGAAACGGTCAAAGGTCGCTCATAAAACCGATTTGAAAAAGTGCAACAGGAGGGTGTTGTTGCGCTCCAGACAAAAGATTTCGAAAAGGTGATTTTTTTCTTTATTTTGTGCATTCTTTTGTTATATATAATTAAAATACGGTATAATGTATTAGATGACATAATTTGTTTCGACAAAATCAAAGTTTTTTATCACTAATCACATCGAAATAAAGTATGTCATTTAAAACGGACTATGCCAATTAGAACTATGAACTAGTGTATTTTTTGTTTGTCCCATATAACGGACCTTGCCAATGAGAACTACGAACTAGTGTGTTTTTGTTTGTCCCATATAACGGACCTTGCCATTAAGTACTACTTACAAATAGTTCATAGATCCAGCATACTCACCATTAAAATAATATCTTTTTGAACCATAAGCTCCTGGCATACCTGGAAACGAACGTCCTTCTCAGTAATCGGCAATATGGGGTCCGCCAGGACCGTTCCACTGGGGATCTTCTTGTGTATGCCACACACATTTGGAATGAGGCCATCGAGAAACACGAAGAGGCACAGACCCAGTCTCTTCAAAAGGCTATGGTTGAGCATTTGGACTTGTCCTTGAAGGCTATCTCCGATTGGTGAGACGCTAACTTGGTCAACTTCAACGCAAATAAGACCCAGGCGTGTCTATTATCAGTTAAGCGGAGCCAATTCCAGCCAAACCCTACTTTCCGAGGTGTACCAGTGCCGATAACCAACCACCTTGAGCTTCTTGGCGTGACTCTCACTCCTACCCTCAACTTTGGTCCATACATTGAGGCAAGGGCTCAAGTGGCTGCCAAAAAGCTGGGTATTCTTTCGAAGGTGCGGCAATATTTCACACCGGAACAGCTGCTCAACCTTCACAAAGCGCAAGCTCGATCGTGTATCGAGTATTGCTTGCACCTCTGTAACGGCTCAGCAAAATACCACCTCGAAGCACTTAAGTCAATTGAGAGAAGGGCCAAGAGACTCATCAACTGCGAATCGCTGGTTGAGACTAAGCTTCAGAGCTTGGAACATTGGCGTAGAATCGCTAGCCTCTCTGTTTTTTATCGGTTGCACTTCGGGGAATGTGCGCTGGAATTACATGACCTAATTCCTCCAAGCCCCTTTCATCACCGAACGACCAGACGTACGGCAACGCGCCACCGGTACATGGTGGATATCCCACTCATACGCACAAAACGTTTTGGCAGTACGTTCATCTTGCGTACTGCTAAACAGTGGAATACCCTGCCTGAGTTTTTATTTCCGGAAAGCTACAATCTGGGAGTCTTCAAGTCTAGAGTGAATAGGTAATATATGAATAGGTCTAGGCAAGCGTGCTCCACCGTCGACCACATCATCACTTACCAACAGGTGAGATCGTAGTCAAACGCGAGCCTATTACCAATATGTTAATTACTAAATATACCTATGGATAAATATTTAATTTCAGAGTTTGGTTTTATGTTTTGTTCATTACATCTAATTTTGTTATATAATTTTAAATGGTTCATAACTGAAACTTGATCTCATTGTTACTTTTATTCTATGTAAGTACTGTTTTTTGTTCGATTAGAAAAAAAATATGTTAGGTATGTTTTTGGCAATGTCCGTTTAATGTGACATATATGAGGTCACCGCACAGTAGCTGGAAATGGGCAATGTCCGTTTTAAGTGACATCTGAGAAAACATATATAAATACATAATTTTCCAAAAATTCTAAAGGATTATTCTTTTCTACCCCTATTACTACCCAAAACGTCACCCAAAATGTAAAAAATCTTTCAGATTCAGTATGTGACAATTTAAGGGTTAAAGGTAACTATAGGAAAATAGTAACATTAGTCGCCGATGAGTGTATATTTTGAATAACAATAAAGAAGTTAAGTTATTCTTTATTTATTATTATCAATATATTACCTACGAGTACAGTTTATTATTTTCGGTATAAAATGTTGGTTGATGAAAATTACCCTCATTGTACGTTATACCAACGCAAAATTTGGGGGAACATTAGGTATTTATGCGTTGTGTGAAATGTCAGTTAAAAATGTATAGTTCGCCAAATTCACAGCGAGCTTTGTTTAATGTTGAATGCAAAAAACAACATCGGATGGTTGTTGTTAGAGTAAGTACGAGTTTAATTGTACCGAACTGGGTGTTTGGGTTAACGAATTAGAAAGAAAAAGAAAAGAAAGAAAACTAACTTTATTCATGAACACAAAACGTACACAGGTTATAAGCAATTCAAAAGATTTTCTTTTTTTTATTTGCCACCAACAGATTTATTAATTTATATCCAATTACCATATTGAATGAAACGTTTAACCATGTCTGTAGGATTGTGCGTTGCATACATTTGCTTACCTACTATTCTAGTTGGAAACAACCAATCCGGTACAGTCTAACTCAATGTGTTGTAGGATACGAGAAAGCAATAATTTTCTACAGACTAACAAGTTGACGTATATAACTTGGTTAAATTGTATATAGCTAGATGTTTGTGAAATAAATAGTCGAATAATTCTAGATTACGATGTTGTTAAGTTTCAATGTGAAGTAGATCCAGAAGAAATAAAAACCAACTGTAACTGATTAGCAAAATGATGGAAGAAGACAGTGAGACCTCCCTTTTGTCTTTTTCTTTCAAAGA
The DNA here is from genome assembly GCA_963576445.1 of Lithosia quadra. Lineage (NCBI taxonomy): Eukaryota > Metazoa > Arthropoda > Insecta > Lepidoptera > Erebidae > Lithosia > Lithosia quadra. The sequence goes on along the minus strand of OY754877.1, from coordinate 13,016,652 downwards.
TAAACAGCTTTGAGGCCGTCCGCTACTTTATGCGTGTGTACGCTTCAGGCGCTTGTTTCGAGCAAATAATTATAGTGCAAATAATTAAGTGCCAGAAATACATAAGATTCGCCCGAAATGCGGGCGCCGGCTGCGTGATACGCACGAAGCAGCAGACGGCGTTACAGTTGACCGTAGTAGGTTTTATTATCTAATTACCATAAAACCGGGCAATTTCAATTCATACATAAATGTATTAGATCTTTTTCATTCAATCTCTTTTCTGGATGTACTTGACGTCCTTATACAGCCTTAATAATAATATACTTATTTATTTTAAATGTATAATGGTAATAGATAGATCTGAATATATAACTAACGGAATTAAATCTATACAAATGTAATATAAGTATTTAATTCACGGTTTTGCCATAGTTATAAAACACTTATAATATACTATACCTACTTACATTTTTAAGGTATTTGTTAATTTAAGCAAAATGTAAGTCAAACTCCGTCAAATGTTACAACTTTGTGTGTTACGGTAAATTATTAGTAAATATTATTGTGGGAATGTCTGAAACTAAACAATTATTTACTTAGTCCAAAAACAAAACAAATATTTGCCAAAGTATCATGAATCTAGTTTCCTTCCTTTTGTTTTGTGTCGATTTTTATCATATGTTACATAAGGCATAATAGTAATTGACTTGACCGTAAATTGCTTAATAAATAATATGTCAAATTATGTATCATAATAATCATAATAGCATAAAATGAAACGCATTTATGAACTTTTTAAGTCGTCAATTATTTGACACTATGGTGTAAATTCACCAAAAATTATTAATATGTAACTATTGGAATGCCTACATACATAAACAATTTGCGCTTTTCGCGCACTTCCACGTGCAAACATATTAAAAGATCTCATGTTGACCATTATTTGTAAATAAGCATCATAGTTTTCATATTATTTTATGAGTGTTGTACCGAAACTAAACGATTAGATAAGTGATATTTGTTCAAAAGTACTAAGTTATGTTTGTCGTTTGATGAAAACTGTTTGTATGAGGATGTGTTGCAAAAGCGCAACATAACAAGTTCCAATTGCTTATAAAAATGTGATAATAAATACATCTTTTAGCAAAATGTAGATATCTGATAAGGTTTCAGATTTGCTTCCTAAGTGTAAACTGTATTGAAACCATAACAAATCTGTCTCTTTACGTCAGTGACAAAGTTATTTTGCGGTGTTATGTTTTATCACTTATCATGTTTAAGTACAATGTACAATACTATATAGAGTGGTCATTTTGTTCAATATGATAAAGCGAGTAGTGCTTCAATCTCTAATCTTTTGTGAAAATAACAATGTTGATAAGGTATTCACTTGATAAAGCAATACATTTAACCTCAGTTTTATAAAAAAACAATACAAAAAATGTATTCTTTGCTAGTATGGAACTCTTTGGCTATGGAATGGTTGTATATTCAAATTATGTATGAATTATGAAAAATCATCTGAATATCATTACCTAACAAACAGCTCTTTGGGAAGCATGTAGAATGTGGAATGTAATAGGTATACAAGTTACTGTGTGATTGTATAATAATTCGCAAAAGGAATTGGTGATGAATGTAAAAATGTATTTTGTGCACTTATTGATGATAACTTTAATAAGTACCTTATAAAAATTGTTAACGCACTTTTCTGAATATCGCTAATATTTTGGTCTTGTGAAAGTTTTTCTATGCTATACCATATAACTATATTATATAGTTTTTCTTTAGCCACTGCCTCATTGGAGTGGTCTTGTTCTATCACAACCATTCATAATATGCATTTAAGTGAGATCATCGAAGTATTGGTTTGAGGGTTGCCCTCAAATGTGTAATGATGAACCATCATGTTAAATTATTAATTTGACATGTTTGACAATAAAATTATTGTACTAGTATTATTAGGTAGTCTCAAGGCTATAATATCTATACCTACTGTATAAACAGTTCATGTGATTGTGTTGTATTTCAATAAATCAAAATGCTGTTATGCAGTATTTGTTTTATTTAAAGATAATTGTATATGACCCTCAGTTTTACCCTTCGGTTCGGGATGATTTGTTATGTAACTATTCTACATAATTTGGGTAGATCACATATCTGTCCGACGAATTAGTCCCTGAAATTAGCTTTCGATTTGGCACCTCTCCCTTCCGACGACGAAGAAGGGCGAAAGAGGCTTCATAAAACCGTGTGCACTGGAGTTGAGCGGCAGTTTCAGGGGTCATAATTGATAAATAGAAAACTTGCCTATCCTACTCTAGCCTAGTTTCTAGAAGCCCAGTGGGCGCACTGTCGACTACTAAGTAAAAGACACCGCATAGGCCTACATTAGAACATGTAGAGAAATGCGGGAGGGGAGCTACTACCAAGTACCAAGTTACTACCTTGTTGATTTCTCTAATCCACTGGCCGGCAGGGGTATCCGAGTGGGAGCCCTCGGAATACCCCCGCCAGCCAATGGGGGTGGTTATGTCGGACTCGAACCGACTAAAATGGCGCTCCGCCTGTAATGGGTTCAACGAATATTCAATTCGTAATTTGGGTCAAGGTTCGGCAATGCAAATCACTCTTAAACCCTAATCATTTATCAAATTACAAAAAACTCTGCAGCTCAAGCGAAACCAATTACGATTTCTTCTCGTTCGACCACTAGCAACGCTAAACGTCAAGCAACCGCATAATTGTGTATTGAATCCATGTTCGAATGAGCAGCACAATGCAACGCAACAACGCATAAATATAATAAAAAATCCTATTGAGTTGCCTATTTACGGTTTACTATACGACATTAGGGACAAGAGTATACATACAATACGGTTTACTATACTATACTACTACGGGTTTATACAGGGTCTCCCGTAATGAATGGATAAACCGTAAACTGGAGTTGCTCCGGATGTGAGGCTATAAGAAAATCATATCATTTTGCTAGGGTTGTCAACCATATGGTAATGGCATAGACTTTTATACTTTTTTAGTAATTTCTCTACTTTTTTTATTAATTCCGTAGCCATTTCTTCAAATTTAAGTATTTTCGTGAATTTTTTTTGTATTATACTCTTTAAGACGTGTATCATTCACTTTTGATATGATTTTAGGTGTCCTTAACGTTAAACGTTAGTAAAATAGTCATTTTAAGAGAATTTTTTAATTTCTTTTTTTTAACATCAACTTTTGATCATCTACTGTGAAAAAAAAAGTACGGCGCTATAGCTGCCCATGATCTTAATAAATTGTCTAGTATGTGTAGTTTCTAAAAAGGTATAACAATGTGTACTTTTAAAGCAACATTATGTTACTAGGAGCAAGAACGTTTATCAAGGTCAAAATTTAGATTTTTCAAGTAATGTTAAAAATAGTTGTAAAACTCGCCTTAATGATTTTATTCTATCAAGATACTTTACAAAAAAAACTAACAGGCCACTAACTAGGATATTCAGAATGAAACCAAGTTGTTAAAAAAAAAGAATTTAGTTCCTCCAGTTTTTTTTGTTTTCATTAGTTTCGTCAATTTGTTACTGCTTTCTAATATCGGAATTTGATTTGCCTTGTGATTTGGACTTGTTAACGTGGTGATACTGACAACTTTGCAAACATTTACGGACTTCGTTTTCTGCTATCGATTGGACTTGTTGTTTGAAAAAGTTTTTGTGAAATTTGTGTATTATGCCTCAACAATACACGCCCGCCGAATACGCAAACATGCATTTCATTTACGGCGAATGTAATGGCAACGCCAATGGAGCTGCTAGTGTTTATCGCGAAAGATATCCAAATGCGCGAAACCCTGATTACCGTGTTTTCATCAGAGTACATAATGCATTTATGGAAGGACGATTTCCGGAAAGTGGCATAGGCGGGACAAGCGCAGGACGACCTCAACGACACAATGCAGACGAAGTACTAGAAATAGTCGAAGAGGACCCTGGTACGTCCATAAGTGCTATTTCACGGCGAACATCTGTACACAGAATTTTAAAGAGGCACGAATTGTATCCCTATCATTACCAAAGGGTTCAAACATTAATGCCGAGGGACTGGGCTGCTAGAGTAACGTTTTGTTGCGGCAGATGAGAGAAGATTCTACCTATTTTGACAAAATTGCGTACGCGCATTCAAGTAGCAGTTCGTAAAATTGAAGAAGCTGGTTATGCACGTCGGATTAAAAGATCTTTTATTAGGCGTTGCCGAGCATGCATTGCTGCCGGCGGAAGACATTTTGAACATTTAGTTTAAGTTTTTCATTAAATTCTTTTTTTTAAACAACTTGGTTTCATTCTGAATATCCTAGTTAGTGGCCTGTTAGTTTTTTGTAAAGTATCTTGATAGAATAAAATCATTAAGGCGAGTTTTACAACTATTTTTAACATTACTTGAAAAATCTAAATTTTGACCTTGATAAACGTTCTTGCTCCTAGTAACATAATGTTGCTTTAAAAGTACACATTGTAATACCTTTTTAGAAACTACACATACTGGACAATTTATTAAGATCATGGGCAGCTATAGCGCCGTACTTTTTTTTTCACAGTAGATGATCAAAAGTTGATGTTAAGAAAAAGAAATTAAAAAAATATCTTAAAATGACTATTTTATTAACGTTTAACGTTAAGGACACCTAAAATCATATCAAAAGTGAATGATACACGTCTTTAAGAGTATAATACAAAAAAAAATTCACGAAAATACTTAAATTTGAAGAAATGGCTACGGAATTAATAAAAAAAGTAGAGAAATTACTAAAAAAGTATAAAAGTCTATGCCATTACCATATGGTTGACAACCCTAGCAAAATGATATGATTTTCTTATAGCCTCACATCCGGAGCAACTCCAGTTTACGGTTTATCCATTCATTACGGGAGACCCTGTATAATTTTATACGGTTTACTATAGGTACTGCACTTGCACATCACTATAAAACATTTGATTAATGGAAATGACACTAATGACAGCAATTTCAACAAACAAATTGTCAGATTTACAAAAATAAATCGTCAAGTTGTGGCGTTGAAGTTTGTTTTCACTTTTATTTTGTTATTAAATTGTAAATTGTAGTTCATTTTTATTACATTTAAAATATGGCTATTAGATTTATCGGCTGGTATGGTCTTGTCACCATTATCATTACTGGATTGTTTGGTTTTGGATTGTATATAACAATTCTTACATTTCTCGTCGCATTTGTGATTGGGTAAGTTGATAAGAATGGGTATTTTATTATAATAATTGTTGATATGTTAAGACTACATTATCTTGAAAGTTTCACTGTTTAAGCAATGATAGGTGAGGGATCAAAAATTGTGGGAAAAAAGTTGATTTTCTTTTATAATGTGTAATGAAAGTTACTAGTAATGACACAAAATTCTCTTTTTTTATCTTGATGTGTCAACTCCAGCAAATTGTATTTGTGATTGGTTGACACATCAAGAGATTAAGTCAGTGAATAACTTATAAAATTAATAATTATTGATATTTATTACAGGGTACTTACAATTCTATACTTCTCATATGATCACAAAAAGGTGTTTGCAATAGATTTAGACTCTTTAGATGACCCGCTACAGCAGTCAAATTTCTCTATTCAAATACCTAAGGTTTGTATAATCATACCTGCTTCAGTAAAAAATTATATAGGTAATAAATTCGAAAATCTTCAGCTCTGTTGTGCTTATGTAAGAACAATTTAAACATAACTGATTTGTTTTTATTTTTAACATTTGGAAGAATTCATGCTGTATAATAAAAATATTACCATTTTGTCATGAAAACAGAAAAAGATACACAAAACTGATTACAGTTCCAGTTATTTCAATTTCATTTTCTAGTTAGAAAACTGAATATATTTTACATTTTTAGGTGCTAGAATTATTTGAAAAGGTGGAACCTTTGCCAAAATTTGATAATAGAATCACAGGAAGTGACACAGTGGACTCATTTCTCAATGAAATAATTACAATTATAATTAATGACTATGTCACACCTTGGTATGAAATCTTGACTAGTGATGAAGAGTTTACAAGTCATTCTATAAAACGTTTGGTGCTGGCCGCTGGTGCTAATGTGGCTAGTAGGTAAGTATTGTTCATAGTCAAGTTCAATTTAGTTGTTTCTACCCCTACACTCAATTGATATTATGTAGTAAAGGACCGATGATGACAATAAAAATAAGTGTGACTGAGCTTTTGGTACATCCTACTTCACCTTTGTAAAGATGTTTGTTACTCTTTCACACAAAAATGTCTTAATGGATCTGGATGAAATTTGGCACAAAGATAGATATTGGTCTGGAATAACACATGGCAATTTTTATGCTGGACATATATTCCTGTGGGTTACAGGAACGGTATCAGAATGTCACCCAGGAGGAGCCGCAGGCAACAGCTAGTAATATGTAATTATGTTTATTGTTTAGAGTGAAATCTGTGGATTGGATCCACCTTCTATCTACCCGGTTTCCGGAAGAACTAACAACACATTTGAAATTATTCAAACAATCAAGGGTGAGACTGAAACACTTAGATCTGTCGAGTGCCAAAGATATTTCAAATGGGAACTTAAAGCCTAGTCCCAAGAAACAAGATGAAAGGAAAACACATAGGAGGAATAAAAGTGATACTGACTTATCTTGGCCACCAGGTATGTTTTTTTTTAAATATTACAATATGGGATGAACTAGTGTATAACAAGCTTTTGTACTTTTGTCTTGATCTACCAAACATCCATAGATATGGTGATCTATTTCCATTGGATGAACTGTAAGATTTATTTACCACCATCATAATCTGAAAACTAAATGCAGTGTTACAGCTATCAATCAGAGAGATTAGATGAGTGATCTGATGGGGGTCTCTCAGTTCTAAAGCATTCGAGATTTTCACAAAAATAACTTTGGTTATGTTTTTCAGATGCGCAGACTTTCGGCAAATCTAAATTCTACGATAGTTCTGAAAACATATGTGGGAGGACTTTGAAAGATATATTTTTCGAATTGGAATGCTCCATTGAAAACAGACAGCTGTGTCGGGATATATTTTGTACGACTCCCGAAAAAGAATATGGTGAGTGACAGCCTATGATTAAATGCACAAAGTAGTTAGTAGGTAGTATGATATTATAAGTTTCATAATGGGATTGATATGGTGACATTGTTATTTCTTCACGCTTAGAATGCGTTATGCTATAGAGTATTGTAAGAAAAGTTGGCTGACGACTATTCTATAGCGGCTTTAGATTAGTCGTCATCCAAATTTTCTTACTCAAATTTCCAAATTAAGAAAAAAAGGATAGAAGGATATTAGTAATTCACTCTGCTCGTGTCAATTTTAGACGACTTCTCTACAACTTTGTAAATAACTTTGCTCACTTGTTGAACCTTTTGATTTTATAATTTTATTGCAGAATTACTATGCGAAATATCGGAAGCTGTGTTATACCTGATCGCACCAGAAGAGGCGTGGCGGTGTCATGCGTTAAAATTGATTCTCATAGAATTACTCTCGGCTGTCGTACTCCGACCCATTATAAACTTGCTCAGCGATCCCGATACTATCAACAGGACTATCGTTAAAAATGTAAGTGTACATGTAGTAAGTTGGCAAACAAACACATTACCAATTTGAAGTGATTACCATAGTCTACAAATGTTGAGAGACCTAGCTGGCCAAGCCAACCTCTTCTGCCAGGTCCTACACCTGCTGACGGATTAAGCTCTGGCACAGGTATTGACGTCTCGAGTTGTGGCGTTCCTCGTCGGCGATGCCACAACTCGAGTCGTACCTGACTACCCATGCTGGCCAGCGAAACCCCACGCCGACTCAGGTCTTCAAATGCTGGGGTGTAAGGTGAACCTTCAGGCATTTCCCTTGCACGCCATTATCCTTGTTTACTTTAGTATAATCATTATTTGTTCCATGACAGTGTTGCCGTGATTCCAGTTTACCGACCGATTTGTTCCTAATAGTTATACGGTGTTGTGGAGATGCCGAGGAGTTAGATGCCACAATGGAACTTGTGCAGAAGGACTTACAGAAATTAGTAAGTAAATATATTATTTTTAATCAGACTTGACTTTGTTAAAACTTAAAAGTATAGTATAAGTGCATCTTTTATTTTAGCATTCACGAGACAGCGCAGGTGAATGGGAATTGCAAGATCGACAGAAACTATCTTCACTACAATATGTAGCGCGTATTATACAAGCGAGACGAGCTACATTGGGACCACAGGAAGGTAACTAAATATCATTTTAATTCAATTTCAAAGATCTGGTGGGCTGCCACGAAACGACCATCCGAAACTTTGAGTCCACACCAAACATAAACGAAAGAAATTACACTTAGAAAAGGAAAAAAATGCCGATCAAGACGCAACCATGAAGTAAAAGGTGTGAAAGGTGTATAGCAGGAACGTAGCCTACCTCAATGGAAAGGACGCCTATGTGTGTGTGTGTGTGTACTCATAACATTTTATATCGTAATTACCTAAAGTACTTATATATAGTTTTTATTACTACCTAAAATGTGATGCATGATATCATTACAAAGAATTGCTTTCTTCAGACACAGTAGAAATAGTTTCGAATCAATTTCATATAGAAAATATTTTATGTCGTTCGCAGGTTCTTCGAGCAGCACAAATGCTGAGAAGGTTCCAGAAGAAGTTTCAAGGTCACTAAAGTTTTTAAGAGCTGCAACAGCTTGGCGATCAAATGCGCAATACTTATTAGAGATAGAATTGAATGAAGCCGGTAAGTATTTATAAATATTTTTCTGTCTATTTTGGCGAATTTATAAAATTTTAGATTATTCATGATATTCAGAGTGCCAATTTTAGATAAAAGTGTTCACTTTGCTGACCGGAGTTTTGCTTTCGAATTCCTCCTTTGCTTTTTTATTTGGTTTATCTAAGCTTTTATGGTAGCGACTGCCTCGTCCCTCAATCTGCACATGGACCATAACTTACAGGTGAGCTTGACTTGTCCCCGTTTTGTTGATATTTAAGACAAATACTCATTAATAGTGATGTGGTTTTTTTTGGTCGGGTTTTTTTTATGTTGCGGAGAGCCCTCGAATAACTCTTCCCCCACTCCTGCCAAGCAGCGGGGGCGGTTATGTCGGAATCGACCTGACTCAAACCGCACGGTTTTTCGTCACATCGACCTGCGTGGCCGTGGAATCTGGTGTAGTTTCTTTAGTGGACTTGAGAATTCTAACTTTTGGCTCTTTAGTACTTTCTCAAGGAAGTAGGACACGGTATCTCTGCCCTACAGAACCCCGCGGCCATAATAACCATCGTGTTGTGTTCCCGCCGGTAAGTAGGGTAGCCAGAGCTCACTGTGCCCCTCCTCCCCCCACCCCATCCTAGCCTCCCATCCCCTTCCTAGCCCTCCCTCCTTCCCTTCAGGGTAGGTAGGCAGCGCGTGTATGACACCCTTAGTGTTACACACATCCATAGGCCACGGTGACCGCTTCCCATCAGGTGGGCCGTGTGCTTATCTGCCACCTACGTACCTAGTATAAAAAAAACTCACCGGTCTATATTAAGATGTTACATCTTTTTAGATGCCCAGCATACATCAAAAGCAGTGCTCGATAATCTACGTTCTTCGGCTCTCGAACTCTGTGATCTCTACCTTGCACCGAATCGACCGAGCGTGATGGGCATACCAGACAACTGTTACTCGGAACTTGTGAAAAAAATTACGATTGAAGGCGAAGAGTTTACGAATAATCCCGTTTTATGCTTTGACGATGTGCAGAAATGTGTATGTGATGCGTTAGAGGTATGTACCTACACGACCATGTGATCCAATGATTTGTCGCTAATTAGGCGATATAAAAAGATGCCCAGACAAGGTACATACGAAATGTTTATTTTATTCTCTGAAGTCTGTCATATTATATTGAAATAAAACTATTTTTAACGAATTTTACTTTGAGATAACTTACACTTCAAACTTATGAGAACTACCATCTTTAGAGTTCTCGTGACCGAAACTTCGGTATTAGGGTAAATAATGAAATATTCATGTTCCTTTTATTTTCCAGGATGACCCAACATGGCAATCAGATTTTATGATGGATAGTGAAGAAAACTCAGACAAAAGCAGGTATTATTTTTAATATACTCATTACACTACCGGTGTATGTGGTGGTGACCCCAGCCCTGAGACTTTACCTTTAGCTTACCATCAGGCGAGGTAAAGTCATTTTGACGTGTCCTATATAAAAAAAACGATATATATAGAATTGAAAAGAACTCCACAAATATAATCTAGCAAACTTTACACTATTTATATTTTTAATATTAACTACCCTATGCCCGTGGCTCCGTCCCGAATACTCAATTAGTAACAGCCTTTATAAATATTTTTAACATCTCTATAATTTTTTCAGTGATTACAAAAAGGAAGAGAAAACTGATAAGAAATACAGTGGTAAGAACCTGTAGACTATATAATTAATTTAATTCTCTCTGATATACCTAATATCCCCGTTCTTATAACTCGTTGCCGTCCAAAATACGCAGACAAATGCAAGAAAGTCCTGAAGTCATGTCTCAATCAGTTGCCAAAGTTGTTTTTGAAGTCGAAATTGAAGTATGATCTGCCAAACAAGTTCTCAACGTTCCCTCGGTCCCTGGCCCGAAGAGTACCAAGTAACAAGAACCACACTCTACCTAAATGCAATGCGTTCGGTATTACAATTCAAAGTGCCTCCTACCACATAGTGTATGCGTATTAGACTGTAGTTAACTCCTTGCATCAGGCAACTTCAAAATCATTCGCTAAATAGTATTATTTCTATCCTTATTATTCTTTCGGTCACACTTTTTTTTATGGAGTTACTGGTAGCGAAGTGTAACGTGAGATTAAGTTAGACTCTTTTACGAATAGTGATGCGACTAAATGTAAATAGCATCGTACTATCGGTATTTCAATCGATACTTTAAAGTTAGATTTAAATACTATCGACATATTAGTAGACGGATTGCTATTATTGACGTTAATCAATTATTAACTCAGCCATCAATCATTATGTTTTTGGTGTTGTCGATACAATATAGATAGATACTGTCGATAGTTGTATCGATATTCACACCAATATTTAACGGGACATAAATTAATAATCAAAACTAATAGCACTCATTTTGTCTTTTTATAATAAAGATCTTGTTGAGGTTTAGACAACGTTAAATGGATATTCTAATAATAAATATGGAACAATGAAACGCAAAGTTAACAATAAGATTTGTGTAGTCTCATCCATCACCCTTCGGCAGCATATATTGATCACGATCTCGATCTGTAACAACTGATTTATAATTTCATTACCTCAGTAGATAACATTATAATCTTAAACAGAATAACATTGTTTAATAATTATTTGAATTTTTTTATCGATAAAATTAAAAACTGGTTATCGATAAAACCGAAATTACCGTTTCGCTATAAGTGACTCCTTGTCTTCCTTCTTACCTTTATAGTGATGTAATAGTGTAGTTCTTCAGATTATTTTATACGCACGTGTTTGTGTGCGTAGTATGGGTAGTTTTAAGTATAAATATTTCATTCGAAGATGGACTTAATTTCCAGGTGATTTACTGCCAATACCAGGAACAAGACACAATCGTTCGAGGTCAGATATTGTTGGCAATTTAGCGCAAAGGATGATCAACGAAAGCTCAGGTCTAATGATCATTTTTCATGTATTTTTAAATAGAGTATCATCATTTTTTATGTATATAAGTTATGTGGATAATCGATTATCCGGATTGTCAGCCGCGGGAAAATGTAGTTATTAATAATGTTGTAGAGGCCATTAAGAGGCATTACAACACAGATTAACAAACATTCCATTTGTGGACTGTTAGTATAATAACACAAGTACAGACTCTGATAACGACTTATAGTAACGGGTAATATTTTCAAAAAATCTTCATAATATATTCAATTGCTAACCTGATTTCTAATATCCGGATTACTCACGACAGCTATTAATCCGGTTAATCGAGTCTCCACTGTACTCTAACATAAATATTTATTGCACATCACTGTTCTGTTTTACAGGTCAGTATTTAGAAGAGAATTGTTTCTCAAATTGTAATAATTATTTTTTAGGTTCTTCAAGTTTATCATCGGCAACTACAAGTAGTCTGTCGTTGTCGCATACAGAAATTAGTCGAAACGCAAAGAATCTACTGTCGCCATTATCCGCGTGTATTATTGAAACTGGTATGTCTATATTTACAAGTATTTTTTTGCCCCCACGGGTTGGGAGCGGTTATGTCGGACTTGAGCCGACCAAAACCGCAGGCCGTCTCAGGTCTTTAAGCACCGGGCTGTACGGTGATCCAATAGGCATTTCCCCCGCACCCCGGCTGACCCGGGGATATTTGCAAGTCTGAAACATGTTTTAATTACACAGTAGGTATGCTGACATTTTCATTTGTTGTTCTAGCTCTGGTTCAGGAAAAAGGGAAAGCTTTCGGCATATACGCCATAGCCGTGACCAGACAGTCAGACAATGAGGTGTGGCATATCTATAGGAGATATAGTGATTTTTACGATCTACATACTTCTGTCAAAGAAAAAGTGAGTAAATAAGTCTCATACTTACTCCATGGTGTAGCGGTAATTTGTTCGACTGCTAAGTCACACGAACCCACAGTTCGATTCCCGGTCAGTGCAAATATTTGTATGCATGAATACGTATATTTTCATTGGTTTGGGTGTGCATGTGTAATTATGTATTTACAAAATTCTCTTTCTAGAATTTTTCGGTTCTAGAATACAGACAATCTTGTTCAGCTATGCTTACTTGAAATCTAGATAGTATTGTGTAGAATTTAACTGTATTGTTTCTATCATCTAATATTGTAAATTATCATTTTTTCTAGTGGCCAGAACTAGGAAACCTTCCATTTCCCGCTAAGAAGACGTTCCAGAATACATCTCGTTCAGTGTTAGAGAATCGCAAACGTATGCTAAACAGCTACCTTCAGACTTTGGCAAATTTGGCAAGAGAAGCCAAGTATATGACTCTATTGTCTCAAGATTATTTAGGTGGATTCCTTAGCACGGAGAATCAGACTGAAAAACATAGTAATACGGTTAGTATTGACCATACATTATCTTTATCTGAGCACTAATCCCGGCTGCGTCCAAAGTTTGCAAAATAGAGCTCGCTTTATTATTTGGTATATTTTGGTTTTTACGGCAGCAACGGTCGTCTGATCCGCAATCTCGATAGGAAAGCTTGCGTTAGAGTCCTTCAATTAGCAGGCGTACTGGCTTGCAGGTGAGGTTGGCTTTGACCCAAACATGTATATGAGGCCTCATATACATAGTATTTATAACCGATTTGAAAAAAGGAAGAGGTTCTCATCTCTAATGTTATAATATTCTATGTAATGTACATATTTTATATACTCCTCAAGTGTTTAAAATATGTACATGACATGGTCTGCCGAGGCGCTTAACAGTAAGCGAAGACAGTTAATATATATATAGCGATCTTGCCAATAATATTGATGACAAACACGCATAGTTCCTGCATCCATGCCCCTAAGTACTCGTAGTTACTTCACCCATTGTAGTTGTACTAACTTCTGTATGTAAGTGTGGCGATACCACATATACCCAGCGCCATCTAGTGACAGCAGACACTTGGAAATTAATTTAACGCTTTTTATTTTCAGATTGACGCTTTACTAGTTAACTCACTGAAAGCTGGTATGAGGACGTTGAAGAATATGCCCGACCAGTTCGCTAACACAGTCGATGGAGTTATGGACGGTGAGTTTGCCTATACGAAAGCTCCTTAAGAGTAACGTTTCAAAAGACCTCTGAAAATGAACTACCTTTTGACCGCTGTTTCTTTTTTTTTTTTTGGGAATCCTGGATTTATTGCAGCTTTTGCAGGACGCCGTACGTATTGACTTCGAATAATAATAAATGTTGTTATTGGGCATAGGTAAAATGTCCGTGAAAATACCAAATGTTTTTTTTGTACTTTGCAAGCGACATCTAACTGTTTCCATTATCTCGTATCTTCTGCTCGGGCCTTTTCCCTCCATGACATGTATCCAGCAATCCAAATAAACGAATAATAGTAAAGTCGTAAATAAAAACGAGTCTTTCTTGGCGTACTTAATTTGATCATTAGATTATTTTCATTATCCTATCCAAAAAGATGTAATGATTTTCTATTTAATGATACTCATACCATTCATATTATTTCTATTTAATGATATTATCCATTATTGTCAAGGGGTTAACAAATGATATGACATTAAAAATGTACGACGGCATGCCTTGTAACATTGAATAAGATTTAACTTAATTATTTGTATTTTTTAATAAACGCCATAGTAATCAATGGCGTTTAGTAAAAAAAGAAACTGACTTGAAAGTCAAGTAATTTTACTGCACGAATACTTAAGTAATACTTCAGGTTTCGCATCAGAATGACTAATCATATTAAGAACTATTTCAGGTATTTCCAAAGTGTTCCAAGGTAAGAGTGAAGAAAATTATTACGATGGATTAAAAAGTGGCGCCTCTTCGGACGGACAAGATGTAAGTTGGTTTTTAACTGGTATGAAAAAAAGTCATTTCTTTTTATGTTTGTATGTATGTACTAGTTGATGCCCCGCGGTTCCGTAGGAGGAGGGGGAGGGGGGGTGTTATTGTTTTTTGGTCTTATCTCCGGTTCTACTTAACTAATTGCAATTGCAATACGGCAGTTTTATGTCTGACCAAGATATTTCTAATAGAAAAAATCGCATCAAAATAAGTTTTTCGGTCCATCGCGAACAAACAGCTTCCCATCGGGTGGGCCGTGTGCTTGTCTGCCACCTGGTAAAAAAAAACAGGCAAACAGACAAGAATTAAAAAAAAAATGTTCAGATTTAATATAACCCTAGTATTTTTAAAATATTTCTCAATGTACAGACAGCAATTTTACAATTTTATAATAGTGATATAGATAAACGTTCACCAAGAAGTTCATTACTTAGCTGGTATTTTTTATTTCCTTAGGAGGGCGATGACAGCATGGCTCTTAAATTGTTTGAAGAAGTGATGGGCATCCGAGGTCTATGGCTGAGGAGACGTCTTCTCGCTCCCATTAGAACACTGATTGCAGACAGGGTTAACAAGTACGTATTTCATTTATTATTTTATTTAACTTGTTCCGTTGTTTGTTAGTATGGGTCAAATTTTAGATACCCAATTAGAATCACTTCCTGACGTTAGATTGAACTCAAATTTGCGTATATACAATATACTTTCGTAACTTCAGTGACAATATGATAATAATGGTACTAAAAGCTGGTCTGAGGATAGCGTCGGAAGGTATCCACGTCGCTGGTGTCCACATTTATTTTTCAGATGTAAAAAGATTATAGATAAAAAAAAATTGTATTCTCACAGGAAGGTGCTAGAATTCGTGTCGTCACTGACTTCTCCGCGTAATGTCGTCCAGTATTTAAGAACTTTCAAGTAAGTAAGCTTTTGTTTGTAGTTTGTAAGTCATGAACTTAAAAACCTATAAGCGGAACGCGTTGAAAAATACAACTGACGACACTTGACACTAGGGTCGGCAGCGCGAGTGTGATGCTCCTGGTGCTGCACTCGTCCATAGGCCACGGTGACCGCTTCCCATCAGGTGGGCCGTGTGCTTGTCTGCTATTTAAGTGGTATAAAAAAAACTAGTCAGCCCATGTGTTTATATGTATAAGTCGGCACGCACACATACACTACTCGGCGTTACGCAGACGGCGGGGCGGGCAGGTCTTTTTGACCGCGACGCTCTCTTATTTGTACGATTATAAGGTTGCATTTATCAGCGCAATAGCTCATGTCACTTGACAGACATACGCGGGCTAAATGCGATCTAATGACAGTAATAATAAGAGTGCGACGCGGTCATTTTTACCGCCCCGCCCCGCCATCTGCTTTCGGCCTAAGCTGCAAACGTCATTCGATCAATCAGTTTGAGCAGCCAAAAAAAAACTCTGCATATAGCCCCGTAGGCCTCGTATACCCCTTTGATTCTCCCTTTCTTTGATTGACTATTTGTTGTTTCAGGCATTGGTTGACAACTCGCAACAATTCAAACTATGGAAACAGGGACGCCGCAACTCGAGCTAAGACGCGAATTGCAGCTAAAGTAGGATTATTGTCAGCTTGTTCAGGTGTGTAATGTATTAGTATAAAAATATATAAAAGGAAGGTTAGGACAAAAAAATTCGAATAGTTAAACTGCCTAGCAACAGCCAGTTTGAGTTACATTATTTTCATAAATTTTTATTTCTTATTCATTTTTTTATTCTTTTTTCTTTCTTTTTTTAATTTCATTTTTTTTTCGTTTCATTTCACAAAAAAAATATTTTCATAAAAGTGACATCAAACCAATAAACAAAATTAAAATGTCCATTTTGTAACCATAAAATAACCAGTTTATCAATGAATGCATTCTACATTACTTATAGCAAAATACCATTTTATAAAACTATTTAGTCATCTATAAGAATTTCCTCGAATACAATATAGGCGAATAGCGAATAGCGAAGTGTGGTTCCACCAGAACATAAGCTACTTTAAATTTGAAAAAATAATTAGGGTTTCGTGCAAAAATATGAAAATTTAGATCTAAGTTCAGTGGGTGTAGTCGCGGTCACAGCTTGTATAATATATTCTGTGTACTAACTTTAGTGTGTTATTATTTGCAGATGATTTGCGGCATATAGTAGGTTCAGACACGGCCAGGAGAGGCTTACTGACTGTATTTGATCTTCTGCAAACGCAAGAGATAAATAGGCGGCTCATATTTGTACTTCTGGAATGTAAGTAGACACGAATTCAAATTCTGATAGATATTTAAAAAATACGGTCAAATATGTGCATATTGTACAGTCGCCCTCGAAAGCTGCCCGATTTTAATATTAAAATAAATTAATATATGCGTGTATAAAGTCTATGCGTGTATAATAATATATTTCATGTTTGTTTATCAAATTTTTTGTTGAATACTTCGTCATTTTGAATCTTGAGATTTTTTTAACGTGGACATTTTTTTCAGCTATTTTAACGAATTTATTTCCCGAAAACAACATACCTGAGTTGTTCAAAAAAATCTACTCGAATTCTCCGCGTGTGCCTGCTAAGAAAAGTGTTAATGTTTGAATATTGTAGGTATGCCAGTTTTACTATCATTGTCGTATCCTAGAAATGACTGCAACAGAAGAGGTTATAATGGCGACGTAATTGATTTACGAAAAATGGCTATTTTTATTTATACTAAACTACAAGAGTATAAGGAGCCGGTTACTATAATTTTAGTTTTACACTTAGCTAATTTATGTGTGATATTTGAGAAAAATTTAGATAAGTACGGTTTTTACATACTTATAGAAAATTAAATACTTTGATTTTGTTGATAAAATTAACGTGTCATATATCAAATAAAGGCCGAGTGCAAGTAAACCATGTTCTGTTATGCATGCAAGTAGTTCAACTATTTTAAAAATTGAACAATAACTTCCAATCTGGTAATTTGGTTGGTTGAATAGATAGTTGAATATTGGAGTTAAAATTCCGTCAAATAGGCTTAGCCACTTAGGAGATAGCCGGGACAAACCGACAAAACCCAGACGAAGTTAGGCAAATTTTTTTTTATAAGTATTGTATGCACACTCTCGTGCATTTATTATAAAGCTGTTATTTTAATATTAGAAATATTGTAAAGAGTGATATTTGGTATAGCAGCAATATGAATTATTGCGAAATATGTATATCATTCAACGTTTCTCTGTCAGTGATATTTTGATAATTATCCACTATAGTATGTACAATTTTCTAGAATCAATTAATTTATTGCACTGTAAAATTTAATATTTATTAGAAACGTAAGATTTGACTTAAAATTAAACGCAAGGAATTTTATTATGGAGGTGTAGTTACAAAATAAAATGTAAAGTGCCAAAGACATTTAGTCATTATTTGATTGGCAGTGTTATAAAAATTGTGATATAAAACATGTACCTAAATCGAAATTATATATATAAAAACTTCTATATAGTTCTAATAACGTTTAAATTTGCGTGTTGCTGAGACACATTTAGGTATAGGAATACAGACGAAACGAACTATATAGATATAATAGGTATAATATGAGATCTGCTTGAAACAGCCATCAATACTATCGACTTTCGTACCTAAATTCATCTCCACCAATCGTTACGTTTATTCAAGAGTTATACAATTAAAAACAAAAGAAATTCAATATAAAAGATTTAAAATTATCACTTACTAAGAATTCATCATTCAACACGCAATTTTTAATATATGATTGTTGGATAAGTACTAGAATAAAAATACATCGGCTTGCTTACAGAATAGGGACCTCACGTTAGTTCTCATTCTATGTCTAACTATGTTCTGCATAGTTCTTATTTTTAATTCTAATATATTTTAAATACAACTAAATTATATACCTAACTCTAAAAGAGTGTGAAATGATCAACTTACGACGCTAAGAGTGGGTTTCACCATTAAAATCCGTTCAAGTAAACTTAGCTGTCACGTCAATGAAATGCATTGAATAAAATTTGATGACGTGGGTAGTGTAATTGCGGTTTTTTATTGGTGAAATCCACTGTTAGACTCTAGATCAGTAGGTAATTTAGTTCATTCAAGGTTGTATTTGATCTGATTCAATCAATATTATTGTATCCAACTAAATATGATGAAAAAGGTGTCAGTTAATTTAATTTTACGTAGATAAATTAACTACCAGCTTCAACTCGAATCTTTATCTGAATGAAATGTATTTGTTACATATAATTTCTGTTTTTATAGAGAAATACTCTAACGTAACCCAGTAGTGGTGTTTAGTGGCCTGAAGGTGCCTCTAGACTTGCTGGATCGACTAAATATTGACAATCGGCTTCATTGATTGATGGATATTTTAAACCAATCGAGGTCGACTATACCCACACACTTTACAGGTTTAGAGGCACACTAAAAGTACTTGATATGAACAAAACGTCATAAATTGATACACCGCCACCGAATCGTTACACGAGTTTTAATGTATTATGAAAATTAACGAAGTCCGTCCCACTTAAATATTTGACATCGCTTTTTTCATTATCAGCTTTTAAAATACGACAGTGTAGCCAATATGTTTTTACTTTTAATTAAATCCGACTCCAAAACGTTTAACCTGAGTTGTACTGAGTGCTTTTAGCTACTCGTCGCGTGTGTGTTTACAGTTCAATTTGTTATACAAAAACGAATGATAATATTTAATGTAACATGCTATCAATATCGGCGAACCTTTGGTGAATATCTACATAAAATTTTTATCGTTGTCTCTATATAGTACATTGTTATGCAGTGCAGTGAAACTAAAGCAATAAGTAGGTAGACGTAATTAAAAAGTATACATATCATAATTTCACAATGTTGTTAAAATAGTAAACATTCCGTTGATTCATATTATATTTTATTGTAATTAAGGGCTCCGTCGCTGTATACCATATTCTCAAAAGACCACATTCGTAAAACATCACATTCGCAAAACATGATATTAGTAAAACATGATATTCTCATAATATCATATTCTGAAAACATCATATTAGCAAAATATTATATTCGCAAGACATAATAAACGTAAAAGACTCTATTCTGAGTACAGTCAGATAAACATTATTTATTGACTAACACACCACACCACCGTTCTGTCGTTTTTGAGAAATTAAAAATTTATTAATGATGAATGAAACAGAATACTTATTCTTATAAATAAACAAAATAAATAAAATCGTCTGATAATATTAAATGTTATTTTAAACAGACAAACTAAATTAAATCATCTAATACCGTAATGCATTTTAACCGTTTTAGTTTTTATAGTTTTAAGTACGCAATTATTGACGATACTTATTATTTGTTTATTTTTGTCTACTATTTTTTTATTTTTTTCCTATCAGAGTAATGTAAATTGAAAGAATCAGCATTGCCATTCAGCGTGGCAATTGGCCAGCCTTCTGGGCACATTCCCAGTCGGTGATGATGCGGAGGAATTTTATGAAGCCGTGTAAATATGTATTTCGTTTCGTTATTAATTTAATTTATTATTGATTTTAACATTGGCAATGTAAATGATATAAAAAAAAATTGTTTAAATTTGTTCCAAATAGCTCGCAAAGTAATAAGCAATAACATGATTAAATCCTCCACCCCTTCCCAGCCCTCCCCCCTTCCCTTCAGGGTAGGCAGCGCGTGTGTTGCCCTTAGTGTTGCACACGTGCATAGGCCACGGTGACCGCTTCCCATCAGGTGGGCCGTGTGCTTGTCTGCCACCTACGTAGTATAAAAAAATCGAACGTAACTTATATAAGTACTATCTTTATTATTTATAATTAAAACTAGCTGTTGCCCGCGGCGCCGCCCGCGTGGATGTAGGTTATCGCGATCAAACATAGCCTATGTTCATTCTCGAGGTCTAATCTACTCCTATACCAAATTGCATCAAAATCGGTTCAGCGGTTCAGACGTTAAAGCGTAACAGACAGACAGGTATACTTTCGCATTTATAATATACTAGCGACCCGCCCCGGCTTCGCACGGGTGCAATGCTGATACTAAATTAGCCTTGGTATATGATGCATGTATTATACATATAAACCTTCCTCTTGAATCACTCTATCTATTGGAAAAAACCGCATCAAAATCCGTTGCGTAGTTTTAAAGATTTAAGCGCACATAGGGATATAGGGACAGAAAAGGCGACTTTGTTTTATACTATGTAGTGATGATGGATAAATAAGGAAAATACATGGTCAGCCAGTATCATATAATTTTCAGAAATAAAATGAATTACATTATTATTGTGTAGGTACCTACATACCAATCAAGAATATTATTAATTTTTTCCCTGATGTTACTTTTACATTAAAAATGTGGTAATTTGAGAATATGATATTATAGCGAATATGGTTTTTTGCGAATATAATATTTTGCTAGTATGATGTTTTCAGAATATGATATTATGAGAATATCATGTTTTGCGAATATCGTGTTTTGCGAATGTGATGTTTTACGAATGTGGTCTTTTGAGAATATGGTATACAGCGACGGAGGCTAATTAAGCACCTAATTATTTATTCTTTTATTAAATAAAAGTTTTTATCAAAGTTTTGTGTTATCACTAATACCTTCCATTTCATTCCACATTAAATGGATATCTCGTACACACTGCTCTGCGGGCCAACTTTTTAAATGTGCATGGGAAAATTCGCCAGAAGTCTCCTATTAAAACTAAAGGGCTATTTCGGCAAGTAGTATATTTTTTAAGTAATATCTGATAAATCTGGAAATTATAGCATCAAATGACAATAATATATCTATCTGATAAGTGTTTCTTTGCACTTCGAATTCTTTTCCAAGTCAGTGTACCTACTATCAATATTACAAATCGTCATATTATGTATATGCTTTAGGGTGGATCCAGCCTTCGTGGACCGTAACCATAAAGTGACTAAATAAGTGAGTGAATAGGGTCGTCTCTGTTTGTTTTCCTTTGATATCCAAATAGTTATAATACAAGTATTGATCGATTCATAAAATTTAATAGATATAATATGTATTACAATGCTGCGTGCTCGCCCTCGCCCGAATAAGTACAAAAAAAACTATCGTTTAAATATTTTCATTAAACTTGTTACAAATATTATGAAGCTGAAGTTAAAACTGCTAATAATTATTTAAATTATTTTAAAGCCATAATAGTGCAACATGAATTGAACGTATATTACTATGCAGAGAAAGATTGCCAAATGCCAGCGGTAAACGTTGTAACCACTTCGTCTCTCGAAGGGTTGGGAGGTCGCCAGCAAGCGCCAATGCCAACTCGCTCCCGTAAATGTGCCCATATTCGGACTCGACTAATTACCTACCTACAGCAAATAAAATTATACCTACTACACTACCTACTTGAAATTTGTATCCTAATTAAGTAGAAAAAGCGTAAGCATTTTTGAAGAGATCCTTAAATACCTACATCAAGTTTTTTTAATGTCGGTCACGTCAATATGAGTTCACCTCGCCTGACAAATAAGGATTGGATAAGACGGAGGTAGGTAGGTATTCACAAAGATATTATGTAGTTTCATTGTCGGTTCTTTTCATTATTACAATGTTAGCATCGAATCGCATTAAATAACAGCGAGTGCTACGATCTAAACACGTTTGCTGACGGTAGGTTTCGTCCGCGGATTCCGTCACCCATTGTCGTGTCGTTCATCGACCACCCGGACACCCGGACATGTCCGCTTCTTGATGAATTGATGGGAAATAAAAGGTCTCAAGGACTGTAAGACGGATCTCTTACAAAAGCGAATCTAGACTCAGTGGACATGTGGCTCGGACATAAAGATTTTGATTTCACTGCTTTATTTTATTCATGAGGATCTAGGTATATTAGGGGTTCCGAACTAAAACCTTGGATTCTTTATTTTCTTGTACAATCGATATCTACTTAGATTCACAAATTCTAGAGCTGTGTAGTGCGAACGTAACTTTATAAAATAGGTAGGTAGATAGATACCTATCTACACTATTAAATAATTGTACTTACTTACTACTACTGAGTACCACGTAGGCTTTCTCGTTATATTTCTTATATAGGTACCATTAGGAAACAACTTTGTTATTGCAAAATTGACCTAGATATCTTCAAGTGCTTATATTATTATTTGACTAACCCATTTATATCCTAATTATCTGCACGCAGTACCTACCTAAGTACTATATGAGTCATTTTATTTACAGCTCAGATGGTAAAAATGTCTACCTCAAAAGGTTAAACAATTTCACGGCTAGTGACTTTATTTAATTGGAGGACTATCTTCGTTTTGCGTCGGTCATGGAAGGTCCGCTGTCAGGAAAGGAACTAGGACAGATAACCAATGATGTATCGCTAATTGTTGAATGCATGGGTATCACCCTGGTATCACCCAAATGCTTGACAACACTGACATAACTCCTCCGAGTAGGTATATATGAAAATGTCATATAGGTAAACAGTCTTTTGCGAACTTTATAAAATTAAAGCTTCGTTTCTAAAGTGAAATATTTTTACATGTAGGTAATTTAACTTTAGTATAACTACCGGTTTGTGCCTCATAATTACGTAGGGTATTGTGCAATCCTTTTAAAACTGAGTAGGTGCTAAAAAATTTGTTACGCTCTACCCACGTACGGCCATTATTAAAATAGAGTCTCATGTTATTTTCATTTTGACATCAGTGTAAGTGACATAAAACACGCAGTTGTGTACTCGTTTAACAAAAGCGTTTATAAACAAAGACGTCCTACAATGTTTTAAAGGCA
Source organism: Lithosia quadra (assembly GCA_963576445.1). NCBI lineage: Eukaryota > Metazoa > Arthropoda > Insecta > Lepidoptera > Erebidae > Lithosia > Lithosia quadra. The sequence goes on along the minus strand of OY754877.1, from coordinate 12,993,204 downwards.
AAATTGTTTCCGCCATTACACTGGCCTTCCTAAAGTCCCCGCGCCAATAAATGTAGGTGGGTATTTAGCAGACTATTTACTGCGCGACACTCCGCTCGCCGACTCCACTAATACTCTTAATTATTTTTGCTAGTGTAAGCTGTTTTTCTGACGGGGAAATGCAATTGCAACATTTTGCATCCCGCCTCCCTCCAACCCGCGCCGCCTCGCCCCTCTCATTAGCCGGATCCACACCAAACGATCCAGCGCGCTCCGAGCGCGGGCGGCAGGAGCGCGCTCCACAGGAGCGTTTGATGTGGACTTGCCTCGCGCGATTCAAACTGCGCGGCAGGAGCGCTCGCTCCTTGCCGCGAGCGATCCGTCAGTTGTCGGTTTTTGTGAGTAGCACACAGGCGCCTCAGCCTCTCGGCGCGCTCGGTGTAGACGTTTGTGTGTGGAGCGCGCGATCACACATAATGGAAAATTTTGAAAGTCGTCGTCTAATATCCCTTTACAAGGAACATACTTAAATGCTTATGCTTATGGATCCAAGTAGGTTGTAGGTTGTTGCTGCCAAAGCAATTCGACATCGTTGCTGCACGTGTGACTCCATAGCGACCGAAAGTTTAACTGTGCTATAGGCGGATCAGTCTGGATCGCTTGGAGCGTATCTTTAGGATCGCACGTTTCCAAAATTGGATCGGTCTAACACGATCCACGATCCCGCTCCGTGATTCTGGATCGCGGATCGCGGGATCGCCGATCCAAGATGGATCATTTGGTGTGGATCCGGCTATTACGTACTCAGCAAGCGTCCGCTACGGCTGAGATCGCAGAATAATTAGATTCTAAATCAAGAGTAGCAAAGCGGTCAACCGCTTGAATGTGGTATGAATAGTCAATCGTCATTAAATTGTTCAGCTTTGGTAGTCTAATGCGTCCCGGCAATGGTCTCCTCTCGTCCACTCTCACACACGAATAGGCACTTACTGGTGCCATTATTATACTTAAAAAATCTTGGTTTCTGCATAAAGAAATGCTTTAGGCTCACCCAGTTTCTGAAAAGTACTGAAAGCAACTTTGTCTGGAGAAGCTTACATGAAATTTGCCTCATTTTTCAAGGAAATTGTAGTTAAATTGTGAAGGGATTTTGGTTCGTGGTCACTGTCGCCGCGCGCCATTTGTGATTTAGTGCACAATGGACGTGTTCGTTGCCCAGAGCGAACAAAATTAAATTAATACCACTGCCTCAGTGAAGTTCGCTTCAAATTTAAGCAGTGCAAGATTTAAACGACAGCTCACATTTCGTAGGTACGTAATTATGCCGTGGTTCGCCCCCGCGGCCCGCCCGCTCCCGGGCGCAATGTGCCAAATCGCTTACTCGCGGCTCCGCACCACTAACACTTGTTTCCTACATTTTATGAGCTAATATTGTGAGCGAATTTAATGTACAGCTTAAATAACGCTCAATGTTACTTCGAAAGTAATTTCAAGTAATCAACTGTGCAAATCTTATCCATGTGCGGTGTGCGGTTATGACTTATGTATATTCGGTTTGGAGTTCAGCTTAGCAATAATTAGTTCACATTTTCCCATGTCTTCGTAATGCTACTCGTAAAAGGTATGGTAATATGGATTATTGAATATAAGGAGCATTACTGATAGACGTTTAGGTATTGACGTTTGAGTATTTTATTTCCGGAAAGTAGTAAATATAAGTTGGTATAGGTACCAACTTATAAATGTAAATTAGATGAGGTGTGAAGTGATAACGATTGGATTATGATAATATTTAGCAAAAAATTATACCTGCAATTGGTTCGATAATATTCAGCAAAAATTGCAGGATGGAACAGCAACTCGTATAGTTAAGTCAGTGTATTCATGTTCGAGTTTCATAAGTAGTGGTGCCTATGTCCTGAGTCAGCGGTGCTCGCCGCGCTCCGCTGCGCCGTGCTTCCTGTCACCTTTGCTACAGACTTTCTGTTGATTTCATAGTTCCTTGTACGCAAATGTCATACTACTTAGATAGGCACCTTTTTTTAAATAATAATATAATTTATATTCTTCCATTACTAGGTTTGTGAAGTTATATTTATGTTAAGTTATCTGTACCTGCAACTACATTCGCGTGAACTTAGATCTGTTGTTTTTTGTGTTAAACTCTTTTTTTTTTTTAAATAATGTAGTATTATGATGGGCGAATACTGCTTACAGTGCACGTGGCCCGACACTTGACCGGCTTCTGTTTCATATAAAAGTTTCATAAAAAAACTGACGATACCTTACAATATATTTTGTTTATTAAAAGAGAAACTAATCTCCCAGATCATCGGTTTAGACCTTTTCATATCAGTAGCAGATTACTTATGAAGCGAAACAGCTGGATTGACATAACGTTGGGTATACCTTTTTGAGAGTTGGTTGATCTGCGCATTTCCTTTGCTTTTTGATACGGAAAATTAGTTTTATATCGTAAGACATGAATGCCATCGATTGTATCTATATCTAATACGTAGGTAAAACTTTAGAGTCAGCTAGTTAATCGATACATAGTTCATCACGTTTTTCGTTGTAGGGTCCGCGTTGGTTAAGACTGCCAGTACACACATCCACATCTATCAAGAGTGCAGTGTCACCTAGATTATATATAGCAATATTGAATAGTCATTATATCGATTAGGAAGAGAGTTGACCCCAAAATACTACCTTGAGGCACGCCATAGATTTTTTGGATGTATACATTCATTCAAATAACCTCTAAATAAAGTGAACCTTCTTGCTGTTTGTCGTTGTTTTTTAAATCAAATCAACTCAAATTTTAAAACATAGTATTAAAGTTATAAAGGTTGTACAGTACAGAGCATGCATGGTGCGTTTTACGAGTACCTACATTACATGTATGATTAGAAATCGAGCACACTTATACCTTTTTTAAGTAATACTTTTGATGTTACTATCATCCATAGTCTGAACTTCTTCAGAGGCCTATTATAGTGGAGTCAATTTAATAGGCCACATTTGACAATTCATCAAAATTCAACATCGCAACCTTGTAACGGCCCGCCGAGGTGGGCATCAAATTATATACACTCGAGAGCAATGAATCCGGGTCACTTAAAGAATGTTAAAAATCTCGGAAACTAAAAATGATAGGTTAATGCAATAAATTGTATTTAATAGACAATGTAATACTCCTTAAATGAAAGTAAAAAAAATATGAGTCACCATACATTTTATTAACACAAAATTACATAAAGAAAAAAACTGCTGATCTCTCCTTAAAACAAAAATAGGAAACATGAAATTTTTGAACTTTATTACGATTTTCTTGAATTTTAATACTTCGTATTGCCTCCTCGTGCTTCCATTACTGCGTTTACGCGGTTTGGCATGCTGTACACCAAGTTCCTTATACGATTTTGGGGAATATTCTCCCATTCCTCTGTGAGAGCAATTTTGAGCTCACGAAGCGTGATTGGGGGAGGGTTTCGTTGTTTTACGCATCTGCCTAGCTCGTCCCAAGCATGCTCGATCGGGTTGATATCCGGGCTGCGCGCTGGCCACTCCATACGAGTAATGTTCATCTCTTGAAGGTAGTCATTCACAATCCTACCTGTATGAGGTCGGGCATTGTCATGCATAAATATAGCATCCTCACCTAAATTGACCATAAATGGACCAACGTGATCATTGAGGATTTCTTCCACATATCTTACGCTAGTTAAAGAGCCGTTTTCTATGATCACCAGCTCTGTGCGACTTTCAGAAGAAATTCCGGCCCACACAAGTACAGACCCACCACCGTAGGCTACTTTTTCTTCGATGCATGCTTGCTTGAATCTTTCCCCTGGTCTTCGATACACTCTGTGTCTTCCATCGTGCTTGTAGAGCATAAATTTTGATTCGTCGGAGAACATAACTTTTGACCAATCTTCAATACTCCAATTTACGTGGCTCTGGGCATATCTTAGTCTCGAAATACGATGCCCACGCTCCAGTTTAGGGCCGTTTGCAGGTCTAAGGGGTTTTAAGTTAGATTCAGCAAGCCGACGTCTTACTGTCCATGCACTTGGGTTACTTCCTCCGAGGCGTCGAAACTGATTGGTGAGTTCAGTTCCTGTGAGAAAGCGATTTCGAAGCATGGTGTTCACCAAGTATCGGTCTTCTCGTGCTGTGGTACACCTGGTTCTGCCCGTTCCTGGTCTGCGTAGGTTAGAACCAGTTTCTTCGTAACGTCGGAGAACTCTTTGTACTGTTGACAGCGACACACCGACAGTCCTGGCTGTATCGCGCTGACTCCGGCCGGTTTCCAGCATTGTAAGTATTCTGGTGCATTCTTCAGGCGTAAGCGACATAATTTCAGCTTGAATAATGAATATAGAGCACTATCAACATGGTTTATGTACCCACATAAATGACAGATTACAAACAAAAGCAAAACCAAATGCTGTAATTTCGTAGTTCCATCTTCGAAAGTGGCCCTTTTTCAAATTTGATTTTTTTATGATATAACTTTACAATAACTAAGAAGTTTTAATACCTTCATTTAAGGAGTATTACATTGTCTATTAAATACAATTTATTGCATTAACCTAGCATTTTTAGTTTCCGAGATTTTTAGGATTCTTTAAGTGACCCGGATTCATTGCTCTCGAGTGTATTTTTCGTTTTGTTAGAACTGCACAATTGCTTAACTTTTTTCAATTACTATTACATATTTATTGTAATAATGACAGATACAAGTAATTTTACGTTTTGCTTTCACCAATAAACCATTCTAAACATAATAAACAATTTCTGATCTAAAGAACTGAACGTCATTACCTTGTCATTACAATGTTGTGTCAGTTAATCCTTTTTCTTTTTAAACACTAGGCATGTTACTCTAAAAATCAAAAGCTGATAAGTAGAAACGAATGCAATGATTACTTGTGAAGAAATATCATCATAAAATTAATAACCACGTTGTGACAATCGATCACCAATCATCCCCCAATAGTTATTTTGTAAATATATTCAATGAACAGAATTGACCTCTCTACAGTTTTATTATAAGTAATAGATCATGTGCTTGTCTTATTTTGCTCCTTAAATTTACGAAAGAAATAAATAATAATGAGACAGGGATTCACCTGAGGATTTTAAAAACTCACATTATCTTTCAAGTCCGTATCGATTCATTCGTTTTAATCGACCTTTTTTAACAGGTCACCTCATTATGAATATAAAACTGACAAACGTCAAATGTGGCCTATTAAATTGACTCAACTATAGTGGACATCGTAGGCTTGTTTATTATTGTATCACTTCGTGCCGCTGCGCCGTTTTCGACATTGTTTTTTTTTTATTTTGGATTTTTTTTGAATTAAGGTGATCAATAAATTAGAATTTGTACAACTACTTTTGTCGTCGACTGTACATCGCCACTAAGTTGGGGAATGGGTATGGTTTCATTTAAATCTTTGATGCGAGTATACGGTAGCAATAGATGGGGCTTCAGCGTCAAATGCCAACTTAAATCTTTGATATCTGTGTTTTTCGAGTAAAAGTTTGCTTAAATTTTTCTAAACATCTAAGAAACTTTTAAAATTCAGATTTGAATAGGTGAGTACTTAGTTATTTTGAGCATAGAACTTAAGGTGAATATTGTAGAAAAGGGTTTTGTAAGTATGTAGACAAATTAAAAATGTCAAAGGTATGGGTAGATTTTAAGCACATAATAAGCCAAAGTGAATTAAGTCTACGGACCCAAACCATTGCTGCAATCTACACCTTCCAATAGTAGCATGTAGAAGAGACTATTGATATTTGTTTTTGTTTATGATTATGTACTAATGATATATGAGTGTGTTTGCTTGAAATAAATGATTATTGAATTGATTATTGAATTGAATAGACATATTTTTGGACTTGTGTTCACTTCTCCTATGTATCAGGTAGGGGAAAAGTGGATTTCTTCACGTAGAGGAAAAAGTATTTTAAAGTATTTCTTTAGCATTGAGTTTTGCATAAATCGTAGATTTCACTATACCTACACAAAACTTCCATAATCTATTATTGATAGTAGGTACTTAGCTTAGGCTATCGTTAGTACCTACTCATGCTTTACGAATCCTGAATATGTAAGAGTCAAGCTGGAATCAAAAGATCGTCACTCGCTGACAGGACAACATTTTAAGGAGCTAGACAGATCTCGCCTACACAAGAAACGTAGCTTGCAACATACGGCATAGTAAGTCCCAATACGATAAATCCGTAATACTAACAATACAAACTTTAGCATAATCCCATATCAGATATGTGCATGGCATAGCCGGCAGTAAATAATCAAATCAGTTTGATTTATTAGTTTAAGCTGGGTATGCTTATTAAACTGTGCATCAGGATGCCAATGTGATTGTGTTCGCTTCTGTGGCCCCGTCTAATCACATGTAGTATCTATGTGTACTGTGTACATCAATGTTTGCTACTGTTTAATGTACGCTGTTTAACTTTCAGTACAGAACGTGCAAGTTTCACGCCAAATTACAAGCTGAAATTGCTAATTTCTAATCAATGTTGTAGTAAAATTGGTTGGTTTACATCGCGTGTGGCGGCTTATATTAGGAGATGTGTAGTTACATTCGATTAAGAAATTTTAGAAGGTTTCTTGTAACTATTACTACTGATACACTGTTTTTTAAGTGCCGCTTAAAATGGTCTTTAAAGAATAAATGATTTTTGACTTTCACTTTGACTTTGTCTCAGTACTAATAACTCCACCATTTATATGCATAGTAACATATTTTGTTACCAAATCGTTTACCTACTTACACTATTAATTTGCTTTTCGATTACCTTCCATATTATCATTTTGGTCTAGGTACATTTCTTTCATTGGTCACTAAAATAGACATACTTTTTTGCCAGACGCTTTGCATTAAAAATCGGTAAATTAGACCTAACTATATTGATAGGTAATGGAAACCTCCATTTCTCTATACTTATACACATCTTTACAGTATTAGCCTCTATACTTAATTGAATATGAATATGGTTTCATTATACTAGGGGCTGGACAGTCAGTGCTAGATATTGTTTCCAAATATATGATATGGCAAAACCGCAGGCAACAGCTAGTGCCAAAATGAAGCTATATTTTAATAGGTCACGATAATAACTTTTATCTTTTAACTTCTCTTTCAGACTAGAACAGCACAGTCGAAACTATAGCACCGAGTTCATTTTAATGATATTTTATTGTCATCTGTTGTTCTTGGGATATTTCTTGAAAGTTCTGGTTTAATATTAGACTTCAAAATAATGTTTTATTTCGAAAGTTGCAGTAGAATGCGTTAAAAATAGTTTATTTTCATTCAATAGTATCAATTCGCGTAAAATTTCAATAATATCTATCATTTAAGGTTATCCAAGGTAGTAAACAGGTATCTAATGGTAAACGGAGCAATCATCTCCCACGCAGGTCCTATGCGGTGAAAACCATCTATTGGTTATACAAACTATTAAACGCAAGTACCTACACATTAATATGTTAGGCAGGTACATATTCCTAGGTAGGTACAAGTACACGTTCATTAATAGAAACATTACACTATTGAACATCAGAAACTCAGTTAATATTCAAGTGTGTAATCAGCTTAACCACTGTTAGACTTCTGTTAATCGGAATTGGATTTCGCGTCTCGAAGCATCTGAGAAGTATTGATATGCAAATTGCCCACCAGTACATCGGCCGCGGAGGTCGATCTTACTGCCCAGTAGCCATTTACTGGAGAGCCACCGCATAATGTAGGTATATACATATATTATCATCCTATTATTGTATTATATTTATGTGAGTGTATCGATATAATATATGCAAAAGAGTATAAGGCGGCAAATATTGTTTCAAATATGGGATATGAATATAATTCTTGTCTTTTTTTCTTATGGAATGCTGAGAATTTACTTTCAATAATCCTGTCCATTCTTAGACTGTCATCTGACATTTTTATCAGGTATCAATCTTCAGCATGAACGTTCCCTAGAGATGCCTATTAACGCCTCGTTTAAAAAATCCAAGTGATAACAATAGGTCCATGTGAAAGTATGTGAAGACGGATGAGTCCTCTTTCACACAAAAACTGCTGAATGGATCTGGATAAGAGAAAGTATGAGGTGATGATGCTGCTAACGGGCGGATCATTTAGTCCGCCATGTTGTCTGTCTGTATTAACGAAAGATGAAATACAGGTTTCATATTTCAACATAGGCTATAGGCATAGACAATTTAGCCATGTGTTTAGGTAGAAGTAAATTCATTTTAGCGTAAATTTATTTGAACGTATTCCTATATTCCTTATATAAGGTAGGTATTGGCCTATATTGCCATCTTTTACCGTCATAAAGTGAATTCAACGTGTTTCTGGCCTGTGGTTCTCTGGAATAGGTCTGACTTGACGCCGCAATGCTGCTCAATATTTTCTGGTAAATTATTTCTTTGGACCCAATAAAAACGATGATTCCAAGATTGCTTGGCCTGAATCAACTTGCCTGGATCGGTCCATTTATTGAACTTTTGCCAAAACAAATGTGTTCTACGTGTAATTGAAATGGCCTGCTCTACTCGAGTGTTTGGGAGGGTTACTGATTCATCACGTTCTGAATTAAGATTGGTTTCAATGTAAGTTATGATATTTGTTAGCGCATAATTCCAATATATGCGATTGGTACTTGTTAAAAACGTAGTGTTGTGGTCAACCGGGTGTGATCTATATGTGCAGTGCAGTGCGGAGCGTTCTACTGCTACTTTTTGGTTCGATCCCGCTCAATGCAAATATGATGGTGAATTGGTTATGTTTATATGTACTTAGGTATAATAAGGATATATTTAGAAAAATATTAGAAAAATATAAGTACCTATACGTTATGTACCCGGCGTGCATATTTGAAAACAATCATGAAAGTTGAAGAAGCGAAGGGAGTATGCCAAGATCGTAGCAAGTGGGAAGATGTTGTCTCTGCCTACCCCAATGGGAAAAAGGCTTGATTCGTATGTATGTAGGTATGTTATGTAGGTATGTATGTGCGATTACTGCTCAGGAGTTTAAAAATCTCAAGTCTAGTTACTTGGCGTAATACTAGATGCCGGAGCTAATAAACTAATATCAGGCAATCCTCCGTTAGTTGAGTCGGGCTGCAATAACTAGACTGTGAGCTAGACATTAGTTCGGACGCCACTCAAATTGGCCTCCTCTCCTTGATTACAATTAACTGGCAGACGCCAACGGCCACAAACTGCCTGGCAAGGATCATCGTGTGAATCTGGGATACAAGTGTCCTGCAGTATTTAACTAATTGGTGTTCATCACCAATTAGTTTAATACTGCAAGACACTTGGGTTATTAGCAAAAAGATGATGCGTCATTTCAAGTCGCAGTTTGTGCGGTATGTATGCTGGATTGATGGCCCTGGTTGAAAAACTACTTAGAAACCCGTAACATTATTTAGTTTATAATTATGATGAGGAGAATTAGGTTACGTTTCCACCAGAGTTACTTTATTTTATATTTTTGAATTAATTACAAAGTTTAAAAATGTAAAGAAGGTAACTTCTTTTAAATTGATGATAAATTTACACATATACATAAGTGAAAAATGTTACATTTAAATAATATAAGCGCTCAAGATTCTTGAATAAAATGTACTTGCTTCAAGTGTTCCTATTTTTGTATTATAACAATAAATCAAACACAATATCTGTCCCAAAATTTCACATTTTATGGCATATTATTTAATACGGAAGTCATGACAAAATATAAGCGAAAAAAGGCTAACTTTATATTGCAGTAAAAGACTGAGAAGTTTAATAGAGCAAACTTGTCCAAGGCTGTCTAAGATGTCATAGACGTTGCGTAGATGGCACACAGCCATACACTTGCTTATCTTTTTCAACTTACTCGCACGGAATAAAACGGCTATATGTATTATATGTTTGCCTTACTGCCTTTTCTACCGATTCGGGATAAGGAAATCGGATAATATGGTTCCTCGCCCAAGTTGAAATATTTGATAGAGGAAAATGTTATGTGTATTAGAGGAAGTATTAGGCACGACTCGGCGGAAAATTATAAGATTTGGGATCAATAAATAGACGACACAATAATTATTGACCATGAAGCTAGACGAAATTTGATATGTGCTTTCTTCTCTTACACAATACATTTGGAAATTAAGACATGACAAACTTGTTGGTAAATGGTAATCGTAGCCCATATAATGTATGCAATACCAGAGGTATTTCACGCCCATGTAACTAAAAGAGTTTTAAGAGAAAGTACCTGTAGTGGCTGTTATAGTGATAATGTAAGAAATTTGATCAGAGCTAGCTACATAGGCTCTCTAAACAATAGTGTAGAATACACACAAGTAATAAAAAATATTATCTATTGGCTGTAAGTTGAAATGCTATTGGTTGAAATGAGGCGTAATGTAATTGAAATTCAAAAACTGTCGTACTTAGTTCTTTATTAAACGGTTTTATTTAACACAACTTGTTTGTTTGGGTCTAAATAAATCTAGTAATTGAAATTTGACCCTCTTTCAGTTGTCTGATTGGTCTGATATTTGGCAGAAGTCTTTAGTTCTGATGACAATACTATCTAAAACCGTTTAACTTAAAAATATTTTTTCACATTTTATTTTTTATTTATACATGCTAAACGCTGTTGTTAGTCTTATTACTGTCAAAGCAACTTATCACAGCGCTGGTTTTCGGAGAAGGCGATGTGAGGATTTTTGACTTTTTATATTTTTTAAATATTTTTAGCATACATTAAAAGTCTCAGTCTTTATTAGGAGGTTCAATTGTACATTAATATGTTATATAAAACTTATTTTATTTATATTCATCTAATAAAGGTTCGTCAAACCGTATAATCAATTAGTGTAATATAGTGGCCCAATTCGATAATAGATTCGTGTGAAGCCTACGGCTATGATTAAGCCTCTCGGGATTTATCATTCACAACACTAGACCGAGATAGAATATTCTAATTATATCAACGAAAGCATACACGCTATAGTCAAATATACAATTGATTATATCGATTAGTGAATTGGAATAGAATCTTATAACAATTCTTGACTGATATGTAAGCCAATGGCAGGTCAGCGAGTGTAATAACATTTAGCCATACAATAATACTAGACAGTTTGACTTGCTTTCAATAGTAGGTAAACTGAATACTATACGGACTACTCCAAAGCCTTCCTGTTGGTTCCTTGCGAGTGATACCTATAGGCTTTGGCAAAAATTGTTTATGTAATTCATGTTATAATCTTATGATTTACTTTCACGCAAAAAAGTATAGTAAAACTATAATACGATAAATAAAGTGCGTAGAACGGAGTTCGTTCACGCGACCTACGTCAATTGCTTGCGTCACGGGTTTGTGACGTCGTTTAAGAGAAATTTCTTCCTTTTTTCCTTATCCTCGAAGGTCTGAAATCAAGTAAGCCTTATTAGTACATTCTCTATTCATCTCAAAAGAATTGAATTTTACTGTAAAAAATTATAGCCGAGTTAGTTTTAGTAGTGAAACGTATTTTTGATTATTTGGCTATTTTTGAATAAAAGTTATATTGGTTAACAATTACTTAATAATTTTATATCATGGTGTAGTTTTTAGTAGACAAAATCGATTCAAGTTAAGCTTGTTAACTTATTTCGACTAAATACTGTTATGGATTTCGCCGAAAATCTTCCAGATAACCACGAGCATTCACAAAATGTCTGTGTAAGATTAGTTTGGTTCGCACAAATATGATAATAATTTACATTTCCGGACATAGCTTAAGTGGTTACCAGTATTTCACGGGTATATTCACATTCTTTCTGTGTTATACCTACCTAATATACTATTTAGCCCTCCTTTCTACGTTGGATGCTTTCATTATATTCATATTCTAAGATATTTAAGGTCATCAGAAGACTTACAAGTAAAGATTACTTTGCATTCATCAATATTTTATGAAAAAAGAAATTATGCGCTGCTATGAGCTACGACTAATAATCTTTTGAATAAACTGTTCCGTCGAGCAGTGGCCAGTATCTTTCCCTGGATAATACAATGATTTAAACAATAAAGGAGATATTTACCACGTTTGTTATTTGTTTCGAGTAGGTATTCATATTTCGGGACTGTTGACTGTCGTGCCATGAGCAGGGATGTATACGTATGATCATAATTTAAATGACCATGTCAATCTAAAAACAATATATTGATGTTTATATAATATGCACTATATACAACGGCTTGGGAGTTAAAATATTTACTTTGAGATTTACAAACAATGTTGTTTAATAATATCGTAGAAGAAATATTGTTAAGTTATCGCATAGATGACATTAAACGAATCGACAATTCAATTCGATGTTAGAAGTTAGTTGCGTAGTGCGCGAAATTCACAACTAAGTTGAGAGAAATTTTGAAAAATATGATATAACGGAGCCAGAGGGCGGAGGGTCTGCTACAAGTTTGAAGAGGAATCGGCCCCTAGGGTGCTGTGATGAATCTTTCACGCGTTTTATCGCTTTGCATCGAGAATCGAACCTAAGAATCTTGCCGACGGACAATCTACGTATTTATCCTGTATTTGTGGAAAAAATTATAAAGTATTTCAAGAAGATTATAAAGAAACCACCATTGAAAGAAAGAATTAAGAATCTAGTTTATGAATAGCGTTAAATTAGAACGACGCCTAGCGGAAGTCAGGAAAGACTATCTACTAATGAGATTTTTATACATTGTGATTTTTTAAATGAGTCCAAACATGACGGGTTTATCTTGTTTAGCTCAAAAGTTCCTATGACCACTTAGACACACTGTAATCATGTAACTTCCAGGACGTTAGTGCTTTAATCGTTTACTTTGTTCTAATTTCTGACTGCCCAAGCTCAAAGGGTCACAATAGCCTTGATCATACGTTTCAGACGAATATATGGATTTTTAGACTGGGCTATTAATGTATAACCCTGTGTTCCATAATATATTTCACGCAGTAAGTACACAAAAGTGGTTTTATGTTTCTAATTGGCCTACAAAAGTAACTCCCAAAATCAGAGTTCTTTTGTTTTGTACGCTTCACATCCGTGACTAGGTCACCTAACTCTGTGTGTACTCAAATTTATTCTTTCCTGTAGTGAATTTCAGAAAAATAGGCCATGACACATATGAACGTAACTACTTCCAAACACGGACCGTGGTGAGCCTATGTATTCTCCTAACTTCAGCCAGCTACTAATTATTTGCCAATAACATTTTTTCCGTTCTGGGAATCCAACTCGAAATTTTTTAGATCGCATTTGCCAAAACTATCATCAGAACTAGCTGATAAAGATTTTTTGTCTTCATATCTTTAATGAATATCTCAAATTATTACCATTTGACTACTCTAAATAAAGTTAAAGTTCATTAAGTGTATGAAGGAGAGGTACACAGCAAGTTGGACATAGGCTAGCTCCTCGAGTGCGGCCGCCCGTGCGGCTCACCTCTACTGTCCCAACTATGTCAAGCTTCGGACGGTAAACCGCCACTCTAAGTCGAATTACATGCCGGACAAATTTGGCTCTACATACTTTGTTTCTAGGAGAAGAAAATCTTCAAAATTTAACTGACATCTGCGTTCAGTTGAATACGTTTAAGAATTCTTTAAGAATCAGGTTCATTCTACAAATATCAATGGCCGATATGTAAAAATCTCTGTCTCTAAAGTGATAAATTACTGAATGCCTATAAAACAAAATACCATCAAGTTTTAACATTTGAATGAAATTTTAAGCAATTGCATGCTAACTATTTCTAACCCATCCTAGATTTCGAGCATCTAGGATGGGTCCAGGTAGCTCAGTTGGTCAGAGCATTTCCCCTGTAAGGGACTGGTCACGGGTTCAAGTCCCGTCCTGGATGATCATTTTTTCCGATCAGAAAATCATTGGAAGTTTTAACATGATTATGGAATGAGCCAATAGCAAAAAACATTGGAATTATGATGTAGACTTATTTCAAACAACTACTATTGTAAAACTCTTATTCATTAGCGGCTAAGAAATTAGATTTCCTAATTACTTTACTAATAAAAAAAAATAAAAAGCCAGTGCCTCCGATTTGAGGTGTTATGATGGTCCCTATTGTGTTTTGTCCTTTTTGCTTACAAACTTACAAGAACAAGGCATTAACTATTATTTATAACTCTGGCTTGCTAGTTCGCATATAGGTTGGTTTGTATGATGGCGTATATTCGGAAATCACGATGTTACGGAATCCTATTGTTTTTGATACAATAGGATTCCGTGAGTCAGACTAAAGAGGGAGAAATAGTTGTTTACCTAATAATATATATTGAGAATTTTCTCGTCGTAGCAGTTTATACAAAGGATATTTATTGGTACATGAGTTAAATAGTTTGTAAGACACGTCATTATAGAAGTTGGTTTAAATTTACTGAAAGAAATTTCAACCTGATATTGCTGAAATTCTTGAAATTAAAATTTTCGGATAGTAATAAAAAAATAACAGATAAACTATAAAGTAACCGTTGCCGACATTACTCCTCCAAACAAATATGGAATCATCATATTCAGATGCGTAACGATTTTGTCATTATTTATATGCTGGCCAGCCACAAGTTTAAAATCTCCAACATAATTGTATTTAAAACGAGTTTGAAGGCCATTGCGGTATTTGATAATAATTAACAAATAACTTGTTTCCTGGAAACGGGATTCCAGAGAAATATTGGTTAGATTAAAAGAGTCTGTGTTTCCGGAGAGCTACATCTTGGGAATCTTCGAGTCTAGAGTGTACAGATTACTTCCAGGCAAGCATGCCACCGTCGACCACATAATCACTTACCAACAAGTGAAATTATGGTCAAACCTATTACCAATAAAAAAAAAGAAAAGTAGTTTCGTAATTAAAAGACACTTGCAAAGTTATAAACAGGCATTCTAATCTTATTGTCGTATTGTATTTTTATACACTAAGTAGTTATTTCTCTTAGAAAGTGCACGAGTAGGTTTTAACTTCTCTGATTGAACCTTTATATTTTCACGGTTAACTTTAAATTACGTTGGTAAACGGGATGATGCCTTAATTTCCAAAAAAATTGCGACAGTGCGATCGCTAGGCTGGCAATAAATCTATTAGGTCTATGATATTATATTCAATCAATACTCGCTGAGGCTTAAGCCGATTAACCGAATATTTGAATAGCATTTGTGGGCGCGAAAAAATTTACTTCTTCGAAAAATATATTCTAAGGTCTAACTAAAATAGTTATACCGGCATCATAAATGAAGTAGAGATAGAGAGAGAATTTTAAAACGGACTTCCACACAACCATTCGCCCCTTATTTCACCTCTTAGTGGTGTAATTCCCATGAAAATTTTCTTAGTGAATGCTGACAACAAGTGAGGCAACAAATGACAAGTAGTTATATAACGAATATAGATTACAAGAGCGCTGTGTTAATAAATGTGTTTAATTTATAGGAAAGTTGCAAAGTTACACATTTTTGGTAAAAAACAAAAAGAGATGTGTTATTCAACAGGATTTGAACGTATCGCTTCGCCTAACTGCAATAAGTGTCGAGAAACTTTTCTGAAACATCTTTTCTGGCGCGATCGACATGTTACGTTCTTAGATTTTCCCTCGAGCTGGCTTCTACGGCACGACCCGACGTGGCAGCGCTGTCTTTTAGTTATGGGCCAATGTCTTACTGTAACGGTCATTTTGATTTTATTTTTATTTGTATTGTTTATTTTTTGTTTCTTCTTCAGAAGATTCTGTTTATGTCATGATTATTACATAGCCAACGCAAAATGTAGAGCTTACTATGAGCATAGCACGTTGTTACTTATAATTATGATTATACATGTCAAGATAAGGTAGCAAATAATTACACAACTCACATTGCAACTCCAGATCTGATACCTTCAAGTCGACTTTTGAAGGAGGGAAAGGAGAGAAATGCGAGAAGAATAAGTTTAGAACTCTTTATTTATAAAAAATCGTCGTATTGCTATTTTAAATGAAATAATCAACAATAGCTATAATAATATTCTTCAATATTGTTAAGACTCTTCTCACGTAACAAACAAATCACTAACTAAACATTGTTAATTACACTTAAATATCAAATTCATTTCACAATTCTAAATTGAAACCACATTGAGTTTTGTCAAGTACTATTCAGACGAGACATCGTTGTTAAGCATTCTCGAGTTACTAAGAAACACTGTAAGAACTCGAAACCATGCTGACAGGCAGGAATAACTTAATTCCGATGGAGAGCACTTTAAAAAGAATGGGTCTTAAAAGACAAGCGCAATTGTTAACGCTCTCTTCAGATGTGCAGACACCGTGAAAATCTGTAAAATAATACCTCCGCACTAGTTAAGCCCGTCTCTAGCTGACGATACAATAAAATAAGTAGGACTCAGGGATAAACTACAAATTACGAGAGCACCCGCTCAGCTTAAAATGATTAAGTTGCTTTGTCTCATCAGATGGTGAGGTAGTGGATAAATACTGTAGTTAGACCAGCCCATACCGTCCAACTTTCTTATAGTCTGTCTAATAACTTTACAAGATTTCGTTTAATTTTACCGTTACAATCGCAGCGTTTTATCAAATGAGCAGACTTGTTATTTTTTATTGCCGTTAGAAAGTTTTTTCGACAGATGTTGAAGCACTTTGCTAACTGAGGGTAGCTGGTACAGCGTTAATGCTGTTAGTTTTTGTCGTACTCTTATTTTTTGCTGACGTATTTCATTTTTTGTTTAGATTTTACACAAAAATGTACTAAAAATGCTTCGCTTTGATGTATGTAGTCAAAATATTGACACAAGTACTATAGTTAGTTGGGCTGTCTCACCCGCCCATGAGTTTAGCAGGATCATAGAATACTGAGAATACTGAGAATACTCTAAGGGTCTATAAGCTATTCAGTGCGACGCAAATTCTCCGCAAGCGGATGAGCGGACATTGTCCGTTGCGGATGAATTGGGTTTAGTGCGTAGCGGATTTCCGTCCGTGAGCGGATGGCTCTCCGTTGCGATGCAGAACTAAAGAACTTAACAGACAGATCTACAACCTTCCTTTTGAGGTATAGATCCCTGCAACAGGCTAGTTTATCATAGACCAGTAGTTCTGGGACACAGAAAAAACAGAAGAATCGCATGAATTCGAACTGCCTTTGGCTCATTCGGTTCTCACTGCTAAAAAAATAAATGTATGACTAACAGTAAAACTAAACAATCACTTAGACTTACAGTATTTTAAGTTAACGACAACGTATCCCCAAGTCGAATGTGCCAAAAAGTTGAAGTGGAATTTTGCACTAGGTAAGTTTGAGAGGTGTCAGGAGCCACGCTCTGAGTGGTCGTGGCGTGCAAACTATGTCTTTGTTTCCTAGTGTCTGTTTACTGTGGTGACGTGTTTATTTGACGACACCTTTAAGATTTTAACAATATTACGAACGTAGGTACACTGTGCGTGTTTAGGTTTACATTTCAAATATATCTAACACGAACTAATAAAATTTAACGTTTTATGAAACTTACAGTAAGTAATTAAGTTTAAATAAAAGAAACACACGGCCCACCACTTCCTATTAGGTGGGCCGTGTGCTTGTATGCCACCTAAGTGGTTTACATTTTTTTTACGGGAATTAACGTAACCATATCATAGGCACAGATTACTTAATGTAATTAGCACGTAAACTAAGCTTTTATCTAAACTACCGTGTTATTGCCCGTAAAACTAATTGTGTGAAAAATTCAAAGGCAAAGTTTGTATATTAATTGCTTTAAAATAGCATTCATAATTTTTACTTAATAAAATTATGCACGTATTGTGTATTCGAAGCTTTACAAAAACCTTCAAAACGAAATTTGAATACAAAGGTGCGGTATTATGTAGTAGGTACTTACCTATCTAATTCAAAGAATATGATTTTACGACACCCAGCGAGAGTTGACGGTTCCTATCGGTCCACATCTCGATCGCTTCGAGGGACACTTGTTATCAACACAGTCAATTCACAGTAGTGGCGTCCTAAAAACGTGATATCACAAAGAGTATCGCGCTAGGGCGAGAGGGCGAAGCGAGGTCACGCCAGCCGCTGAGGGCTCTTTGCTTTGTTCCACTGGCAACAATGCCTCACCAAGGGTCCACTCGAGCGCACTTGTATCGGATGCAAGCGATGTTTCGCTTGTGCGGATTAGGGTTTGAGGACAGGACTGTACTTAACAACGACTTTAAATATTGAGAAAACCGATTCCATACAGCCGTCTTCAAGTTCATTCAGGATAAGGAATATTGACTAAGCTAAATATAAAATTTTATAAGAGACTGCTTGTAACGTGGAACCTGGGACACACTTTCAAAATATTCTTTTTAACATTTTAAAATAAGCTAAAACGCTGTTGGGTACTGGGTCGAATTCGAATTCACAATATTTCGATTGTAAATTTGATACGTTTATAATAATATAAAATCGATATCATACCTTGTCGTTGTATTTTTGTACCTTGTTGTGATACGTTATATCCATACTAATATTATAAAGAGGTAAGGTTTGTGTGTTTGTTAAATTGTAAGGGGTAATCTCGGGATCTACTGAACCGATTTTAAAAATTCTTTCACCAATAGAAAGCCACGTCATTCGTGAGTGTCATAGGCTATATTTTATTGGAAAACTGGAATTTACACCCGGGCGAAGCCGGGTCCCGGGTCGCTAGTTTAGTATAAAAATGAAGCTTGTTTACGCTAACTCTTCTAATGTATAAAACACATTCTTCTGATTAAAATATTGACATATCCTTATCCTTGTTTGCATAAGTAAACCATTGGTAATATACTTACCCATACAGATATCTTTGTTTTTCCTCCAACAGACTGATATCTAATCTTTATGATACTTTGTACATTGTATTGCGGCATAATGGCAGGAGGCTTGTTCTAAGTCCGTCCCTGTTGGCGGAGAGTAGTAATTATACGATATTTATGCGAGCTGCCCCTCCCCCACTCTTGTCTTGAGAGCTTGGTAAGAAGAAAAGCGATATGAGTGTCGAAACTTATGAGCCATAATTCTCTTTTAGCGAGAGAATTTTTTGTCGACTTATGAAATTAATCTTCGAACTAACATAAGAAGTTCAATTTAAGCGCGATCAGCACGAATATTAAAACGTTTCACGCAGTAAACCGTATTGATGCAATAAAACTCCACAATTCAAACATTTGTAAATAAAATTTCGTCACCGTGGAATTTCACACAGAAGCAGTGGTTACGGGCTATGCCTGGTGGCAGGAATTTTAAAGTGTTAAAAATATTTTTATAAAAAGCTATTAATCACTGTGTAAATCGTAAAATTCTTCGTAAAACACGGGGAAACAAAAATGACCTTTTTTAAGTTCCGTAGTAGTGGAAAAAGGTTTCATAAAATTTAATTAATCTCACGTGTATTCGTCCGTGTTCCGCGCATTTTCACATAGAACATTTTAATATATCATTGTGACAAAACTACCGGCACTGCACTACGCATTGAACCAGCCCACAGTCGGCCACAGCGCGTGTAAGTACAAAGTCCAGCTAAATACCGGAAGACGTTGGGTCTCCCCGCTTTGTTACTGCGACAATGAAAAGGAAATGTCTTTTCCATTTTTCCAAGGCTCAAGCCATTGAATACCTGCCCATTTGATAATACAAAGCGGCCTTAGTTAAACACGGTGCGGATTTTGGGGATTATTAACGGCAAACAGTAAGAATTATTTATTACCAAGTTCTCTACCGAAGTGCTTAACAATAAAACCGCGTAATCTACGTAATTAACCGTTGTGCACACGTGTGTAAATCACCTTACTTATACGTGACATGTGAACTTAATTACACTAACTGTATTGGTTTTAAGCTTTAACTCTTGAACTTGAAGAAATGTTATTTCGGAAAACCACTTTTTCGTGGTTTGTCCTATGTATTTTCTAAGCAATAGTAGTGCAGTGCAGTACCTTTATTGCTGTACCCACTATTTTCAGTGCAATGGGTGCACGACAAGAAATAAAGGAACGCGAACAAAAAGGACATTCTTTTAAAGTTCTTTATTTCAAGGGATTGTAGCAGTAAAGTGCGGTTTAATTGCAAGGTAGAACTTTCTCAGTTCCACACTTTTATTTGTATTCGATGAATTTAGATTCGATTTCTTTTAATTCATTGCCCGCACTTTTCGCTAAGAAAATAAATATAAAAACATTTATTGTCACAATAATAATAATAATCTATTATTGTAGTAGTATTGTACGATTCTTCAAACTCGAGAATGACATGTCTCAAAAAATATCCAACTTTCTTATGTTTAGCGAGTAGCGAGCAAGTTGGAAGTTAGTGGGTCGGCTCGCTTCCGTCGGAGCGACCGCTCCCCTATTCTGCTACGCCCACTTGCTGGTCACCTATGCCGCTCGGTGAGATAATAGCGAGCCAATAAAACTTTTATGGTGCGCTATGATTTTTAAAACATCTTGCGAGATGAGTTCTATAAAATTTGTTATTTATTCAAGACAGTTTCGGACAAATTCCTCCATTTTATTGACGTTCACAAAATAAGCTGTAACGGTAATGTTGACAGATATTTTGCTGAATTCTTAAGGGTTGAATTTCAGGGTCATCTGAGTAATAATAATGTGGTTTTATTAGTGGTATCATTTAATTTATTTGACTGGGTGGACAGTAACAACTTTGATGAAATTCTTACCGAGTAAAAACAACGTGTTTTTTTTATGCGCACTTACTGCTAAGGACTAGGGACAACTGTCGCACTCAATGCGTAATCAGTCAGTCTGTAGCAAGATTCCCGTAGCATGCTACGAGAAACGTAGCACCTACCTTGAATTGCGTGTCGATCACGGGTCACAATTTAACTTACCCTATACTCTTAGATTAGTATAAGTTTGGGGACCGAAATCGCTAATTCCTTCATTTCGTAGTTGACCGTGTTATTAAATTTGGTGTGGGCTTTGTCAATATATTTTTTCCCTCCATCTCTTATCGTTAGCGCATTATTTTTATTTTGATCTTCTACGTTTTGAAAAGTGCTAATATAATAATGTTTTTTAGTATGTCAGTAAGTATAAGTTCGTAATATAATATGATAACATTTTTTGTGAAGTAAAAGTACGTCATAAAATTTACTCAACGTACTTATTTGAAAAAAAAAGATAGACGATCTTGTCTTTGAAATGGACTTTTTCTTCACAAAGAAAACATTTTACCTGTTTATATTTTGGATGTTAGTAGGTGGGGTGAGGATAGTGGATAGTGGTGGGCGTGTGGAGGATGAGATAAGAATCAAATAGATGTTGTTTCGCTGCATGGCGCTCTGTCGCATGGGGCATATGCACGTGGTGACAAGTGACTGCCTAGTTTTGACACTTGCACTTAACATATTGCTTCATTCGTTTATTATACTGAACTTCCTTTGTCTGTATGTATGAATATATATGTTAATAAACCTTTTCGTAATTATGTAATAGGGTAGATCTATCTTCGTGGTTTACGGGAATCAAATGACGCCTACTCGTCAAAAAAGTGATATTTTGATACATAACGATACCATTAATAAGCACATCAGAAGTCACATAAATAAATTCACGTATCGCACGATACTAGAAAAGATTTTGACTGGTACGAGTACAATATGAATACGAGAAATGTACAATATATTTTTAAATATCTTTTAATTAAATACAAAAGTTATTATAACACACATTTCCCTGCAATAGCTAAGTAAATATACCACAGTACCTCCACCCTTGCAAAATATTATGTTTTTGGCGGATATTAAGGTTGTTTAAAATCTTTGAAGAAGAGTTAGGCTCAATACAATGCCAATTTCGATATTATAAGTGTTTATAGGACACAGTTACCACTGACTAACAGACGTCTTTTAATATTATGCAGATTTAAGATAATTTCTTAGTCAGCCGCTTTTAATTTGTGCTAGGATTGTAGTTATTTAATTCAAATAGAACTCTTAAGTTTTAGGTAATTTAACTTGTTCCATACTAACCGCAAACTATTAAGCTTGCATAAATATATGGAAGTGAGTGTGATGGGCTCGCGCTCGTAACAACATAAAACATTTTGGTAATAATACCTGGTACCGCCGCACTTGTGCGGTGAGATCAAAGACATTTTTTTATGAATTATAGCTTTTGGTACGTAATATATTTTCACGGAATATTTAATAGAAACAATGTGTTAGCAAACGCAAATATAAATTTTATACCAACATTTAACAATTGTACCATATAAACGCAGTAAAATTTCAGTACGACATAAACAAAAACATTTATAACTCTAATTAAATGCGGAGCACAAAAGAATCAAAACTACGCGTACGCACTATATTTTTCACCTGAAGTATGTTTCGGCTGACGTAATAGTCATGAAACGTATTTTGGCAGAGCGATAAGGAAATGACACAAAGAAAACAAACTACAGTCCGCTTCGGCCGAAAATTTGTGAGGGCGGGGAGAGGCAGACGCGGTAGCGGGCGCGGGAGAGGTAGCGACGAGATAGTGCCGTGTCAAAGTTATTGGAACAGTGTCAGAGATCGTCTGCGCTGTCTATCTACTTTTGTGCTCTTTCTACTTTTATTATCTACATACAAAATTACTGTGATTATTTGTATAGAAGGCTCTAATTAAATTAGACTATTTTGATATTAGTAGGTATATTTAGGTAGATCCTTTTATGATATTTTTACTGTGTAGCGTTTGTCAAAATGTAGTTCGAAGGGTATTATATGTTTGAAACTTCAAAATATCAATCAATAAAAATGCTAAAGATGGATAATTTAAAAAAAGTTCATGAAGCTGCAATGGTCAGCTAAGTTGGAAATCCGCTCGAGCTACGTTCCCTAAACCTTTGCCCGGTATAAAGCTGTTAAAGAAAGAGCTATAATAGGACAGACATTTGTAAGATTGCCTCCACTCGTAACCCGGATCGATATATCGCAGGCATTGTATATTCACGGGCCTATTTCAGGTTAGAAATGTTAGAATTGAACGGACACGCCACGTGAACGATTGACGTATTATAGTTTTGTCTCGAAATAACCTTCGTAGAAACGATTTCTATAGCCGTCGACCCATTTAATTGAACAGACAATGTATACTGAGTGCAGAGCGGCGATTTGTCAAAGGAATGAATTTTAACAAAAGGCGTATTCATTTGAATGGGAACTTGTTGTACGAGACCGTTTTAATTTCATAAGTCGTTTATCATAATCAAGGCAGGGGGTGGTGGGGGCCCATAACCCATGTCAGTGTCTGAAGGAAATGTCACATACTTGCTCGGACAATGCGGACATTTTGTGGACACGGCTTTGCCAAACTCGTTTAAGGCCATTTAGACTCCGGCTTAAATGATTTAGCTGGTTATTTTTTGAGATATACGATGAGGCTGGATTATCGTTTAGATTCCTCTCGGAAATACGTTGTGACCAAGATATTTGTCAACTCGCTTCGGTGATTACAGGCACCGACGGAGTCGGTCGGTGAATTTATGGCGAAACATTATAGCCCACGATGGAAATAGATTGTCTATTTTACCTACTTATCTATGACAGTGATAAAAAGACAAGGCAGGTCTTTTTTACGTCAAGAACGTTCCTGGTCTTTAGTTCTTTACTTATTTCATTGTTTGATTATCTTTTTTCAATAAATAAAGACCGTGGATAAATAATCCTTGAGCGTGAACACAAGACGAATTACATAATATATCTAACAAATGCTATAAATTTATATTGTATAGAGAAGAAGCCATCTCCATATCTCTGCAACATTTAATCATCGAAGGATTGCCTCCGATTCAAGTAGATCACTAAATAGTTCGTGCCAGCCGACATCCCTAATCTAATATGCTCGATTCGGGATTCGACGGGGCGGACAGTGCAATCTTCGACCTACTGCGGTGGGAACTACGCCGTCCGCCTCTCTATTACCTACGTAATGGCACACTTGGACCTTTGCTGACACAGACTAACTATCTAAATGAGTTTCAACTTATCCGAATGTATTGTGAGCAAGCGTCACAGTTTAGATACAATTTAAATTGAATCCGGCTCTGTCTACAGTGCCGTCCGTGTAATCAATACCTATTAATTATTTCCCGTACGGCAGGTGTAATTAAAGAAAATTTTACCACGTTGTCTGTTAATATTGATTCAAGCAGCTTTGTTTCTGCAAATTTCTTCAGGTTATCGTCAACAAGATTAGATTTTAATTGAAGTACCAGCTAACGAGATATTATATTAAGAATTTATGAGAATAAGCTTTGAGATTAGTTCAGTTTAATACGTTGAACATAAAATTAAGTACTGTAATTGAAAATAAAACAATCTAGAATGATTTAAAATACATACTTGAGATATTTTATCACTTATTTTTAAAAGTAGGTGTATTAGATACACTAACCTGAATGGATATCGGCTTGAAATACATTGCGATAGTTAAAGTCACGTCGTGCGTCCTATAAAGATGCAATTCGTTCTATATTTGTATATTCAATTTACGATAAGGATTGAGATGTAAATTCATTGCAAATACTGCTATTTTTGCGCTAAAGTTAGCTACAGGACAAGATAAAAACCTTAATGACTACAAAAGAAAACGAATGGCAAAGTGAATTCCCTTGATAATTGGGATGGAGTACTTTTTATCAGGAGTGACAGATGTACCTTTAAATATAAACTCTACTTTTTATCAGGAGTGACAGATGTACCTTTAAATATAAACTCCTAAAACGGCAATGTGTTTTGTTTCTATCCAGGGCACAACATATTTTTATATTTTTTTGTGTTATATCATATATATTTTGGAATAATCTAATGAAGTGTTTGTCTTGCCCGATTCCTTTATGAGATACTTATGCCAACTAAGTAAACTTATTCATAAGAGACTATAACAATTTCAGTCAAGGTACAATATTAACGTTTTAACGCATAACAAAATATATCTTTGTTCACGTATATGAAATGCACACAGGGGAAACTGAACTCATTTTTATGTCGGTTTATAACATGTTGATAAGAAACTCAAAGCAAAAATGGCGGATTAAAATATATTTTTCCTGGAGGCAACCGGATAACAATAGCGTGTATTCAAATCTGCAGTATATTTATAGTGTGTCGAGTCAGACAGTTGACTTGAGAAGGTCTCATCGCTATTGTGAAGTGCGCCATAGGGGATACCCATAGTACGCAACGTTGGTAAACGATCGAAATCTAAATAATAAAGATCGCGAACCATCCCCCTGGCAGGATAGGCTCAGTTGTACAAAATTGGAGTAATAAAAGAGGAATGCTCGGAAAAGTTTCGCAATAAAGCCAACGAGTATCGAGTGTTAAGAAGTAAAGAGTTCTACGGTATAACGCTACACAACGTGCCTGTGTTGTGTGTTGTGTGCGGCTTATATCTCCGAGAATTATACGGGCATCGTCACGTGCAAAGCTTACACTTGTAATATGGCTTATTTACTAAGTTATTATCATAAAA
Organism: Lithosia quadra; assembly: GCA_963576445.1. Classification (NCBI taxonomy): domain Eukaryota; kingdom Metazoa; phylum Arthropoda; class Insecta; order Lepidoptera; family Erebidae; genus Lithosia; species Lithosia quadra. The sequence continues at coordinate 12,967,626 of OY754877.1, read as the reverse complement.
ACATGTCTTAAGTAGTTACTTTATCGTTGTACCTACCATTTATGTTGTTTATATTAATATCTATGCTAATATTATGTAGAGAGAGGGTGAATTTTATGAGTTTGTGTATAATATGTACATTCTTGCACTATAGTATGTTTTAAAAGTCTTTTGCTATTTGTAAGGTATATTATTCCAGATAGACATGGGCAATATTTAGGTATATATTGAACCACCTTAACCCTACTTTTACTTTACTTAACGGAAACCAATTACTATACTACGATGACACAAGAATATAATTATCTAATAAAACCTTTTGGAACCGTTTTCTCCTCTGTATGTCATATTGTTTAGTTTGTAGCTAAGAGCATAGACGACCCTAATGTTATCACTAAAAAAAGAAATGGAAACAGTTAAAAACTTGATACCTTAAATATGCAATCATACATTTAGATAATTTTTTAGAATATATAATGATGTTTATACGCTTTCCAATTATGTTGGGAACATTTGATGAGGTTCTTGGAATGAATGTTTTTACCTTATGTGTATCGTTGTTAATAAGCGTCTCGCCTCTTAACTGGTTCAATTCAAAGGTTTCAGGATGAAATTAGGAGCCATCCATAAAATATGTCACGTCAAATTATGGAATTCGTTCTAAATAAATATCTCGTCACTGCGGCATTAAATATTAGGGAAGTATCAGACGGTCAACTACCTATTTCTTACATCTAGCTTTATTGGCACATTATCATGTATCTACATACAGTCCTATCTTAGTGAACGGTTTGTGGTTTGAACTTTGAACTTTCTCATGATTTCGTGCAAAATAATGTGATGAATATGTAAAGAAGAACTTTGTAAGTTTTTTAAATACTGTACATACAGAAACAACATCAGATTTTTCTGGAAGCAGTCTGAAAGCTCATGTTATTCAATTTTACTTAGAATAAAGGACATATGCTAGATATATATAGAGTGAACGACTCGTAGTGGGCAGATGCATCAACGAAATTACAATGATCGCCAGCGAGATTTTATACGGTTTCATACATTTCATACTACAATATGTAGCGGGAAATCGGTGAATATCATACAAGTATAAATGTTATTACTGGTTTAGCGATTTTTGTTGTAGTAAACTGAAATTTTTATAAAATTTATTTAAATCCATGTGCCAGAAATGATTTTTCCGTTTATTTCTGTTAGTTTCATATTCCAAAAAGCTGAAGCGTTTCAATTTTATTTGCAGGCAAAATAAAGGTACATACGAAATAATTTTGTAGGTACCTTTTTTCGTCTGTTTATAATGCTGTAGGTATGTTGTGTCGTTACGATTTTTACAATGGTAATTCGTATTCTGAAAAAATAAACAGCGCCTAAAATCTATTTCAGTTTGACAAGATTATTGTTGGTTAAGTGACTCAATAAGATTCTGTGTTTGACGTCTCGGTATCATTTATTCAACACATAAGCTCTCAAACCCGACAAACTATTTTAACCATTCTGAGTTCTTATACCTAAAATATTTTTGGTTTTATGATTTCTATAGTATTTTAATCTTCAACCTTCATTTCCTATTAGAAAATGTAAAATATTTTTAACAGATTTTATTGCGATATATTTGGTGTCCATTGTTTACATGTGTATACTCTGCACTGCACTAGTTTTTCTGTTAAGTGATTAATTTATAAAAAAAAATATGAGAATAAACACATTAGATGAAGAGTTATTCCGCAGGATCGGCATATTGTATTTGTGTTATGAAAAACGTTTATCTGTTTCCAATTTTTTTTCGAATTTCACACACAAAATTTTATAGCAAGTGGCATGGAATCTCTACTACTCGCTGTAAATTATTATAAGGGACTATCTCTTAATAGATGGAATAATTAACTAACTGGCTGTAGTTACCTGTACCTGTGTCAGGTGTAGTAGCTGAAATTCTCATCTACATACATCTTAGGGAAACGTTTGCCTTACCTGGGTAATACTGGGTTGTTGTGTGGGGATTAGATTCACGTCAGTATCCTCATTTAACAGGCGCTTGCGTTAAAGCCTATATTTCATCAAAATTCATCCGTTAAAGCGCAATTAATATTTGAATAAATAAGGCTTTTAAGTACATATACTCCACGAATCATTATAGAAACACCATGTTTAACCACACAGATTATTATTCACAGCACTTCAAATTATTTCATTTCACATGATTGGAACCATTAACATCTAGTAATAAAGTATAGAACGTTCAAAACACAGTGAGTCCGTCGGTATTAGAGCTGAAAATCGCTCACTAAACGCCCATATTTGAACACGCCCTTTGTAAGTATGCCCTAATGAAGGTGAATAGACAAATTAAACAGTCCCTATAGAATAACGAGAGTCGTTTCGAAGATGCTGCTCTAACGTTTTTCGACTGTTTCACGTGGAAAATAATTACATGGTGGGAGTGACGTATGGGCGCTATTTAAGCCGGCCCAGAGACTAATAGGTACGATAAACACTCGCAATTAAAGCATTGCTACGCGACGCACGCCTTTCTTTGCGCCTCCTGTAATAGAGATTTGTTGTGTGCCACTTTGCTTCTGCTACAATTGCGATGTAAAATTTGTTACGCTGTTGTTAGCACAGGGTAATGGATGACGCTGTGTGAGTATTTCTGAGCAGAGGTGTAGTGACCATTATAACAATTTCTGTATTTTATATGATAACAACATGCATGTTGTTAGTCTGCGAGGCTAGAAATGTTTTAGGAAAAACTGAAGAAAGATAAAAATGTTATAGATACCCTCTAAAATGTTATCTTTTTATACTATGTTAGTCTGCCATTACATGCAGTGACCAAATTACCTAGGAGGGTATTAATAAACGTACTTACTTATAAATTCCTTAATTTTATTTTCAAAAATATTTCATAACTCATACAAATATGTACCTACATTCCTACTCTTATCACTTCTGTAACTAAGTATACTTAAATACCTGTGAGTGACATAATAAAACACGTTTGTGTATACTTAAATCCGTTGAATATGTCTGTTTATGGTATAAAATTATACCTTCTTGAACTTACAATATACAACTTGCAATTTCGTAGTGAACTTCACTTACAGTAACGAGAATCTGGCAGTGTGTAGTGTGTAGTAGCATTCAGTTCGCTCCTAATATGTACTGGAAATAGAAAAGTTTGCTATATTGTTACGTTCTAGAATGTAAGATTTTACTTCTTTATTTGCTGCTTGTCAAGTGGATTTAAAGCTAGGAGTGAAGTTCTAGGATTAAATGCCACCGTTCTGTATGTTAAAAATAATGGTCGGTATTTTGACGGCCTCAAAAATGCCTACAGTTGTATTATGCGATTTGAAAATTGCGATTGAAACCGATTTGAAATAAACATGTTAGACGACAGTGCTTTTATTGAATCCGTAACCGTCATTACAGTAATTGGTGCTACGTCATAATTGATATGTGTGCAGTGCATAGCCAAGTAGATCAAATCGTCCAAGCAACTACTGACTTGTGCTATACATATACATTGATACTGTGAGTATAAGTTTTTTGTAGATGTGACTCCCACAAATGTACCACTTACGGGGTCAGCTTGGCGTATTATTCTGCGATTACATTGGTAACCATTCAGAGGAGGATATCCTCTAAAGGTATCTATAAACTTAAATGTCAATATTACAATAAATCTGCAAAAATATGGTAAGTTAGCTACCCTAGATCTACATAGGTAGGCATAAATATTACAGAACGCGTACTGTTGGCAAATTTATATTAGTTGAACGTACTTGTGCACAGCGAATGCGTGCAAACGCGGTTAACAATGCAAATTTATTCTAGTTACGGGATTAACGGTTGATCATCGAGGCACTTGCGGTAATTATGTGAGTGGGCCGTGGGTATTCTCGCGAATATTCCATATAACATTCTGTGGGAATAACTGCAATTGGTTCGTATTGCGGAACTTGGCAACTGTGGACATATTTGGTCAATAGCACTTAGTCACAAAATAAATGAGCCTAAATTCGATTGGCTTATCTTGTTTAGTTTAAAAGTTCCTATGGACTCCTTTACCTTCCGACTCCATCATCAGTTTATAGTACTTACCATATTATCGTTTTGTTACCAAAAATACGTATGTGTACCAAATTTAAGTCCAATCTGATGTCAGGAAGTGATTCTAATTGGTCTTCCAAGATTTGACCTGTACTAACAGACTAACATACAAACAAACAACGGGGCAAGTTAAAATAAAGCGTGTAATGTAATAAGCTAAAGGAGTCTGTCTTGTCTCTAATGAGCGCTCAGCCTCTCTTGACATTTGATGCAGTAAAATTCGCCACTGAAATAAAATTTTAATACAGCAATAAACTACACAATTTGCTTCAGTAAGTGAAACATAAGAATAATTAAACAGAAGCTCGAACAGTTACCACAAATCTGTAGACTTTTTACCATACATTAAATAGAGATTGGCAAACTTTGTGGAGTCATAGAGCTCCCTAATTAAATTGTGCATTCAAAGTTCTCAACTGCACTCCACAGTTTATCACCATACGCCATACGTGGTACTAGGAAAACATGAATGTGAACCCGAATGTAAAAGGGATTTTTCATATGTCATCTCATAATGCAGACAATTGTGTTACGTACTTAGTTGTAACATTGTTTCGTTGGCAAGCCTGTAACTTTTTATTAAGGGAAAAATGTAACAGTAACGTTTTTATACAGAAATGTGTTTGTCTCTTTTTAGAGAGAATACAAAACAGAGAATGCAAAATTCAACAGGTCTATCTGATATTGGTACAAGGTAGGTAAAGGGATAGGTGATGCGTTCGCTTAATTAAGATTCCTGCTGCTGCATGAACTGCACTGATTGGTAGTCTGTTGTTAATGCGAACTACAGGATGAACTTGCTGTTTGTTGAGTAAATATTCAACATGTAACACTTTCAATAGAATACAACACCTTCCATGCACATGTTTAAAATGACAAGCATATTACATTCTATTACATATAGAATGTAATATGCTTGTCATTTTAAAACTGTATGTTTTGGTAATTAGAAATAGCAGCGTACAACTTCACTCCACAGGTGAGGATTCTTTGTATTTCATTTTGATTGATATCCGAATATTGTCTTGCAAGATTTAATACAGCAAATAAAATAAAGTCATGTCAGTCAGAAATTAGACAACTTGACGAAAGGACATATTTTCATGACTTTTGATTTTTTTACATTTATCTCTGCTTATGGTGCCCCAGTAAGATAACTTCCTCGCATCTCGAGTGACTCTGAGCCATTTACGCCATTAATCTATCCTAATTCAGCTGATAAGGTAACCGACATAAATTGATTATAAGGTGAAATGAAGTTTGCCAGGACTGGTAATATAATAAATATATACTACATCATATCTAATAAGTTGGACGAGATCAGAATCCAAACGTTTCCGAATTTAATACAGCTAAATTTAAAGTTTCAATCTTATAAACTTTAATTTCAATCTCAAAAGTCACTTATAATCAAATGAACGTCACATTTCAAGTAAGCCAAATTATATTAGATAACGTCCCATTTTTGTAAAAGTTATAAATGACATTTCAAAGATTACGGTTTAAACATTGGCTGGGCAGTTGGTTAATTTTGAAATAAGATGTAATTTTTCAGAAATGATCTGACCTTGTTGGTCAACATCTAGAACGGGACTCAAACTTTTTCTTTCCTGCATATAGGGAATACTTTACGAACTGGACCTGACCTAAATTTTGGCCATGGGGCGAAAATTAGCATTGCTTATAAGATTTGTTATATATCTACCATAATTATGGACTGCAATAATCAAGCCCTTTATTGCATAAGAAAATATAGCTAGTCAAATTGAGTAGGAAAACATTCATTTGGAGATACAAATAATTTATAATGAATGTAGAACTTTTACAGCGCTGTTAAACCAAGATAACTACCATTTCGTGTATAATAAATACAGGCTCGTTATTCCTATTGACTAACTGTGAACTAGAATGCGGACAAATATGCTTAAATACATTATACATAGAAACAACCTATGCAAATATTCATATTCACACACACACACACAAATATTAAACTCTGACTTATCAGTCGAATGCTCTGCTACTACACCACATAGCACATCGTCAGATATTACAACAAAGATTTTATGATCTAATGTACTGTCTGTACTACCTACATCATACAGTAGCAACTACAGCACTGAAAAAGAGCCGTGTTCCAGAACGGAGACCATATTTTTCCGTGTAGCAATTTAGGTTGATGTAATAAGTTGCACGAGTTGTTAAATGATACAGGCATTTTCCTTGTATATGGTATTATTCATCGTTAATGCGACATCAACTAGGCTGGATTTCACCGATGAATATGAACGCGTCTATTTCAATTTAAACTGCGTTACCACATTTTACTGAATTAATAGAGGAGCTGGCAAACAGAATTTGCTTAGTCCGCGTAAATAAATTTTACATACTGGCTAAAAAACAAAATCAATATATGAAGGTGATTAATAACATTGCATTTTTTTTGAGTTGTAATTGTCAAAGTTAAAATTTCAAATAAATTAATAACTAAACAAAAATGCATTATTATATTATATAGGTGAATTAGGTCTATTGTTTCTTGATTTTGATTGATAGTATTAACAGGGATCGACAAAACTGAGTCAAGACATCATGAATCGAAAAAAAAATCTCTTTAAATTTAGTGGACTACTCCGGTTCTGTTCGCCAGTTCCTCAATAGATATTTCAAGTATGGCCGGCGTAAGAAATCTTCTAAGATAAGCGATTCGCGCGTGTCAGTATCACAGTCACACCGCAACTTAATATTTTCGCCAATATAGCTCACATGAAAGTTAAAAGCTCAACGGCTTCATAACGGCTGAACGTCCTAATAAACCGCGTTCCATATATTGTAGTGTTGCCGCAAAAACATTTTCATTTTAGCATTTTATTGAGCTTGTTGTAACTGATTTACGTGCAGTCCGTTCCGGTCGTGTTTAACCTTTCCGAGAGCCGCATCATAAACGGTTTAGTGCCGGTTATGGAGCTCAAATTACGAAGAATGGAAGTATAGCTCTCCCTCATTGTCTGCCCTTTATGAAGGGTTCGAGTGTATAAAGGAATACAGGCGAAATGGCCCGTAATTCGAATAACATTTGTGCGACCTATAAAAAGTTGGTGAGTGGCAAAATTGTTTTTAGACTATATATACAAAGTATAAAGTTACTGAATAGAATAAATGTGTTTCGTGATGTAAGTAACTTTTCTATCTTTTGTTGGGCAAAGGGTAAAGGCTTTCTCTCTGCCTCTCTTGAAGTTTGTACGAGCTTAAAGGAAGGTCACGATAGATTTGTATCTAAAAGTCCCAGGATTACGTTCCGAGATTTTTCAGCTTAGAACCTTTTTTGTAATTACTCAGTCGAAACTATCCAAATATATAAAACGACTTTATTCAGGATTGTCTAACATGTCTGGAAGAAATTAATCAAGAGTGTCGTAAGAAAGTCCAGTTAATCGCATACCACATTGGCAACAATAAAATGGAGACATCCTAAATTACGTGCTTCTTGAATGCGTTAATAAAAATCGTGGGGCGTCGAAATTAAGGCTCCTATACGAAGCGTCGTCATTAGGGCCGAAATAGGGTTGTATCCTGGTGGTTGTAATAAGTCATGTCTGCCGCAGGACCCTCCCGCACTCCGTACCGCTCCTCCCCTCGCCCGCCCCGAGCGATCCCGCACCATTTCTCGCCCTACCCTGAAGATTATCGCGTACTAAGTATGATCAATAGTCTATTTAACGCGCAAGTGGCTAAAACTGGTCAGATTAATCAGTGACTAAGCAAGACTTTTAGTCAGTCGTCATTAACTTGTACTGATTTGTGTGTGTTTCCCTTGATTCGTGCGGCATTTTGGCATTACGGTTTGTAAACGGATTACAGCACCAACCGCTCGGCACAGCGTCGCGTCGCACAAATAAAATGAGTGTGTTTGCATTGGTTTGCATCCACATCTTGGAGCACCTGTTTGAATGAAAAATTTGCATATAATGTCAATGATAAATATTGATGATAAAGTGTAAAAAATCAAAATATACTCTTATAAAATTTTAAATGAGCTATGTCAGTACGTTAGGAGAGATAGACCAATACTTGGAGTTATTAAAAAAAACATATATTTGTCTAAAATTTAAATTCTTGTCTGTATATCCGTCTGTTCGCTATAGACACAAAAACTTCTAAAGGGATTTTGATGCTGCTTTTTTTAAAAGGTCCTGACCAAGACCTTAGTTTTGATTATAATTGGTTGAATAGAACCGGTGATGTAGTCAAAAAACGTGAAAACCGATATCCACGAGGGCGGAGCCGCGGGCATAGGCTAGTACGATAGTAATTCCACATCGAGCGACCTTGCTATCATTTTGGCACGCATTTTATCAAAACAAAATTCCATGTAAATTCGTTGCGCACACAAATCCTAACCGTAAGCTTGGGGCACTTCCCTGGGCCCCCGGTATCAGTTCAGTCCATAAACTACCATGCGCCCCGTCCCCCGCCCCGCGTCCTCACGGCTCTGCCATTCGCTTCCGCTCTCTCGCTTGGGAACATAAGCTGTGCCATTTTTTAAAATGCGTGCCTCGGACCTAATAGTTGCAAGTTGAATTGTCATATAGTAGATATTTTATGATGGAGAAAGTAATAAAACAACGGTTTGCCTTTGAATTATGAAAGAGAGCTTCAATTTTTTATAAACAAAATTAGGTCAATAGAAGCATTAAAATGTATTAGTATTGAATACTTAAACCATTTACTTGCTTGTCTGCCATTTGCTTAGTATAAAAAAAAAGAAAAGAAATAGTTATTTTCAGAAGGCGCAGTGGTCATTGGGCAAGGTGCATAGTTTAAGCTTTGTATGAGACCCCGGGTTCTATATCAAGTCTGTTTCGAAGGCCTGGCGCCCATTATCGGATTCAGCAAGGAAAGGGATCTTCGGCATCCCTACATGCAAGCGCACACTGTCGGAAACTATGCTTTGGCATACTGCAACGGTCTTAGGATGACGGGGGCGCCGGTGACGCGGCGGCGAAGGATGCCGAAGTATCCCGAAGCATCCTGAAGGCTGCCGATGCAGCAGCCTCAACCATACCAAAGCGGTATTTTTGTAGCTACGACCATATATCATGGAAATTTCTACTTTATTGCCATGATGTTAATGTATATTGCTATTTGCCACCTAAAATCCTCAGTCGTGCCGATACCGATAGTGGGCGCCGGGCCTTAGGTGTCGTATAAAAGGACTGAGCCATAGAGCTCTTATCTATTCAATAGTAAACCCCATGGATATACAGTAACCCAGCCTATGAAGAAGTGCCCAGTATTTGCGAAGTGAAAGAGATACAATTGGTGAAATGAGAATGTTTCTGTACCTACACCTACCCCTTGGGGATACATAGGTGTAAGTATAGGCAGGTAAATAAAAACGAAAAAATTTAAACGATAAACCCAATATCTTATTTAGGTTAGCATGTAAGTGCCTGTACTAGGTAGTTCCTAGATAGACGGCAGGAGCTCGCATAGACTTTAAACTACCTAATCACCGAGTTCCTATGTTATGAGGGTGCAGCACTAGTTAATGAACGATGTATTAGATATAGGGTTTATCGTTCGGCTGTTTTGGTCATAGGTTTGATTTTCAATTAATTCAAATAAATAAATAAATGATGTTTGTATTAGACTAATTAATATTTCAATATAAACATCTATTGATATCACAGAACATGGATTTTTCTTTGTTCTGTGATTGATATATTGGTCTAGGTGTTTCAACAATCAAAATAATGAATCAAACTTATATTATTCTACATTTTTAAATATTCTACGACATTTTACACAGCGCTCACTAGACCCAAGGCAAGCATAGTTTAACTAGCTTGTGTTATGGGTTCTAGAATGCGGATATACATACTTATATACTTTTTTTTGTAAATACATACATAGTATACATTGTAAACACCTAAACCAATGCAAATAGGCATAGTCATGCATAGAAAAAATTGCACTGAGCGGGAATTGAACCCGCGCCTCCGTCGTAGCATTCGAATGCACTACCGCTACGCCACAGAGGCTGTTGAATTATATGGATATTCGTATGGAATTCGGCCCAGAGATGGATTATAGTTTGGAATAGCATAGATTATCTTTTATTCCGGGAATACCTGGGATGGAATCAGTATTTGACATACATTTGCACGCGGTTTCATACTTAGATTTTTAAGTTTTTTTTACAGGCAAGTGTTCCCAGTATCTACCACACGATTTACTTGACATCTCCATGATGATTCCATTATAGGCTTATAAATTTCAATTGAAAAAAAAAAACTACATCTTACACGAGACTTCATCACGGTTACTATGACTATTTAGTAAAAACCGCTCTTATCATTAAGAGCGGTTTTTACTAAATTTACATTACATTACATTATAAAAATGCACCCCCCATATACTCGTATCACTTCTAAATAATTAACACCCACAATTGTAAACTCGAACAAGACATAGTTACCGCTTTATTTGTTAGCATAAAATATAAAAATAATAACACTCGTTCAACGTAGCTAGCACCGCACTTGACATTCGCAAGTTTTAATTGCCGCACTTCGTGGCCCTTCTGCGGCCGAAGTGGGTGACCCGCCGCGACCTAAGCTTTCACAAAAACTACAACGTACTGTAGGTTTTAGTTGTAAACACGTCGTATATAGCCGCAAATGTGTAGTGACATGTGTAGAGATTTGGGAGCGTAATCTGTGGTGCAGTTTATGTTGCGTACTCGTCTAAAAGACAGGTTAGGCTAATGAAAGTTGTCAGTGCACTTACAACTTTTCTGGATACGAAAATGGTGTTGTTTCGAATATTTTTTTTACTAAGATAGCGTATAAAATAAAAAGTTACATATGGGCTGTTGTAAGTCATGGTAATAGTTAAGATTTAGAATTATGCCAGCATAGACAGAGTAAACGTTACGTATTTTGCAAATCGCTATGCTACTAAACACTTTGTATACTAGAATTTAAAATGTATACAAGTGTATACAATACATATAGCTTCACTTTAAGATGGGAAGAGATATTAGCATTCCATATGTGTATATTTAAATACAAATCTTCAAAGATATTATAAAAAACAAGCGTCGAAAGCTCTAAAATCTAATACTGGTACTTTCCTTTTTGGCGTTAAAATAAAATATATATTCTAACGTTGATATATTCCTCTTTAACATAATTGAGGTCTTTTCAGGACTATGTCACGGTCATAATAATACCATTTGGTATTTTCTTTATTTAAGTAAAACCCACATTGAAGTTAACCTCGAATCCATAAAAAAACATTGTGCTTACCATAATAGTCACTCCATTAAACCACATCAGATATACAGTCAATTTGATGCGTAATGCACATAATAATATGAATTCTCAATATCCTGCCAACAACACTTACGGAGGTACACAAAAATCGCGTTATAGTACGCGAAACACCCAAAAACCTCATTGTAGGCCATCAACTGGATCATTAACGATTTCATAAAAGGCTTATAGGGCACGCATCCCTTTCCTCGTGTCATATTTTTCATGGGCTCGACCATTTCCGAAGCACTTATAGCGGCTACCTGGGGTAACAGCTACGTGGACGTGCGCTGAATCGATCTGCCTACGTCTTTAATGTTTTGAGAACCTTAATATATTTGCTGTAAGACTATTTTCACATTTGCGACATAGCCTCGTAGTTATTGCGGACAATATTTCGTGTGTAATCGCCTTAAGCTATACACATTAGCGACTTAAGTGTGAGATTACGAACAAAATACTGTTTGCGATAGTCACACCGCTGGATCACGCGGTTAATTTGCTTATGTGTGGTGTCTCCTTTATTACAAAACGTGGATTTGAATTTGTATGGTTTTGGTATGATTAAAACAACATTTTACATACAGATGAAAGCGTTCGTGTTCCGAGCGAGAAAGAGGGATGGAGCCTTATAGAGGGGGGTTCTTTCTTACCCGAAATACAGATTCTTTAACACGTCATGATTTGTCCTCTGGTCGTAGCTACTGTAGATCGTAGAATAAATTGAAATTATACAAATTTGCACGCTGCAAAATACTCAATCACAAACTGTTACCAACAGCTCTCTTATTTATTAATCGTAACATCATTTTCGGCGCAGCTCTACCTATATTTTATTCCACTTACTCAAGTTATTACCAATATACTACAACTATGGTTAAGTTAAAATGGCTACTTGTTATTTTTATTCACATTCTCGGTAGTAACCTCATTTCTTTTCATGTCTTTATTTTCGTTGTAAAAGGAAAATTCATTATTTTCAAAGTGAACTGAGGCAAGCCTTAGATTTAAGGAGTAGGTAGAAACACCGAGTGTGTTTTCAATGTCCCCTGACCTCGCATAAGAAATCACACTCGAGTATTTCTAAGAAGTGCCTACAGACTGTCGGTAATTGTGGTGTTTTTACTGTCATTTTACCTCCATATTTGAAACGTCAGACATGCAATATTAAACTATGCGGTAGGAATTATAAATGATTGTGGAATATTGGTTTCTTTTATAATGGTATTCATAATATAGTTCAATTATGATTTTGTTAGATGGAATATATTTGATTGCTACGTATAAATAAATAGTGGGTGTGCATTATGCACAAATCAAAATTTAACAAAAACAAATTTTGCTTTCAATTCCTAAAAAATAAAATAACTGAAAACGTTTGTCAAACCTCTTCGTAAATAAATGTCTTTGAAAAGAAAAAAATAGGAGAGAAATAGAAATAACAAATAGAATTAAATTGTTACATTTTATTGGAGAGCAGCACAGCTCCACAGCAGCTTATTATTCGCGAAACGTAACCACACTAGAAAAATACAACATTGAATGCAATGATCGCAATAAAGTATTGAGAATACAAAAGACGCCGTAAGTTAAGCTTATCGCCTTTCGTGGGCCGTTAGCTAGACTCGGGCAATTGATTCAAGTGCTCCACAACTTGGATAAACCAACACTTGAATGTTATCATATTTTATACTGTCAATTACAGGTGTTTTATTGTATGGAGTTTGAATTGTGAACTTATCGCAACCCTGCGAATGCTTGCAATTTTCTTTGATTGCCTGCAAACTGCTTGTTATTAGAGTATGAAGTGTTATTTTTTAGAGTTCCTTAGCTGTAAAAGCAAAATTTGTCAGTGTTAGCTATTTTTACGTCCTCGTGAATAGTTCTCTCAAAATTCAAGTTTTATGGGTTATATGGTTAGTATTTTAAATTCGTACTTAGGTACTTTGTTTTGCTCTTATAAAACCATGAGATTACAAATTTGATTATCATCCTCCGATCAACTCCAAGTAGATACTTTGCTTATTAAAAGAAAGAAAAATTAAGATTATTTGGATACGGATTTCTCGAAATCTTTTTAAACTCCAAAATTCTACTTCAAAAACGATATCACCTTTTTTCTATTTCTCACAATCCCATTTTTTTTAAATTACAAAGTTACAAAGACTTTCGGTAGCAGATCTCTCCTTATTATTTGGAATCAAAGAGCCATACACGCATGAAATATTTCGGGATTACACAGGAGTGTATACTCATATAATATATGAATATGTATAATGTAATAATTTTAGTACGGATCCCTCTTAACGTGGGCCAGTCTCGTACTTAATCTGTAAACTTAAACCCGTGTTGTGTAATGTTTTCCAGGATTACTTTTTGAGGTTAACTTGGTAGAATCAAGTACAGAAATGTATTATGTAAAATGTTTTTCTTGATGAACTTACGAGAACTTTTTATGTTACGTTATCGAGCGCAGTAATCGTTATATATGTTGTTGAAACATGTTTTAGCCCTTGGCCAGTGAATGTTTAACATTATTTTATTTTTAACTTATTACGAAAGTTGTGTAATCAGATGTGAACGTTTTTAGATTCTTCGACCTTTATTTGACACAGCCAAAGTCAACTTGAACAAAATGTGAAAAGTTTCTTTTGTCAGTACGCACATATTTGTGGTGTGAGAATTCATATAAAATGTATTGATTTTTAAGCCAATATCAGGCCATCATGATAAGTATTTAGAGATTTTCTTCGTCACATCTTCAAGTAACTACCGTTTCATCTCGCTACTGGTTACAGATTAGAAGATGATGACACTAATTTCCAGGTCATTTGTTCCAGTATAGTAACTCCTGAGGAGTCTTTATTACCTAATGACGAAAATGATAACAATGATGATAATGTTGGTTCTTATAGTCCAATTGATGCACCATTAACTGCTTTCAAAAATAACTACGAGAATAAAAAAAAAAACTCGTCGACAATCGTTTATTAATTTATTAAACACAATAATTGTGTCCTCTTCACTGATGCACTTTAATAAATGACACAATTAAAGTAAACACATTCCATAAAGTTTTCAGTGCAATAAAATAAGTATGGAAGCCCGTTTGCTAAATATTTGCAATTATGTCGCAATGCTACTGGGAATTTAACTTCACACAAAATACATTCCATATAAAAGCATCCACCATATTTATTATTTAATATAAATTATTATTTTATGGTTGTGTGGTCTCGAGTCTCGACTACAAAATTAAATTCAGCATTGTTTATATAGATTGTATAGATGGCGCGAACGTTTAAATGTCTCACAGCAAGTGAGCTAAAGGTTAAGTACCCGCAAGGGACAACAAATTTAGAGATTTGCAGATACTTGATTAAAGGGTTAAGTTAAGTTAATTTTTGTATACATTTTTTAAATGAAATTGTCTACTGTGAATGAATAATTCGTTTCTGCATTTGTAGTTAAAAATATTAAATTTAGTTAGTCAATAACAATAAGGAATTAGTATCTAAGGGTCGGTAGCGCAAGTGTTCCATGTTGTAAAAATTATATTTGAATTGAAATGAAATAAACAAGTTTAGTGCAAAAGGGGTTAATCTTGCGATACACTAACTGCACGGAGGAATATGTTGTTTGTTGCTAGTTTTTTAATCCAGATTAAACGTTTAATTGTTTCATTAACGCCTGCAATACCAGACATGACTTTGTCCTTACTTTTCTAAGCTCTGGCAACCTAACTAAATAGCAGAAATAAAAAACTGATCAAATATGCAGTGCTGTTTAACTAAAGATTTCTCTATAAACCCCAATCTGTCCAACACGAGTGGCTCTAAAATGGAATGACAAATTCCGTTTTTTTCATTTCCATTTTCAAAATGAAGTCTTTGTAACATAATGGCTAGCAACAAAAACATTTATCAATTCACACACGGTATTTCGTTTTATAACTATTCACCTTAATGTAGGTGCCGGCAACCCTTTCCGAGGCTATATCTGCAGGAAGTGGGTCCCGGTAGAGACGGTCATTAAGCAAAAAATAAACGATAATACTGAGAAACGAGGAAATTCAGGTTATTATACGATTTTAATGTTTGGGTGATGATGTCATTACCCTTTCAATTTATTTATACAATTCCATTCTATATGGATTAGTGAACTCATTGATTTTCTATAATTGTATAAGTATACTTACATATTATACTTACACACTTACGCTAGTATATTCTCAAAAGTATAGGCACTTATGTTTTAACACCTATATTTCGTATTTTTTTTTTGTTAAAACCAAAGTTAGATTGTTACCGCCAACCAAACGCTTTTTCATTGATTGTGTATATTTACTGTCGGATAGAGAAAACCCCTTACTCTATAGGGTCGGTGGCTACATGACCATAGCCGGGAACCATGCCATTATTTTTCAAAATAATATACATTTATTTTCACTAAAATGGCATACAGGATCTAACCATCTGACTATAAGGCCTATCATAATGTTGATCATCTTGTAATTGCATGCAACATCAGTGTAGTCTTCAATTCAGTTAGAATATGATAGCACTTACGGAGTACACGCTATAGTTCAGTATGCGAGCGTTATCATATCGCGCTATGGCTCGAAGCACGCTATTTTTCGTTCGATAGCGTGCTGAGTAATAGTTTATTTACAAAGATGCAGTAGAACCAAATTCAATAAATTCGCCTTTATGCCGTTTATTCTTAGGACCGTCATTTCATTCAAATTGTTGACAGATTTAATTTAAAATAAATCTAAATTAAATAAAATTTCAAAGCAATTGCATGCTAACTATTCCCAATGATTTTCTGATCGGATAAAAGTAATCATCCAGGACGGGACTCCGATCAGAAAATCTTGATTACTTTTTAATTTACTAATTGATTTCTACATTCTGGTTCCACATCCCACACTTGTTTGCACTAATGTTTGCGTACAATTTCCTGAATTTGATTGTGAAGTAACATTGGATTTTCTGTAAAAATTTCAGGTCACTCATAATTTACTCTTATTATGTAGAAGAACTAAATCTTCTAGGTATCAATTAATTGCTATCCGATTAAATACTTAAAATATGTAAAAAAATATGTAAATATTTGGTAAAACATTATATTCTTCAATTTAGATAATTTTATGTGATTGGTTGAATTCGTTTTCAAATGAAAAATAATTCGCATTTAAGAGTAAGTAAGCTGACTAACAATTTTGTGATTGCTTGCACCGTCACGCTAGACATTGTTAGTATATTAAATATTTAATGTATACGGACTGCTAATTCCAGCACTAAGTGGTGAACGATATAGCGCGCGTCTACGTTGCGCAAACAGTTCGCTCTGCAATGGAGTTATTCGCTTTATTAACCGCTATTAAGTAATTATATATTTGCATGCATTATAAGATCTACAATGGTGCGATTTTAGTGACGTAATAACGGTACAATGTAGTAAATGTGACGTATGGCCCTAAGAGTAGGTACTCCTCGGAGAGGACATATCCGAGTGTTGTAATGGAATTTACTAGAAGTATATGCAATTCTTATCTTATTGCGTATCTATTATATGGGTATAGTACTGGCTGTTCAGTGATAGTCAAGAGCAATGGGATCATCTATCGAATAGCAGGCTGTGGTAAATGACAACATCATCATCTTAGCGTGCTTGCCAGTTGCATCCAAGGCTTTTAACTTTTTAACATCGGAGCCTGGGGCCCCCTTACTCTTTTTCCACCTCTTAGTTTTTTTAAACCACTTAGTTGGGAAACAAGAACACGGCCGACCTGATGGGAAGCGGTCACCGTGGCCTATGGGCGTGTGCGAGGGCGTCACGTTTTTGCTACTGACCCTGGATTGGGAGGGGGTTGGGACGGATTGGTGGAGAAGTTTGATTTTTACGGCTTTCATGGGAGCGACAGTTGTCTTACCTACCAACCCCGAGAGAAAAGCCTAAGTCAGAGCCTTATCTGTCCATCACCAGGTGTACCAGCTTGCCGGGTGAGGTTATAACTGATACTTTTTGATTTAATGTTCCATTTTAATTCTGATGTATGGAAACATGTACCCAACTCATGAAGTCTTATTTCTTGTTTCTTTTGACATGTGCAGTAAAGAACACGGTAAGTTTCAATTGCTATTGTTCGAGTTCTTGGCATCGCTTAACGTTATTCACGATCAGATATTCAGTTGCAACTTTTATCGTATATAACGTTTTGTTTTACTATTCTAGGTACAATAAAAGATACCCAAAGTTAAGCGATCGATGATACAATATGTAAGTCGACAGCTTTTGTTTATTTGTATGTCATGTGTGTGTTGCTTCTTCAACGCACAGTGAGAATTTTTCGACCAGGCGCCCGATTCAGTAATGCCTAGTTGTCAAAAGTGGGATTTCAATTCGATTAGAAGGAAAAATTGGAAAAAAATTGAAACACGAATCTCTGCTGGTTACACTCCCGGCACTCTTGTATACTGGCTGGCAAGTGAGGTGGGCATAGACCCCTTTATACTCATTCAAAAACATATTAAGTATTTTATGAAACTCCAAGTAATCGTAAGGCAGTGTAGCGTTAGTCAAGTCACCTCAGTATGTATTATTCAAATTAATTTTCTTTGAAAGTTCGAAGTCGGGGAGACGGTTGTAGATATGTAATAATGTAGAATCTTTTTGACATTATGTAAATTTGCTGAATATAATCCGCATGGCATAAATATGTTGCGCGAGATTTAAGATAGACACACGGAGCGCTGTGTTTATTCTCAATACTGAGTATGTTTACGTTTAAATAACTTTTACGTTAAATATTAATGTTTGTGTCAAATATTATTAACACCTTTTGAATTATGTATTCAGTCTGGTTTATGGTAGTCCAACCAAGAAATTTGCAGGTCAACCAAGACTTTCGGGAGTCAACCAAGACCTTTGTGACCCAACCAACGTTAAAATTGGGTTAGACAATAACTGTTCTCGTAAAAACCAAACCAAACGATGTGAGGCAAAAGGAGAGGCGGACCTAGGTTTCTCAATTCAAGTTTTGAAAACGGCGCTTGGCTTTTCATATTTTACAACTTAAATTTAATTTAATTTTGTTATTAGTATTACAAGTCAGCATTAAAAGCGAAATAATGCAGCCCAACAAAAACCACTAGGTATTTTAATAGTTAATGTTCTCGTTAATCGGATTATTTTAATGGAATTAAATAGTGTAATGTTGTATTTCAACTATATTGTGTTAAAATCATAATTGGAACGGATATGTTTGCTAGCGGTCGCGATCCTCTTTCACATATTAAGGATTTTAAACTTATTATTTACCACCACCACCAACGCGAAAGGGTGCATCTCTTTTCCTTACAATTTTTTCAACGAAAAGTAGCCTATGTTACACCTTCTTATATTACCTATCTGCCAGCGAAATTTTTGTCAAATTGGCGCAACCGTTACAGAGATCACTTTATTTAAACTGACAGAAAGTCATAGAGACAATTTTTTTTGTAATAAATATCGTACATAAACTCATAAGCATACACTCGTAAGCATTCATTCAAAACCTCTTAGTTTAATATTACAAACAGATATGCCAACTTTCTCCATTTGTATAATATATTTATTAATTTGTAAAAAATACCCATAATAACATTATCACAAGGTTCTATCACCGACTCAAGTTTTGAAACGAGTATTAGTTACTAAAAGCGAATTAGCACATTACACGAATACTAACCGATAATTTGGTTTAGTGTCTTTGTTGAAGTAATAAATATTGTTTTAAAACTGTACAGGGTTCAAGTAACAAATAAAGTAATACTAGCTGTGTCCACATCGGCATACATATATCATTTTTATCGGTCGCACTCGGCCCGCCCGTTTATTCATTGCTTACCTATTGCACACGCGGCTCTGACGACTGACCTTCTACCATTTGTTCTCAGGGCATTATCTATGCGTTAAATTATATTATCTACTCTCAATAGCAGAAGTTACTCCGAAAACGACTACGGCAGACGGCGATGGACTCGCCCATTATTATGTGGGACTAAATAATTGAAGCTAGTTGAAATGTAGGTATATTTTTTGATATCTGTGTTGTATGTCTAGTAAATTGTTAACGTGTGAAATATGATGTTCATTCAGTTGTTTGTGGTCTACAGATTTTTTATATCGCTTAGGTGGCAAACAAGCACACGGCCTAATGGGAAGCGGTCACTGTAGCCTGTAGACGTGTGCAATAAAAGAAGTGTCCTATTCCCACTACCAACCCTGTGAAACCTTCTAATGGCCTTCTTAAAAAACCCCATATTGTTCGCAAAGTCACAATTTAATTATAGCAAAACATCGTTACTTTTAGTTCTAAACTCTCATACAATGAATTAAAGTAACAATATTATATACTCTATTGATATCCCAAACGCTATCGGTTTAAAAAGTTTCTATAATCCAAACTGCGAACAAACCCGTATTAGTAACTCCGTAGCGTAGAAGTTCGTAGCGCACCGCTACGACGTAGCACGTTGTTTCTTTCTTTATACACAATACTCATTTTAAACTCACTTCAATAGCGCTATTAGGACCCACAGTACGGTCCAAACTGGGTAGCAATCGCACGCTCAAGTGGGACCGTATTTCTTTTTTTAGAATGCCGTTTAGTCAACTATATATTGGAGATGAATGTTTATCGGTTTAACATTCGTTTGAAAAGGTAGCTTGGTGATTTATTGATAACTACTAACCGCAGTTGTTGAGATATGGAGCTTTTAGAAATTACACCGCTTATTTCGCTGAAATATTGCTTGTGACAGTTGAGCGTTAAGCGTTTAACAATGACTGTATTTTAATGCTTCAAGCTTAGCAAGGCCGAAGGGTAAACATTTTATAATGAGTTAGCTGCAGTTAGGTATATGGTTTATAACATAACTTTTAATGGTAGCTATGATGATTGTTTTTTGGCCTTAGTCCCATTGAGATCTTTGAAGACCGAGCCACGCAAGCCGGTGCATCGGTTAATGACAAACGAAGCTACGGCGAACATTAATGTTACATTTTTTTATACCAGCTAGGTGGCAGACAAGCACACGGCCCACCTGATGGAAAGCGGTTACCGTGGCCTCTGGACGCGTGCAATACCAGGGGCGTCACACTAGCGCTGCCGATCCTGCAAAAACCTTCTAATGCCCTTCTTGAAGAACCCCATATTAAATAATACAATTTTTTTAAATATGTCAGATTATTTTTTCTGTTTAATCTTGTACATTTTCTAAAAGTTTTGTTGTGAATTTTTTTATACCAGTATAAAATATCTTCGAATATTGGTATTACGGAATTACATAAAAAACATTGCGTATTCATTTTCAAACTCCAATGATGATGCGCACCGGCTTTCTGGATAACAAGAATAACAAGTCTATTTCCAGGAGATATTTTGCGAACGAAAAATATGGAGCATGGTAAATACGCCTACGACCGTCGTATTGCAGTGGCCGATTTTACATATGTATAAGTTGTGCATATGTATGTATGTGTGGGGAAATTCAAAGCGTGAACTATTTAATCAACTCATGAAATATGCATTCGCCGAAATTCAGGCTGGGCCCGTCCATCAGCAGACGGCCTTATCGACGACGGCGCTTATCATCAACAGGTCCCACTACCGACTCGTGTGCTGTTATCTCTTGCTACAAATAGTCACAGATACAACACTTCTAAAGTAGCTCAAGCGACAGCTCTTATCGTATCAAAATTCAACTTTAAGTTCATCAGCTTAAGGTTGAGTATTAGTATGTGGTACAGTAGTGGTATGGTGCATAATCATGGATAAACGCATTGTCACAGTGTATTACTGGTCTGGTCGCTTAATGCGCCTAATTCACGACAATGTAGACAAGTCGTTTGCAACAATACTTGTTATTATTTCAATTTTGACTGTTTACTATAATTAGTTGGGCCTTTCATTACTATACTCACCTTATGCTTCTATAATGATGACATATTATCATGTTTTTTATTATTTCGATGATCAAAAAATGTTCATTACTGAGGTTTGGTTTATAATTACACTTTTAGTTACATGTAAATTAGTATATTTTATGGTTGTAAAACAGGCCTATAACGTACGATCCTTTCACTGCATATTGCCTTAAAGATGCCCATTTATCTCTGTAGGTGACAACGTATGATTGCTTTCTGTTGTTGTAAGCATTCATAATTTACAAAAAATACTTGAAAACAAGCAAGATCTTTCGACTTGAAGTTGTAAATATAGAAATTGGAATACACCACTGAATAATAAGTAAAGAAAATCAGCGTTCTCATGTTGACAAAATTGCCTAAAGAATCATGAAGAAGAATACAGATATAGAAGAGTAAGAACGCATATATGGTTCGAAAAGGTGTGTGGTAAATGTCGACAAAGGTGTATTGAGACGATTCTGGAATTTTGCACGAAAAAATGTACATTAAATTGTGGGACCACGTGCACGCGTATGCCATATAACATCGTTATATCACCGCCTGTCGGCATTGTAGCGAGATAAAATATATAAGTACCACTTTACAGTCTTAAGCTTTTGAACACATAGAGATTGATTGAAATTTGTCCAGGAGTTTTTGATGATGTTTGTACGACAAGTGTTTTTCAGTTTGATAGAAGTATAGTTTACGTATCATAATAAAGTCTTGTTAGGTAACAGCTGATTAGGCAGGATTAGCATCGTTTATACGGTTAAGAATTCTATTCTTATCAATTAAAAAGTGTAAAAGTTTATGAATATAAATATTTGGATATTGAAGAGATTTGGAGGAAAATTACTACATTGCTTGAATTGAAGCGACTTTTTATTCCGGGAACAGGTCCCTGCAAGACCTGAATGAAAACCCGTAACGGGAAGCTACACCATGATGACTGAGCCACGGACATCATTAAGTCATATTTATAAAGCCATCTAATAGTACATTAATTCCTTTATTTATTGTAATATTATAACCAATTCAGTTGTCCTCTAAATACGTAAAGTTCCTCATAGAAAATTGTATAGAATAAAGTCTGAAGTTTCTATGTAACTTGAAATAACTGGAGGCAAACAATATCTAAACTCAAGTCTAAGCAAACGCCAGCTTGTCTTGCATAATATAGTACTTTACTTAGGAATCTTACCTTATTGAATACTCGTAGTTACGTAGTTCGAAACCTTACTGCATTTGACTGCTTTGTGAACGGGAATACGTAGAAACTTGTACATTAAATAATTAGCCGTAATATATTTTATAGTCCAGACGTATTATATCTTAATTGCACATTCGAAGCCTCGCTACGAATTTCTCCGATTTACTCTGTATTGGTAAGCCCAGTTAATTTACTAGCGCTTGCCTGCGATATCGTTTCCACACACGAGTATAGTTAATCGCACGGGGATATTCATTGATATTAGTGCACTCTGCACTATATAGGAATATATAGGTAACGTGTTTTCGAATTTCTTGTATATGTATATTGTGAACATTAATATCTCATAACCCACTTTTTTTTAGAAAAAAAATAGCTTTTAAAGTTTATGTAGATATAGTTTAGAAGAAAAAAACGCGATATTTTAATAAAATCGCAATGTCATGATACAACGATGTCTTGTAAATTTTTATTGAATTTGCATTTGACGACTAGAAAATATTACAAAAAACCCCGGTTTTCCAGGCACTGAACAATTATGGGGGAAGCAATAGATGTTTTTAACATTGTAAGCTCTCATTATCTATTTAAACAATAGAAATGAAGAAAACTTCTAATAATTTTCGTACCATTTACGGCGTGATTTTCATCTTTTTTAATATTCATCTTCTTTAAACGCTCTGGTACTCTGTAAGCAATGCTGCTTCATCCAAAAGCACTCCGCTATTCATCGATATCAGTCTCGGTGAAATTACCGAGACGGATTCAATTCTCAGCCTTGTATCCAGATGGATTCAGGGGTTAAAATATGCCTTTGAATTCCTGCTGTGCTCTCTGCTTTATCTGCAGGCTTGTTTTGGCCACGATATGACCAAGAACTGAATGTGAATCATAAATTAGAATTATTTATCGTATAAGAAAAAATATCGTGTAAGTATTTAAGAGCACTTAGATAAAATGCCTTCCTAGTATATAAAATAAATAGTAATATAATGAGATACATCTGAAACATTTTATATCCTTACAAAGCGTCCACAACATTGTAGACATTTATTTACGCCAAGACCCTCGCGACTCTGACAGAAAAAGTAACAAAATTAGAATTTCTACCTGGCAAGGTAGCGGAAAGATCTCCAGTTTCCTTCCAGAGTACGATGTATGCAAATACAGCAAATTTAGACACCCACGAAGATTTATTATCGTATAGATATTGCAAAACACGAGAACAACTAGCTAAATCCGTGTAACATTGTAAACATTTATCAACAAACATAATACTTGTCTGCCTTTAATTATAATACAATGTGTCCAAGATATATGAGGGTCTGCTACACTTGTATTTGACAAATGTCCATGCAATACCACCGATATGTCAGGGGTGTAGTTAATAGATTCCTACGATGTAATGGTGCAGTGCCGTCGGGTAATAAAGGAGCTCAGAATAGTCTAGGCCATAAATTTTTAACAGCATTTCAATAGGCATGTGTCGTAAAGTACATACCTACTGATAAATTGTGTAATAATTGCAGCATGTGGTTATGACTATTAATAAAAGTTTATTATTTATATTTGCGAAAAATGAATCATTGAACAATTATATTTTGTACTTAGTTTAGTAGGGAATCCGTGGTTTTTGATTTATTAGTTATCAGGAGACTAAACTTGAAACTGCATTTTTTTAAATAAATAAAAAAATAAATTATTATGTATTATTGTCTGAAGGCGAGCATGGATTTAGTCTTTCAATTCGTACATTTGGTTTTTGTTCTTCTTGAGTATGTAGAGGTAAAAATATCCTTAGTTTTATTATAGCTTACATATACCTATATTCATATTCATTTCTGTAAAGCCTTGAGGTGAAGAAATACATATGTATACCTAGTGACATACACCTTAGTCGTAAAAAAAGAAGATACTTAACTTTTCCATTTAACGTCGTGTCGTTTACCATTAATCAAATAGTGGCAACAAAGTAGTCCTGCGTACCGAGTTAGGACAGAAAATGCAGAAAAGAGGGGTAATGAGGCTAGATAGAAAAAAAAATGTTTATTTACAGATCATGTAGTAACTCATGTAAATAAAAGAGACGATTGGGAGAAAAAATCAAAGCAAAACAGAATCATAACACAAGAGTAAGCATGTATATTCATCAACGTTTACTCGGGGAAGTTGATGAAGCACCATGATTTCCGAAGAATTATTGAGTAATGCTTCAAGTCGACAGGAATATTTGAGGACACTGTCGTACCTTTGTGAACCTTATAACTGTAACTACTGTACTGTAACTGTTTTATCAAAGCGTTACTACAGCTTCAAGAGAGTATTGCTAATGTAGAATATACTTTAATTTGTGGTGACACTCAAGATTGTAAGGTACTAGTACGTAGTTCCAGCGGTTCTTTGTTGCATTTTTCTTTACTGTGATCCAAAACATATTACAAAACAACTTTTTATCGCTGTGCTATTGTGCCTCATAAATTGCAACAAAAATGATCTAGTCATTAACTGACAAAGTAAGACGCAATTGAAGAGTTGCAACAGTTTACGTTCGACAGTGGCTTTAATTACGTTCTCCCGATGTCGCGCAGTTACGTTGAGCGTAAAACTGCGACAAAACGCTGCGACGCGCGACATGGCGTCCGTAAAACGCGCGCTTTATGATTATTTGCTCAACAGGTAGATAGTTTGATGGCAACACGTTGCAATTACATAAAATGAGGTTATTGCGAGCGTGTGCAGGTAATTAGATAGTTCAAATATCTTAACGTGTTTGTGTTATAGTTTTTAGTATGGTTTTAATTTGAAAAGGTCATTTACATTATTCGATTTTCAGTTCAAATTACATGTTATACCTATCACACACTATTAGTAATTACCGTAATTTGATATGGCATGAGCTTCTGTCTAAAATAATCAATCGATTAACTAGCAAGTATCATATTCTTAATGTTATGCAAAACTACACTTGAATTAAGATGGCGGAAGTTAAGCACCTTGGATGTATCAAGATTTTCCAAAACTCCTTCAAAGCTACCTCAAAGGAGAAAATTATATAACCATATACCTAGGAACAATAAAACAGAAATGTTTTGCGAATTTCAACAGAACCAGCTTTTGCAAGCAAGCTCTTGATGCAAGTGAACAGTTAGTTTACAGCAGCCCATCTATGTAATATGCTGTGCATTGTGCATATGCTTCGAAAGGACTTACGAAGCTATATACATGGCATTACTATTATTAACAAGATCTTAATGGATGCAATGCTATCAATGGGACAGAACAGAAAACCATTGCCATCTTAAATACATTATTTGTCTTTGACGATAATGTAAATACAATAACATACCTACTTTATACCGTAAGTCGGCATGATCGGATAAAGTTTTATTGTGCATATCAATAGTAATATTTAAATTAGATTTACGCATACAATATAACATAAACGCCTGTATTTTTAATCAAAGTTGCCTTGGGTAGGCAAGTCCTAACATGACCACAATTCAGGATACCTCACTAAGTTATCGCCAGTCTTTGAACCCATGTCCCGTACGCTAATCGACCTACTGTCAGAAGCACTTGCCCCTTCCAAGCGATCACACGGACAGCCGCATGTCCTAAAACTTTTCCTACACATCACAAGCGAAAACCAATCTTATGCCATCGGCATGAGATTTCTAATTAAAAGTTTTTTAGCTATCTGTGTAGGCTGTCAATATGTAGGATGTAAACAATATAGATATGCTGTGAAGATAGAGGAAGAATAGGTTGGGTAAGGCTTATAATTGGAACTTCAACTCGGGCTTTAGTTGCTAGGTATTAATTAAACTGACTGCACTCTGGATATTCAATCTGTTTTGTGTGTCTTCGATTACATGCTCAAGTTCATCAAAGTGACAATGGATTGGATATTTATTTTTATATTTATTGTAGTAGGATTAATTAAGATGCAAAATTATAAAATATGAATATTTACGTTAGGAACATATATTTTTGTATTAAAATAAGTGACGAAATTTTCATAATGAAGGTAAATACCTAAGGTAGGTAGGTAACATATATAGGGACGTAGTATCAAAAAATATTTAGCACAAATTAGAAATAGTTAAAATAAAATAAGTAAAATCTTTTTACACACTGTACGAATTTTAGACCCTCTGTTGTACAAATGTACTACAGAGGGTCTAAAATTAACATTATTATTTT
This sequence comes from Lithosia quadra, assembly GCA_963576445.1. Classification (NCBI taxonomy): domain Eukaryota; kingdom Metazoa; phylum Arthropoda; class Insecta; order Lepidoptera; family Erebidae; genus Lithosia; species Lithosia quadra. Next base: position 12,940,827 of record OY754877.1, on the reverse strand, counting down.
GTATATTTCATTTATCTGACGTTTGATAGGGCAAAAAGTTTGATATCTCATCGCAATACGTCTTTCATTTTCAGTCTTGGTATCGTTAGTGAATGTTTTATGACTCATTTACACACTGGGTCAATGGCCGCACTTCGAAGTGTGTTGTAGGTACATTATGGCTCTAGCTGGCGGAGCTCACTCGATATATCGTAACCAAACTATCTTTAAAACTGAATTGTGGCTAAGGCGCTTATTTATCAACGGATTAGACTGATTTTCTGCCCATGAGACCGATACAGACGCAATGTCCATATTTTGACAACCAGGTTATTGGTACCATTAAACTCGTCGTCATTCAAGGACTAAAATCATACGATGATTTTTAACGGGTTCGGAGACTCTGGGTCTACGAAGAATATCTCCATTCTCCAGGAATCCTGAGTGGTCTAATAAACGTTTAAATACTGAAACTCTTTCCGTAAAATAAAATGCTTTCTTCCTAACAATAATACTTACATTAATATCCTTTTTAACGTAGGCGCAAACTAGCACCGGTGGCAATCGGTGAGAAAATATGACCTATTAACTGCACCCTGTACATTATATTTTATACAGGTGGAGTGCTACCAAGATGAACAATAAATATAGCAAACAGCGTGTAAGATACAATAAAAATGAATTATTATCACAAAATGTATTCGTACGTAGCGTATTTATTTTTATGGTATTTTACTGTTTCTGTTATCTTTACTTGATATAAGAAGGGAAAGTTGTTTTTTTAGGCGGTCTCAGGGCTGCTAAAGCGATTTGCGTTGCTCTCCCGATGTTTCGAAGCTTTCTTTTCCCCAAGCGATATAACAAAAATATTATTATGATGTGGTTAATGCGAAATAAACGTGGAAATGTGAATTTCAATGTTTCGGAAGTGACTTGTAAATTTGAGTGGCTGACTGACTGGAGGATTCTGCGATTGTTTTTATTTTCTTTATTGTCGTTTCATTACTGGTCATGTATTCCATCTGAGAAAAAAATTATGCATCTAATATGGTTAGATAGTATCAATTTATTTATTTATTTATTCAGGAAACAAACAGTCTTATACATTTTTGCTAAATTATAACTAATTCTACAAGACTTAGAGTGTCAAATAGAATATAAAAATAGATCATAATACGAGTAGATAAAGACATAATAATATCAGAATGAATGAGTTTACAAAATAACTTATAGAATAAACATACATTTAAAAAATAATAAAATAACACAAAGTAATTAACAAAATATATAACTACTAACAGCCTGGGACGCGAAAATAAACGCAATTGCAGCGCCATTTTCCGGATAACACTCGATTACTTATGAGTTCTTAAAGCATTCATAAACCAACTTATCATTTTATATGGAATACCTATCTGTGAGTAGAGGTTGAGAGTTTGGTCCCTCTCAACCTCTACTCATTTTCAATATTGTTAATAAATTAACATTTTGCAATTCCTTATTACTTCAAAACCAGTTAGTTACTACATCTCAAAAATGGCATGTCATAACTGTAGTGTTTGCTGGAGTCGACCTTTGAGAATTTCAGATTGATGCATTTCCCAGTTTGCAATTTCATTTCATCAATATTACGACTAAGAGATCAAGATTAAACATCTTTATAGTGAACGGCTAAGTCCAAATTGCTTGCGAAATACAACTCTCTGAATGCGAAGTGTGAAATAAAATAGTCATTGCAAATAAATAAAATATTAATAGACTCGGACACTTAAAACTTCTTCTTGCAATTTTAATGTAAGTACAGCTTGAAAATAAACACACATAAACGACTGTCATACTGAATTTCGAAGTTCAAAATAGCGATAAACTGTAGCCCTAAAGTACCGAAACGCGACTCACGGTAGTGCGAAAGTGTGCCACATCGATACCCATAATTTCGAATGTTTTCCACCGCGAAGCACGGTAGTGCGAAAGTATTCCACATCGATTCACACATTGTCGAATGTATTCTAGCGCGATGCACGTCAGTGCTAAATTCTACTAAATGCGAAGGCATGCCACATAGTCACACATCCTATTTACGGGTGTACTATGCCAAATCGAATGCCAAATAATCGAATATCAATTGATCGACAACTATAAATCGAACATCCAAATACTCGAACGTTCATGAAATCGAATGTTTAATACATCGAACATTCAAAATATCATACACTCAATACATCGAGTGTTCAAAATATCGAATGTTTGGTTAATCGAGCGTTCAACGCATCGCATATTCATTCTATCGTAATATCAATATACTTAGGTACTGAATACTTTTTATATGGTAAAACACAAAATTTACTGATAAATCACATATTAATTTATTATTATATGCAATTAATTATTACCGGTGAAAGGTACCTACATTTTAATATTTTGTGTGAATTGAAAATGAAATGTATCATTTTATTAACATGTGTAACTTTTCGTAAAAACAAATCAGATCTATTTCTGAACGATCAGTTATGTAAGTCATATTTATTTCATACTACCCGCATACATTGTAATACTGTTTTCACCGGGTATACCACCTTATAAATGTAATGTTCATCTACAGAAAGCATTGTGACTGAGTAGTGCATTACAAGTAATTTTTGTGAAAAATGTCTGTAGGGTCTTATTATAAGCCAGAATTGTCCCAAAAACGCAAGCCGGTGTTAGTTTTAGATGGCTATTTAATGGCAATAAACAAAAATATTAATAACAAGTTCTACTGGCATTGCTCCTACAAATATAAATACCATTGTAAAAGTACTGCAACAACAAAGTTGCACGGAAGTGAGGAGCATTTGTTGGAAAGTTATGCAACACAGCATAATCACGCACCAGATCCTGGTAAGGCAGATGAACTACGTTTTAGGAATTCCCTAAAAAGTGATGCTACCAGCTCACTTGATAAACCGAGTCAAATTATTCAGCGAAATGAGGCTAACATTTCGAAATCAAGTTCGTGTGCTCTTCCAAACAAAAAAGCAGCAGCGCAAATTATACTAGTGCGAAAGTGTGCCACATCGATACCCATAATTTCGAATGTTTTCCACCGCGAAGCACGGTAGTGCGAAAGTATTCCACATCGATTCACACATTGTCGAATGTATTCTAGCGCGATGCACGTCAGTGCGAAAGTCTAGTAAAAGGCATGCTACTTCTTGTTTTACACAGAAATGTTTCCTGTAAATCGATGATTGACGGATCGATGTTTAGTGTGAGTGTGTTAAGTTATATATAGATTTACTAGAACTTGAAGTAATATCAGAACAACGTTAGTTTTTATACGAGTGTCAAAAGTAGAACAATTAGAAAAAATAAGGGTGAATAAAATTTAATGATTAACCAAAAAAAGATACAACATCAAAATAAGATACATTTAATAAAAAAGAACAGGCCCCCTGTTATGCCTAAATTACCAAAAAAAATTACAAAAAAAAATACAATTACATCTTCATATAAGCGAGATATGCTAGACCGCTTAGATAGTCTTTGAAATCCATAGATTCTTTTTGTAACATATGATCTCTTACTTTTTTTGTGTGGTTTGAAATAATTCTTTTTTTTTTCTTTATATTTGCAGATATCCTTGCTGCTTCAAATGTCGTGTTTTTCTGCTCTTTCATTAATTCTTTTAATGTTTTGTAAATGTTTACTTTTTTTCTATTCAGGAGGCTATTCCAGTGGTTGTGCCAATTTTCAATGGCGTTCTGTGTTGTTGGAATGTTTGCATTAACGCAATACATAACTGACCACATTCGCGGCGAAAATATAGGAGGTGACCTTTTTAGCTGTAATTTATGCGTATTCTTTTTTGATTTAATTGGCATTCGTGTGTACGTTCCACCAACGTAATATTTAAAAAACCAATCTGTTACTGTACTAGCTTCTTGAGGAATGATTTGGTCACGAACAATTTCAAACGCTTCTGGTATTTCAGACGGATTTAAAAAAGCCAACGCTGCCAGGTGTCGCATTTTATGCGCAAATTCACTATTGCTGGTGTACTTTTTTGCCAATCCCTCACTTTGAATGTGCTTCCAAATATTTTGAGACAAATGGAAGTAACAGCATTTATGTTGTGCACTGGGGAACACATTTTGACAGGCTCTTATAGCTGCTAATTCAAAATCGGTAATTATGAATTCAGGCTTTAGTTCAATGCTTAGTTCATTAAGTGTGTGTCTCAGAATGATTTCTAAAAAAACTACGTACAATCGTTTGTTTTTATTTGAAAATAATCCGTACACAAGTGGTAGTATTTGATTGGTCTCATCATTTTGGCCTACAAGTCCATGTATAGAATAAAGTTGGTAAAATAAATCTGGACAACACTGGAATGTTCCATCCATTATCCAAAATTTCGATTGATGTAAAAGACGTAAATTTTGTTTGGTACTAAAGACAATAACAGTACCAACATCTTCATCACTGAAATTACCAATTAAAAATTGTTCCCCTTCAATGTGAGTGAATTGATCCGGTATAGTAAATTCTTTTAAGCTTTTTGGAAGTTTTGGTTCGTTTCGAGCACGTTCTCTTTGTATAACCATTCGCATGGCGGCTTTGGAAGGCATAAAAGCAGCCGATGTAGAGGGTATTTCCTGTATGGATTTTTGTATTATTTGTACGGGTCGATCTAAACTATTTTCTGCTCTCCTTTTTAATGCAGCTCGCAAAGTATGTGCCCGCGCAACATCATGATCAGGTTCATGGATATGGCATATCTTATTCATTTTACTCATAAAATGATTATCACTAACCTTTTTTGTGATTATTGCAGAACAACAACTCGAAGATTTCTTCCTGATGCAACACCAGTAGAATGTATCATTGCACTGTTTGTTTAACATATACAGAAAACCATCCACTAGCAAGAGATCTTTATTTTTGTGAGATTTGACAAACTCACACGGAACATCCATTTTTACGAAATCAAAACTTATAATGAAGTAACTTACACGTATACTCTCGGCACGGACTGTCATACTGAATTTCGAAGTTCAAAATAGCGATAAACTGTAGTAATAATGATAATGGCCGGTTTGAAATATTACAAAAGTGATGTGAAATGTCAATTTACTCTCGATAAAAAAATAATCAAATAGATCTACTTATAAGTTTTTATTGCAAGTAGTACTTGCCTAATTCAAAAACTTTAGTAAAAAAATATAAATGTTTACCTAAGTAGGTACTTAATACATTTGAACGAACTGAATATTGGAATTAGGAATGAAAATGAGTATATATTAATCCAGTGAATGCACTAACTTTTTTCTTGTTGGATACTCCTTCCGTAAATAGTAGCTACACACAAACGTCAAACCGGCCATTATATCGTGCCGCGAGTATAGTTAAAGTAAGATCGAATAAATTAAATCATATTGTGTATTGTATGTATCTACCCACATTGTCAATAATAAATTATTACAAACTATTATATTAAGTTGTTGATTTCTTTTTAATATGTTTTACCTTGTTTGTAAGCCAATGTAACATAATAGTAACATAAATATGACGGCGCCTTGGTGTTTCAAGAGTCAAGAAACGTCAAAAGTGACATGACAGTTGACAAGTGTCAGTTTGAAAGGCGCGTTCTGACGTTTCTTCACTCTGACGCAACTCCGGACCATGAAGCTATAGATAAACATGGAGGCCAAACCGGGAAGAACAGCTTGATCCAAATACCTACATGTCTCTATCTTACTCTCTGTGGGCTAACTTCTCTTTCGTGTATTTGCACAATGTTGCTATCTTCTTATTAGTATCTCCTAGTAAATTATAGAAATAGACCATAACTAACCAAAAATGCAAGTAAAATGATTTATAAATAACTCTATAGTTCGACTACGACTATTAATGTGGAAATTGTTAAATTTTATGCCATTTATTATGCATGATTGGGTTGTTGAATCAGGAAATCAGTGAATTAAATTCCCATTGTCTATGGATTCATACGTAATGTGGCAACATTGGTACTACATGTCAACTATCAATAAACAATATGGCGGTTGTTTATTATTGTTTTGGTTTTTAACATATTTAAAGTTAATTATAAGTATAAACTCAAAAAATGGTGCAAAATTGTATAGTGCGTGGTTGCGGTAGTACGTGGCGTCAAGGATGTGATATAAAATTCCACGCGTAAGTGTTTAAACTTGTTTAAATGGTGATTTCTTGCTTAGAAGGTTATCATACTTAGAAAGAGAAGTCGGCCCACAGAGAGCAAGATAGTAAATACAGACTGAGCATCAAGTAGGTATTGGAAGTGAGGCCTCCATGTTTATCTATAGCTTCATGCTCCGGACTCTTTTGTACGCAGAGGCAAACTGGACAGAATCCATTTGCATCTCGCGAAGACAAGACGTGTTCGGTGGAGTGTCATTGCAATATAATTGTGTAGTGATTAGTGATTATATTAACGGCTATATTTCGCTGAAATAATAATTTAATTTCGAATAACATTTAAACACGTGGTTTTAATTTCTCCTCGCCTTATGCGGGTAGTATGAAATAAATATGACTTACATAACTGATCGTTCAGAAATAGATCTGATTTGTTTTTACGAAAAGTTACGCATGTTAATAAAATGATACATTTCATTTTCAATTCACACAAAATATTAAAATGTAGGTACCTTTCACCGGTAATAATTAATTGCATATAATAATAAATTAATATGTGATTTATCAGTAAATTTTGTGTTTTACCATATAAAAAGTATTCAGTACCTAAGTATATTGATATTACGATAGAATGAATATGCGATGCGTTGAACGCTCGATTAACCAAACATTCGATATTTTGAACACTCGATGTATTGAGTGTATGATATTTTGAATGTTCGATGAATTAAACATTCGATTTCATGAACGTTCGAGTATTTGGATGTTCGATTTATAGTTGTCGATCAATTGATATTCGATTATTTGGCATTCGATTTGGCATAGTACACCCGTAAATAGGATGTGTGACTATGTGGCATGCCTTCGCATTTAGTAGAATTTAGCACTGACGTGCATCGCGCTAGAATACATTCGACAATGTGTGAATCGATGTGGAATACTTTCGCACTACCGTGCTTCGCGGTGGAAAACATTCGAAATTATGGGTATCGATGTGGCACACTTTCGCACTACCGTGAGTCGCGTTTCGGTACTTTAGGGCTACAGTTTATCGCTATTTTGAACTTCGAAATTCAGTATGACAGTCCACATAAACTAACTGGCGGCTCGGTCCCTCTCTGATCAAATTCTGTACCTCCGGACAATGGGACAGCTATCATCTTCACGGCCTGTGTCACGGCTGCTGAAAAACCGAACCGAAACGTCAGTTTAAATCAATACATTATATAAAACTCAAAGTCCTGACTGACTGATTGACCTAGAGACAACGCACAGCCTAAACCGCTGGTCGTAGAGACTTGAAATTTGATGGGTGTGTTCGTTTTGATGCATAGAGGTGTACTAAGAAAGGATTTAAAAAAATTCATACCCTAAAGCCCTAAAAAGGGTCCAAAAAGGTACTTTTGTTAGAACTCAAGAACGGCTGAACGGATTTTCATGATCTATGATTTATTGGATTTGTCTTCGCCGCGAATAGCATATAAGAAAATTAAAAAGATATGATTAATTCAGGAAATAAAGAAATAATAAGAAAATTAGATGTTTGCAGACGTTTTTAACGCCATCTATAATTGTTGTCATGGCAACAGGAACTAAAAGTGACTCAGTCTAAATTTTAATCCTTTGTTTCTTTTTGCTCAGAGGCAAAGAGGATATATTTATTTTTAGGGTTCTGTGCCTCAATAGGAAAAAACGAAACCCTTATTAGACCTCTTTCTTAGAAAAATGTTGAGGCATCAAGTTGAATTAGATCAAAGGAATGTTTCAAAATGATCAATGGCTTGGCATTACACGAAGCATAATATGCAGACTGTGGTCTCACTATCGACTAATAGGTGGCCTGACTTACTATCCCCAGGCCTGCGCTTATAGAGGATGGAGGTCGTTGAGTGACCTACGGCCACGTGAGTGAGTCACCTGCACTGCACCTTATTTTTCGTGCGGATATCCCCATGGATCGCTCTCCTCACCAGGCCAGTAGGGAGGTAATATTGAACTTGACCGACCAAAATCGCATTCCGTCTTGGGTCTACAGGGTTTAAGGTGGCCCATGACCCTGAACTGTCCAAGACTCACTGATGGGCATGGCAGTTTTGGTGAGTTCCTGCATTGTGTAGGCCGGGCGCTGACGCCCAAATGCCACCGTTGCCGGGGCTGCTCCGTGGACACTTCGCCGCTTCACACATTGGCAGAGTGTCCAGAGTGAATAGAGTGGCGTCGTGTCCTTGAAGCAGACGTCGGTGTAGGGAGCCTCATGCTCTGGCTCTGGTGCCGACCATGGTCACCATAGAGTGTATTTGGAACGTGACCGCTTTTTTTGCGAGGCGGTAATGCGCGCAGAAATAGCAGCGGAAAAGCTACGGGAGATATCTAGCACTGCCGGCACGTGCCGGTGAAGGTGCACCGGGCGGCGTAGTTCGCAGAACCATTTCCGTCCTCCATGAATGCGAATCAAGGGTGACAGTCGGGGCTAACCGTCACCCTAGCAGAAGCAGGTCCAGGGTGCCAGGGCGTTATGTTGCTACACATGCTTTTTTATAGATAAGGGGGATTTAGATTCTTAATAACACCTCGACCTGCTCCGGTCACCAGTGCTGGCGGCCGGAGCAGGTCGAGGTTTCTGGGATATCCTTTCTAGGACACACCGGATCCCGGGTCACATAGGCCGATATGACGAAAGACCGTGCGATTTTAGTCAGTAGGAGTCCGACATACTAACCTCTCCGTTGCCGCGTTAGCTTCGTTGAGGTGAAGCCCGACGGGGTTTTCGCACGGAGAAAAAGAAAGGGTACTTACTTTTGCGCTAGAATCCAGATATTTTGCAGAAAGTAAAATCTTATGGCAAAGGTTCGAGAAAGCGTAAATATTACCCACATCACCAAAAAAAATCTGTAGGTACCTATGTCTGTCAGTTAAGACAAGAAGCACTGCAGCAAAGTTAAGTTCGTCCCTCAACCCAGTTTTGTACGGAACCGGGACGGTTTTTATTATTATATAGACGGGTTATTAGACTCTTTCTTTAGTTTCATGAACTTTTTGAATGTCAAATCAGGTTGTCAAAATGTCAATGTCTGCATAGCAAGATTTTAATAATAAAAGCCGATAAAATCAGATTTTCGGAAATAAATAATGTTTAACTAATTCGAAATAGTGCATCGAATGTGAAAGTGCAATGCAACTATGGTAAAAGGGTTTATCAAAGGGCCTGTTCTGAGTCCCACATACCTACTTTGGCCAGAGCAGCTATCTAATCCCCATAAAATCTCCATAAAAGGACAATGATGGTAGACAGACTGGCTTTGGCCGTGATGCACGGCACTTTACCTTGAAGGGTTTGATAGGACTCGAGCTGAAAAAAATACGTACGTAAGGAATAGACACATTGAAAGTTAGTACGGGTAGTCCCTTAGCTTAAAAAAGACTTGGTGACGATAGTCAACATTCACGCGGGCGGAGCCGCGCGCGGGTAAGCTAGTAATATAATAACACGATGTAAATATCGATAGAATCCGTTAAAAATAATTATATTTCAATGTATGAAATTCACGTAGGTACCTAATCTGCCGACAATTTTTTTAAACTCAATTTTAGTAAAAAACAATTAGGCCCATTCTACTCCTTCGTTCATAAAATTAAACTACATAGATACCACAGTTTGAATGGTCTGCCAACAACCACTGCGTCGATTGTTGTGGGTCACATGGGAAAACTTTTTGTGTGATACCAAAGTCATCCTGTACAATTTTGTGCGTCATTAATTGTCTATTTGTAATATTCCCCTGATAGATGAATCATTCCCAGGAGCCCTTGAAATAAATTTGACGTGCCATATCAGTCAGTCAGGATAAATTTGCATTATTTGAGCTATACTAAAATACACTAAGATATACTGATTGTATGCAAAACCGTTCGTTGCAACCCAACCTCGCTTCGGTTTATAAGTATGACTTTTTTTAGCTCACACCATCGTAATTTACACATATCGATACTTACTTTATTTTCACCACTCCACTATTTTGCCTTCTGCCTCTCTTTCCAGGACAAGATGGGGACACCAGCCCACAGTCGAGGGGCCACTTAGAAGTCGTAGATGGCCCAGGTGCAGCCGGGATGCGCAGGCAATGCCTTATGGGCCACTCCGCCGTCTGAGTAGCCCTAAGATGGCGTGTGGTTTTAGTCGGTCTGAGTCCAACATAACACCCCTGCTGGCCAGCAGGAGAATATCCGTCAGGATTTCCGCACGGTAGCTAAAATCAGGCGTGATTACACTAAAAAATCCTATTTTTAAGAAAATCTACAATCTTTCTACTTATTCAAAGCAAAAAAACTCCTTGATATCTCAAAATCAAACGGAAACTTATTAAAAACTTAAAACTTCATGATACAACAATAGAGTGATTAACTTCTTTGAAACAAGGAGTGTTCGCAATCTCCCCACTATCTCTGACTAGAAGGTACTAGAAGGCTCTCATCGTGGTACCTTCCCGCGTGCCATTAACATGTAAATGAACAAGCCTTGTTTCTCTCCGAATATGTTGTAGGTACACTCTCGCTAAATAATCGATGGTGTTGAAAGCATACATTTTAGCGCTAATATTCTTCTACACGTAAAATACATAGTTTACACGATGTTGTATGTTAGAATTCACGGTTAATTAAAATTGATATCTCTATATGATATTAATTATAATATCACTTGTCCCAATTGATTTACGTACTGATACTTCTACGCAGAGCCAAAGCCACTGACGTTACAAACTTGCTATTTTAGTAGTTAATATTTTTTTAAACTTAACTGGAAGAAAACGGTTTCCAAGGGTTCTAGAATGGGAATGAGTATAGGTACGAGTACATAGATTTTTTGCTGATGCAAAAAATAGAATGTTCGTATCTCGTTGACTTGTTATTGAATGTCTCGTAGAATTGAAATGTGTTAAACTACTTTTGTCGCTAAATGGATGTATATGTATTAGAAAACAAAATATACTTAAGAGCAATCAAACCTTTTCGTAATTTTCCAATCATTAGCGCTCGCCCGTGTAGTTTCTATCTTCAACTTAAAGTTATCGAGCTACAACAGTGTTGATTACCCACATTTAAAGTTGAAGGTTTCCCATGAAACTTGGTACTTTCCCCGTATAATAACATCATTAAGTAACAAATCAAGATCGTTATCAACAATAGAAACCGTCGATAATATAATACTACTTACACTAATACCAACCTGAATTGTATTGACATGTAATAAATGATCTAAGTTTCCGAAGTTAGCACATTTATTCATAATAATTACTGTAAGGTATTCTCCCACAATGCCCAATGTTGCCAGTACTTACGATTTATGCCACAATTGATTTTACCATCGCTCAAAAATTTAGAACGCTGAACTGTACCTTATCTTTAAGAGATAAGGTGTAAAGTTACTTGTGTCTTACTTTTCGTATCATTAGTTGTATCTCTGTGCGTACCCATTCATTAATTATTATAGGTGATGTTCTAGATTGGTTTCAGTTTCCCAAGTTAAAAACAAAATTTATGATATAGGTACTAGAAATAAATTGTCTTTTTGAGTGAAATAATCTTACTTCATTGCAAAATATCGTTTTATTTTCTCATGCCGAAACTTAAAAATCCCGTACTTAACTTTTTGTGGAAATATCGAAATCACCATACTAAAAAAAGTAAATTTTAGTTCTGGGTATTCATTACTGCTGCAAATCGCTCACGTCACTAGCACTTAGACCTTTTAAAACTAAATATTTACATACCCTACTTTTGCCAATACAGTGTACAATGTTGTGTTCGTTCATATCCAAGTAATTTTTAATATCCATTTCGTCCTTCGCCACGCTTATATTCTGACTGTTCATTTACAGACGGTGATGGTGTGCGATAACCCAATGACTAGTTGGTACACACTATTAGTAATTACCGTAATTTGATATGGCATGAGCTTCTGTCTAAAATAATCAATCGATTAACTAGCAAGTATCATATTCTTAACTAGCTTCCGCCCGCGGCTTCGCCCGCGTGGAATACGGTATTGCCACCAAGTCTATTTGAATGAAACGACTCTCCACTCGACTTTCTACTACGCTGTTCACTCCACTCCACTGTTCACTCCACTCTCCACTCCACACTCCACTCCACTCTCCACCTCCACTCTACTGTCCAATCCCCTCTCCCGACTCCACCCTACATTCCACTCTCCACTTCAATCTCCACTCCACTCCACTCTCCACTCCACTTTCCTCTCCACTCCACTCTCCACTCCACTCGTCTAGCCAAAACCTTTCGAATAAAAAGTACTAACCTGATTTCAGTGCGGTTTTCTTGGTCAGACCTAAAATTTGGAGATATGACCAAAAGTTTTTTTTTCCTTATTTATTAGTTTCACCTTACACCATCTTTACAGGGTTCACCTAAGGCGACAGTGTGGAAATCATATCCCTTTATAACAGTACTTTTAGTTGTAATAATCGATATTTGAAAAAAAAAGACTTGGTTATGTTGACCACAATAAATAAAAATGCGAAAACGAAAAAAAAAATATGCGAAAACTGGTAAATAGTTTACAGATATATTACTGTATAGCGTAAATGAGAATTGTAAAATACTGTATGTTTTCCTATTAAAGAAAAAAATTAAAATAAAAACAAATATCAATTTTTTTGCAATCCTTGTCTGTTTGTTCGTGATGGACGCAAAAACTGCTGAACAAATTTTGATGCCGCCTTTTCATTAGAAAGGTCTTGGTTTTACATAAAATCTGCCGTATGTTTGATTACATTTGGTTAAGTAGAACCGGGGATATGACCAAAAAACGATTACCAACCAATCGACTCTCATGGGCAGAGCCGCGGGTATTAGCTTGTATAAAAAGTAGCCTATATATTACTCCAGACTATAATCTATCTCTGTACCAAATTTCAGCCATATCTATTCAGCCGTTTTTACGTGAAATAGCAATAAACATAATATTTGGACATCCCGACCGATCGACTTTGCGAGCGGAGCCACGGTATTAGCTTGTATAAAAAGTAGCCTATATGTTATTCCAGACTATAATCTATCTCTGTACCAAATTTCAACCTGATCTATTCAGCCGTTTTTACGTGAAAGAGTAACAAACATACATCCAGATATCCCGACTGATCGACTCCATGGGCGAAGCCGCGGGTATTAGCTTGTATAAAAAGTAGCCTATATGTTATTTCACACTACACTCTATCTCGGTACCAAATTTCAGCCAGATCCATTCAGCCGTTTTTACGTGAAATAGCAACAAACATAATATTTGGACATCCCGACCGATCGACTTTGCGAGCGGAGCCACGGTATTAGCTTGTATAAAAAGTAGCCTATATGTTATTCCAGACTATAATCTATCTCTATACCAAATTTCAACCCGATCTATTCAGCCGTTTTTGCGTGAAAGAGTAACAAACATACATCCAGACATCCCGACTGATCTACTCCGTGGGTCGACAGATCGACTCCGTGAGCGGAGTCGCGGGTATTAGCTTGTATAAAAAGTAGCCTATATGTTATTCCACACTTTAATCTATCTCGTTACCAAATTTCAGTCAGATCTATTCAGCCGTTTTTACGTGAAAGAGTAACAAAGATATATCTAGAAATCCCGACCGATCGACTTTGCGAGCGGAGCCGCGATATTAGCTTGTATAAAAAGTAGCCTATATGTTATTCCAGACTATAATCTATCTCTGTACCAAATTTTAGCCAGATCCATTAAGCCGTTTTTGTGCGGCAGAGTAACAAACATACATCCAGACATCCAGACATCCAGACATCCAGACATCCAGACATCCAGACATACATTCTTACAAACTTTCGCGTTTATAATATTAGTAGGATGTTATGCAAAACTACACTTGAATTAAGATGGCGGAAGTTAAGCACCTTGGATGTATCAAGATTTTCCAAAACTCCTTCAAAGCTACCTCAAAGGAGAAAATTATATAACCATATACCTAGGAACAATAAAACAGAAATGTTTTGCGAATTTCAACAGAACCAGCTTTTGCAAGCAAGCTCTTGATGCAAGTGAACAGTTAGTTTACAGCAGCCCATCTATGTAATATGCTGTGCATTGTGCATATGCTTCGAAAGGACTTACGAAGCTATATACATGGCATTACTATTATTAACAAGATCTTAATGGATGCAATGCTATCAATGGGACAGAACAGAAAACCATTGCCATCTTAAATACATTATTTGTCTTTGACGATAATGTAAATACAATAACATACCTACTTTATACCGTAAGTCGGCATGATCGGATAAAGTTTTATTGTGCATATCAATAGTAATATTTAAATTAGATTTACGCATACAATATAACATAAACGCCTGTATTTTTAATCAAAGTTGCCTTGGGTAGGCAAGTCCTAACATGACCACAATTCAGGATACCTCACTAAGTTATCGCCAGTCTTTGAACCCATGTCCCGTACGCTAATCGACCTCTATATCTAGCACTGCCGGCACGTGCCGGTGAAGGTGCACCGGGCGGCGTAGTTCGCAGAACCATTTCCGTCCTCCATGAATGCGAATCAAGGGTGACAGTCGGGGCTAACCGTCACCCTAGCAGAAGCAGGTCCAGGGTGCCAGGGCGTTATGTTGCTACACATGCTTTTTTATAGATAAGGGGGATTTAGATTCTTAATAACACCTCGACCTGCTCCGGTCACCAGTGCTGGCGGCCGGAGCAGGTCGAGGTTTCTGGGATATCCTTTCTAGGACACACCGGATCCCGGGTCACATAGGCCGATATGACGAAAGACCGTGCGATTTTAGTCAGTAGGAGTCCGACATACTAACCTCTCCGTTGCCGCGTTAGCTTCGTTGAGGTGAAGCCCGACGGGGTTTTCGCACGGAGAAAAAGAAAGGGTACTTACTTTTGCGCTAGAATCCAGATATTTTGCAGAAAGTAAAATCTTATGGCAAAGGTTCGAGAAAGCGTAAATATTACCCACATCACCAAAAAAAATCTGTAGGTACCTATGTCTGTCAGTTAAGACAAGAAGCACTGCAGCAAAGTTAAGTTCGTCCCTCAACCCAGTTTTGTACGGAACCGGGACGGTTTTTATTATTATATAGACGGGTTATTAGACTCTTTCTTTAGTTTCATGAACTTTTTGAATGTCAAATCAGGTTGTCAAAATGTCAATGTCTGCATAGCAAGATTTTAATAATAAAAGCCGATAAAATCAGATTTTCGGAAATAAATAATGTTTAACTAATTCGAAATAGTGCATCGAATGTGAAAGTGCAATGCAACTATGGTAAAAGGGTTTATCAAAGGGCCTGTTCTGAGTCCCACATACCTACTTTGGCCAGAGCAGCTATCTAATCCCCATAAAATCTCCATAAAAGGACAATGATGGTAGACAGACTGGCTTTGGCCGTGATGCACGGCACTTTACCTTGAAGGGTTTGATAGGACTCGAGCTGAAAAAAATACGTACGTAAGGAATAGACACATTGAAAGTTAGTACGGGTAGTCCCTTAGCTTAAAAAAGACTTGGTGACGATAGTCAACATTCACGCGGGCGGAGCCGCGCGCGGGTAAGCTAGTAATATAATAACACGATGTAAATATCGATAGAATCCGTTAAAAATAATTATATTTCAATGTATGAAATTCACGTAGGTACCTAATCTGCCGACAATTTTTTTAAACTCAATTTTAGTAAAAAACAATTAGGCCCATTCTACTCCTTCGTTCATAAAATTAAACTACATAGATACCACAGTTTGAATGGTCTGCCAACAACCACTGCGTCGATTGTTGTGGGTCACATGGGAAAACTTTTTGTGTGATACCAAAGTCATCCTGTACAATTTTGTGCGTCATTAATTGTCTATTTGTAATATTCCCCTGATAGATGAATCATTCCCAGGAGCCCTTGAAATAAATTTGACGTGCCATATCAGTCAGTCAGGATAAATTTGCATTATTTGAGCTATACTAAAATACACTAAGATATACTGATTGTATGCAAAACCGTTCGTTGCAACCCAACCTCGCTTCGGTTTATAAGTATGACTTTTTTTAGCTCACACCATCGTAATTTACACATATCGATACTTACTTTATTTTCACCACTCCACTATTTTGCCTTCTGCCTCTCTTTCCAGGACAAGATGGGGACACCAGCCCACAGTCGAGGGGCCACTTAGAAGTCGTAGATGGCCCAGGTGCAGCCGGGATGCGCAGGCAATGCCTTATGGGCCACTCCGCCGTCTGAGTAGCCCTAAGATGGCGTGTGGTTTTAGTCGGTCTGAGTCCAACATAACACCCCTGCTGGCCAGCAGGAGAATATCCGTCAGGATTTCCGCACGGTAGCTAAAATCAGGCGTGATTACACTAAAAAATCCTATTTTTAAGAAAATCTACAATTTTTCTACTTATTCAAAGCAAAAAAACTCCTTGATATCTCAAAATCAAACGGAAACTTATTAAAAACTTAAAACTTCATGATACAACAATAGAGTGATTAACTTCTTTGAAACAAGGAGTGTTCGCAATCTCCCCACTATCTCTGACTAGAAGGTACTAGAAGGCTCTCATCGTGGTACCTTCCCGCGTGCCATTAACATGTAAATGAACAAGCCTTGTTTCTCTCCGAATATGTTGTAGGTACACTCTCGCTAAATAATCGATGGTGTTGAAAGCATACATTTTAGCGCTAATATTCTTCTACACGTAAAATACATAGTTTACACGATGTTGTATGTTAGAATTCACGGTTAATTAAAATTGATATCTCTATATGATATTAATTATAATATCACTTGTCCCAATTGATTTACGTACTGATACTTCTACGCAGAGCCAAAGCCACTGACGTTACAAACTTGCTATTTTAGTAGTTAATATTTTTTTAAACTTAACTGGAAGAAAACGGTTTCCAAGGGTTCTAGAATGGGAATGAGTATAGGTACGAGTACATAGATTTTTTGCTGATGCAAAAAATAGAATGTTCGTATCTCGTTGACTTGTTATTGAATGTCTCGTAGAATTGAAATGTGTTAAACTACTTTTGTCGCTAAATGGATGTATATGTATTAGAAAACAAAATATACTTAAGAGCAATCAAACCTTTTCGTAATTTTCCAATCATTAGCGCTCGCCCGTGTAGTTTCTATCTTCAACTTAAAGTTATCGAGCTACAACAGTGTTGATTACCCACATTTAAAGTTGAAGGTTTCCCATGAAACTTGGTACTTTCCCCGTATAATAACATCATTAAGTAACAAATCAAGATCGTTATCAACAATAGAAACCGTCGATAATATAATACTACTTACACTAATACCAACCTGAATTGTATTGACATGTAATAAATGATCTAAGTTTCCGAAGTTAGCACATTTATTCATAATAATTACTGTAAGGTATTCTCCCACAATGCCCAATGTTGCCAGTACTTACGATTTATGCCACAATTGATTTTACCATCGCTCAAAAATTTAGAACGCTGAACTGTACCTTATCTTTAAGAGATAAGGTGTAAAGTTACTTGTGTCTTACTTTTCGTATCATTAGTTGTATCTCTGTGCGTACCCATTCATTAATTATTATAGGTGATGTTCTAGATTGGTTTCAGTTTCCCAAGTTAAAAACAAAATTTATGATATAGGTACTAGAAATAAATTGTCTTTTTGAGTGAAATAATCTTACTTCATTGCAAAATATCGTTTTATTTTCTCATGCCGAAACTTAAAAATCCCGTACTTAACTTTTTGTGGAAATATCGAAATCACCATACTAAAAAAAGTAAATTTTAGTTCTGGGTATTCATTACTGCTGCAAATCGCTCACGTCACTAGCACTTAGACCTTTTAAAACTAAATATTTACATACCCTACTTTTGCCAATACAGTGTACAATGTTGTGTTCGTTCATATCCAAGTAATTTTTAATATCCATTTCGTCCTTCGCCACGCTTATATTCTGACTGTTCATTTACAGACGGTGATGGTGTGCGATAACCCAATGACTAGTTGGTATACCCCATTAAAATCCTTAAATACCCGCGATAACATGCAAAGTGTATAGTTCAAATGGTGCCAAATGCCCGTGTTGATAGCATACAACGCTACGTTGGAACTATAACAGCAAATGCGCGTGAAATCATCGCAGCAGCGGTATGAAATTCTATATTTTGATTTTCTTGCAGATTTGGATAATTTTTTCTGCTATTTCTAAATGCGAATGAATGAATGGTTGTTTGTTATTGAATCACACAAGCACGACTGAATGCATCTGGATAAAAGAAACAGAGATAGATTATAATCCTTTCATAATTTTTTATTGTACACACAGTAAATAATTATCCTACATTACAATATAGCTTTATGTACAAAGGCGAGCTTTTTCTCCCAGCAAGCCTTTGGAGAAACATAAAGGATACAACAAATTATAGTATGGAATTGAGAATAGGTTGTGGAACAGGTTTCATAGGCTTTATGAGGTCACGAGGATAGGAACGGGTTCAGGACGATATCGCAAACGAATGCAACCGCGGGTTACAGCTAATTGAAAATAAAATTATAAGTTCAAGCCAGTTTGAATACAAATAAAAACAATGTGATATATTTTTTGGAAGTCGATAGGCCCGCGTTTGACCGCTATCTCATCTGATGATGTGGTCGACGCTCTTAAATATGTAACATATTATAACATCTATCTGTAAATCCTGTGGCAAAATGGACGAGAAAATCGTGAGTAATTTCCCGAACGTTGCACATCGCAGTTGGATTGGACAATCTATCCCAGGTACGTATTTGCTTTCAAGCCCTCAGCAATATACGTGTCTGAAAAAAGAACAGCATACGTTTTAGACGATAAAAGCGTGGAATTCTGATCCCGTTCCTTTACCCATAGGAACCTATTTCAGAGACAAAAATACTATAATCTATTCCTGTACCAAATTTCAGCCAGATCTGGTCAGCCGTCACAGCGTGATTAAGTATTAACAACACACAAACATCTTCACAAACTTTTAATATTAGAGTAGCATTTATATATATGCGAGTAAAAAAAGTTGACGAAGTTTTATCGCAATTGAATGAACGTTACGGAAGTACACAAAACGAATAGGTAAGTAATATTAAATAAATAAAAATGTTATAATATAAGATTCAATTTACTTGTTCGTTAAACTCTATAAGGCAATGAGAAACACACATACTCTACGAAGCATGCGTTTTGTATTAATAGATAAATAAATGCACTAAGCCTGTTTCAAATGTACAGGTAGATAAAGCAAATCCAATTTATGTATAGTCATAACACTATAACATCAAACATTCAGAGCTCCCTTGTATTCCTGTCTGGCGGCAGCTTTTACAAACACAAATCAATTTCAGCACACAATCAGACATCTATAGCTGTATATATCACAATGCGGGAATCGAATCCCCTACCCTAACAGGAGGGGAGTACTCCGCTATGCTAATTAGGACGTTAATGCGTATTCCAGACGCAGACACAAAGAACTATGTAATTGAATTAATCCACCCGAACGTAATAATTCCGTGGAAAGTATCCCATTTTGAGATGAAATTCCACGTATTACTATTTCTAGATTTATGATTTTAATACTGAAGTGTGTTTGCACGAATGTTTACCTACAATATTTTAGGGAATTTATTAGGTCATTAAAGTTGTAGAAATTATTATTCAATTAAGATAGCAAATAAACACACGATGCAACTTTTAGCAAGATGACAGTTACGGTAACTGGGCTGCAGAGGAGACGGAAGATAGCAACAGGGGATAGGTATATTCCACTTTGTTCACCCAGGTGATATCACCCGGGTGAACAAAGTAGATTTGGTAGTGTCCTCATTTCACCTGCGAATCATATCACCTATGTTTTATCTCCCAGGTGAAATACCTACTGGTGACGGACGGATTGTACCTTTTTTCTTTCAAACTGCATCAAAATCCATTAAGTAGTTTTTGCGTCCATCGCAAACAAACAGTCAATAATTCCAAAAAAAAATTGTGTTGAGAGTCGTTCAATAAATATGAGTATTTTTTCTAAATATTTCCAATGTACAGACATAAATAGTTAACAATTATATTATAGTATCTAAAAATAGATAGATGTACAAAATTTACCAACAGTTAAAATATAAATTTTATGGAAACTTAATTCAATCACATTTTTTACATTACCTTTAGAAGTTTTTAGAGAGATAGCTTATGACGGGTATTCTCATTCAAATTTGGAGTCGTACGATTGAGCAGCTCCTCAGGTACGGAGGGGAGAGAAGGGGGCCAGTACGATCGATAACACGAGTAATATATCTAATATTGCGAGGGTTTATAGGCACCGG
The DNA here is from genome assembly GCA_963576445.1 of Lithosia quadra. Lineage (NCBI taxonomy): Eukaryota > Metazoa > Arthropoda > Insecta > Lepidoptera > Erebidae > Lithosia > Lithosia quadra. Next base: position 12,920,310 of record OY754877.1, on the reverse strand, counting down.
TTACCAAATGATATCGAGCAGTGCCCTATCTAATAAATGTTACAATACGACCAGTTTGTAAAAAAGTGAAATATTTGTTGACCTTTATGAAACAGAAATATCTATGTAAAATTATAGCTACGATGGTACAGACTGTAAATTTTTCGCTATTTGATATTATTGTAAGTTGTAATTTTTATAATGTGTCAAAGTGTAAAATGGTAACCTTTATTGGATAGAAGGATTGTAGGCACTAAGAATGATTATTAGCAGCGTTATAGACAATAATAAAGATGGTTCTGTTACCTTTTATCATGATACATAGAAAATATTGCCTCCGTTCATATTTAAAGAAATGACAATGCATCTAGATCTAAAATTCGATTACAACGGTGTAGCAATTGTACTCGTAATTGAATTTTATGTCTAGCCTAATTCTGGTTTGGCCTAAATGTAGATCAGAACTACCTAAATTTCAAGTAAAAATCGATTCAAGTAGGTATTTAAAAGGACTTTACTCGTAGTAACAGTTACATTATAAATTGATGAAGATATTCTCAGACGAGTGTCGATTGTTTCCCATGGTATACAAAAATCTAACCTCTAAATTCAAATTATGTATGTAATGCGTATGTAATGTTGTTAGTTACTAAACTTATATAGTGCTGTACTCTGATTGTGTAGCAGTTACCAATATACCTTTGATGTTTACATTCACAGCGATGGTAGATGCATAGTAATCCGATTAGTATGGCTGTCGGGTGGACTGTAGCTCAGTTTGGGCCTCTAAAAGGTGATAGTAGCCGGCCGTTCAATATTTCCGTGTGCCTAACGATCTGTGAGCGGTTTTTGGTATGGTAAAGTTGACAAAGCGCCAGTTATAATCGTCTCTTTAATTGGCTGCGTTCTGACTTTGTAGCGTTTTATACATTGGTTGGTATTTTAAGGGAATAAATTCAATTTGTGTTCAATTTTAATGTAATTCATTTATTTTATTATATTTTTATTTTTATTAACTTAGGTTTTAGTTTACCATATTACTGTCTTATAATTATTATCCCAGAATAGGTATAGTTAGGTGAAAATACATCCAAATTTCATCAGCTACATTTTCGGCTATTTATGTATTGTTACAGAGAATTTTCTAACAAAAAAGTCACATCCCAGTAATACTCAGCCTCATTATAACACGTAAATATAATTTTGCCACAGTGTTGAGGCAATTATTCTCTATTCTATTCATTATTTTAATAAGCAAAGCCACAAAAAATACGTAAACATTTGATATTAATCACCTAAAATGTCGCTTTACTACCCAGAAAAATGCGTTAAAATCACCAAACGGACATTATTTATGGAAATAAACTGACACTACAGCAAACGTATAAATAAGAGCAGTAAAAAGTTCATTATTATTCAATTACTGTCCAAGAAATAGACATGGGACTGCTCAATACGAGACGGAAAGAAGCTCATTCACAATTCGTTTGTCGAATACGTCATACTAAACGGTCATTTAATATTGCTTGTAGCCTTCACTCAGCCTTAAAGATTATGAAAGAATCTTATATTTCTTATCACCGTCACAATATACGAGTATAATGATTTTTTATACTATATTAATAAGTACGTTAAGTGCAAAGGTCGTAATGAACCAAATCAGGTGGCTGATGGTACACGAATTATTTCACAAACTTTTTATTTTTCGTTGTGACATTTTTACAGTGATAGCTTTTCTTTGGCTTAATGTACTGTCAAAAACTCTAAAAGTGGCAGTAAAAGAATATGAGACAAAATAGATTGATGAATTTTCCGCTCATCGCTATCCGCGGCTCTTAACGATGCCGATAAATTAAGTTCAACTTAAAAAGCAATGTAACAATAATTTGCCTAAAAACACGCGTAACACGAAAGAAATTGATCGACTAAACAAACCACTAAACGTATAAAGTAAAAGTTTTAACAACTGGAGCATTACGGCCGTCATAACTGACGCCCCGAGAAATACGTTCGACGAAAATTACCACTTTTTGTTGATAAATGTTCGCTCCCGGCGTTGGCTGCTGTTTATGTGGCCATTAACATGAAATACTTAGTTATTAATGAGTAATCTGTTATAATTACAATTATTGTAACATCTAGAACGGTATTTTGCTGATAAAATGGCGAATGTCGCGTGACACGTGTGCCGCACAATAAATGTGAACAGTTTAGTTTCATTAATAACAACAATGTTTTAGTTAACGGTATAACATGCCCTTGTTATTGTTATGTTCTATATTATAGTGGAGCTCATGTAACCACATTTATTTGCAAAACATGTGGCGTCCCAGCTTGCAGTAGCTATGCGAATGATCTAATACGAGGCATACTCTATAAACTTTTTATTTAGTCTGCTCTCATGACAATTTAAGATTTACATACGGGCTTTAATTGGTTTAACTGTGTTTTCCATATTATTTAAAGTTACCAATGTTTCGAATTGAATGGTAATTTTATAGTGGCAATTAAATTTTCAAATTGAAATGAATATTTTTCCGCACAGAAAGATCTAGCACGAATGAAGTCGAGGGCACAGCTAGTATTAAATATGTATTGTGTTGATGGTTACGTGCAAGTTTGACTATTCTAAGAGTTTTGAAGGTAGAACATTTGTTCTCCACTCTCCACTTCCCCAGTTTATAAAATCAGACAGCTCACGGTGGTAGACACAGCCAGGCCCGTCTACTTTAGTTACTTTTATAGTATCATATCGTACGGCATACTATTTTGGAATAATGCTACTGACAATCAAACTATTTTTGTTATTCAAAAGCGCGCAGTACGTGCTATTTATAAGTTAGGCGATCGGGTTACTCTTAGACAACGTTTTAAGGAGATAAATATTCTAAGGTATTAAGTAAAGTTTTTTTCTGCCTTTATTTTGTTGTAAGTTTTCAATAGTTTCTTATATTTTTGGATATGCTTATATCAGTTCTCTAACTAAATTTTGCTGACTTAATCTAATCTAATTTGCTATATGTATCAGTAATTTGGTGGATTACTGTCTGCAATAATGCATAGAGTGACAGGTGAAATTGATTGCCTAATGTAATGGTTTTAGTTAAGTAACTAATAGGTATGTATCAAGACTATACGAGTAAGTAATAACACTAAAAATTTGTATCTGTATCTTAAAACGAGTAAGTCATTTACCAACTTAACTTTTCTGTTCTCTACTTGCATTAAGCCAAATTGTCGCGAACATTTATTTTTACTCTAGGTCTGAAATAAATGCTTGTGGCGTATTCTCACGTATTCTTGTTTCATAATTTTTAAATATGCAAACTTGCCTTTATATTTTTGAACGGGTAAGAGTAATACCATTATATAAAAAAAAACCATTTGTAGAAGTGTATTATTTATTTCATTTAATATCTACATAATACTAAAAATTCTAATTATGCTCGCCCGAGAATCGTACCCAGAAGCTATGAAAACTATGAGACTCAAAAATAATTTTTATTTTTTTAGATATAAGTAGGTAATTAAAAATGATGATGAATAAGTATTTTTCACTCTCACGCATCATTCAATTATGTGTGTCTGTCATTACGTAAGAAACATTTAAGTAGAGCAAGTATCTTACACCTCTTTAGCACCAAATAATGTAATTGTGGTTAGAACTAACAATATACATATAAATGTGTTCGGAAATTAAATACGTTATATTAAGGCGAAGAAAAACATTATAAGGAAATCAACACAACTGAAGCTGAGATGCGATAAAGAAACCGAGATAAACATGGTATGGCTATATTAATGAACGAAAATCCAGCGATGACGTGGCTACATTACTTATATGCTTCACAGCGGCTAAGAAAAGATTATGATACAATGTATCCACATATTAGTAGCACACTGGAAGTGGTCTTGCAACCAAGAATTTTTCGAGGACACTCGCTTACATTGTCTGTTTGGTTCATAGATATTATTCCTGTCGTATAAAAGCCTCAAAAATTTTAGTTATATTCGTTGTGCATTGTCTAGATCCGTATTAAGATATTCAGTGCCCAAGCCAACCTCACCTGAAAACCGGTACACTTGTTGATTGATGAATGAGATTCTGGCGCAGGCTTTTCTCTCGGGGTTTTGAATAAGGCGAAAGAGAGGGAAAGCGGATCCCGGGCTCTGAAGTGCAAACATTGAATGCATATAGGATTAGCGTTCCGATGATGATGATGATTCGGTGTACATATACAACAAGGATACAATTGAGTACAACTAAAAAAATGACAAATCGTCCCAAAAATAATGTAAGCAATTAAAAATATGAATGTAACAGAAGCATGAACAATGGCGCTGACAAATCAATCCGTGTGCGAGGTCTGGCCGCGACAGCAGAGCTAGCATTGTGTAGGCACAGTTTAAGTTCGTTACGTCCGGATGACAGATGGTTATCCTATTGTTCACAACTCGCGATGCTCAAGCGTTTGTAATATTTGGATTAGTTTGACGTGTAGACTTTGTTTTTGGCCACCATTTTAACTTGGGTCGTGTCAGCTTGATGCGGGTTTTAAGCGACTAAGAATGGGATTACATTTTTTGTGGAATTAGAAGCACTTAGAAGTTGTACTAACATGTTGTGTCACATTGTGTTTAATTGAATCTTTAAGAGTAAAGGAAACATCAATTTGGCTAAACGATCTATCTATCTATCTATGTAGTATACTATTCATTATTATCTATTTCAAGAATTATTGAGAACAAATGGAATTTGATTAAAAAAGGATTTGTCTGCCATAGAATGCAACCAAAACCTAGTATAACACCACATTGTTACAGCATTTCTGTAAATAAATAAGTAATAATTTGAATCACAACAACAGATCTTGACCAAAGTAAAGTACTCAGAAATCTGTGGCCAACAATCGGAGATGTGGTGTAAAAGAGCATACAGCGAACAGTATCAACTCCTCGTCAGTCAGCCTCGGCAAGTCTCTGCGATTATCGTGATAAGCATCTAATCTTGTAAACGCTACCCTTTGCCGGTTCAAGTTATGTTCATCCACATAGTCTGCAACAGGTTAGGTTGAAGCATGTTACTATGAATAATTATAATTTGTACAAACGCGCCTACATTTGGATCTTCTTTGTAGATTTTCTGTAAAGAAGAAATGAGAACATGTTTTTGCAATAGTATCGACGTGATTCTACCAAGATCTTAAGGATTAAGCCAATTTCAGCTGCAAGCCGGTACACCTGATGCTAGTTTAGGCACCGGCAGTAGCTACTTTAGGCCATAATAATATAAGGTAGGCAGTAAGGTGATAGCTTGGGAAGGAATCGGAACTAACATAATATTAAGATGATGATTTTTGATATTCGATGACTGTCAAGCATTTTAGTGACTGCATAGTTCATGTTTCGGCATCTTCTTTATGGTAAAATTACAATAACATTGCTGTGCAACCCAGGAAATTTATTTTAGCAGTAAAAAAGGTTTATTAAAAAGGACCCACGCAATGAATTTATTCTAGCAGTAAAAAGCGTTTATTAAAAATAAAACGCGATCCTAACTGTAGCTACGTATTAATCAATTGTTCCATATACTTGCACCTGCTCTGTTCGAACCAGTATTGAACGGATATTCATTTCATAATCCTATAAATTAACTTAAACGGTACTTAGCACTTGAAGTTTGAACGACAACGCATTCAATAATCGGGTCATACTTTATAATTATGCGTCGACAATATGTAACGATAATATCTGATATAATCACGTCATTTCACTTCGTGTGCATAATTCACTCGGCCGCTTCCACAATAGAGCATCGGCACATACACCACGTTGGCATTACGCATATTAATCAGCCAATTTCAATGGCTCTAATTAGGCCTGACACTGACAGAGTTACACTAAGCGGTGAACATTACACACATGCAAACATAAATGTGCCAGCTGACAAATAAAAGCTCTTCGAATATCATCTTTATATATACTGGAAATATGATATATGTGTTCTGCACACGAGTATCTGTGTATTGTGGTGGAAACGGCAGTGACGCCTACGAATAATATTGGTTTATCTTCATTATTTTATTCGCATGTTAGTTACATTACTGGTGATATCAGCGTATTAATTGTGACACATAGCTTGAAGTAAGTTATTTGATAGTGTGTTATTTCGTGGCCAAAAATATTGCTATACATTAAATGAAAAACTTTAATCCGTACAAACAAATCCGCAACTAAACAGTCAATAGTAACCAACAGTGTATTCCAAGTACGACAAAGCAAGCGGCACAATGACTGCGGAACAATGAGTGCGGGCTGCACTACGCAAACACTGTTCGCTCTGTCACTGTCAGACCTAATTAGCGTCGCCATTCAGATTGTCTGATTATTATGCGCATTGTTTCCTTCCATGGCCGGCACGACAGTACGCTAAATGATTGACTTTCTACCAAACTAATACTGCTGAAACTCGGACTGAAGCTACTATCAGTAACTTGAAAATGACAGTTTTTTGTTGAAGCTACAACACTGCTTCCGTTTCGCCTTGATTTGTCAGTGAGGATAAAAGCAACTGGCCATTTTAATCATCAAGTGACCGAAAAATTTGTATCAAAAGACAATTGGAAAATAAAATAAATAAAGGTTGCCAGGAGAGTCACTTGCGCTGGGGTAGACACATTCTGCAGGAGAGGTAGATCCAATAAGTGCTGGCTTGACGTTTTACTATCATGAATGTCGAAGACCGTGCGAAGTGGAGATATAAAAGTCGGAAAGCGGGCTCTGGATTTCGAGGTGACCACCTCGGATGCGACAGGAACTAACGCAAGAATGATGATAATGAATACATTGAATCCCTCGATCCAAAAACAAGAAACTAAAGAAAATAAAATATAAGTGAACAACCTTACAATGAGAGAAGACCTCACAGGCTCTAGACTCTTTCCTCTAGACTCTTCAATATCAATAATTCAATTAGCTTATTGCAGTTCCCCGCTGGACATAGGTATCTCCCAAATGCACGCTATAACACTCGATCTCTTGTCCTAACTATCGTTTTCAGATCGTCAGTCCATCTCTTCAGAATATTTGATTTGATATATTTCATCCCAATAGTACGCTGCTCCTGATGTTGCTTATAATATACTATTTGTCATAGGATTACGTTAATTGGAAAACTATGCTCTGAGAAAATATGAGGGGGTGATAGTCAGTAATTAAAAGACTTGTTACACAGCTATTATACTGCTCCACAGAAAATTATTGCGTTGAACTTTTCTCTTAGGTATAAAATATTACTACATGTATATTCAACGACACTAGTTGATTAACATTAGAATATTTACAAACCATGGTAACGTAGGACTACAAATATCTATGATTGATGTTAGTTTTATAATTATCAAAGGATAAGGTGATAAATTTCATGAATGACAACAGCTAATTGGATCAATAAATGAGAATTTGTTAAGCAACTTTTAAATTTACAAAACATTTGAAAAAATTTACAAAGTTTGCAGTTCAAGACATTAAACCGTTGCTACTGACGTGAAAAAAACAGTGCAACTAATTACTTAAAGACTCACAAAAACCGTAATAAACCTAAGAAACATAATATAAGCCTAAACCGATTACAGTATTCCGCAAATTGATAGAAAACCAGATACATAAAATATACAGAATAAACACATTGATACGTAAGTGCTTCAATTAGACTACGACGACATAATAAGCGCCTACTTATAAACGAAGCTAAAGTCTTTTGATAGTAATTGTAGAGTAGTAGCTTAACATATCACGTAGCACCTATCGATCGCGACACTTAATATTAAATATACAGAGAAAGACAACCGCAAGACCCAATTGAATGTCGAGACTGACAGTCGATGCTACGGTATTGATTCAGATCTATTTTTACTTGAAATACGAACACTAGGAAATTATTCAAAGATAGTTCTTGTACATAATACAATTGCAGTTCTGTGTAAGTTCTATTTAAATTTTAATAAAAGAAATGATTGCAAGTTCAAAGTAAAGTCTTTATAAAATACGTTTTACATTCAGTAGTTTTTCAATATATGGTTGATAAATTTGTTGATTTGACTAAAAATGAGATTTTTAGGACAAGGTTTTTTGGAAAAAAATACTATTATCTTACTTAACCCCTCCAGTTACGCTAAATTGCTAGTTGGAGTGGGTTCTGATGAGCAGGATCCGCACCAGGGACCTGTCGATTGTAAGGTATGTTCTCACGTCTAGATTCATTTGTTCTTTATAAAAGCTCTCCATTAATTTGATAAATATCCCAGGCTGCTGCCATACTATAGTACTTTGAGTTGAGTACTAAAAAGAAAAAAAAAACCACAATAAAGCTAAAGCGACTTACACAAAATTACTGTGAGAAAAACATTAATTTAATACCGTTTTGTAGCAAGAATCCTTTCTTTGAACTGTGAATGTACAACAAGTACGGCTCACCAAGAATAACTTTAGTCAATTGAAGATCTCTATTGTTGGGAGCTTGTGGTTTCTGACGATAAGTTGCGAGCGTGTTGTTTATATTAAAATTATAGGCTGCAATCGTGGCCGGCACCACCCAGAAGCGGCTTCATTACACCTTTAATTAACAACAAAACTTGGAAACACGGTCGTTAAAAATTGAAGAGCTCTTTTGAACTAATTAAAAATGGGCGCGTCTCCGACACAATTTAGACTATTTAAGTGCTTACGCGGCCCGCTTCTGTCCAACTCCAAGTTGTTTCGAATGAAGAATTAATTATGAAGAGAAGAAGGCCAAGTTGGCTGGCGGGAACGGACGACTTGCGAGTTGAAACCGGTTACAATTTGTGGGAAAGTAGCAGGTGTGACACAGGCCCGGGAAACTTAGGGAGTCGCGTACATACGCTTTGTTGCCTTCTCGGATGATAAAGTTGATTTGAATCACAGATTGTGCTCTAGGTGTTTTATATTATAGTGTGTTGATGTTCCAGTCCTATCCCGTCCTGTATCTATATGTTAGTGTCCGATTGAAGACACTGAAAATATACCAGTATTATAAAAGTGAATGATTTAAGGTTGTGCGCATTATGATAAACAAACTGTATGTTTCCTACCTCATTAATTACGAATTCATGAAAAATTATTTTTTTTTATATAAAGGAAAATATTTTTATTATATTTATTTTAGTGTAATATTTTTATTGTATTTGGATTAACCCATTAACATACATAATACATGATTAAAACAATAAATTGAAAGAAAATAACAGTGAATGTCTATTTTAAGTTACATTATAATTTAGAAGAGTTTTGTTAATAAGTTATCTTATAATACAGAAATTAGTATCAGTCAGGGTGAGTTTAATTTATCAGTGATGGATGAGCAAATCCTAAAGTTAATACAAAACCTTTTATTCAGAAATAATGAAAATAATAAATCATTACCCGCGGGGCTATAAAAGCTTAGGAGATGAATTTTCAGAACACCTTTCTTAGTACTCACCGACGTTATATAAGGAATTCCTGTATAAAATTTTGTAGATTTACCTATTTGTGCGTCGTCTGTCAGCCCGTGAATTAGCTACAATAATTTTAGTAGTTCAATTCACTAGCTTAACAATTCATAACTTAGGAAACTACACTCGAGAGCAATGAATCCGGGTCACTTAAAGAATCCTAAAAATCTCGGAAACTAAAAATGCTAGGTTAATGCAATAAATTGTATTTAATAGACAATGTAATACTCCTTAAATGAAGGTATTAAAACTTCTTAGTTATTGTAAAGTTATATCATAAAAAAATCAAATTTGAAAAAGGGCCACTTTCGAAGATGGAACTACGAAATTACAGCATTTGGTTTTGCTTTTGTTTGTAATCTGTCATTTATGTGGGTACATAAACCATGTTGATAGTGCTCTATATTCATTATTCAAGCTGAAATTATGTCGCTTATGCCTGAAGAATGCACCAGAATACTTACAATGCTGGAAACCGGCCGGAGTCAGCGCGATACAGCCAGGACTGTCGGTGTGTCGCTGTCAACAGTACAAAGAGTTCTCCGACGTTACGAAGAAACTGGTTCTAACCTACGCAGACCAGGAACGGGCAGAACCAGGTGTACCACAGCACGAGAAGACCGATACTTGGTGAACACCATGCTTCGAAATCGCTTTCTCACAGGAACTGAACTCACCAATCAGTTTCGACGCCTCGGAGGAAGTAACCCAAGTGCATGGACAGTAAGACGTCGGCTTGCTGAATCTAACTTAAAACCCCTTAGACCTGCAAACGGCCCTAAACTGGAGCGTGGGCATCGTATTTCGAGACTAAGATATGCCCAGAGCCACGTAAATTGGAGTATTGAAGATTGGTCAAAAGTTATGTTCTCCGACGAATCAAAATTTATGCTCTACAAGCACGATGGAAGACACAGAGTGTATCGAAGACCAGGGGAAAGATTCAAGCAAGCATGCATCGAAGAAAAAGTAGCCTACGGTGGTGGGTCTGTACTTGTGTGGGCCGGAATTTCTTCTGAAAGTCGCACAGAGCTGGTGATCATAGAAAACGGCTCTTTAACTAGCGTAAGATATGTGGAAGAAATCCTCAATGATCACGTTGGTCCATTTATGGTCAATTTAGGTGAGGATGCTATATTTATGCATGACAATGCCCGACCTCATACAGGTAGGATTGTGAATGACTACCTTCAAGAGATGAACATTACTCGTATGGAGTGGCCAGCGCGCAGCCCGGATATCAACCCGATCGAGCATGCTTGGGACGAGCTAGGCAGATGCGTAAAACAACGAAACCCTCCCCCAATCACGCTTCGTGAGCTCAAAATTGCTCTCACAGAGGAATGGGAGAATATTCCCCAAAATCGTATAAGGAACTTGGTGTACAGCATGCCAAACCGCGTAAACGCAGAAATGGAAGCACGAGGAGGCAATACGAAGTATTAAAATTCAAGAAAATCGTAATAAAGTTCAAAAATTTCATGTTTCCTATTTTTGTTTTAAGGAGAGATCAGCAGTTTTTTTCTTTATGTAATTTTGTGTTAATAAAATGTATGGTGACTCATATTTTTTTTACTTTCATTTAAGGAGTATTACATTGTCTATTAAATACAATTTATTGCATTAACCTATCATTTTTAGTTTCCGAGATTTTTAACATTCTTTAAGTGACCCGGATTCATTGCTCTCGAGTGTATTACAGCTTAGTATAGTCTTGACTAGTCCTCAGTTATTATTTATTTATGTGAAGAAGAAGAAGAAGAAATCCTATATTTAAGCTGTGGATTATACTGCAAACCGAGTTAACTAAGTATTTTTAATTTGCTGCATTACCAGTAATACTGTCAGTATGTCATGTTACAATAAACGTGATGTTGTGATGTACAGCAAATAAAGAAGATCTTTCAGCGTAATTGTGATTTATAACGACGGAAGAAGAATGGACAACCACCAAATTTTCTCGTTGAACGTATTTGTAAAGGATATGTGACAGGCATCTTTAATAACACGTTTTTGCATGCTTTCCTTTAACTAGCACTGTTAGTTGTCTTCTAAGTTGCTTTTCACTCACTTGTAACTTACAAGTTAGAGAATAGCAAAATCTGCAAATCATTTTTGACCATTTTGATGGCATCCGATTTCGTTGAAATTTTTGCACATAGGTTTTGATGAAAATTAAAAAAGAAACTAGGATTTACAAAAGTTCTTTTTATTATGACTTTCATTGTATAAACAAAATGTCTACTGTTCTTCTACAACAAAATTCCCTTCTGGGAGTATCAATAATCTGTTCCAGTGCAATCATCGATGAACAGCAATAAATTCCCTATTTCGTTCTAATTAATTTGCTCATCCATTTCTTTTAGTTCTTGAGCAGCTTTTTATATTTTGCATGTAAAAGGAAAACATTCGCCCACACACAGTCTATTCAACAAGAATTTTAATTAGTCTGCTTCGCAATGGTAAATATATTGAGTGGTAGGTATTATGGGAATTTATATACAAATAGAACCAATATAATTTCATTTAATGGAAGTCTCTTCAAATAAGAGACTTCCATGAAATGAAATTAGGAATGAAAGTAGGAAAGGACTAAATCATCATTCGACGAGTCTTTTCCCGACTCTGTTGGGGTCGGCTTTTCAGTACTAGTTTAACTACGAAATATTTTTCATGAAGCAATTGCCACCTAACCTAGACCGGTTTTCGGACTTTTTAGGGCTCTAACTACCAGTATCAATTACCACAGATATTCGTATGACAGCCTCTGTGGCGTAGCGGTAGTGAACGCGGGCACTGCACAGGAGGCGCGGTTTCGATCCCCGCTTAGTGCAAATATTTGTATGCATGAATATGGGTATTTGCATTGGTCTGGTCGTGCCTCGGAGAGTACGTTTAGCCGTCGTTCCCGGTTGCCATACAAACATCTATGGCAGTCGTTATGGGTAGTTGGAGCCCTAAAAAGTCCAACAACAACGGTCTAGCTATTGTGGTGTCATCATGTTTGTTGTATGATCAAGTGAAAATCATAAAACTCATGCTCTACTTCATCACGGTTAATTTTAGTGAGCAATAACCCTTACTCTCTTCAAGAACACATCTATATCTACCATATATACACGCTCAACAGAGCGAGTCTCTTCAAACATTTAATGAAGAGCATAGTCGGGACACAGTGTATAGTGTCACATAATTGTTTACCCGTACCAGTTAGGTACAATTGAGGTAATTGCTGCTGACAACCAGTTTATATCCATATTGTGGCCCGTCATTATTTCAATGTGACAATCTAAACAATGCATATCCGATGTCGTTGCGATTAACGACCTGTTAACGTACTTGAATATTATTGTGCGGTATCGTTTTACTGTTCCTAATAACGATAATGACTTCATGTGTTGTGGTTAATTTCTGTTCTGAAAATTCATGACATTCAAATATTTATTCTATACAGAGAACATTGAAAATTAAAATTAGATTCATAAGTGATAAACCTCAAGAGTTTATACAGTATCTGCTTAGAATCAGAATGCTTGCTTTTGAAATGTTAGAGGTAGGTATACATTTGAAATTAGATTATTTATTCATGTGGTCACAATATAAAAATGGTGAAAGCGTAACGGTTAAAATATGAAATATATGATTTTAAGAGGTTTTGAGTTAGCAACCCATTTAATGCGGTATCGACTTAATTGTATTCCTAATTTATTGATTTAATATAAGTACACTCATATTCTTAGAGGGGTCTCTGAAAATACCCGTAAAGTACATTTTTGGTGGTTTTTGCAGAATGTATTAGTAAAAGCCTTCCTACAACAACGATCTTGAGTATATATGAAGTAAACATTATCTGTGAATCAGTATAACAGAAAAAAAAATCGACACTATTAGGGCTAATTCCCAACGGCTACCTTTAAAACTGCCGCCCCTGGTGGTCGTTGGGAAAAAAATCTCAAAAATATAATAAATGAATAATTTGTCAAATTATCATCCTAAATTGTACAAAGCATAAATATAAAAAATCGCAACTATTTTGTAATCAAAGATTTGATGTATCCAATTATTGTAAATTAGTAAAAAGTAAGTATCCACGGTACAGTTAGGAAAAAACAACTGAAAACACTATAAATGTCTTAATGTTTAGTCTATAAAGTTCATTCAATTTACATTATCTGGGATCGTCTAAGGTTCACATAATTCTAAAGCTTTTTGATTAAACTGGACTAAACTGTCGAATAAATAATACCTTGCCGGATCTAGTAGTCGAAAAAAGTGAAGGTTTACGTTCTATTTAATGGTAAAGAATATAATAACAAAAGTAATTTTTGCGATTCATTATTCTACCCATGACACTTTTCTTTCATTTCAGAAGAGACTTTGATGAAGGACCATAAATTAATTTAAGCTGGCCATTATATTCAAATATTCAATGAAAATGAATTAAAACATGGAACTGAATGCGAGAAGGTTTTATACTTAAATTAAAATAAGTACCTACTGAAATTTTACTGTAATCACTCCAATATGCTGCTGGTTTTTCAATGTATATTACATAATTATAAACTAAGTACAGACATTATTATAACACACCTATTATTATATACTTAACGGTGTACTATTTTGAGGGGTTTATAATAGGTTAGTTAGTGGTCAGATTAAGCAATGAGTGTGGTTCAGTAATATATTGAGGGCTGTTCTTAAGGTATATAGGTGTAAGCGATTACAAAAAATCATACCGATTACATATATAGCACAGTATAGATAAAAGTACTATTCTAACCTTAAAAAGTGTAGCGTGGTTGATCACAACTATCAATAATAGTCCAGTCATTTAAAGTTTTATCAGCAGAAAAATTCACCGCGAGAACTTTTTTTTTTAAATAGATGACGTAGGAATCTTGCTGTCGGATCTTAGATTTAGTGGGTACTATCGTCCATCGTGGGGAGTTGGTGTACTCGTTTTAATAAAATTTCCAATAAAATATACTTATTCGTTAGCCAAATTCGAAGTTGTTGTTAAAAATCGGATCAATGTTTATTCGAAAGATATAGAGAAATTGAATAAGCTGCTAACGTACTTTTATAAGTAGATCTTATGGTCTTAAGATTTTATGTAGTGTTTGTTTGAGATCCATAGGTTTGATTTTGAAATGATTGAATATGGGTACGTGACTCGTTCAATTATCATGCTCATGAACGATTCGGGCAGTCCCAAAAAAGATTAAACTGTTTTGGAACTCGCATTGAAATTAACCAGAACAAAATGTGAGTAAGTTTAAATACTGTACATCCACTTCCCTACGTAGGAAAATGGGACTCAAAAGTCATTGAATTTCTTATCCCCCGATAACATTTCAAAGGTACGAACAATTTTGAATACTGCTCAACTTATTGTTGACATTAATTGAGGACAACTCCTTTCTTAGTAACAGTCAACAAAAATCCGCTTCATTATCTACACTTGTCTTAAAATCTGAACTTGTTTTACAACCTTTAATACCATACGGTTTGTGGATCAAAGAAAGACAGTAGTAGTCTGTTATTCTGGTAATTTATAAAATTACTAGAATTACACAGTATTTTTTCTAATAGAACATCGGTTACGAGCTAAAACGTTTTACCCAGAAACACATTTAAAATTTTCTTTTTTCCGACCCATCGCTCTGAATACCTAAAGAGATAAAGTGCTTTTAATGGCAGGTATAAGTACCTGCCCACGTAATTGATTTTGACTGTAATTCCGCAACCGAAGCCCTTAAGCACGAGCGGGGCGGGAGCGGGTAACGACGTTTATCTTTGTATATTCTGAAATATTATTCGGTTACGACTATATAAATATTAATTATCCAATGACGGAGCGGTACTAAGCGCGACTGCTATACGGTTTCGATTCCCCGATTGACAAAAGTGTTGTTAACTTTTTTTCAAGAATTTTTTATTAACAGCAACTGAGGACCTATATAGGGTAACGGAACACTAAACTATCCTTATTTACTTTGTTTTTATTTTAACTTAGTATGAAAAAAAACTTACTACCACCCTTCATCCTCGTCGGCCACCGGGGGAAGTGATGTCGGATTCGAATCAACTAAAACCACACGCCATCTCGGGTCTCAATTACATGGATGTTAGGTTACCCAAAAGGCATTCGGGTACACCACGTGAAGGTTACCTACAGCCAGGTTAGTGCGTGTTCTGAAGATAGTGGTGCTCCATACGCTTCTAAAATCACATAAATTATTTGAAGTATTAACTACTAAGTACTTGAGTAGCAAGCAGGATAAAGTCGAAATTTTTTATTATTATTATGGTTCACAAAACTGAATACAATCAGTAGCTAGCATACAGTATGTAGATTACAAATAAGAGAAGACATTTTTTACTCTATTTTCCGTGAGATAAACATAATGATATAATGTAAGTTATTGTAATGATTACAATAACTTAATAAATAATTCTTTATTGCCAAATTTCATAAGTAAAACTCCCATTCACCGTTAGTAGAACCTCGACTACTTAATGTACTCACTGAGGGAGTATGGGAATACATATTTCTAGTACTTAATTACCAGTAGCGATCCGATGTCTGCATAAAAACAATAACCTTGTGCCTCGTGAATTTTCGTGAGCCCTCTCCTAGGGGTGGCGAACCAAGAGGGTAATAACAATATGTATTATATTCCACCGGCTGAGTACACCATTATGTTATTAGTGAATAAAAATCTATTTTAAAGTATCGGACTTCTCGATAAGTAATAGAAATTTGAGACGAAATTATCAATTACTAGCTTTCACCCGCGTTTTCGCCCGCGTGGAGGTCGGCACTGACACCAAGTCTATTTTAATAAAACGACTCTCCACTCTACTCTTCACTCCACTCTACTCTCCACTTTTTTGTAGATATTTTTTTGGTATGAAATTTGAAACATTTGAGGAGTCTTAAGTATCTACGTAATGACGAAAAGGAAATGTAAATAATTATAGAATTATTAGATTCAAGATTCAGATTCAAGATTCAAGATTCAAGATTCAAGATTCAAGATTCAAGATTCATTTATTTTTTGTATAAACATGTGTTACAAAGTTGATGGTATTACAATAAATATAGGTAAGAAAGTGCCAACATGTTTTGCCCATACGGGCGTACAAAAATTTACAGTGAGTCGAACAAACAAGATTGACTGCGTGTAGAACCATCAGCTAATCGGGGAAATAGTTCTGGATTGGACTTTATAAAAATGGCAGTCTCATATATATATATATAGGGACGGAAGTGTCTGAATGTTGTACTTTGTAAAATATGGTCTGCAACTTTCGGTCTTTTTAAGATTAAAATTTATTAATTAACATAATACTAGTCAGTATGCCGGCTAAAAAACACATCTACCATCATTGAGCACGAAAATCACATGTTTATCTTTTTTTTCTGACTGACTGAATGACTTGGAAATTTTTGTCGTCATCTTCCGGTCTATTACTATAAACCTGGAAGACAAACGTAGCGCTGATACTGAGTTAAAAAATATTGAATAATATCAAAATAGTTACTGCCTTGATAGCGGCAATAAAAAAGATATAACTCGTAGATTCGCGTTGTTAAAAACATAGTTTCCATAAAAACACCGAAGTGTCGTCGGTTGCTTAGTGGTTCAGATCCAGGCTATGAACTCCTTATACAAGCAATTTAGCTTAGCTGGAGGGGTTAACGAAACTACTAGCAATTTCGGTCACTGGTATTCTTTTAGAAAAGATCATGTTCTAGGTACTACAAGAACACACAACGGGTGAGGTACTTCCACTGTCAAACGGGCTCTATTTGCCAATATTCTATTTGGTCGTACTTTTATCTTCTTCCATCTTACTTCTCACTCATTTTGAAGATTTATTTACGTTGATAGAATGATGAAAGCGGACTTGGGCAAATTTAGTTTGTTTAATTGCTTTTTGTTTAAGAGGTCGTTCGTCAATTTGAGCGTTTATAATAGATTTATATTTGGGCTATGTTTTAGTTTTATTGATTTAAGTTTCGAAATCAATGTTTTTATTAATGGCATTATGATTATTTCGTTTTGAGCATCTTTTGGTTTAATATAAAATTTATACGTAACTTTATTGTACACATAAATTTTCCTGTGTTGAAGATTTCTTATGAGATCTTTCAAAAAATGATGATCGTTTGTTTTAAAAACACTATTTTAAAATAACTTATATTCATCAGATAGAATAGAATCCATTTGAACAGAAGGCCCCATATTGTAGCCGTTAAAAGCTTTTTTGGACATTTCATTAACTATTTTGATATGTTCAAGAAACAAAATTATTCTTACCAACGTTCTTAATTCTTAGTAACAAAATGAGTTTTCATTTTAATATTTACGAAATTGAATTTAACACGGGGTGGAAACTTCAGATTTCCCTTTAGAAGTAGTTGTAATATTTTATTAGGTTCAACCCTCTTAAATCAATAACAAATTAAATTAGCATTTTACTGTCTGTATCATCAATAATTTAGGCGACATTCAACTACGTCAAAGTAATAGAAACTTACGTTCAACCGACCGATAAATATGTAATGTGAAGTGCCCAATCAATTGATTTGAGGTCTGTCATTTAGGACACGGCAAGGATTCATTCGAGGGTCTCACAGATTTCGGATATACGCCTGCAATTAATTGAATTAATTGCTTGTCATCTGTTGATTGTCCTGGCTTGCACATGTCATTAGTCAAAATGAGCGTTGTATATGCTGTTTAGATATGTACGGTTCTAGGGAATATAATTAGCTGCTAACAAGTCAGCCGTGATCTCAAGATTAATAGCTAGGGAATAAGATGTGATTTATGGCAAAGGGATGTATCAGAAATACATAATTTTGTCATGATATGTATAAGCGAGTTGACTAAAATTAAATTCGTAGGTGCTAACTCGCTCGATCGAGCAAATTCCATGTGAGCCAGTTGACGTATTAATCGTATGTATGTATTCCGTTATAGGCACTTTAGATAGAGATCAGAGTTTAATAAAAGTGTACCATCTCATTGCATGGATAAAGTTATTAACCGTCAGCTTAGCAACAGTTCATTAATATCTGCCATAATATATTTAAGAGACAAACATCTATGGCAGTCGTTACGGGTAGTTGGAGCCCACAAAAGTCCAACCTGTCTAACTTGGAACTTCGATATCGCCATTGGTCATAATGATCATTGGTTGTGGAGGTCAGATGGCAGTCGCTCCACGGAAAATATCGAAGTTCAGCCGCATCACAGTTAGACTGGAAAGCCGACCCCAACTGAGTTGGGAAAAGGTTCAGAGAATATATATATATATATATTTAAGAGACAAAATCAGCGGTAACATCTTCTCATATATTAAGGTACCTATATTATGAGTATTTAATTAAAAAGTTTATATCAAAATGAAACAACGGAAGGGGTCTCAACAGTATCAGGATCTATTAGTAAAATAAGTAAATTGCGGACTAGAACCCAAGACTTCAGTTTAAATAAATTGTTGTAAATGAAAAGACAAATGTTTGAAAACGGCGTTAGTTATGTAAAGGGGCTGGTTTCGTGACAAATATATATTTTGGTGATTGTTTCACTCGAGAATTAGGAACGGTAATTTTACATTGGGGTTCTAAACGTAGAATTAAAACGAAATATTACCCTGTGAAGATGTTATCCTCATTTATTTAGAAGACAATGAGTTATATGCTTATATTATGTTTCTGTGTTTAGCGACTTTTAAATTACCATGTAATTTTAATGATATAATACAAAATATATTGTACGTAACTTTACTATTATAAAATTGTAAATAAGCAGCATTTAAATGGAGGAATTTTGAAATAATACTTTTTTTTTGAATATGTTTGTTCGTGATGGACGCAAAACCTACTGAAATTTCATTCTGTTTTATTCAGCTGGTTTACATACACGTCCATCATCATAGACTTTATAATAGTAGGATTATTAGTAATGAAAAATTTTAACGTCTATATTGATTCAAAATGTTAATAAATAAATTAGTTGCCTGTCACAAAAGCTCCGATGGGAATACCGGGCGCTTACATAGGTAGTTCACATAATTCAGTAATAGCAATATTAAATCATTGTTAATCAACCATGATGCCAGTAACTGGCAATGTCACCCTACTATTTATGGGAACGTTTTAAATAGATTTTCAGAAAATTTCCCAGTAGGGCTATTTGTGTATATTGCTGATATCATCATTTTTATAGTGACAGTTAGTTGTAATTTGCGGTCAAATATATATGGCAGCGCAAATATAGACGCATTTGTCTAAAGATACCCACTTCGTCAAATGCAGGCGAATAAAGGCGAATACCGAATGACGAATAACGAAGTGGAGCGCCACAATTCTACAAAATCTATTTACTGGGATTATAACGGCAATGTCGAAAACAATTTTGTCAGGTTGCGTAAGCGTAGGGGTTCAGGACATACGATTACGGGTGACAAGGCAATTAATAAGGGCAGATGGCGATTGAGCACGAGTCAGCCGCTCGGCCGGAATTAATCATAGGCGCACGCGGGCATTGCGTGTTGAAAACACTATTGCTATCGAATGTAATCTCTATTAGTCGGTAACGTATCTTCATGGCTGCGTAGCCCAAAAGGACTGCGCTTTGTCACAAGTCCTTTAAATCACTTTAATTTATGGGCTTTCCTGTTATCATTATACAAACGCGAATTTTACCTCAGAACGAGGGTGTGCAAAGAAGTGGTGGAATTAGTAGTGTCGAAATTCTCTCTGGTATATTTTTCTATTGAGTTCGATACTTGTGAAGAATGATTTCAACGATGGTTGGTGATATAGCACGTATTTTAAAGTATGAAAGCTACGAGTTATACAGAGAATTTAAAATAACATCAAGTATTACCTCATTCAGCATTTCATAACATAGACTCCACTCTCAATTTTTTTTATTTGATCAAGAATTCATGCATGAGCTTACCTTTTTTTTCGTGCGGTGTTAACGCATTTATTTGTACACAATATATTTTATTTTCATATTAGTACTTCGGTTTTAGATGATTGCATGAATGATATTAATATGATCATGCACCTATCTCAGTTTGTTTAATATTCATGTGTTTAAAATTTTTCTTTGCAATATGTTAAAATGAATATGCCTCGATAAATTGTTGCATTTATTCTGATGGAGAAAGTTTCAATGGAATTTCAATTTATATTTTTTTTGACGTGACAACGTCTTATAAATTGGTTTGCCGGGTGACACTTCAAGAAACTGCGTTACGCTCCGCTCACGTTATGCGCTCACAATGAGAGCGAGTGAGAGGCACGCGTCCCTTCCACTCGGGCATGGTTAGCCCGCCTAAGAGCGAGAGAGACAGACATAAAAATTATTTTACCACTCAAAGTCGTTGTCACGTAAAACTTTCGCCCGTATACCGACTTTACAGGCAACCAATTTTTTTTTACTATTTAGCTTTTATATTTATTTTTTCAAGTCAAATATTTTCCAATACAATTTCTAAGAACTTTTACACAGCTATATGCATTGCTTTTCTATGTAAGTATACTATTAACTAACAAGTAATGCACATAAAAAATAGAAAACCTGTCAAGTGCGAGTTGTAACTTTGTACCAATACATACCACTATGTGCACATAAAGTTGAGTTCTTGGTATAAAAGTTCTCTTGGTATAGACTATAACCGTAAACTAACATTTTAAAAGTATTTTGTAAACAAAACTGAATAACATGGAAAACTTGACAGACACACATGCCTAAATTATTCGCTATGAATTGTAATAACTTTAGCAATAGGAACTGTATACGTAAGAGAGACCGTCGTATAAGCGTTCGTAATGACGTTTTACTTGTCTGATTGTTGCTGTCAATGTGTCGATGTGAGACCCTACTTCCAAGTTCGAAAGACAGATACAATGGACATGTTATAACCAACAGCAAAGCCAAGAGAAACGAAAAGTTTGTTGAAAGTTGAGGTGCCTTCTGATACAAGTACAGTCGCACCACGTGCTAAAAAACTAAACAGATGCATGCTTAAAATTACGCTTAAATTTGTCATTCAATATTATATTTGCATTGCACCTATGCAATAAGAATTATCGCAGATCCTAGTTACTTAGTGTGGTTGACAGGTAAAGTTAAACGAATACTGAAATAATAATAATACTTGAAATATATACAAAATTAAGGCAAATGTATCATTTTACCATAAAAATTAAGATGCGTTTGTTGTTGATGTCGATATGTATAAACGTGCAACATCACAAAACTTTGCCGCTTTAACAGTAACAATATTAATTTTGGGATACTACTTCAACTATTGTAAAGATTCAACCCAGTATTATATTACATACTAAAACATCAGTTCCTTTACTTGCGGGGAAACATAGTTACGATCGTAATTAAACCAGTGTTCATAACCAAAAATATACAGCATAAATGTATTTTTCAGCAGCGCACTGTGATTCGCAGAGAACAACCTAATGGGACAAAAACAAATCTTGATTCCTGGAATATTCTTATCACAATACACAGAGGTAATCCCCTAATGGGAATTCCTGATAACGTGTTGCCCGATAATCTCCTCATGTAATAAGGACAGGTATTTGAGACATTATGTGATTTTTGATGATCGAATCTTCACTGTCACTACCAGAGAATATTTAGATCAGCTAGTAATTTAATTAATTCGAATTGTTTTTTTTTTTACACAAAAAATAATAATAAAAATAGTTCTTAGATGAGGCTAGATTTAACAGGTGAGCAAGCAATGTAGCATCTGTAGCCGAACTAGGATAAACCTGCATCTCGGTTAGCAGCGCCCATTCCTCCGAAAAGATACAGTTATTTTTAATAAAGTTGAGCTTTATGCAGGTTAGTAGTATTTTCCCTAATCTATATTGTGAGGTAATCGGTTCTGTAAAATAGCAGCTTAAGAAATACTGATAACATCAGTAAGTAGAAGAAAACCAACACGTTTTTGATGTACTTATTTTCAGGTACCTTTTTCTGCCCGTTCAACACGTTAACAGTGAATTTTCATGCACTTATTTTACTCTTATATTTGTGTGACAGTAATACCGTACATTCCAACTCGTTCTGAAATAACTAAGAAGGTACTTTCCGAGCAGTTGTAGTATAAAAGGCATCATTCCTTTCCTTCATTGTACCTACTCGTATAAGAGTGTTAGAAAAGCTTAAAGTTGCCTGTTTTCTTTCATAGTAGTAGATTGCTCAGTCATAGCAATCTGCTATGACTATGATTACGCAAAGAATTAAATTTGAAATTTGAAATAAATGAATTAACTATAATGTGATTGTTAATAATGGTTTGATTTTTTCTTCTGACCTCTCAATGTAAAAAAATCAAAAACCCTTTTTGAGTAGGTCTTCGTAAAGGAACTTTTTAGTTACAATTTTATATCGGTAATGATACTCGAAATCCAATAACAATCATGTGGAGAGGACAAAATGATAAACGTTCAGTTTATAGAACAACGATAAGCCAATGGGAATATACAATTTATAACACGGCTAATGATTATAACGTCGGTCCAAATGAGCTTCGTGCCAACAATACTCCATCAATGCATTGGCAAATATTATTGTTGACAAAATAATTTTAATATGACTATAAATATATTTTGTATTTAAATTGTATCGGTGATAAATTTATTTACATAAATGCCGCAACTTACTATATTTGTTGTAGGTACACACTTCCATTGCAAATATTTTATAAAAGATTTTGTAAATTTCCATTTCACTGCACAGTAAAATGTATAATAATTAAAATTGAGAAATTAATATTCACACACAAGTATAAAAGGGGGATTAAATTATCGATGTTTTATTAGTATTCGCCCAAATTCAGAGCAAATTTAAACTAAAAATCGACACTACATGCTGCAAGTGTAGTCATTCGGTGTGATATATTTTACCCTAACAACGTTGGAAGGAGGGCAACCAGGTGGTGAAGGCCTCGTCTCAATTTCCAACCTTACAATACCGCGAAATCTGTCGACGTCGAGGCCCGGTGCGACCCTGCACTGCTGCAAATTAATACACGTTGCGACCCTGGTTTTAATTTCGGTGGGCGCTTCTGATTTACGATGTCCATATGAAAGAGCGGTTCGTGCGTGCGGCCTGTCAATTTAGAGCTTCAAATTAATATGAAGTCCCCCGCAAACGCCCTTTTATAGTAAATGTAAGAGGGGCAGGGTAGTTTAAAAGTTGATGGAACTATAACTACGCCTTTTCATGTTAGTAACGTAGAATTAGTTCGTGGCTATTCATTACGCGTCGGAACGCGGTGTGATGTTGATTGCTTATTGAAGTTGTTAACAGTTCCAAATTGACGCGGAAGTATGAAATTTTAAGTGAATTATTAATGTTGTGTTTTGTTGGTATTTGCAATAATTAAGCAATTAGAATAGCTTTTAAATGTTTGTAGTCTATAACGCAGATATCAGAATTCTATTTCACATTTTATGTTTCTGATATATCAACATTGTAATCCATCCATACTAATATTATAAATGCGAAAGTAACTCTGTCTGTCTGTCTGTCTGTCTGTTACGCTTTCACGCCTAAACCGCTGAACCGATTTTGATGAAATTTGGTATAGGAGTAGATTAGACCTCGAGAATGAACATAGGCTATGTTTGGTCGCGATAACGGACATCCACGCGGGCGGAGCCGCGGGCAACAGCTAGTATAGACATAATAATTGCATTATGATGAAAAATCTTTTTGTTTTAATCGTTAACTATGAGCGGCTACATAAACTGGTTACTAAAAAAAAATATGCGACATGAAAATATTTATAAGTTGATGCTATTACAGCATATAATATGCTATAGCTAAAAAACCGGTCTAGTGTATAAAGCTTTCAATAAAAATAATATCTTTGTATGAAAACTGCAGGTGTACCTACTATAGAAAGATGGAGTTGGCACTATCGTTGCAGACTCGGCATATTTCGATATTGAACCTCCAACTTTTAATACAATTTTGAGACCGGCGGACAATCTATGTGATAAATCTGATCGTATTACTTTTTTATAGTAAATATGTTTTTTTTTTATAAACTAAACCTCTGTTAGGTATTTGTCCTTGAAACTTTAGGCAAAGGTGTATCAGGGATTTATAAATTATTTTTTTTTACTTTACACTGTTTACACTACATAGTTTACACTGACCAAATTAAAGAATTATTGCAAAAAAGGCAGGTCAAAAGCACTCGAAAACGACGGGCTTGCATGAAAGGCTTAATGACAGTAGAGGAAGCGCGTGAAGTATGTCAGGACAGAGGCAGGTGGCGCTCTGTTGTCTCTGCCTACCCCGGAGGGAAAAAGGCGTGAGCATATGTATGTATGTATGTATAAATTAATTTATGTATATCCAAGTAAAATAACCACTTCTCGCTACATCTGCTGATTATATAGGACAAGGCTCTGGCATTTCTCTTTTAGTAAATCCTACTAATATTATAAATGTGAAAATTTGTGAAGATGTTTGAATATAGGTATGTTACTCAATTACGTATCAACGGCTGAACAGATTTTAGTCTGGAATAATACATAGGCTACTCCCCAGGAATAGTTTCCCACGAAGGGTACGAGAACAGAATTTAATGCGAGGAAAGCCGCGGGCAGTAGCTGGTATGAAATGATCTACTACTATAACTCAATTACTGAAATATTATTAAACTATCTTAGAAAATATTAAGTATGTATAATTTTTTAAAAAAAAAAAAAAGTTTAGGTGTCGAAGAATTCCTCCCCATCGATGTCGACTGGTAACGTACCCAAAAGGCTGGCGGCATTGCCACGTTGGATGGCAATGCCAATTCTCTGAGCAAGAAAGAAGCCAGCCCTTTGATCACGTGAAGCGTCGACCAGTCGCTTTGCGATTTCTTTATAAAGCGACCGTGCGCTCGGACCCCACGAACCTAATGTTTCGACCCCAAACGGCTCAAAGATATAATTGTCAATTAAATTGCTATATTTGCGCCGTTTGAGGGTCTCCGCTGATGCCGCAGCAGCGCAGGCGCAGCCCGCCGTACTTGGAAGATGAGAAGGCGCGAGGGTGTCGACGCAAGTTGCATCCCACACCAAAGGTCTACCCATCTTCCAAGGCACCAAAGACATACCGTCAGGCCTCTTGCCATCGTCGCGCACCAAACCAGCAGGTTCAAGCGCAGCTGGAACGCCGGCGGTGACAAGAGCCCGACGGATAATATCATTTAGGTGTGCATGACGTGACATGCGTCCTGCGCTCCTGCCGCATGATAGGCCGTGATGTCCAAGGCTGTCAACTGCTTCTCCACAGTGACACCGATGAGGAGAAACACAAGGAGCACCCAAACGAAGACAAGCTGCAATTCTGAATGTCGTGTCGTCCAACATAGTGCCTATGTTGGGCGACGGAAGAGCCTGCAGCCAGACACCAGACTCCCATTCCCCCACAGCCATAAGGCGAGCGCGCTCAGCAACACTACCAGATGTATTAAACAAATACTGTCTGACAGTGCTACAAAGCGGCTCATCCCATTGTCTCTGGGAGAATAGATTGGTGGGCAAATCAGTATTTGGGCAAGTCATTTTCCAAGCATTTATAGCTTCGATCTTGCCTGGCACTTCAGAATTAACCAGTGTAGGTAATAAGATTTTCCTGGTTAATTCTTCTGTGCCATGGATCGAAGATAAAAAGGCTGGTAGACTGACATCAGTGATTTTGCGAACGCCGAGCCCACCAAAGCGAACTGGTAGAGAAGCTTGGAGCCAGGCTCGGTCGTTCAAATCTGCATTCAAAATTTTACAAAGAGTATTTTGAATAATTTTGTCCATCTTGCCTAAAAGAGCCGAATGTTTAAAAAATTGTGATGATCGTAATGCATGTGTGAATTTTGGGACGAAAAGGCAGTGCCGAACAATTGTGAAGGCTGAATGTATATTAATTTGGAGGAGTCGGTCCGAAACTTCATTGAAATTTTGTATTTTTTCCTCAACAAAAGAATCAAAAGCTTCTTCTAAAATCGGGGACCCTAGCAGGCGAAGAGAACTTTTATGTAAAACTTTTAAATTTGGGGCCAAAAAATTAAATTTTGAAATTGCCAAAGATCTATCCACATCGTCGTTGAGAAAAATTTCACATTTTGAGGAATTTAGTTCTAAACCAATCGTTTTAAATTCATCTTTCAGAAAAGCCAGGTCTTTGAGTACTGTGTTTATATCGCCTCCTAAGGTGCCGTCATCTAGATACCAGATGTTAAATTTGGAATTTAGCTGCATAATTATTGGATGTATTGATAGGCTGAAAATGAGTGGCCCAAGGGGGTCACCTTGTTGACACCCGACCGCTGAATCCAGAACATTTTCTTTAAATAATAATTTAGAAGGGTGCCTGTAGCATTGCCAAAGAAATTTAAAAATTTTGGGAGTTTCCAGCTTTGCCTGTGTCAACAAAGTGTCCCTGTTTACTGAATTAAAGGCATTCCTTAAGTCAACCTTAAGAATGACCTCTCCTTCACCGCAGCCAAGGTACGTTGACAGGGCATGTACAGCAGCCTCACAGCCGCCTTTGGACCCAAAACCGAGCTGTAGGGGTTGGAATTTGGCGGCTATGTCTGCACTGTAGAAATTACAGCACAGTTTGGCTGCCATACGCCTGTAAGTGCATCCTACGGCAATGGGACGAACGCCACCATCTTTTTTCCGTAAGGCGCATAAATTTGCGCCGTAAAGGATGTCTATGATGCCTTCGTCCACATTGCCGGAAAGCATTAGGTTCATTAAACCTGTGAGCTCCTTCAGGAGTACCCCACTGACGTCCCCGGTGCCTGGACTCAGGAGGTCTTTGAGGTGTTGAGGAGTCAGGCCATCGAGGCCGCCAGCAGAACCACTCCGGAAGGAGCCCACTGTAACTAGCACGTCCTTGGCTGAAACGGTCAAAAAATCAGCGTTAGAATTTGGAGGATCGGGGAAGGAAAGGCCATCAGCTGGCGCTGGATGCTTGCTCTTCAGATCCGCAAGGGTGTCTGGAGAGCAAGGCGCCAGTACGTCGCTGCTAAACAATAACCTAGAAGCCCCTCGAATGTCACCTTCCCTCAATTTGGATTCTACGTAATGGTAAAGGGTATTTTTATGAAAAGTGATGTAATTAGGGTCGAATGTACGGGCCGAAAAACAGTTGTCTTTAATTTGGGTAGTTAAACTTTTGGCAGTGGTCTGATTGTGGTTAATGTGTAGAATCCTATATGGGAAGGTCAATAATTGTTCCCAAGCTCTAGAAGAATTCTCCCGTACTACAAGGCCAATGCAGTGTGCCAGATTTTGTGCTACCAAAGGCCTTGCACCACGGGGTATCCTCTTTAAAATCGGAACAGAATTTTTTAATTTAGCTAAATTCTGCCAAAAGGGAATTTGAATTGGAGGGGTGGAGAGTTGTAGGGGTGGTGTTGAGTTTGGAAGTACATTTTGGGTCTTATGTACCTTACCAAAATGTACTTTCAAACCACGTTCACCTTTAAAAAAACGGGCTTGAGAACAATTTGGGCAGCGTACTAGGTCATTTTGCAAGGTTGACTGCAGACATTCAGAATTGCACTGCCGTTAGTGTCTTGCGACATAAAACTATTTAAAAATACTTACACTAAGATATTTAAGATATTACTGAAATTGTTTCAGGTGTACGCTATAGCTACGCTTGTATAGGATCAAGATTAGCAAATCGTGTCGACAACCTTGTAATAGTCCCACGTACTTGTATATCTGCCGGTAGTAGAGGCTATGTATCTTAGGAAGCAGAATATGGCATCTTACTAATCCTATTTCCTATTAATATTATAGACTAACTGTGTCTGCGACTTCGCCCGCGTAGATTTTAAAGGTTTTCTAGTTATTTGCGCAGAATACTAATTCTTTTTCCAAAAGTAGCATGTTACGCCTTATAATATTATCTATATACCAGCGAAAATTCCGTTCAAATCAGAACAGACAGAAAGACAGACTAACAGTCCGATTCAGTAATTTTTTTTTTATATAAGTAGTTGTGAAGTGATGGTGTAGCCTTTATATTATTCTTTGCTAGAGACTACTAATCTTTTATTTGTATTGATGTTTCTGCATTGATATTGCTGGTATCTGGTACTTACAACAACAGTTTAAAAGAACTGTTGTTGAAACGTAATGTATGTCGTTATCTTTTTTCCATGGTAACCTGCAAATAACACCTCTTGTGTTGCAACTGTTATTTATGGTTAAACACGTTAACCGCTTATCATAAAGGTGAATGGTTCTTTTCGTAATAAAATATAATAATGTCATAATAAAATAATAAATAGCGAGTGCACAAATGCAGCTATCATAAAACGTAGATAGGTTTGAGAATAAATTCCTCGTCATTATTTCTATCCCGAAGGAAGTAAAATAGAATATATTTTATGTTGAGTCAGTGGTATGAAACTGAAGATTTACACACCAGGTGTTACACTATTTCATGTAAAGTATTAAAATGGAACCACGTTTACTGGAAAGTTACAAATTAGAGTTTCAAATGACCTTTGCTGTATAAAGTTTTAACGAAACCTTCATTTTCAATTTTGCTACCACTTACGAAGTATATTAAGTTTAGTTTATAAAGAATTGTTTACAGATATTGATCGTGTATAAATCTGCCTTGTTAAGGAAAAGAAGCGTTAAGTTAGCCTAACTTTGAAGTTGACGAAGAAATAAATAGAAGTTAGTTGCCAGAAACTTTTGTTTCTTTAAATTCTTACGTTCAATACCCTAATATAACAATCCCATAATACATTCGATTAAGTTAGGTATAAGGAAAAAGAAAAAAGTATTCTTTTTTTTTGTTTACGAATAACATGTTTGTAATCGTGATTTTACATTAGAAGCACCAAAAAAGGTTTGTAAAATTGTGTTTAACATATGTTATAATGATAACAGGCCTGGATTGGATTCAGATACTAACTCTCAACTGAAAGTACAAACGGTCAGATGCTATTTAAAAGCCTTCCTCTGTCCTCTATATCCGAGTGCCATGCCCAGTCGCATTTAAGGCTCCGGTCCACTTTGGACGCCGGTCTGAAGTCTGGTTTTAGTTCGCACCTCATACACATATTTTTGGTTTGATTGGCGTGACTGCTGGGAGCCACTGGCGCCTGACTCTCTCAACTCGAGAGGAAAACCTGCACCAGAGTCTCGTGCTTCAATTAGTAGGTGTATTTGTAAACAGCCAGCTGGAAGGTGAAGGTTGAGAATATTGATGGGATCTTAAATAAATTGTTTCGCAAATTAAAAAATTCTGCTTATTTGTGCGTAGTTTTCTGTAATGTATTTAATTTTATTATAAATGCAATGAAAAACTTTGCTGCAGTTATAAATTCAATTGAAAATACTGTTTAGAATTCAATTTATTGTTTAAGTATTTGATTGCATTCCTTTACTTCAGGTGTGTTGTTTGCGGGAACTTAGTTTGTTATAAGATTTGTAAACATTAAGTATAAGTAAATAGAGAATAGAGTTTTTATATACCTAGTCTTTTCTTCGGTTGTATGTCTTATCTCATCATCATCATTATCTTAACGTCCCGGTTACCTACTTCTGAAGCTTCCACTTCGGAGCCTTTGGTCTGCCTATATTTGACAATCAATCAACTAAAAATAGTTTTCAGTTGTTTATTTCAAAACAATGTTTTTTTAAACAATAGCAAGTGCATAACAAGCCAAATCAAATGAGCCCAGACATAACAGTTTTA
Source organism: Lithosia quadra (assembly GCA_963576445.1). NCBI lineage: Eukaryota > Metazoa > Arthropoda > Insecta > Lepidoptera > Erebidae > Lithosia > Lithosia quadra. The sequence continues at coordinate 12,890,027 of OY754877.1, read as the reverse complement.
TTTTGGTTAGTTCAGAATGTCCTATGATCACTAACCGTCTCCATCTTGAGACCCTGGATATCATGTAGCATCAAAGTATTTGCCACGCCAAAACAAATAAGTTCAAACTCGATTTTTATCTTGTTCAGTTCAAGAGTTCCTATGGACACCTACCACTCCATCATGGTAAAGAAGAGAGGAATATTACTAATCAGATAATTATTTAATAACGAATTCTTGTAAGAACAGGAAGATTGTTGAGCAGACAATGATAATATGATTTACAGACAAAAATACTACTAAGAAATTTAATTTAAGTTTTCAATTTTCATTAACAAAAAGGTAGGTACTTACAAAATTATTTCTGGCAATTATAAAATTGCTTGTATAAATTGTGAGCTTTTATATAAAACTCCTTAACTAACTGAGAGTTTTAATTAAGAGTTACTAATTATAAATTATAACTTTAACGAGTTAATAAAAATACAAAGTAGGTAACAATCGTAAGAAAAATAAGAAAGCAACTTATAATATGACTTTTTTGAGTTTAACAGTGGTATATCTCTGAAGTGGTGAGCAGGAGTGCGTTACTAGTTAATATTCACATTTAGGCAAAATATTTTGCTCTCACTTAATAGAACGGACTCCCCAAATCAACTCAAAGGTGAGATTTTCACCAGGTGGTCTCCTAGATTTTGCTCGGGTACACCCGTTTTATACAACAACAGCTATTCCGACCTTAGTGGATCCCTCCTCCCCCACCCCTTCCTTGCCTCACCACCTTTCCCTTCAGGGTAGGCAGCGCGTGTGTGACACCCTTAGTGATTATATTTATACACACGTTCATAGGCCACGGTGACCGCTTCCCATCAGGTGGGCCGTGTGCCTGTCTGCCACCTACGTAGTATAAAAAAAAAGATCGCCAGCTCGAACTTAGGACTGGAAGCATAGCATTTGCAATCGCTAAAACTGTTCTTTAAACATCTACTACAAATTATATCAATTAGATAATAAGGTTATTATACATACTGATTAGATTTTTTACATGTAAAGCAAAAGCATTTATCTGATTTGCATCGTTTTGTGGTAGCCCACATTATTTTCTATGTTTCGCAATATTATCGCCCTCTTACGCATTAAAACAATTTTTTTACATGACAACAACGCAATGGATTGCTTCCTCATCCACATAAAAGTAATTGTATGATTTAAACAGGGTCCATTGTTCTAGTAACTTTATTACTTTAATGTCTATTTGTAAAGGTAATCACAACAATATTCGAAGTTATAGGTACACCGTTTTAGCTTTTGAACCTCATTGCTATCAGTCAGTTACATTTTGCAGTTATTATTTTTTATATGAAACTATAAGCAATGACGAGAATCATCGAATATTCAGTAAAATACTTGAAATTTTGTAAAAGAAATCATCAAACAAATTCTAATGACCATTTTATCCCTATTCACCTCTTGGTCCCTATTCACCCTGTTTTACCCAATATTCCTTCTTTGGGCTTTACTAACTACTACTGCTGTAAAATGATTCAGAAAAAAATGGTTTCCAAAATTATTTCTTCATTAACAGTTGGTGTTGTTGAATATATAAAAAGAAAGGTTAGCTAGTAACTAACTTAATTTTTCGACTTGCCAACTTATTTTAACTTTGAAATTACTCTGAGATTTGTTTTTTCGCTGCCCAGAATAACTTTTGTTTGTATTAGCCATTACGTTTTTCAACTTACATTTGACTAATAATGTCTAAATATTTAACTTTTTCTAGTTATAACAACAATAAAAGTAATGTCTAGAAAAAAGATGAACTTTATGATTGGACAACTTTTTATTTCCTTTTTTGATGTTTCGATATTTATAATTTAGTCTTAAGTTATTGATGACAGTGTAGACAATCGTACCGGGACCGGAGCTCGTGCCCAAGACTGATGAAGAATGAATTTTAACTGCAGCATGAATTACACGCATTTGTAAATTTTTAACAATTTTGTGTGAGCCCCTGGTTTTCAAGTTTCCGTAAGGTGTGCTTGTCTGCCACCTAAGTGGTATAAAAATACGGTTTTAACATCAATACTGTCTCACATCCTCTGATATATAAGTCCAAAAAATAAATCATGAGTCTAAAGCATTCTCAAACTGCAATAACTGAAACGGCAATCATAGAAAATAAAAATACACCTATCGCAATTCCCAAATTGTTATAAAAATGAATCTTCCCAACACGCAGCTTATAATACATTTTAGCTCAATGTGCGCGCGATAAAATATGTGAACAGGTGCTTCATCATAAGGCAAAGCCTTGTGTCAAGGCGTAGCGGCGGCATGATGTACAGGCACCTTACGGGCTTACGCTCAACCCCGGCTTGTACCGCAGCTCTACGGAAATTAGACACCTCCGTAATAGATTTTTGGTAACACTTCGACTTATAAACATTATGTGCTTAAAGTCCCTGCTCAAAGTCAAATATGTAAACCCAACTTTTTACTGATATTTATTGCACAGTATAACCACCAAGCCCTTTGGTAAGCGTGGCAACTTAAAGCAATTTGTTATTCCACAATAATTTGCTAATTACACGGGGTTATTTTGCTCTCCCTCGGTAATCACAGAAGAGCTACTAAAGAGAATAACTTATTCGATTTATTTGTTAATAGAGCTAGGAATAAATAAACAAGATTAAGTTGAGTAAGCAAGCTTTATGAATTTAAGGAGTGAATCCTTTAATTCCCGAAACTGATGTCAGAATTTTAAGTTCACTTCGCGGGAAGATTCCGAGAAAGTTGGTTAATCCAGCAGTGTGCAACGTTTGCTAACTTGCCTGCTCCACTCTGCCTGCACCTGCCTCAATAGTTTTGTGCATTATAAAGCACTTTACAAAGTAAATCTTAGAATCAGATTGTGTCTACACAGGGCGAAACTTTGTAATTATGGGATTTGTATTACGAACAGTAGTCATTGGATTTACCTTTGTGGTTGCACTCGACTATCTCCTAGCCTGCCTGTGCTGCCATTGAGTCAGAAACGTGAACGTGGCGGCCCGCTTATGTGTAATGAGTTGCTGTAACCGCTTTCTACAGGTGATCCACTTATTTGTTTGCCACTACTATAATAGTACTTTACACTTTTTCAGGAACCGAAAGTGTCTTGGTATTGGAAAAATGTAAAGGTTATTAGCCTGTAATTATAAGTAGTGTATTACCCTGGTGGTATTATATTTGTTTGCTATCATATTGTGAAAAAATCTAAAGAAAACCAGAAAACGTAAAAAGTATATCCCCAAAGAGGTAGGTAGATATTTTACACCTATCCATATCCTGTTACCGCCAACCGAACATAATTCCTCTTACTGCCAAAAACTTTCACGAATAGATTTCTACATTTCAATTTCCACAAAATGTATAAATAAATACACACAATTTTATGTTATACTCACGTCTTCCTTCCTAACAATTATATTTTGAATAACTTATATTTCAGCAAACAAACTCACCACCTTAGCATTAATCACGAATGTTCTTGTTAAACTTTATGCATACCTATTTGTTCGAATTAGTTTAAAACTTAACTTTAGATAACACACTATCACGCGTCGTAATGAATAGGTAAACTAATATAACTTATGGAACAAAACTCCAGTGGCACTTATGGCACCAGTGTCAATTGATCTACCATATTCCTCCTTTTGCCTACAAAATACGTTTAATGGGAGATCTTATCTGCGTCTTAATAAACTGGTGGTACGCACCGCTCTTTCATATGGACGTCGTAAATCAAAGATAGCAAGTGAAATTAAAATATCGTCTCAGATTTGGGCAGGTACTTATTGTGTAATAACTTGAATGGTTCTCAGGCAATCTTGGTATTTAATATCATTTAGGTTATAAATTGTAATTAATTGCGAGTAATTTCTTGTCTCGGGTCAGGTTATTGTTGCAATATATTATACTGTTAAGAACATTTATAATATTGTTTGCATCGAAGCTGTAATTTGCCGGGACAGGTGCAAAATGTAGCCTATTCCATTTTATTATACTTTTCGGTAAATTTTAAGCTTTCTTAGTAATTTTAAACGAAAGTTAGTTACAATAGTCATGGTTATAACTTCAATTTTGGCACGTATCAATTCAAAAGGTTATCAAGTTACGAAATGGAAGCATTGGAAACCTGTTGGCATTTTTAACAATGCTCAGAAATTTTACCGTGCACTTGTGGCCTGGTATTTTGCATGTTACTATGCGATGCAGCAACTCACTGAGGCAGGTTAAAATTGTACTATACACTATCTATATATTCGATTCGGTAGTACAATATTAATCTACCTTAAAACCATTCTGTATTGTTTTTTACACTCTCAAAGGCTCTCAATTTCCTGCATCTAGTACGAGTACAATTACTAAATATTACAATCTCCCATAGTACCTATATAGCCTAACAGAAAAGATGTGTCCCATAACAGCGAATAATGAACGAACAAAATAGGTAAAATATAACATTTTCAAACAATATAAAACATTTTCAACTAATTCGCTATAGTCAATGATTTTCGGGATATCCTTAACTTGAATCTTAATGTTTTTCCTTATTCTTTTTTTTTTCGAACATCTATCTAATCTATATATCCTGAAACTTTTCTCCAATCATTTTACTTCGAATCTAAAACTTATTACTGCGAATATATTCACACTTAGCCTAAACCGAGCTTAAGTAGAAGATAATTCCGAGATACATAGACAGATTACGTCACGTCCTCACACATAAAGTTGTGCGCTCAAACTCAAACCGGAAGTGGGGCCCCCATCAATCTGACGTTAATGTGTTGGCATATGTAACTTACTGGGATACAACGCTGTTATAGAGAGGAAAAAATATATTGAAAATGTACAAAACTAACCTATAGGCGTATTGTACCAGAAAATGGAAGGGATTATTATATGGAAGTTATTCATTCTGAGACAATGGTGATAGATCTATGCGTCGTATTACAACACTTATTGCAGATATTTGAACGTAAATAGTAGATTTTGGGATGTCCTATGGGCGTGGTATAGCAACAAGCTAGGCATCATTTAGAGCAGCGGTTAGTGCGGTCTCAGTCAATGGCACGATTGTCAAGATTAGACCTTATCATAGACAGAGGCTAGTTTCGGATGAGATTGTAGTTCCATCATAGGCCATGATAGAACATGATACACAATGAAGCCCGTTAATTAATACATCTACTATTCTATAAATATGATTCTCGTACATAGTCCCCGTTTGCAGGAATATGGTAACATACGGAACAATGCCTAGGAATAATAATGATAGTAAACATATCTTATCTAAACATAATATCATTATATTCATATCTATGAAAAAACTATTCAGTATTATAGAGTGGTTCACCACATCCACGAAAAAAAGAAAATATCCGCAATAAAGATATCCACTAACTAACAATTTCATTCGAAATCATGAGGATTATCCGTCCTCGTTCAGTATACATAATGCAAGTTGAGTTATTATCGCAATAACATTTTGTTTTAACCGGATAATCGTGGAGCACGAAAATACAAGGAGGAAAAGAGATTATCTTGGATTTGCTCGAACAATTCCGTCGACCGATAGATAAGAGAACAATCGATTAAATTCGCTTGTACTTACGAAATGTTGTTTCTAAATGAAGCCGATATTTATAGTTTCGTATTTTAGTTCTTTATCGAGTCATGTTTTGAAATAAATATACCGAAATTACAAGTATTCTCATCAAAACTGTCCAGTTGAATTTATGTACTGTATAAATAATGTTTACTGAATAAAATTCAACATGGAAAACAATAGTTTACAAATGAGTCACCTATAACTTGTATAACTTCTCACGGAATTGCAGACTTAATGTTTGCTATTTACATCGGAAATAACAAATATAATATAAATAGGGCGTATAAAGCATGAATTCATAATTAAAATTTCCAAAACAGTGCTAGTCTAATTCCTAAATTTGTCTGTATTTTACCCTATGCTGTCGCAATCCGCACAATCCTAATAGGTTGATAGGATTATACGAAACACATTAATGTTATTTGATTTAGATTTAAATTTCGTTGCTACTACTGGTGCAGTGCTGGTATTTGAATAGACGTATATTAATATGTAGGAAAGCTTAATTGAATGAGCCAAAATACGTTGCCAATATTGCCACGTTGGAATGAATTTAATTTGTCTGCTAGTGTATTTATTAAATTAGAAATTATATTATTTTATAGAAAGTTCTATTTTTCGAATTGTGAAGTGGATTAGTATACCTACGGACTAGTTGTTGCTTACAGGTCCGCCCACGTGGAATATTGATCCTGGTCCCGTGGCCTACAGGAATCCATTTAGTGGTATAAAACCGTCTTTGTAATTTTTCTTCGTTCTTTTCGAATGTAATCGATTTTGAACTCGTCGGCCAAATTGTTTCAAAGGAAAACAATTTTAAAGGTATTAATGTAGGGTGGAGTTTGATGACAATACGCATCAAAAGCAATGTCTTCGTAGATTTTGCTTGATATTTGTACAGACTAAAGACGCTGTGATGAAAAATTAGGGATATTGTTTTAGTGCCTGACGCACGAGGGACATAGTAAAAGGGATAGTAAGCGCACGAGTATTCTCGATTCCATAGCACTATATAGTATGCTGGCGTGGACCGTACCATTCAGAATATTGTTCGACTGTAGCATCCTTTGAGAGTTTAGGCTAATTTTGTATACTCATATATATTTCATAGTCATAATTCGACAGGTACCATTTTAATAGATGTAAGCATATTGTATGGAATGCTTCAATAAATAATTAATGAATGTGATCAACCTTTATAAAGTTATGACGGGTATAGTTCCGATGCGTTTCAATGTGCCGCAACATATTATAATATCGTGTCATTACTCGTAAATTTAATTCTGCCCATATTTGAGCAGCATGCAACAACGTGGCTGAATTTTAATTTTCCTGTGATATTTTTCTGACCGAGATATTTATGTATCCAACTTTTTTATATTTATTTACAGTTTCTCTGTTTTTTTATACTATTATTATATTTACTATTATATTTCATATTTATTTATTTATACTCCTAATCAAACCAGTATAGGATCCGTTTGATGATAAGCGGTTGCCAATGACTAATAAACGTTTGCAATACCCGAATTGTTACTTGTTACCAACCTTACTCTTATCCCAAAGGAGCGATGGCGGCCGCACCTACTTACCGGAGAAAACACAAAGTAAGCAGTGCTTTAACTGCAATTTTCTGTACTTCCGTAATCGGGTGAGTTCGAATCCGAACAGGATATTCTGTTACACTTAACCTTCTTGAATTATTTTATTCCTAACATTGCCTTTCCAATACATAAATGATCGTTACTATTAAAGATTTTCACCATCTTAATAAATTTGTAGTTTTTCCAAGATACCTGTCTGACTAGTCACGGGTTTAAATCCCGTCCTGGATATTTTTTTCGATCTAAATATATAGGAAAAGTTAGCACACTAATTTTCACAAAATTGCATTGAACTTTGTAGTTATTTAAAAAAAAAATGTCTGAAGTAATCTGCAGTGAATAACAATTTCATTGCAACTATGCTGAAGAAACTTAAGCATACATGTGGCATCTATCGTCACACCAATTCAATTTCGCACCATAATTCAGCAGTATATGCTATTATCAAGTACACAATATACATACACTGACGAGGTAACGGAATACAGCATACACCTTAATCCGGACAAGCGTATAGTATGGTAATTGCCAACTTATGTCGTCGATCCAATCGCTTTAATTATCCGGTGGACCCGCTCGAGTGTAAAGATTATTTCAACTGCCAAATGCAGAGTGTGTTCGTTTTAATACAGCCGTGCGCACAGACCGACAATGCGATACCCGAAATCAGATTACTTTATTGAGCACGAGCAGATCATGAATGAAATTGATAAAATCGTCTGCGGTGCGAAACGTTCAATTTATACGAGTTTTGAACGATATTCCATACGGTTAGATCAGTATTTTAGATAAGATATGTTTTTGTTGGGTTATTGTTCAGCTGGCGTTATATATCATCAGGATTCTCTCTCATGGGGTGATATCAGGTGTTGATTGAATTATATAAATTCCAAGTCAGGGTTTCAAATATAATGGATACTGGTTATTGAAATACTAAAAGAGCGACTGAGCGATGATAGATATCTACCAATCTAATTTACAATTTTATTAATAGGTGGATTTCTATTAAATGGCTTACATTGAGAGATGCCTATGTCCAGCAGTAGTCTGATGATGATGATGGTTTTGTAAATCTTTATCTATTTACAATAAAGATATAGCAAACTTGCCGATTTATAATCTGGAGGGTATACCGAATGATTGCTATCTAATAAGATTACTTAATGAAATCCTATTTTGACAGGCTTTAAAAAACCTGAACACAAAATTTCTTTAAATACCCCTGTGGAATCACTCATTATGCATACGCGTCATTATGCAAGGGGTATCTACAGTAACTATTTACCATCATACTCATTTCTAATAACAGTTATATATATGTATACCTAAAGTAAAAAGGGCCAGCAATCAGAGATTAATGTCCGCTGAATATAAGAAAGAAAGATTCGTTTATAATAACCCTCTCGGGTACTCGAAGTAGGTACCACATCGTCGATTCAGTGAAGTTGGCATTACGTTTACGAGAAAAAGTAATGTATTTTTAAAACCTTTTTTCGAGTATTACATATTTTCCTTAGATAAATATCCATTCCATTTGTTTTTACATATGAAGATATCCTGAATAAGAATTTTCCTAAATGCAGTAATTTAAGGCTATTATTACAGGCTTCTAAATCGAGGTACTTCTACACAATGGAGGTTTTAAGACCGTACACTTATTCTCAAGAATGAAAAGCCTGCGCAATATATTTCTACATTGCTGGATATTTGCGCAGCGGCTACGACAAGGAATCTATTGAAATTGAATCTAACAGTCAGGTTGTACCCGACGTTCTCGTCCTGTATAGAATTTCTTTATAATTGGATGATTGACCCACTAAGGTACATCTAGATGTATCCAATTTAATTCCCTCGTTTCGTACTTGACCAAATAATACTCAAAGTAATTGCCCGTACTCAATTCCTGATTTTCGTCAAACCACTTAAGTTAAGGTTGCACAAATTGTATATGGTATCACAATGCTCTAACAGATTGGGCCATTTTAGCTGGGCTGAGGTAAATTGCTAGGAAGAGGTCGGTTGCTTTCTAAATAGAGTCACGTAACGTATAAGAAGGCTCTGTATTACAGGCAAAGGTGACTCCGTTAACAGCCGTAGGCTGGCTCGAATAAAGGCCAGTAGGCTGAACGAATGAGCGAAATTGCCTTCACGAATAGAAACACATGTCTTGAAACTGAATTTCAATTTCAACTTATGAGAAATTCTTTTTATATTTATGAGCATTTGTTACTTTACTACTCACGAGTGTACTGTCTGATTACTGACTTATCTTTAAAAACCATTCAAAGTTACTCTTTTAGTTGGTAATGGTAAGTTGTACGGCTACTGTCCATAAAGTTTTAGGATTGGTTCCCGGTTGGGCAACTTTCACGACCCCACACAAACATAAATGCTAACGTATCGTTGGATAAATCCGTCAAAATAGTTTTATTTCAATGTAAATGGTTCTGTAATAGTAGAATGGAGTTAGCAAAGAACGGCCGTTACATACTACTAAAAATTTCCTAACAAAATATCGAACACTTTGCCCAAATAGAAAATTGAACGGTCATGGGTTAATTTACAAATAACAAATAATAAAGTCTCATTTGCAATCGGTACCGTTGCGCTATCGATTTATTATTTTTATTCTCACTATGCTCATTTATATACAAGTTATACCTTGGAATATATATATTATTTTACTAAACGGATCTCTGAATTGTTATACATGTTGTAACTATTACTATACACGAAAATATACGTGTAAGTATCTTAACATAAACTCCGAAGTGTTATCAGGTTGGTGATCGCGTAACATACAGTAACCCTTACATATTTATTCAGCAGTGCGTCGATTTGTCACACCTGTTTGCTAGCAAGCTCGTTTGTACAAGCTCGTTTAGGCATATTGGCCCATATTATTATATTACGGACGGTAAAAGAAATGTATGTATTGTTGTTATTACTTGAACTTCTCATAAAAGGTTGATCTGCTATTGAATTTGCGGCTGTTAACTATTGTTTATACTATATTGTTGATGTTTTACATATGTATATGACAATGCCTGACTTATTTATAACGTTTTATCTAGTTTATATGTATGTTTGACCGCAATTTTAAACAGATATTACAGGTTAGTTAAGGTATATTTGTTTTAGGTCTAGATAGAGTCGGGAAACTGTGCCTCATATAAGTCTATGTACGAAACCCCAGATTTGATTTCCAGATAATAACGCTGAAGGCGTAAAATTATTAGTAGCAACAAAGTCTGATAAAAGTGCCCGCTTGATGGCCTAATGATGTGTGATTTAAAACATTAATGCATCTCTGCCGATCCCTGCTGTCACGAATGGCCGACTTGCCAGTCAAGTCAAGAGCCATCCTATCACTAAGGAGCAGAATATTGCATTTCGTGCTTCGTTTTCTAGTTTTATATTTTGGTTTTATCTCTCAGTTTTCCTTTTTCATTTCATCCTCTTCTTTCCTCTCTACTAACTAAACCATGAGTGTTGCAAGCATTCTTAGACCGCGGTATCCACAAATCAAAGTGGAATCAAATGTAGTTGTGTAGGTATTAATATGACTTATTATTGAGATTTTTCGAACTGATTCTTTCTATATATTTAATTCAGAAAAAACCCAAAGACAGCTAATTAGTCAGTGCAGGTGCTCAGAGCATCTCTCTAGTAAGAGACGGATCTGAGGTTCATATCTGGATTTTGACTTTTGCCGAGTTAAAACTATGATTGTATTGTTGTTAACTAGTTTGTAACCCATGGTCTAGCTTTAAAGTATGTCAGGCAATAAATTTTGTATTGATTTTTGATTCTGAGGCCTTGTTTTCTACGTTATGTATGAAATATACTTACGATCACGAGTAGGCAATTTTAAGGTTCAAACAAACTATGTGTAGGTACTTTGGAACAACCATCAACTCTTGATGTTTTCATGTTAACGAGAACTGCCTCGTCATGCACTAATTATTTCAGCTGCTGCGTAAAAGCCTTCCGAAACCCTTTTACGCAATATGCCGGTAATACCAACATATTGCGCCTTGCTACTCTGATGTTTTCGACAAGCTTCACCGTGCCAATGACCTATCTAGTCATTGGCCTAAATACGATACCTTCATCTCATCTAACGTGTGTAACATGTGAAGAGAAAGGTTTTTAAAACGTAAGTGTTGTTCTCAAGATAGTGCCATTTTACGGTTCATCAAATTTCATACTTACGATGTTCTAAGTTATACTTACACATAATATCTTACATCTGCTCGTATGTTAACTCTGGACTGGTTGTCAGGAACTTATTCTTTTGTTGAAGTTGATCTCAGCACACTTTGAATATTATGTTCGTTATCTGTATGCTATTTGCATTTAGAACGATATTTTCGTTTCGTATCTGCGAGTTTAGTTGAATTTAAACTTTTGAACAATTAATATTGTTGTATTTCATATTTATAGAAAATACAGATGGTATTTATGATTAAGTTCAAACCTATATCATTGTTAAGTGATGTCTTCACCTATAAATGATATAAATGGTTTTGAAAAAAGAAATTAGAATTCATTAAGCTTTATGATTTACCACGTATCTCTTTACGTAGCTATCACATGTTCATGATTCTAAATAATATATTTAGATACCTAATTGAAAACAATACAATTACAACGAAGGGATCAGATGGGTTACTAGATACTGAGAGGAAATGAAACAACTGGTTTATTGTTTGAACAATGTCCATATTATATTTATTACCACATACACACGGCACGATGTGAACCTTGTCTTAAATCATTGTATTATATAAGGTATATGTACATTGCACAATGTGTATACATACATCGCCATACACGCGCGCCCCGAAAGGCTGTATGATTATATATCTCATAGTATTATGTACGTTATATAATGTAATATTCCAATAAGAAAGTGCATTGGTGCACGAAATCGGGGCGGCGGACATACCCACCGCTTTTTACAAAACGTTTTGATATTATCATTATTTTAATAAAGAGATGCCGTAAAAACTAATTTTATTCATCATTACGATTTATATCCATATTGTATACAGATTCATGTAACATATTATACACGAAGAAATGACGAAAATAATGCGCCGACGCCGCGACGGGACACGTCGCGGATCGTTCGCCTATCGTTATCTCCTTTTCTCTAATATTTTAAATGTACATGACACCAAATTCGAACGTATATAAATCCAAATTTATTTTAATGTAAAATCTTAGGTAATTGATTTTTATTGCTATAGAAAATCAGTCAGCACGCGAAGCACGCAATCGAGAAGTAACCGCGAGAACGAAACCAAGCGGGCGGCGTTGCGCGGGGCGGGATGGGTGCCGGGAGCGGGACGGGGGTGCGCGATCCTCACTGCACTCACTGCTGACGACCGATCGGCTGGCTCGGTTCGTGCGGAGCCAATGCGCCTCCGGTTCTACGCGAATAAGTATACCTTTGGTCCAAGAAAATTTTAGTTGGCCATCGCCGAATATGCAAAGCTACAAGATCTATGGCCGCCGCGGCGACTCTACGAACTTTACCAGTCTGTCACGTTATTAGATTAAAATTAATTATTATCTTTAACAATATAAAGTAGATCGAGTGTAAAATAACGTAGAATGTTATACAAAATATAATAAATTATCTTTATAATTTTATTATATATACGATAAGTAGCAATATTAGGATTACATAACGAATTTTTAAAATAAATTTGAGATCTCGCTTATTATTTACGTAGTCTTTATTCTGATATAGAACACATGTCTAAATGGTGACTGAAGTTACTGAACTATCGCGTATACGAACAAGCGAGAGGGAAAAACTGCATCATCCGAGGTGACGGCGTGGCGACATCGAGGCGACTGCGATGCGACTACGTTGCGATCGCGGGTCGACCGCGTAATCACCACGGAGGAGGCACGCATGGATTGGCTCTGCATCGGCCCATATTAGATACCGTCGTCATCAAATTAATTCTAACTTAAAATTGCATTACTTTCATAATGTTTTCAAGTAATGAATACAATTAAACAAACACACAATAAATAACAAACAAGTATTTGAATGTATTTCTGAACTTTGGTATATAAATGTAAGCAGTGCATAACATGGTCGAATGCAGAGGCCCTAAAGGTGACACTAACAAAACTAACAAACCGTTAAAACAAAGCATAACAACAACAATGAAACTAATATCCGTCAGCTAATCCTGATTGCAGCTCGAATGAATCTAATATCGACCAGATGGTACAAACTGAGTGCGCCGCCAAACTACTATACGACACATTTTTAACGACACTCCATCGCCAACACTTTTATGATCATAGACTGTTCCAAGTAGATTGAAATTGAAATCACACAGTGCTCAACAAATTGATTGCTGAGTTATTTATTCGCGGAAATGTTGTACAGTGTTGTTACTGTTAAAAATAGCGCATGTAGGTTTGGTGCGACACTGTCGGCTCGCTAGTCACGCGGTGTGGGCCGCCAGACACTGCGGTACATCTGTCGCATACAATAACACGCCACGTGTGGCGTCTACCTAAACGTCTTTTTACACATGCGGCTAACTATGTATATACAATAATTGTCATTATGTATCGTCTCGATGCAATCGCGGCGAACCGATGGCTTCTCACGAACGCGGCGAAACGAACGTCTCTCACTATATGTTTGTTTGTATGTTTGTACTCGTACTCGCACGGGGACAAGCGGCCGTGTGCGCTTCTCCTACGTTAAAAAGGTCGGTAAGAAAATATAATTATAGTGAGGATGTGAGAGTGAATGAGACGGCCGACGGCGGCGGGGTGCGCGGCGCCGCTCCGCCGCCGGCCCGGGCCTAACAATTATAACATCTCATCGTAATAATTAAATATTCTAAGAAAAAATGTCTTAAATACCTATAACACCGTAAATATAAAACAAATAATTACGTTAATTTGTTAGGTATGATATCGATATTCCGACCGTCCTACAGACTTCACACCTTTCGATTTCATTATCAATTTCCTAGCTAACGTTTTAACAACATAATCGCGGTCGCGTCTCCTGCGGTAGTGTGCGGCGCGGCCTCGGCTCGGCGCCGGCCGCACGTGACGTCATCTCAGCGAACGAATTCGGCACGAACGAACATAAAACGCGAAGCGAGCGCGCCGCTCGGCGACGAACGCACTCCATCTAACACTCCATTATTCAATTAACTACATACTCATAAGTAATAAATTACCTTTAAAAAGAATATTGATTTATTTCGTATCATTTTCAATATTTTTTTTTGTAACAGGAAACATTTATATTTATAACGTATTTATATAATAATAGCATTTAAAAGATTGTTTATTATTATTACCTAAAATTTAATACCTAGATTTATAATATTAATGTTTAATTGATGTAGGTAATGAGTAATAATAATAGTAAATAACGAATGAATGCAACTGAGTGCATGTTTATAGCGAGCGGCGTATGCACGGTTTGAGCGTCTAGCAGCCGGACGTAGCACGTAGCGCGTAGCCCAAGTATAGGCGCTACGCAACTGCTACGCGCGCAGCCCGCGTAGCTCCCTAGTGTTGCCAACTAGACGAAGTGGTCGATAAAAATGTTTCCAGTACCTAACGAATATGATTAATGAATTGACTTCATATTTTTAATCTATTATCTCAAACCTGCGCCTTTGGCTGTAATTTTTATATCCCTGTCTTTAGTTTATTGAAATGTTTGTGTCGTGTAACTATACCTTCTGTACGAAACGTTACTGATTTATTATTAATATTTTGATTAAAATTTTAAATACAACTAAGTACAGTGTGACTCCTCATACCAATGGAGCCTCGTATTTTTTCAACAGTGGTCTTATATTACGGTAAATACAATCGTAAGAAACAATGAAATATTATTACGTAATGCACAAAATTGTTATTTATTATAATTACAATACCTACATTCAAAGGTACAAGATAGAAATGAATTATTATCTTAACGCGATGAGAGATATTCTGAAATGTACCGACTTAGCTTTCCAAACGTCCTTATGAATCGTAAATATGATCATATTATCCTTAGGATAAAATTTTATACCATAATACATAATATTAGAAAGTATGTATACGCATAACTAACATAGTCTTATACGGAAGTAATCGAGAAACTTGATCGCTACTGAAACAGAAGAGCCGTTCAAAGAGGTGATTTTATACAATTCGAATTAGGCGAAAATAATTACATTCATAGGTAAAATATGCGTAATATAATTATAGTAGTATAATAATTATGTTAATATTTGACATTAATATTAAAAATAGATAGAATAAAATATGTGTGGTGGTGGTGAGCGGGGAGGCGCGCGGCGGCCGCGTTATCGTCAGTGTCGCCGCGCAGTGCGCAGGATGCGCGGGAGGCGTGGCGGCGCATGCGCACGCACCGCCGCGCGCCCGCGCACAGGACGCACGCCACCCTCGGTACGAATACGCTGCCAAACGATAGGACCTTCCAAACTACAAACAAAAGTCCCGCGCGTCGAGGACCATTTACACCTTACGCTGTAATTCAACTATGAATAATAAAATATTTTAAGATACCTCCCTGCAGTAAAATTGTCTAGATGCACTTTATATAATTATGAAATGTATTTTTTTTGTAGTTTAAATTGTTTATTACTCTGACAACACATCTACGGTACAGTCGAAAGCGAGAAAAATTTGAAAAAATACCTGTTCAATCGATAGACTATCTCTCGTTCACACGACAAAAAGTAGATTATCGTTATTTACAATAGACGGGGTCTCCTCATGACCGGGTCGGGGAGGTGATCGGCGAGAAGGATGACGTAGGACCATGAAGGGAGGATGATGAGGACCTGGATGAGGAGAATGGAGAGGGTGAGGGTTATAGAGTGTGTGAGACGCCGCGGTCGACGGAATGGTCGGCGCGTTGACCGGACGGATGAGGCTCCGTCGTGGGTGGCGCGGGGGCGGCTGGTTTGCGCGGCGCGGACGACGTTGACTGCGGCGCCTACGCCGTCCGAACTGTACTTAGACTCTATGCGCCGCCACACCGCTCGCCACCTGTTGCATATATTACATAATTAATAGGTAATCACTGCACAAACACCACTCATTCACCATAGATTTACTAATGAAAACATATTGACTCGTAAAGTGATAAAACATATAAACTCAAGTCTTGTGAGACCATTAAAAAACATTTTGTGTAATTGCCATACGAGTGTTTATTTCCGCGGTGTTCTGAATACACACGCCAACGTTTTTATTCAGCGTAACGACATTTTAATAGAGTAGAATGCAAAAACACATTAAAAACATCGTAATACTTACGTAAAATATTTGTGCTAAAACACTTTCAATGATATCCGTTGGTAAAAGCCGCAGGAATCAGGGGTCCCTGGAACGAGAAAAATAAAAAGCAATCAGTATTAGATGAAGCGAGAGCTTGCAACAAAATTATTGGCATGCGGCGCTATAATTGAATGGAAGTATTAAGCGTTCAGCCGAACATTAACCTCTCAGGGGGCAGATTTAAAGGTAGTAAGTTCAGTGTTCGCAGTCGATAGAGTGGTAGCGGGCTCGGTGGCCAACAAAATAAAAACAGTGAGTGGATGAGTTAGAGCAACGCGCGCGACCGCTCGGCAACGGTAATTACACCGCTTGTTCTCCTTGATTTACGGTTATTGCCCGTGGGGGCATTCCCGTTACCTAATAAGACCGTTTTACACCCGGGAACCACATGCGCCGCCGTGCCGGTCCACACTGGCCGCCGGCCGGACCGTTCATTCTCTCATTAGCGACGTATTTGTTTTTCCCCGACGATTACGGACGATTGAGTTAATATCCCGTTTGATATATGACGCGCCTGAAGCGAAAAGATAGCTTGGAGTAGCGATGCTGGCGAGCGACTCAAATTAAGCTCCGGCTAACAATTACTAAGTTTACGCGTTGTACATTATTAACATTTGACAGAATTGTTGTACAGTGCGGAGAGTAGAAAAGACAATTTTATGGTAACTTCATTGAAAACCTCCGAATCCTAATAAACTATTACCTTTTTATATTACTTTTGTAAATCCCGGTGCGAATGATCGTTTCAGGAATATTATTTGTCCAGTTTGTGTAAGATTGTAAACCCGTATCCTTTAACATTGACTGTAACCAAGTTATTTGATCACTATGGCTTAAGAAACAAATTAATTGCGAATTTATCGTCATTCTACACAGTGTGTACCTTTACCTCCTTTAAAAGTTCATAAAATTAAAGTAGCTTTCGAATGTGGTTTGAAAAATGTCCGTAAGATAGCACGACGTGAGGAGTTAAGATCTCGGCAGTGGTGGCGGCGCTGGCTGGCGTCGACAAGCAATGAAGACTGATGGCGTCTCAGGGAAGCAGTTATGGAGCGCGGTCGCAGTTTTAAAAAGCCATTACCCGCGGCAGTGCACCGCGTAGATTGCCGCCCGCTCCGCCCACCGCGCTCATATTTCGGAACACTTTATAATCGCATCTCTCACGCTTCACTCGCTTGCTAACTTATGGTGATTACGCTTTAAGAGCGACAAGGAAGATCGGTTCCATAATAAGATTGGACCGTCTCGCTAAAATTTTAGAGTGTCGTCGTCTACTAATTGCGTCTACGTCGGTCGCACCGAGCCGCGTGTCGAGGAGGACGCACCGCTGCTGGCACCGCCCGGCGCCGCGCACTTAGCGCCTTATCCCCGAGATGACTAACTGCTAATGAAATTCTTACACCGGCTAGACACACCAATTTACAACCAACCCAGACAAACATTAACGTGAAAACACACAGTTATTTTTCTTTCCTGTTATCATGAATAATGCAAAAATGAATTTTAACATCACAGAACGCGAATCAAACGTCCTGGAGAAAAATAAAACAGAACAAACATTAATTTGAATGCTGTGACAGTTGAAAGTTTTCGAACTGCCTTCATTTGGGTGTTACTATAGGCACTTTGAATATGACGTAATAAATGAAAAAAGTTACAATCAAAAGTTATTAACTTTATCCCATTTATCACGAAATAAAATAAGTTTGAAAACTTTTCTTAATTTCTTTTTATGCAATACTTTTGATCTAGTACTGATATCATTTCATTTTCATTTCAACAATTCTATTTTTTCTTCATTCTAGAAAAGTGAATGTACACTCACTGGGGTGTAATTGAGAGGCGCACGGCTGACTGCGATCGCCGGGAATCCAGAGGGCTGCGGGCTGGCGGCCTGCACATATCCGACGCTGTCAGCGGCTGAGCCGTAAACATCAAGCGCCGGTCCTGGCGAGCTCGCGGCGGGGAATCCAGCACGACCGCCGGCCGCGTGTGGTGATGCTGGTGGTCCAAATCCAGCCGCCGCTGCCTGATAGTTGTTCATTACTGGGAACACACCGTTTACATACATAAAGACACGTTGCATTATAACGTAATCTAATACATTCTATTCATACAAGTAGTTTTGTCCAGCAATCGTGCCCATTGTTATGTTATGTTATTAGTATGTCTGTAAGTACAATGAATGACTGTTTAAATAAGAATTATTAGAAAAATGTGGAAGGCTTGACAATTATTCATTTACAGAACACAAACTCTGAACTAGACTTAAATATATCACAACAACAAAAGCAACTTAAAATATTCCGATCGTGTAATGGCAGACTAAAAATTAAACGAAGTCAAGCTATCCAGTCGCCAAAGCTCAGTGGTTCGTTCCTACCGTGACGGAAACTAAATAGACACTGCACGTATTTATTCAACCAGTGAAAATGTGAAATAACGTGCAGTTCTTTTATTTGTATCACCGTCCTCAGGCGACTGTAATGTCTTTCTATATCGAATATATAATTTCGATTCTGTTATGCAAGCTCAACCGCTAGAAGGTACTCTCATTTTAATTTACTGCTTGGGAACTTACTTTGATGGGGATTGAAGCAAAAATGTGAACTCACAACATTGTATCCAATTAGTTTGAAAGTGGTTTTGTCTTTGAACTCATATTAATTAGATCATTAAAATTATTGACTTAAGAATACCGGATGCTTCAGAAGTAGGTACACAAGAAATACATTAAGCTGACGAAACAATAAGACACAAGCGGATATATTTGGAAAAGCACATTAACACACCAAGCTGGAGTTCGGAGGTACACCGTATAGGTAATTCTGATGGAGATACAGGCAAATGCTGTTATGGGAGTTCTCATGCTATATGCAGTGACAGATAACCAGTGCACGTTATGATACTTTTCTTTAAGTTTTCGTTGTAATTTTGAATTGCACAAGTAATGGTAAGTTCGGCGTCCTCACCTGAGAGCGCCTGCGCGAGCAGCGGTGTATTGTTGTTCGGTGTCAGTTGGCCGTTGGTCAGGTCAACTGCAAACATACACACGGTTCGCATTCGCTCCACAGATACGAGTGACGCACACACTCGTTAGTGATAGCACACGCACACATTCATGACTGAACCATCGAAATTTTCAAATTCTAAAAGTCGCTCCGCCACTTCGGCCGGTGTAGGTGTACCTCATCTATTCTGAATTTAGCATATTGAACGGTAAAGTGACTATCGATGTAATCCCAACTCAATATTAAAGTTTTCTAGCGCTGATAAAGTTGAAGCGCGTAAATGCATGAATAATTTAACCGTTGGAGACAGATGCCGAGCTGACGAATGAGGACACAGAAGACTCCCCGGGCTCAGATTATGTCGGAACAAAAAAATATCACGTATGTCACGTGCATTCAAATGAAAAAGAGAGCTCGAAGTTTCGCGGGCATAAATCACAGAGGGCGAAAAAACTTTTACAAAATATCCAGTAAATTATCCGACGTGAGTTCTCGGTGGCACGCGGCGGTCTGCTTATTGAATAGGGAAGAATATTAGCATACGGCGCACGTCGCAGCGTCTTGCGACTTGCGACACGTCTGCGCCGGCCGCGCGACATACCACTACAAACCGCACGCACCCTGTTCACAAGCCTATTTAATCGTACGTATACCACAGAATAAATAACGATGCCGACCATAACCGAGTTACACAAACTTTTGGATCCAATCGTAAATTTCCTACGTACGCATACGTTTTTAAAGCATCATCGCGAGCTACGAATACAGCCTTACACTTTGGCGACAACCCGAGGACCTTCAAAGTTTGGCGTGTAGATTCATTATAAACGTAACCCGACATCTCAACAATAACTAGATTAATATTCGTCCCTCATTTTTTGCTTGCTCATAGTGTCACCATTTACCCCTATTGGCTTGTACGACAAATTTTATTTTTGTCAGATGCGCGAGTTATGATTTAGTGTGAAAAATGGAGGTCCGCGGTCGCACCAGGTGATTACCGGCCTGCCAGTGACTTTGCGAAAAAAGTACAATATAAGTAATGGAGGATGAATGATAGATGGCGCCGCGGGCAGCCCACTCCCGCGCCCGTACTCACTCGCGCCCATAGCGCCACAGCGCCCGCTCGCCGCACTAAAATGCTGACACATTTTAATAACATTACTTTGCTATGTGAGAGGCTATTTATTTGAAGGCCCAGTGTAATAAATAAGAATTCGACTGTTGGCGCAGACACGTCTCGAGATCATTAATATGTCGATCGGTCTTAGTTCATTCTTTTCCCATTACAGCAAAGCGCCGGCGGCTTCTTGTAATCATTAATTTAAACGGGTATGATTACATATTATAATATTTGTTCGGTGAGAAGTATTTTCCTACTTTGTGCTTTGCTAGCATGTTTCTACCTCTAAACTAATATAAACTAGAGGGATATCTACAAATGCGTGATCTAACTGAGTTGCGCAAGTCAAACATCATTGTCAAAATGAACACCTCTTAAACTCAACCTGAATACTTGAGAAAAGTTGGAACGATCGAGATAATTCGCTCTCTGAAATAGCGAAGTTGTATAGTTATAGTATGTGATTAACGCTTCAATCATACTTTACGGGTCGATTCACAGCCAACAAATCACAAACAGGCCCAACTAAGTTCGGTATGAAGCGTGTTTCTGACCTTAAATAATTTACGACTTAAACATTCAGTTTACACGTGAACAGCTCAAGGAGAGCTTCATGATCATAATATCTGTGTCGGACGTTGCTTCCAGCTAATAGATAGTTTGTACAGGCATGTTAACGCATGTTCTCTATGTAATTTGTGCGTGTAATAGTGAAAGTTTCTTGGCTCTTTCAACATATCTCAGGAAATAGAAATGAAGACAGCTGACAAAACAACAGAGTTTAAGTTCAAAAAGTTAATGCACGTGTAATATTTCGCAGTTCTATTAAAAACATGCGGCTGCCAGCTACGATATATGAATTCCAGCTTAAATTCCAGCTTACTCGACCTAACTTAATTCTATGTTATTTTTCCTTGTTAACGGCTTCTCCCGAAAGCAGCTCATCTAAATTATCTTTCACGTAGACAAAAATACGTTGAGTGTGTCTTACCTTGTCGAGTGCGGGGGAGCACATATTCATCTATAAATTCAGAGGCCGTCTTACGAGAGCTATTCGAACTTTCATAATTGCGAAGTTCGGGCAAACTTAATAATTCTTCTTCAGAAGTAGGATGACGGTCGAACGAAATATTCATGGAGCGTACCAGCGACGTAACACGCGCCCTTGAATCCACTACATTACGCGGGACTTTTTATGTGGCACAATGTCCCGCCAACGAAAATCGGTTCTCCAAATTTTAAGCTATGAGTAGGTTAGTATTTTATTACTTTTGGAAGTAATAACAGAGAGATAAGAAGTTAGAATCAATATTTCTTTTGCGAAGATATTTTAAGCCGTCTAATATTTGCGTC
The DNA here is from genome assembly GCA_963576445.1 of Lithosia quadra. Taxonomy (NCBI): domain Eukaryota; kingdom Metazoa; phylum Arthropoda; class Insecta; order Lepidoptera; family Erebidae; genus Lithosia; species Lithosia quadra. Next base: position 12,867,944 of record OY754877.1, on the reverse strand, counting down.
GATATAACAAAGAAGGATGATGTATCGCACCAAGTTGCATGCTTTTTAGAACAATATGTTAAATATATCGATCATTCTCGAAGTACGTAAGAAACTAAAGTTATACTATAATATTATACATAATACCTGGTGAATTTACTTTATGGTCTTTACTTTGGCAAAAATAGCCTCCCTTTTTGGGTAAAAATATTGCAGCATCTAAAAGTGGGATTTTCGCATCCTTCACCTACAAGATCGTAATACTTCATTTCCCACTTGGCACGATTGAAATGTTTTATTTGAACGTTCACCGGAGATCTCGCCTCGAGCACACGTCTCGCGGCACCCAAAACGTATATTTAATAGGTGCCATCAATAACTCAACGTGAAGATGATACGCTTTTGCGGGTTTTCGATCGTTTAGCTGCTGGGACTTATCTCAATTGCAAATTAATCGAATTTCTATGCTGGTTGTTGTCGACCGAGAGCGCCATAACAGCGGCACGCACGCGCTGACGTCACGCTCTCCCATTTGTTATTCAAAGAAGCAACCGCGAGTCCTTTCTCTAAATCTCGGGAGTCTTCGAGTCTACCTTTTACGACGATTTATTGACTCGTTCGATACGATATTTACTTTTACCAATTCACGATAATATTACGCGCCTCCGAGGTTCAGCCATAGAATGGGATTAGTCAGAGAAAACATGTAAAGCGACATTATTATAAGCGGAATGGAAACATCAGAAATTTAAATATTTATAAAACACACATACATAAACCAGATAAGTTTCAAATTGTTCCTCTACAAAATACTAAAAATTTCCAATTAAAATTACTATCCATGTAGTCAAATTATAATTGTACCTACTTGCGAATTAGTTTCGCTTACAACTACTAAATCAACTACAGATTATATAATCTCAATGTTGTTTTTTCTATTCTATTATAAAATTGTCTTGTCTATTCTAATTTTGATCTTAGAAATTAGTAACACTTCAATTGAAACTATACTTTACTTACTGTCTGCCTAAGGCAAAAAATATTAAAATTACAGTAATACTATTCTAGGTATAAACTCTTAAGACTAAACAACAATAAAATACATCTATGAAAAGTTTGCACCACCAATCACATTATTTTGTTTTACCACCAATTACTATTCTAGTCGCTTACATAACTACCTTCTGTACAAAAAAGCAATTTAATTTGTTCAGCTTCAAATATAATATTCTTTTCACAAAAACCTGGGAACTTGACACTAATCTGAAGCTCTTCTAATATACAATAAGTAATAAAAATCGCCCATAGTAATTGAAATTATCTAGACTAGACTATCGGGAATTCCAAATTTCATTAGACGGCCAGAACAATCTACGGTTGTTAGCCTACGCATTTTTGCTTTTATTCTGACTAATTCTTATTCTAAACTAGGGTCTATTTAACGGTTCGTCTACAGTTGTTCTAATTTACTTCTTAGCGCTGAAAACACTATGAAATGTCTACCACACTTCAGTCTTTACTTATATAAACTCTTCCAAATTTTACACACATTATTACGCTATTTCTAATATCTCAACGATAGTGACCAAACGGTAATGTTCAAAATCAAAATTACTCGCCCTAGTGATGCAGCGGACGTCACGCTCCTTCTGCTAAACTGATCTTCTCTCGATCATCACAAACTGGTTTGTTGCACTTGAAGTGCGTAGTAGGAAGGTATTCACACAATTTGTGTGTATGTAAATCCCTTAGCCCCGTCTAGAGCAGTTTATCGTGTGTTTCGGCTCGTCGCGTCGGTGGTTATGATATAGACTATAGGACTATTAAAGCAGTCGGACAACTAACCCGCAACATACTCTATACAGGGGAGCAAGGACTTACAATGAGTATACCGGACACATTGTGCAGGATTTGTACGCTCAGTACGATACTAACTAGAAGAGATTAGTATGCTAATAGTGCCCATTATAGACTCACGGACACACTCCAATTCGGTGAAATTCTACAATAAAAATTTATGGACGATGGAGCTCGCTAGACTAGCGCATTTATAGTCAAAATCTATTGGCATCCATAAAATAAAATCTATCTAAAACAAATAAAAGAAAAGGAATAACATTTCTGACCCATCCAAACACAGCACTCGTAATGCTAAATCAGCGTTGTACCGCTGAGCACTATGAAGGTACTCTATAATCAACTAGTATTTACATGAATATCTAAGGAGTGCTGTAAGGTTAGTGCAGAACGAGGTCGCACTCATTCCGACCTAAGCAACAAGCACTAAACGTAACAGTTACTAACACAATTAACGGTCAAATATCTTAAATTACAAATGGAGTTGGCACTGCTCGCGACGCGCGGCCACTCGCCGCTTCGCCAGCTAATTATTTGGATTCGAACCGACGGCTGTGTGACCCTTCAAGGAATTTCGTTTCAAGGCGCTAATTTGTCGTAATGTCGTTTCCTTCCTTTTGTTTTGGCCTTTGTATCTCGAACGAGCTTCTAATTTAATTCGATAGCGTTTATTGAAACGGTGAGCAAAACACGAGTCGATTAGGGATTTAAAATATTCACCAGTCCAGCCGGATAAAAGTGCAAGTGAGTATCGAACTATGCAAAATAGTTGTGTGGGTGTGTCTGGTCCGCGGGTTGCATTCTGAGGGCGAGCGTGTTGAATGTGCGGAATGTTGGCGATGCGGCGGGCGGGCCGCGGTCGCGCGTGCCTGTTCGAGGCCAGAACACTACCTCTGCGATGCCTGACCCACGCTCATGCGCTCGCTTACCGGCTTGGTGTGCAGGGCCGCGGCGCGGGCACCACGCTGCGTGTGCCGCATTGGATGAGTCAGAAAAACGAAATGCCAACGTTAAAATACATTTGTAACGCGACGTTGAGGTAAAGTTCACTCGCCGTCAGGAATAATCAAAGTTCACCGCACGCTAGCCAACTCCACGGTAACACACTATCTCTTCCAGTTTATTTTCGTCGCAATCGATATGCGAACGAATAGTAAATAAGTGAGGCACTGATCGACCTCGATTTATAAACGATCAATTGGACAATAAACGATAAAACGTTTTGCTTATACAACGGCAATTTCCTTTATTTTAAAATATAGCGGCTTCACAATATCATAAACTTATGAATAATGATATAAGACGATATGTCAGAACAGCGATAAGAACAGTGCTATTATTAACTTATGAATATAAAATAGACTTAATTATTATAAAGAATTTGACACATGGGTTACAAATACAATTATGCAGAAATTTGTGCATTATGAACGACACCTAACTATAATAATTTACGTATTTTTATTTAAATATATTGGAATTACTTCCTGAGGGATACCGCAACTCAGTAATTATATTTGAATATTAAAATTGTTCATCTGAGTATAGTATCGTGCTATATGGGCAAACCTAGTCGGGCGATTATATCACGCATCTGCGAAATCGGGCGTAACTCATAAAAATTGAATTTTTGCGACATTGCATTCCATATTTTCTTTAAGATCCGAGAGGGAAATTGGGGGGCGTAATACCAAAGAGCTATTCGCTTGAGAAAAGATTTATTTATGTTCATAAGAAATTCCGGGAGCCGTTAACGGCTGTTCCGGGTAAGAGAGTGGGTTTAGCATCTTGGAGGGCGTGGAGCCTGGATGTCGCGGTGCTCACGAGCTCTGCCCGAGCACGCCCGCGTTTACGTACTCCGCACCGACCAACAGATGACTTTCCGGTGGTATAACTCCCACTACACCTGCGGCAACAAAATAAAAAAGCTACAAAGCCGGCTACGAATCTACCTAGGGTTCCGCCAACAGAAACGCGTTTAAATAAAAATAATTACAAAAAAACGGTACGCGGAACCCTAATAAAAACTAATAGACTAATTCAAAAATTAACACGAAAGGGCAAAACAAAAGATATAAAAAATCTATCATTACGGCGAGGAGTAAAGGAGGACGAATATCGGAGCTCCACTCATCGAATCTTTATGGGGAAACTTGGAATTGATAGTTTCCTGTTTACTGTTTTCGGTCTATTTAAAATTGTTTGCACGCACGAAATGATGGACTGGCTTTGTTAATGTTCTTGGGCAGGAGCGGGCTGTCTGCACGCACAGGCGGGGTACAGCTGGCGCGTTCGGCTCCGAGTAGTGGGCTCGGGTCATTACGTGTTATGTGTACGTATTGATTCCATCATCAACAACGGTATCAACATAGTGTTATTCACTGAATATTACATTCGATATTAGTATATTTACACACGCAATGGATCACGTAAAGGGGAAAAGTGGTTTTTAATGCCCGAACACTAATAACGATTACCGTAGTCGAATGTAGCTACCGTTCAAATGAAGATATAGAAACTATACGAGATTACTTCAAGTAATTGGGTATAATGTTAGCTAAATCGGTGATGGTCACACATTAAGGGTATACTTATACGACGAGATATAATAATATATATTTGAAGCTTACATTATGTAGGTATGACTAGTTTAGAGGATGGCGATAAGGACGGTCGCACACGTAGCGATGTGATCGAATGTTAACTTATAGTTACGTAATAATTTCGATAAAATACCTTAATTTTGACAAATCATTATTGCGAGGTGTAATGATGAAGCAACGTTTATTGCTATATAGAGTTCGATGATTTCTTAGATCGATCATTTGGAGACGCGGACTCCAGTGCGCTGGCACCTTTATTCAATTACACTGAATCGCTTTACTATAACGATAGGTAACACGAAGACGGTAGCGTAAAATAGATGCATCCAAAAATATTATACAACAACAACAATAAATATTAATATCAATAACATTATCATTTAAGCAGTGTAAATATTTAAAATATAATAGAGAAATAACTTTTAAATTAAAGACAAATACATACATATATTACAATATAATTATAGCGAATATTCAATAAAGTATTAAAATAATACTTTTCAAGCTCGATGTATTGTTTATTTTATTATTATAATGGATAAATCATACATACGACTCTAAACTAACGCTAAACCTTGAATAGCTAATGCAAATGAAATTCTAAATGTCGGTTAGTATTCATCCTCTAAACTTAGTAATTTTCGAAATTAACATTTCTACTATTCTTATCTATAGAATTATTTATTTAATGTACTCTTAGATACCATAAAGATACTATAAAGTAGACTGAACACAACGCCACAGGGACAAGAAGAATATCTATTCAATAATTCATTGTTTTGGAAAAACAAATATCGATTAAATAAACAGACAATTATTCACTCAAGTGGCTATGAATAAATGAACGTACTTATTAAGTATACTTTACAATGAATGAAATGCGTCAGTATCGTTCACATACGTGAAAGTTCATTAAATTATTTATGTTGTTGTTACTAGTTGTTGGCGAGTTCCACTCGAATTTATTGTCATATAATATACGGGTTGGAGGCGGACAAAGATAAATTACTTGTTATTAATTTTATTGTTACATACGAGTCCCGTCTCATTTCATATGCATACTTAGGGATTAGACCGGCCCTACTATTAGTTTCAGTTATGTTTACCATTCGTAGTAAGTTGTCCGACTTTCTGGTGTCGCTAGTCTATTATATTTTTAATCATTCTTATTTAGAACTCAAAACTAGGAATATAATTTGTAGGTACGTTATGTTCAGTCCGTGCCTATGTCCTATAAAAATTCAAACACTACACACTACTGCATGCTATGTAGATGATATCGATATAATATGATAACTGACGCTAAAAAGTTCTAGACTACATCTATTTGCCGCTATTATTGTTTACACCTAATATAATAGAGAAGAAGAAGATAAAACATCTACACGAGTCTAATTTTACACTTCTATCAACGATAGTACTATAAGTTAACTCCAGCCTACGATTTTCAATAAATATGCAAATAAGGTTATGATCTCAGTTGTTTTAGCTTGTAAGGTTTAAATGCTTTGTTTATCCTGGCTATTACGATACTTGTAATTGAGTTTTCGAAGGAGATTAGCACCTTTTTCTCAACCATTTCTCATCCTCCGCTGAGTTCATCGTAGTAGATGAAAAATTTCATCTTGTTATTTACCAGCGTAGCGGAACTATGTGTAAACTATGCCCTAGTGGCTTTATCTTTTCTCGGAACGTGTGTATAACGAGGTTGTCTTCTTAAATTTGTAAGCAAATATTTCTGCGCGGAAAGTGTTCACATGCCACACAAGTACAGTGCTACAAATTATTTGACATTAATTCCGTCCCATTAGAGAGCAACAAAGTTGTTTATACGTTCGAAAACTGTCTTCGTCGGAGTCGTACGTGCAGTCGTTTCCCAAGTTGGAGGAAACGACTAGTTCATATTAAAGGAGCGCGAGGAAGTTGTGGATCGCAACGATGCGGCACTTTGTCACAGCATCTGCTGCATCAAAGGACGTAACCGCATTTTAGTTCATAATAAAATTAAAACAAGGGCGGGTGATACCTGCGCGCTATATTCATATTAATATGCAAATCATGGAATATAATTAACCAACTCTTGACTGGATCGCTGCGGTTTGATAATTTATTGTCAACTAAATATTGGTGATGTAGATGACGTTACCAATAAGCCGGTGGCGACGTCGGCTAAGGAATGCTAATGGGCGTAATGGGCGGACATTAATTGTGCGAGAGTCGCCGTAACGGCGCTTGCAATACGCACGTCCAAAATACGTAGTTCACCACATATATTAGAAAACTGATTTTGTATCCACCTAATTTAGATATAAATTTTAGATCTACGTTATGAGACGTTTGTAGCAATAATTTTGTTGAAGATATTTTTCAAGATCTATTAATTTGAGGACCTCATTAATTTGGTTGATATTTTCTCAAAGGAATTATCGTTTGTCCAATTATATTTACAACTCAATGACTATCCACAATTGGAGGATAAGAAGAAGATAATGACACCCGCTTAAGTGTACGTAAAAATTAACTAACTAAATCTCACTATTCGCGATTTTAAAAAGTATAGCGAAGAAACTCATGCTGACCTGTAAAGTGACTAGGCAGAATTACTCATGCCAATAGTCAATTACTGTTTCGAATGGTGTTCGCGTTTCTAGGTTAAGTTTGCGTCTAACCGAAAAATGTTCACGGCGACGACGGGAAAAAGCAGAAAGTCAAACTTAAGTGGTGTAATTATGGTGGAGCTAAGGCAGCTCAAATACGGACAAATATCGAAAGGAGTATTTGTGCAGCTGCGCTCCGTGGCTTAGCTAAGGTAGGCCCACGCCCGCGTCCGCTCCCCGCGGCTTGGCCTACTCGGCCGTCTAGTGTTATTTCTCCACAGAGTGGGCGACGAACTAATCTCCAAAGAACAATAAGAACCGCATGAAAATTAACATTCTGGTCTCATTCGACGGGATCGACTGGAAGCCCGTGGACTACTTTTAATTAGTGGGAATTCTTTTTCGTCCGTCCCGAGATTTACATAGAAGTCACCACAAAAAGGACGTCACTTTTTTAGTACTTTTGTTTGAATCTGTTTAAATCTCTTTTAAAAGCTTTCGCTGTTAATGAGGAGCGGGCGATGGTGCGATACTAGTAGCGGGGCGCGAGGACGGGAGGGCGCGACCTCCCCCTCCTGGTGCCGACTGGAACGAACGCAAACGTGGTATTTGCGCTAGAGTTTGTTTGCTCAACGCGTAGCATTTGAGAATCGTTAGGGCGAATCGTCTGTAAACATGGAGCGAGGCGCTCGCAATTGGCCGGATTGTCTCGACAAAATTCTGAAGATAAACAATAAATAGCATTTCTCAAAACATGGACGTTTTGTAATTGACGGCGTGGCAGATTTATCTAGATGGTTCAGTCATTGTTAGAGGTGTTAACTTGTTAGTAAAGTTGTTAGTGAGAGTTCACACGAACTTTTGCCTCGTCGAGTTAGTTGAAATGGAAAGTTGGGATAGTCACCACAGTATATTACGAAAATTAGCGTATGCGTAGTTAACTTGTAAATGAGTAGCATAGGTATCAGTTGTAAGCGGATCGGTGCTGACTGCGAGAGAGACGTTAGCGGTTAGTGGAATGCATTGTCGGGGCGCGAGTTCACAGATGCATGGCGTGTACATTGTAAACCCCGCTGAGCTCTAGCGGGTGGTATGGCAGCAGTGTCGCCAGGTGGTGGTAGTGATTGCCGGACAGTTGGTGGTGCAAGCTCGCCAGGGGATTACCTGCAGGGTATGGCAGCCCGAAGCTAGGATAGCCCGAATAGCTACGTCCTGCCGCGTAGGCGGCATATGCTGCGGGGAAACCTGCATAACAAACAATCACACGTTATTAAAACATCGCCACTGTGACCAGCGGTATGACAAGCGGGGATTCATCGTCGAACAGCATGCTTTCATTAGGCGATATGTTGGTTCCAATGATGATTTTCAAACTGTGTATCGCTGATTATAATTCATTATAAACATTCGGTATGTAACACGTGTCCCTATGGCCCAATTCTAAAATAGAGCCGTCACATAAAAGGCACGTATATCGCACATGCTCGGTGCGACATTGTTTTGGACAATGTCCAGCGAGTGATATTTTGTAAACACTGTTTAATGTAGCCAGTAGAAGTGGACTAACGACGCCTTCATACCGTAACAGATACCTAGTGTATTTAATTAACAAACTTACTATAGTATCAACAAACAAAAAATCTACTTTATATCAAAATATGTATGTTAATATCACTAATATGAAACAAATAGTACTGTGGAAGCTTTTGTGCGCGTCACATACTATGAGTTTCGTCAACTAAACGGAGTCCGTTAAATGTAAAATGAATGATGGCCGGAGCGTCCACGTCGGCTGATATGATTACTATACCGGATCGTTTATCATATTATTGCCAATCAAAATAGTGTATCTGTCAGGCGACGCGATCCATCACTCGGCAGATGGAGGGACCAGAGAGCGTGGCGCGGCTACCCATTGATTCAATCTACACCGACAACCAACACTTTAAGTGGATTACTGAGTTAATTAATTATTGCCATGATCCGTTTTGGCATGTACCCCCGATTAGCACTTCAATAGTCCGCTTACGAACGTTGTTATATTATAGGTATATAGAGCAGGCAGGTACGCTTCATAGAATAAGAAATGGTTCGACAGATGCAGGGTATAGCAGTTATGAAGTGACTTTTGAAAATAAAATGTGAATAAACTTACCGTCAGGAAGCGCCCCCAAAGACCACATGAAATCTAGAAATGTAAAAACATTTACATAAATCGATCGATCCTTACACCTTACATTTATATTGTGTGTCTATTTGTTATATTATTAATTATATAGATTGATAGTATTGTGTTATTGTGCCTTGAGACACTATTTTGCTTGGCCAAGAATTTTGAGCTTACATAGTACTGAGTATATATGGTGAAATATAAAGTCTATATCTAATTTATATTTATATAAAGAGCATTCAACATTTCTAAATGGCAGTCTACTTTCAAACATTTTCTAAAGTGGCTCCAAATAATGGGGTATGTTAGTAATCTCAATCATCATGGAAGATGATACTCTTCATTGAAAATGTTAATCTATTCTACACATTGTTAGTCTAATACTAAACATGTTAAACAAACAGACATTTTTAAATATTTTAGAAATGATATTTATTAATCTAAATGCTACCAAAAATTACCTACTTAATAAGTTAATAAGTACAATTAATACTATTAGTTTACGATAACTAAGTTCCATAGTACAAATATTGGGTGAATCGAAATAGATCTTACTGTTAAACACCGTAACAGTTAAATATGAAGAGCTGGAAATGTAACTAAAATATAAACTAATAGTGAACATATGTTTAGTTGTATTTGGCATTGCACAATATTATAAATAAATATGTAAAGAGTAAGGATTCAAAGTAAATATATATACCTAAGTTTATCATAATAACTATGGACACACAATCGTTTACTGGAAATTGGAACGTACCTAGATTTAAATTTATTTACAAAACAATCATAAATAAATAAAAAAACAAAACAAAATGGCTAATGTTCTCCAAAAAACTGAATAATAAACATCCACAGACAATAGGTACCTCTTTTCTTCCACTGACAACATTTTTTGAAAAGCCGACATCAAGCTGTAAATCTATTCATGGTAAAGAGCTAAAGAATTTAATATATCACTTATGAAAATATCTCAAACAATATCATCATCGCCCGCAATTCATGACATAGCTACTCTCTGGCACTAGGCTTAGTTACTTCATGGATGGATGTGTAGTAAAACTGGCAAGAGTCATCGGAACCTCTGGTCCACTTTAGATATTCATAGTAAAAACTACTCAGAAATCATGTCATTACCAGGCTCTATATTAACTAGCTATATGTATGTATTGTAAACCAAACCGAATGAAGCACCTACTACCTGGTAGAAAAATATTGCTCTCTATCAACCCTACTTAAAATTGTTCCAGTTTCTGTTTCTACTATTCTTCAAAAAGTATGAATATTTGTATAAATTATTGTATAAGAACTGATTATATACTCCTCTAATTTATTTTGGTACACATTTCGAAAATCTGCTATCTAACTGATTCTCTAATGGCAATTACTAAAAATAAGACACTTTAGATATTATCAGTTTCCTTATAGTACATCAAAATTGTCACTTTGGTTCGGTAGGAGAAATGAGAAAAGGAATGTAAGAAAGAACTAGGAATGGGCAGGAAAGCCAACACAGCATAGAGAGGAATGCAATGAAGAAAACTGAAAGGTTTAGTCAAACAAAAAGCCCCGGCGGCGCTAAAAAGGGTGATGCGGATGTTGCTGAAAGAGGATCGCGGATCAGAGGGGCAGAGGAGTGGGCAGCGAAGTATGGGCGAGGGGTGAGTAGAGAGTTTGAAGATCGAGCGCGTGAGCGCCAAGGAGCTCAGAGACAGAGTATGTGAGAGGGGGAATAGAGAGGGGCGCGAGCGCAGGTCGCGGGGGGCGTGGGGAAGGTCGAAGCGCGGCTAGTGCGCGACGGTAGGCAGCCGCGTGCGCAGCGGGGGTAGCACCTGCGCCCGCGCTCGCACCCACCAGCAGATGAGCCGGTGCGTGGACGGGGTAGGGCGCGTACCGCACGCCCGCGCTGGTGGCTACGCCGCTACCTAGCAACTCACCGTACGCGCCGCGTCCGGCGGCTCTCGTCTTTGCCAGGTTTGCTGGAAGCATGACTTCTTTCGGTTGTGCTTTTTTGCATTCCACCTGTAACAAAGGAAACAACGTTTAGTAAATTCTAAACAGCTTTATGGAAAACGTTTATTTCCGTTTTAGGTGGGATTACTTTATAGAAATACCACACGCATGTAGGAGTATAAAATTAGGGATAGCTACAGCTTAGGTATGGTGGCGAAGTGTGTAAATAATGAAGTAATATAAAATTTAGATAGAATCCAAACTGAATTTACATCCATTATGGTCGAATTTTGACTATCCAATCAGCCACTAGTTCATTCGTAAGTATATTCTTACGCATAAGAAAATATTGTAATTGAAATCATAGAACGTAATTTCATTTATTATTGTATCTTCTCTTAGGTATAGCCATAGTCAGCCGAACGAAGCAAATATCTTCAAGATCGAGTGACTTGCAAAATTATAGAAGAAAGGGGGCGACGAAATCGGTCGACAATCCGTTATGCTTCACGGTTCGAGTAACAAATTGAATTTTAATTTGCTTTACCAAGTCAAGGAGCTTATCATTGAATACTTATTATACAGCACGGCAAATTTTACGAGCTCCGATGTAATTATTCGCTATCATTATGTCGCATCTTACAACTTGTTTGGTTACGAATCCCGAGAAGAAACCTGTTGATATCGAAATTTCAAAATAAATATTTCTCTTGATAGGTTACTGGATTAAGCGATGTAAAATAACGGCCAGTATTAAGCGCAGCAATAAATAAACAAAGCATCAACTCAATCCCTACTCTCTGCCGGGGACTACGAAAACCAAAGTAAATTAATGTGCCTCATAATTAAACCCTACGTTTAATCGATCCATTAAGTAATTTTAACGAACAGTATGGCTCTCTTCAGTGCTTGTATCTTCCTCCCCTGCCCAGAGGGGAGGGCTGGCGGCAAGTATAAATTACCCAATCTACGTTAACCTAAACCTCTAGCAATAGAATTTAAGCTACAGAGCGCCAACATTACAGAAAAGTATATAGGCTTAAATTAAAGTAGGTCAAATGAATGGCTTCAGCGTTGTTCATTATTCAGAGATGATTTAAAAATGATGAGGTAGGAACAAATCGGCACATTTAAAGTGTCGCGCTAAACTTTCCGGTTACATTTTTCATAGTGGTGCATAATCACAATGTGGCCCCGTTCGGTGCACGGGCGGGGTACATAAACTCGCGTCCACATTTGTCACGCAGCCGTCACAAGCCGACAAATGAAGGCTTTGCCACGGCGTTCGCGCACTTTGTGCACTTTGCACAACTTTCTGCGTCGACATGGAACTACGTGCCTTTGCATTAACGTGGTGAAGTGAATGAGCGAGGCTTTACAACGCTGAGTGTCTTTCCACCAAGTTTTATACCTAGATAAGACTGAATAATCAACACGTAATATTAAAGTTGGAGACTGAGGTTATGAAGCTACATACCATATTCTTAATGTTTCGTTGGATGCAAAATAGTTGCTATATAATTATAAAGTGAACAGATAGACAATGTTTTCGAACGATATTTACGTAGAGCATAGTTTTAATGCATCAACTTTCTTTTTCTGCATCCGAGAGCCAATTCCGGTTACATCTAAAATTTTACTTTGGTTATCTTGGTTTGTACGGGAGCAACCTGAGAGGAAAGCCTACGACACAGCCTCGTCTATTTATCAATCGATGCTTGCAGGTGAGGTTGGTTTGAGATCTTGGAGGTTCCAATACACCTTATAACATATCAACTAACGTAGTGATTTTTTTTCCGATCCCTGTCGGTGTTAAATTGTTCAAAACCATGGGTAGTATTCTTCGATCGTCCGTGACATAAAAATAGTGAGCGTTGCCATTTGTCAGGAGCGATAAAGCTTTACAAATGAACAAGCGCCTACGCTAGTAGCGGGCGCCAGTCCCGTGGCCACCCCCCATTTGTTCGGCAACACGCAACCAAGGGGACATGTCAGATAAATGCCAGCCTAACTTAAAACTGAGATAGGAAACATCGTTTGTTATACTGTCACATGCACCTTGGTGTTACATGGTCTATCTAATTGAATCGAGAAGAAGAGACGAAACACGAAAACACAATCTGTTCTGTATAATCAGCAGCGGAAAATGATTTCGTTTTAAATCTACCTACAATAATACGAACAGCCATGAAGAAAATTCAGCGAAGGGATCCGACGTTAATTGATGTCGCGTCGCTGGCGAGCGGAGTGGGAAACAAAAGCTCACAAACAATTCGCATCGGAGTTCGCAATCCCGATCAAGCGTTCGAGATCGCGACGCAGTTTAATGACACGAAAAATAACAAAGGTAAATTGTATTTAGCCCCCGCTAGGTAGGCACACCCTCCCGCCGATATATCGATCGGAGCCTGCGAGTAGTATTCGACACCGACTCGAAGATCTCGGTTTAACCGAGCGGACTTAAGGTTTGCTCCAATGCTTAATGCCACACGACTTGAGGCACCTCGCGAAAACCTGCTCTTAATCCCATCGATGTATGAAGAATTTAATTGTTTCGCGAGAAAACACAGCGTTTAATGCTTCGCCACTTCGGCTGAACATTTGCACGTAAACTTGAATTAATACGAATCTGAAAGCAGTCATTAAATTTTCGCTCGATTGATTTTGAGTGAAAACCTTTTAAGGTAAAACAGTAATGTCAATAAATTCGACGAAGAAGAATCATGCCTACCTTTTAAGAACATTGATTTTGCAATTCATTGTAAGTTACAGAGTGTTTGTACATTAATAAATTATGAAGTATAGAGGTATAACAATTGATAAAAATTTTGTTTTGGTACGTAAGTAATATGAAAAGACTACATTATTTTGCTTTAAATATAGAACTTATACCAAATATAAGGGTTTTGAATATAATTTGAAAATTTCAAAGTAAAATATCGCAACATTTTAGGAGATAAAACACTGAATTAACATTTTATTCATTTGTATAGGTACTGTGGTGTATAATATTGCGGGCACCGATGAGTTATTACCGACCCAGACCTACGGGGGACCCTTAGAACAAAGACGCTTAGATTAAGTTATGGCGTTGTGAAACGATACTGCGATATCTACTGAATAAAGGATAATCTCGGAAGGCTGCTATGAGTGCACCTTGTTGCGCTCTATAGTTAACCTCAAGTTGGACGTTATATCATATTCTTATCTATGAAGCTAAAATATAAACAGGAAATTACAAGCAATAGTTTGTATTTTCATTAAATTTATCGTTATTCGTTTGAATGCCTGTCGAGAATTACGGGAAATAAACCAAATAGGCAAACGTAAAGAACCGTTATCTCAGCTCGTTCTAAGCGAGTATAAATGAAAACTAGAATATTTTCTCCGATCACATAAGGCGATTTTCATATTATGTTGGAGTCTAACGCAGTAGACATAAAAAGTCAAGAAAGTACTAAGTAAGCAACTTTGCTGGAGAGATGCGGTGCGGGCGTAGCGTACGAACATACGTGAGAGATAAACGCAGACGACAGGGGGAAGGTTCAAGGGGAGGGGACTGTGCTCGCTAGATAAGTTTATCAGGGAAACCTCTCGCCTTCGTATTGACAGAGCGTCGCAAGCCTGGCCCTGATTGCCGCTAAGCGGAAGCCGGAGCGTGGGAACCGGAGGCTAGGTAAGAGCTGCAGAATTACATATTTACCGAGATAAAATTGTAAGAGTACGTTCACACTTAATAGCTCAATAAAAGCAAAAGTCTACTACTAAATAAAGCTATATCGAAATAAAATTTAAAAGTATTCAACAAAAAATAAATAAAGTACCTATTTAACTTTTTAAATAATTTAATTTATATTTAGTATTCTAGGAACCTAGAAAGTTTTAAAGAAAAATCCTGGCGAACGTACAATGTTACGTACAGGAGATGAGTCACAAATCTTGCGCTCAACAGGTCATGGATAATGAAATACTCTGCCGCACCCCGGGAGCTCTTTCCATATTTACGTAACTGTTGTTCGAAGAAATAAGATAAGCGAGAGTCGACGTTTTCTGTAGAATTTCGGCACGGTTACTTAAAGTGTTGGAGTGTTTACTGAGAGGGTGAAGAGGCGGAGAGGAACGCGTCTTGATGGGCCGTAATACGTGAAATTCAAATCAGATACAAGCGATCGAGTCGAAGCATCGCATGCGATAAGCGTTAACGTAACGACCACGCAACGAATTTGTTTGTGTGGGTGTTACGGTAACATTACCTGCTGCGCTACCCAACCTCAATCGCCCTGGTGGCGTGATATTTATGTAGATATTTTTCCTTAAAATGCAAGAACAATATTTAAAAAGATGAAAATTCTTTATCAAATTCTACTTCAGCTGCAAGCGCGTACCGATAGTAAGTAGACATTTAATACCCAATTACGTCATAAGTCCATTATTCCGTTTGTAGAAGATCTTTTATAGTTTCTTAAATATTGATCAATATCAAAGACATGGGAAATAATACTAGGCTCTTATTAACTTTGAATTTTAAATTGTAGACGGCGCGTTCACCGTTATAGAAATGTTAGTTAGACATTTAATATTTAAGGGGTGGCATACACGAGCAGTGCCGCATGTAGCATTCATTGCACCGTAGAAGCCTGTCAAACGCCCGCGGCTATTTCTGTGAAATCGATTGCATTCGATGCGATGGTAACGTCGAGTTTGTTACCGGTAACCACCAAGAAAGTTTACATAAGTATTATGTATTATTATTACCAATATTACTCGTTATTTTATATATTTTATTTAGCTACAACGTCTATTATGAGAAATATTTTTTTAAATAACTAGCACAAATCTGATTTTCAATAACTTTTAAATAGCATTATGTATAGTTTGAAATAGTTCCGCTACTTATGGCAACGAGAATTGGCATAATTTGAGTATAAACCAAATATTATATAAATAGTTAAACAGGTAAGTAAACCAAATACCAATTAAATCGAAAGCAAACTGAGCAAAGTGTAAGTTGGAAGATAGTGGTATTGCTAAATTTTGCAATTGCAAGTAAACACACGATTACCGAACATTCACTGCTTAACTAATTCGTATCACGCTTAGGAACCCACTCGAACATAAGAGGAAAAGAAAATAACGATTGTAAATGTCCGACGACCACGCAGTTTGCCCAATTGAAACGTATAATGAAATTTGTATATTAGCCAGAAAGTGCCAAACGAAAACCTTGTAAAAGTGTTTCCATGTACGAATTGAAACGCCTCGGAAAATTCCTCGGCAAATTTCAAATAAAATTTCAAACGATGTATTGGCTCAGAGAGCGACATTAGAGGCGTATGAGTGCAGTTTGCATTAAAGTAATTGTCGAATGTCGGCCGTATGTGGTCGAGCTGTATTCACGCAGCTTCAATTTGTGAAATTAGATGGCGATGTTGCTGTTTTTATTCATCAAACAACATTGCTTTCTTAATTAAAAGTCTACATGTCTTTTGTATAGATAGATACTGAATATGGATGCAGATTCTCTTTTGATTTTTATTCCAACTATATGTGGTAGTTTTATTATAGTGTACATACGCCGTTATTTGAAAAATAATTATATTCACGAGATATTTTAACTGGAAGCCTAAATATGTACGTAATAAAATCAGTATAAGGAATGAACATAAATCAGAAACTTGTTCATCAAAGTGAAGTTAGATAACCAGAACATGTGAAACAAATTCAGGTGATATTCAGAATTAATAAACGCCTGTGAGAAAGTTTATGATGCACGTACATGTATAAGCTGTAACAATTAGTTGTAATTAAGTAGGTTGGAGCTCCGAGCGCCTTGTCACACCACTACCGACTAGATTAAGGTCTGCGGCACGCGGTCCCGCCGCTCGTAACTTGTTTTGCATGAATCTGTACGCGACTTTCATATGACTCTCAGGAGGAGACTTAGTTCAGCACCTCTAATGTAAATGAAATTGTGTGCAAGAAATAAAGCAGGGCTTCTCGGCCGCTATTTATCGCCGCTCGCGTCTCCTAACTTCCCCGTAATGGCAATGTGGAGACGACGCGCCGAGCGCAGTAATGAACCGGCCTGCCCTAACGTATGGCCTTTATTGATGACACCCGCGCCCTCAACATAGTTACTACTTTATTGTCTCCCTACGCAGCGGCATAGTTTCTATTACGCGGCGCTTCTTACGATACTTTATGGCGGTTGAATCGTTCCTCGAGAACACATACTCCGATGAAAATCTTACACTCTTTGTTACGGGTAATTACATACTACGGATATAGCGGACGGGTAATTAATTACTTGCCAAGTTAGATTAGAAGCTGTTCCATGTTGATTATGACTGATTAATAGAATTGTCACTTTACCTTTTGTGTATGTGTGGGATATGTCTGTGCATAATTTAATAATGTATTTTCAGTTTCCACCATATCATTTTAAGGTTAGCTGTAATTTATGAGCGAGGCCTCATTATACTGTAACCCACATACAAAATGGGTACTAGTAATACATTGGAAATGGGCTGGCTTGGTTTATTCTGCGAGATCTACTATAGATATAATTAATATAATAGTGAAATGTCATTACTTTTCCTTAATATTCATCAAGGTATGAGGTTGAGTCGTGTAAACATTATAATTGGAAAACACATTTACGATTTTTTATTTTTATGCTTACTAAACTTTACGTTTAAACATTATGCGACAAGCACCTAATAAACCAAAAATAATGCCACTACGCCAATTTCATACAATTTATTGTTAATGACTACATTTCTTTAAGTTTTGGGAAAGTAAGAAATCGGAAAAGTCAGAGAACATTTATTTTCACTAATGCGTAAACTAGGTACGGTCACAACGTTTTATTTTTTTCGGCCGAACTTGAGTACATTTGAACCAAGACATTACAATCAAGGCAGGCTGTGTTCCAGACATGGGTATATGTAGGTACAGTTGAAGCATAATTCTGTCGATCGTTCTCCACCGGCACCACATGTGATTAATTAATTTTCTTTCGCACTTTGAGTTTAAGTTCGAGTAGAAATCGTTAACGCCCGGAAAGGCCTGTTGAGCTGTAATTTACGTCTTTTCGTTCAACTCCAGTTACTTGCGTCATTTGAGAGTTGCGTGCTGTGCGCCTTATAACCATTAAATTTATATACGTACATAGGAAATTAGGTAGTTGTTCAAATAGTGATTGCCGTCGGATTACGATCTTAACTTGTAAATTTCTCCTTATAAAATATTTAGCGTCATTATTTTTTATTTTACTCATGTTATTAATGTAAAATTAATCTGTTATCCGTGTGGAATCAACGTTAATACCTTCCTACATTAATGGCGGGCAGGATTAAAATTGTAACTGATGAAAACATGGAGACTGAAATTAATATTCTGAGGATGCAGTTTATTCCGTGTTGGTGTACATTTGTTGTCGTGTTGTGGCTCAGGTACACTGCTTAGTATCCAAACCACCTTAGTGGAACAAGTAAGTTTAATTAATTCACTAGTACGAAATACCCGCTACGAAATCTCGTTAACAAGTAGTGCATCTCTACTGTACTACATGGCAGTATCGTCTCTATTATTAATGACAGGACGATACAACAAGTGCTGGATACATTAATTCTATCTCTATTGTGTACAGGCATTGAGTGTTTATTATAATAGTTCACTGGTTTTCAAATAAAATGTGTATGGTAAAGTACCTTTAGTTATTAAACATAATATTTAAATACCGATGTATAAAATCTGAAAAATAAAGAATAAGTAAGCAGCATATTGCTGTTTACACCAGATATTAAATGACAAAATAGAAAGTTTTGGACGTAAGACTTTTTATAAATTCTTATGATAGTCAAAACAGTGTAATTAGATTTTGTTGTAAGGACTGATGCTGAATGAAATAATATTGAAAATTAAACTTCGAAACTAAACGAAGTCATAAAGTGTATAGGTACCTACGAGTATCTACATACACAGGTATATAAATAATATTATACTATACCATAACAAGATATGAAGTATTATTTCAATTCAAGAGACAGTTTGCGGTGTGTAAGATTTCGGTGAATTCATATGATATAGTAATTTGTTAATCTGTTTTACGAAGTTCAAATCTTATGTAAAAGCCTAATCCGCTGTAACTATGCGAATTCATACAATAGAGAATTCACAGAGTTGATTTGAACTTTGTCACTGAAAAGGTTTAATGACGAAGAAATTACTCTTCTACTTAGACGAAATCTTTATAGGAGGATTGGAAAACTACCTCTAGCATAATAATTTTAGTATAGCTAGAGGACCCATGTTACTAGAAGGACTATAAATAAAATACTACGAGGCTATATACGTAGAATGTATCCAATCACTTTTATTAAACGGCTTCGATTTGTCTAAGTTAAATGATTATTTTAAAGTCGAAACCGTAACCGGTGGGGTTTACATGAAAGGTTTAATGACGGTAAAGGAAGCTCGTAAAGTGTGTAAAAACTTCAGCAGATGGCTGGTTGTTGTCTCTGTCTACTCCGAAGGGAGAAGGGAAATGTTTGTGTAGTACATGATGTGTTAAAAACGGACCTCTATTTTCTCTTTGGATTTTAGTAAAATTTTATACCTCTTCAATTCTCCAATGCATATAAAAAGATCTAAATATACGCTTTTTTAAAAAAGGTGTTCATATTGAGATTTGTAGTGAATAACAAACTCAATAGTTACGAATAAATTGGATTACAGTCAGAAACTCGAACAAAAAAGAAATATTCATTGGAAAATATCAACCCGATATCTTATATTCAACTTTTCGACATTCATCCGAACTTCTTTTATATATACTTCAATCATTACATTCTTTCTGTGAAAAAGTTGGAAAAAGGACTAGACAAAATCCATCCAAATCTTGGTCC
The DNA here is from genome assembly GCA_963576445.1 of Lithosia quadra. Taxonomy (NCBI): domain Eukaryota; kingdom Metazoa; phylum Arthropoda; class Insecta; order Lepidoptera; family Erebidae; genus Lithosia; species Lithosia quadra. Next base: position 12,847,876 of record OY754877.1, on the reverse strand, counting down.
CACAACTTGCCAATTGCAAGTTTCAATGAAAAAGGACGGTCACATCGAACCCTGATATATAGAAGGCGCAAAAATGGGCGCGGACGAATCGATAAAGCTTAGAAGAAGCGCGCTGGGTCTTGCTAAAACGGGAAGTTTATGGTAATCACGGTTGCGGAGGAACGCGTGATTGATTGTTCGACGAGACCTACTGCGGACCGGGGACTGCCGCCCACCACTAGCCCTCTACTACGTACTGAGACGTGTTTTCCGTTTTGTTGTACAAGTATAATTTTGGTTAGCGAACCTTTTTGCGAACGTGCTGGCCGAAAGTATTTATTAATGGTACCCGTGACAATGTGCAATAGAAGACCCTCCTCTTATCTGTCTATCTATCGGCCGCGTCCGTTACGCGTGGGTGTGTAGCCATTCTTTAATACGGCAGTAACGACAAGGGTGCGTCTACCAGCCCTACGGCCTGTTAAGACGCTAAGAGAAATGGCGATTGAGGATCCCAAGATTTAAGTGGCAGTTTCAAATGTGCCTACTTTTAGTGTTATTTCCTAAACGGAAACCATTTGTTTGCCTCATGCACGATCGAGAAGAAAAATTTACGCAATACCAAAGTATTTTTTTAGAAGCGTTTATATAAAAAAAAAGAAAATACTCCAAGGGAAATGCATGTACGCTATTGTATTCAGATATATTGTTCGGGGATTTGCAGTCGAAAATATACTTCAAAAATATTAAAAACTGTATCGTGCAAGTGCGTGCGGCAAAAAAGAGAACTTGGATATGATTCATCGGTCCATGCTGTCATGTTGTTTTGGGTACCATTAGTTAAACGTTCAACAAAAGGTTCCCTGACTCTTTTGGCTTAGAATTTGAAATTTTAAAATATAAAACTTTTTATATCTACACAAACTTGTAATTCAACCGTGACACGTAGATACCAATTCTCTTGGATAACTTTAAAATTCTACGCCAAAAAGAAAGAATTTCTATTTGATAAATAGCCCTGTTACACTTAAAGTGATATGGCCCTGGAAACGTATGGCTTCAAATATTTCACTTGTTCAGTAGTAGGCCAAATTCGTATGAAAATTTAAGTCCGGAGAAACTAAATAATTTACCGGTATTCGTGACAGAAGGCAGTGTTATGATGAAACTTGGTATATCGGGACATTTAGTAGAAAATATCTGGAGCCCAAATTTGATGCGTACACCCTCATATATCGTGTAGCAATATGACTTTAACAGGTGTGACCTCGTAAAGAAACACAGGTGTACGCGTCCCAGGGACGGTTAAATCCGGCAAATAGAAATTGATGTTAGTAGGTGAAATCTAAACTACACTATATTTTAGCCATTTCGAGGCGCGTCGGTGCTTTGTTGTTAAAATTCATGGTAAGCGGAAGCAATTAAGGGAGTAATGTGTAAGGACGTAATGGAGTGACGGGAATTTGTTGCGAGCGTTTTAATGGACGTCCGTATTTATGTTTCAAAATGCAGCATCGCTAGTCTTCCTACCTTCTCGCATTGATAATTATCACTATTATTTTATAAGGCAATAATTTCTGACTACACTGTCATATTAAAAGAACCATTAAGTATTTAGCAAACGTAGCCAGTCTGTACATTGATATCAAAAAGTACTGACAATTTGAAACGAAATTATAATTCAGCGGCATCGTTTAAATCTGTGTCATTTACTCTTCTGTCATTAAACACAAAAATCGTCGAAGAAATAAAGATATTTTTTATTATTCAAAGTGCGCCACGGCATCACCCTATCACTTCGTGCGGGAAGGCGGAGCAGCTATTAGCTTAACGACCATTTTAATATAAGAGATGACATATTAAATTTACGAGGGCGAGCTACCCGTGGCGTAAATGTTGACGCTGACGTGATGCCTCTGTCTTCTTTATTGCGTACGTAAATATAACTATTAGATGTGTTTATGATATGCTAAGGCGAATTTTTAATGGGCCGAATCGTTTACGAGTCACGTACACTGTATAACCGATGATCGTAACGTTAACACCCTGTACAATGTCACAGAGTATGCGCTAAGCAAACACTGTTTCCGTTTTACTTTGTGACTGGGACGTCGTACGTTGTTTACGAAAACTGTGTAAAAACCGAGTTTGAGAACATTGATCATTTTCCTCGACACGCAACAAAAAAGGTACGAAATAATAAGCGATTAGTTTCCCGCTCCGTCGTATATACATTACGCGGCTGGGAGGAGAAAAGCTTGCTTCATGCACACCTCTCGTTTCGCACGGAAGCGAACCGTAATTACTCTAAAACACTACCCATTTGTTTGATGTCTTTGTTCGTTGTTTGCTCCACTTAGGGCGAGCATCACCCTTGCGATTCCACCCGACACATGCCGTGAGTTTCGTAGAGCCATTAGGTGCGAGACAATGGGGCAAGACACAAAAAACAAGCATTAATAATCAGGAATATGCATCGACAACGAGAAAGGGTGGTATCTGCTCCCCAGCCCTTTCAACGGGGACGACAGATAATGGCGATGGAAACTTCAAGCGACAAAGACAATAGTAATGGGTTGAATAGGTATAGGCATCGCGGCGCCGATTTTTCATACTCTTTTTGAGTACTTCTTTTTACGTAGAGCACCTAGTTATATACTATACGCATTCTATTGTACCGTAAAAGCCAGGGTCGTAGATAATTATAATATCATATCTTGCTTGTAGATAAAGGTAATGTTAACGTGATAATATCTCATTATAATAATTAACAAGCGTTAAGTTTATTATCAACACTTCAAAAGTTAAGGAACCGGTACGCTTTCATGTTAAATAGAAATATTTCTTGAAAATAAAACAGTTGTTATTTAGCGCTGATTGCTTATGTTTACTTAATTACTCATTTTGGTGATATCAAACATTGCGTGGATGACCTCAGTAATTTGATTATGTCCCGAAATTTACATTAAAATAATAAAGTGGCATTAAAGAAGACAATATGGCCATGTTGTGTGCGTGTTGTAGTCGGCTACAAGTTAATCGGGGGCAAGCTTTATGGGCGCACATGATTGTAATAGTCTTGTAAAGGGTGACTGGTAATGTATTACGACAAATGGACGGCGCTATACGATACGACACAAGCGGAATAAACCTACCCATTCAATATTTTTCTATATTCGATTTACCGTTACGTAGTTTTTGTTGTTAAATATAATAGATATGCCTAATACAGTAGTTTGAATTTATGCAAACAAACCGTAAAAAAGATAAAAGTTAAAATTCGACTAGGGTACTTAATTAAGAAACGAATGGATGGACAAGCAATAGAGAGTAAACGATAACTAGTGGAATTAAGCTGTTAATCTATCCAGCGCCGGTATAGTTCATGGCTACGTCTGGAATACACTACACATGTCACTATGTCGCCCCCTTCCGCTTTGTGGGAAAAAATCTAAACATAGTAAAAGCTGACTTTACTGGCGTTTTATTAGCACTATTTGGAGTTGTGCCAGCATTGCTCCTTCGCTTCTAATTGATATCTGACTGAAGACCGTTCACTTCACTTGGATTTCTTGTATATGAGTGTTTCGTATTTGGTTCCATCAGTAATAGAAGAATTCATTCGGTGAATAGAATGTTTCATATAAAGCCCCTGCTTTTGTTTTTGTATTCCTATATTTCATTTAGCCATTCAATAGCCTGTTTACCTACATTAGAAAGACTAGCGGGTTTTGACCTTCTAAAGTATTTTAATTCCCTTTTAGACAAAATAGTTTATGTTAATGTACCAAAATGGTTTGAGTGTAAAAATGTTTAAAAGAACCCGTCTATTTCAATCTGGCTTGGTAGTGTTGCCTATCACTGAGGTAGTGCTTGGGTCTATTCAATATCTTCTGTTCTCTAACAAAATTACTTCTACGGATCATTCCATATCAGTAGTAAATTACGACGAAATTATAAGAATGAAAAAAAAAACCGTCCAAAAGTCACTGTGTTTAATAATATTTGGTGCCATTAAACCTTTAAGGTTGGTGAATAAATAAGAGATGATATTAAAACTTATACAACGTCTGAAGTTTTAACAAGAAAGTTTAACTTTCCTTGAGTGTTTAACGCCACAACTTTTTACCGATAATATTTAATCAACTATCGGTTAAATAAGATAAATAAATTTAATACTTTGAGAATAATCTCGAAGGCAACTATTAATGTACCTTTTTAAATACACGGTAGAAGAATCGATTAGTTTACGTGAGGTTTTAATTTAATTCTTAATTTAGAATTCAAAATCTTGATTTTTAGTAGAATACAGTTTGTTAAAAATAATATAATTAACGTTTTTCATCATCATCATCATTCTCTGAACCTTTTTCCCAACTCAGCTGGGGTCGGCTTTCCAGTCTAACTGTGATGCGGCTGAACTTCGATATTTTCCGTGGAGCGACTGCCATACCATGTTTTTCATACCATATTAGTGAAGTGAAGTGAAGAATAAGGTAAATATCCTCTAGTTAAGCTAAATTGCTTATGTTAGGAGTTTTGCAGAATTAGAATCCGGGAACTCTTGATCTTGAGATCACGGTCCGTCTCCTTAATTACTATGCTACCGACGCGTTATATATAAATAGGTAGTACATAGTTACTATGGATTTAGTCTTTAAGAGCAATGCATGATTTAATACAAATACATAAAAAATACGAATTCAAAAGGAGCAGCTGCATACGAAGGAAGAAATGTTCACATTCACCCTTGGAACACAATACCAGGTTATTTAAACTGTAATCTTCTGTAAAGTGAAAATTTATGAAGGGATGCTTCGGGTAACTCCTATTTGAGCAAAAATTCTGCTTTATCCTAAAAATGTGCTATCGTAGCGTTTTTACGAATTCAGATAGCCTTTTTCAAGATAAAATATATCTACCCAACTTTTATAGGCCATTCTTATAAAAGTCTATTCTATTGATCGCGTGAATTTCAGCCTATGTTGGGTGCACTACTGGAAGGCGTTTACTGGTTTTGAAACTTAATCTATTTTATGCACAGTCTTTAACGGTTAAGGTTTGGATATACATTGCTTCTCTGGATTAAAATAAGTAGTCCTATGTGCCTAAAAGTACAGTTATGTGTAAATAACCATTTATTTATTGTTGGATAGAATAAACGACTGATTGATATGACCCTTTATTAGTGTCCGGATTTTCGTAAGTTATATCTAAACATTTAGTCGTTGCACAGTTTCTGGAAAATTAGAATTACATTTTATTACCGATAAAACTAAATTGTGATATAATTTGATAGCAGTTGAGCAGGTGCCGTAATCTTAAGCCCTAATGTACTTTGTTAACTCCTTACAAGATTTAAAAGTAACATCTATTGAATATATTTTGTTTAAAGAATGTTAGTGACCGAAACTACTAGTTCCCCTCCAGCTACGCTAAATTTCTCTCGTGTCAGAAGTAGGTTCACGTCGATATTGTGATGGCCAGGATAAGAACCCCAGACATCTCGATCGTAAGGCCGTTTACTTAACCGTTAAACTACCGCGACACGATGCCTAATAAGCTTATCTTCTCTATCAGATATACAAGACTGAAATTCAATCCATAATCTGTCGTGTCACACTTTTATCGCCACACTATCGTCACTCGAAGATAATATGTATTGAGAGGCTTCACAATACCTATTAGTCTGTAGAACGTTGTAGTACGTAAACTAGTGATAATACAATTATAATAAAATTTGCACTTACCATTTTGTTGTTGATTTCGTGAAAATGTATTTCGCACACTTTATCTACTATGTCTTCACTTTGAAACGTGACAAAACCGAAACCTGAAACAAAAGGATACAAACATTAAACAGTGAAGTTTGTATGAGTATTTTGTGTATGTCAAGAGTGTTGCTTAATTTACGAGGAGGCAATAAGTGTCCTTGCTGGCTTCCATTGAAAATAATACGAAATGAATATGATAATATGAACACAAAACATAGTTAAAACCTCAAATAGTCTATAAAGTTTTCAAATTTACTTCGTTTTATATTATCAGTCTAAAAAGTTTTATCTTTGATATCGTTTTAATTAAAGGCAATTCGCGTCAACTTAATTTCTAAAGGCGCGTCAATCAGTATTCGACAACATCTATCAGGCTATTGTGCGCTCTAGGCCGGCGCGGGCAGGCACCGCGCGCCACCGCCTTTGTACTCGTCAATTTAATAAAACTTGTGCCCCATCGAGTCACCGCGTGCCTTACTGGCGACAAACCAAACAATACCTCCCTCCCTTATATGTTACTACGTACCTATTCACGTGACCGTAGTGTCAGCCTACTGCGCCAATATACTTTCAGTCCGAATCTAAACATCGTTCAAGTAAGCTCTCACACGTTTCATGAATTACAAATTACAATTTTGAATTTGCACTCCAATTGCTTTCCAATATTTATAGAATTCTATTCAACAAGTTAGGTCCTAGTTTACAAACTACCGTACAAATAAATACATTGAGTTAGGTACACGGCGCTCTGTGCGTCGCATTTCCTGATTTGTAATCACCTGACGAAGACCGAGTTCCCGCTTTAAGTGACAAACAATACGAGGCGATGAGCAGGCGTGTTTCTGTCTACTAACGATTAAGACACACATACGTGACGTGACGTATCCACCCACGACGACAAATAGCATTAGTGAGCCGTTCTACAAACAGTCGGTGGCGCCGCGATTATGCTGACACGTACGTGTACGGTGTACATCAGCCGTATCTCGCGCAAACTTTTGACTCGTCCCATGTCCACGTGTTGATATGGGCACGTGTGAGCGACATACATCTTCATGACACGGGATCAACGTCGCCAATCCTAAAAGTTATACGGTGCCCTTTGAAACTCAACTTGTACAACAATTGCCCTCAGCTACGAAACGCTAATCGATACCCTTGTAAATGTTACGCCCGAGACGATACTTATAATCTGACAGTGTAGCTCTTTTGTTCATATTTAGTCCATCACCTTTCACGACTTCAGCTCGCCTAAACAAACAGCACGATCCGTCCGCCGAAACTAGGGCGCACTTGGTATTTCACGCGCGGCCGGGTGGCTTTGCGTAGAAATCGAGGCAAAGATAGTAACACCCCGAAAAGGCAAATAGGGGTTCAATCGAGTTCCGTTAGATGACCGTATTTTCTTTATGCATTATAAGGTCGGTGCGGTATATCAAGTGAATCGTTTCTGCTTTATTACTTTCCCAATAAAAACGGTTGGGAACATTTCCAGTTTACATGAAGTATTGTATTGGTAAAATCAATTTTTAACTTTAAAACATCAAAATAATGTTTTGTCTACTTGTTTACTTACTAATAAAAGTTGTTAAAACATTGTTTTGATGTTTAGATTACCGTGAGACGACGAGCCAGCGTGGCGCGTCGCGTACGATGCGTGTCTCGTGGACTCGATTCTCCCTTATTTATGCGGGTCGGCAAACTGAATAAAGTAGGGAGTAAGCAACATCGACTGCCACCGAGTAAAGTTATCTGCGGGTGAGATGGCTGAGCAAATATGAAATCGGACCGCACGATCAAACTAAATGAACTTCTTCTAAATGGATTAGTGCGACGTTGAATCCGTCGATGTTTTGTTACCATGCACACAAACTGTTCAAATAAATACAATACCCGTAAAAGTTGGAAATGAAACGCTAAGAGAAAAGAGAGAAATGGCATTGTCACTGACCACGTAAAAAGTTTTGGGTTTCGTGTTGCCTTTGTGTGCTCACTCTAGATAAATGGGGTATTTTCGTGAAATTCGTCCGCGTCACTTCGCGTAACAATGGAGAAGATAAATAATCTCTGCGTAAGAAAAGGATTCCGTAAACATAATTATTTGAACTCGCAATTGTAGCTGTGAAACGCTAATGAAAGTTCTCCACCGTCGCTTCAGGAATTAACTTTATTTTTCTTCGACTTCAATTACACGGGGTACCCTTAATTTTAAAGCGGAATACTTTAATTAAATCTGGCGGCTTATAGGTGATCCATGTCCGACAGCACTGATTGGCCCTCAACTTTGTTTACTAAATTATATTCGAGTCAGTCATTTGACTGTGCATAATATTAATCCATTTTATATAGTTATCCTATATAGTAATAATCCTACTCATATAAAATTGTAGAATCTTCAAGCTATAAACTTCACGATATATATTTTATTATTTTTGTTACACTAGTTGATTGAAAATTACCCTACAGCAATATAAATTGGCAATTAAGAGCCTGCAATTAAATTGAATGGTAGATTATGGCATTTATAATTATTAGATAGTTATACAACATATATATCAATACAAAATCATTAACAACATCAATAGGCCTATTACTGCGCTCCAAATAAACCATTCAAGTAAAGCAGCCTTACTATTTTCCAAGTGTGTAAACGACGACCAATTTTTATTAATTCCCATCGACGTTCGCACCTGCGATAGCGGCACTCGTTATTTTAATATAAGAAGCGAGAGGTTGAGCCAAAGATTATGAATGTGTCTCCCGATATCGGATATCTCGACACATCTGTCGGGAGGCACGTGGAGCTGACAGTGGGCGGCGTCCCCCCGCCCCGAACACCGAGCGTCCTCCTCCGCCCCCGAATCGGGGCCATAGGCAGTATAATCTGCCCCGGCACTGTATGAAACACCGGCCGGTGGCGTTTATGGCGCTATAATAACCGTATAAAACGCGACTTATTGTAGGCGTCGATAACTGACATTATACAACCTAAGGCCTCCACTTTGTGCCACATCGACGCCCCAAGCTCTGCAACATTTTTTGTTACTTTCACCGTTCACGTCTTGCTACCCACGTAATGTTGTAATGAAATTTATTGAGATATTCTACTACTAATCTAATTACACCGAAACTCATTTGTCTAATTGGAATCACATTCCAACATAAAAAGTCTTCGAGGTTACATCAAAATAAATGTCTATCTACATGCCGATACGAATACGCTAGATTGCGTTCGAATCGAATTTTATAGATTTCTCTCTAATGCAGAATTTCTTCTTCGACATGCAGATTTTCTCAAGATGTTTTCCTTTACTGAAAATAAATATTTACCTGCGCTGCGAAAAATTCAATGGTGCAAAACGTGGATAGAACGTGGCTCACGTACGAGATTAATTCTCTATCGATCCTCTATCAGTACGTTCGGGCATTTAACACGGATGATCGCGCTAGTAGCTGTATTCTTGTATTTGCTACTCGTCAGTTAGAAACAACAACTGTATATAAGTTAGTAAAACAGTATCTTGTTACAGCGAAAGTGAGTCAACAGGACTTATTGTAGCATCAGTTTTGTTCTTGTTTTTGTTGAGAATGAAAGTAATGTTGTATGTCGGCGATAACTAGCAAGTTTTCATTAGGGGCGCGCTCAACAAGCTTTCAAATGATCATCCGAGTTGGCCGGTGGCCGCACCGCGCTCCGACGTCCCAACTTTTGTTATTGTTTCGCTTCATTATTGTAATACGAAATACGCGGCACAATAATTAAGAGATACTCGTCTATCGCCGCTTCTGACGTAATAGTTGGCCCAAACTTTTATCAACGGGCTCTCATCGTGACAGAATGTTTGCTACATAAATAATTGTCGGATTGCTTCTGAGCTCAGCTAATAATAACAAGTTAATCGCAATAGTTATTATCGAGGAAAAGGCTAGGTTATAAGAAAACGGAATTGCCTCTGTCGACCGTCGTTACGCGCTCAATGCTTATTAGAAACCTATTAGCTGAACATTTGTTTCCTAGTGGGTGGTCACCTTTGAGCTTTCTTATAAAAAAAATCCTGTTTCTATACTAAATTATGAAAGTACCTCACAGCGGTGGCCTCGACTCAGCATATTGGATATCGAACCGGTGCCAATCAGATTATTTTACGTTCAATTAATCATAGAAATTATCGTAACTTGCGGGTAATAGAGAGATGAAATAAAATATAATGCCAAATATCTGATGCCCATAATAAAATGTTAGGTAAAGGCTCAAACTGCGATTATAATACTTATTAGCATAATCAACGTATTAGTTTAGATTGCCTTTTATTTTCAAATAATGGGTAAATTGATCGTTCTTACACAGCAGCTTCTTGTTACATATTTATTTTTGTTACGAAAATAGGTCAATATGTAGGCAAAACAGTAGTCATACATAACGTTACTACCGACTGAAGATATCTTTCGAAGATTCCAATAGTTGTTTGTAATAGCTGCATCAAAATAATATGCGTATTCAGTGCCAGTACAAATACACGCAGATTCCCAGGCATTTGCAGCTAAGTGCAACGTCTAAATGTAAACTTTCGGCTAGTGAAGAAAATGGGAAGTAAAAGCTGAAAAGAATTGGTTCATCCTCATTTTCTCTATTGTTAAGTTGAATGGGACACGAACTATCAACTTGCTAGACGTCTGATTGTGTGGAGACACCTTTATTGTCTACGTTCAGGTAAGTAAAATAGAAACATTGCTCCATGTTGCTTTTTCCGTCAAGATGTTCAACTTTTAAAATCCTAAAGTTTGTCCAAGTTGTTTTATTGCTTCAGAAACATTTTCAAGCTTTAGACAGAAAAAGAATTTTTAGACTTACCTAGCGTGTTTGCTGAAGAATTCGCTACATGATTTCTTATAGAACTGAAGAATTTGTGATGTATTTATCGTATAAGTTATCAGATATTCAACAAAAACGTTCCCTAACGCATTTACTTGATAAATTCTGTGGAAACTTATCAAAAGGCGTGAAAGGAAATTATGCCATAAATCAAACACATCGATTTTTTAGAGCGTAACAGGAGAATATTTGGGCGAGTGGCCGGCAGGCCGCAACCGGCAGGACAATTTATCAAGGGCGAACTGTACCCTCGTCCAATCGGTTGATAGCAATGCCATAAATATTTACTTTAATAAGATTCCGTCCTTTTTATTCGCAAGTGTGTTGTTTTACGACACTATTTGGCCCTTGATGTCGACCTGGTCCCGAGCAGCGTAAGCGCATTGTTTTTTTTAGTGTCGGAATTTGTTACCCAGTGAGTGAATATCCCTGACCCTGTCGTAATGGATTATAAAACTGTGAAAAACAGTAGTCGGCTATGTAAAGACAGACAAGGTGTAAATGTAGTACCTATTAGCCAATCAGCTCTCATCATTTGTGTCCCTTATCTAAATATTTTATTTCTTAAACGTGTGCGATGTTGAGTTTCTAGGGAATGTTTAAGAAAATGTCGTTGTAATACGTTTTCAAAGATAACCATTAACTGTTGTTTACAGATACAGAGTAGAACAGCCAGTAAGGTTTACGTTGTTGAGTGTGGGTGTACTGCAAAACAGTGCTAGTTGAGTCACTAAAAATACGTAGGTACGGCAAAATTGTAAAACAGATTGTTTGTCGCACGAAATGAAGCAATAAGAATTTGATGAATTTATATCACCGTAACCCGAATTTGCGATTTATAGCACATAATAATGGTAACGGAACTTTGTTGAATGGAGTCCAATTTTGCTATGAGCCTCATAAAGGTTGGTTTACGATAGGTGGCAAAACCTAGGTAAAACATTTTATGAAGTGAGTTATCAAAATCAATTATTTTAGAATTATAATATAAGTAAATAATGTATTTAAGAATACTGTTTAGAAAATACATTAAATAAAAATTCATTGCCATCTGAAAGTTCGTCTGTAAAACAGTATGGTGAAATCTTAATAAAATCCCTTGGAAAAGTTTTTACAACAGGAAAGTTGCCATAGATTTTGAGAAGTAAGATAATTTCAAGAATATCACCATTTGTAAGTAAGTGACTGGCAGATGTTTCTTTGATCAATCAATTCCATATTTCTTCTTTTAAGGACTTCGAAAAATCTTGTATACCTACACTTATTTTTGTGCCAAACTCTTGAAAAGTAAGGTTACGAGTATTACGGTTATTTAAAAAAATATGATCAACTGTTCAGCAGGCATATTATTTCACATAAAAATAATCAACCCTGCAATCACAAAATACTCAATAATTAAAATCCTTGATGCTGCATTTAAACTTCAGTAATATTGAACACTAGTTTGATTAAACACCTATTATACACAAATGTAACACCCGAATTGCACTATTTTTAAAGACAATATTTCTACGGAGAGAGAGTGAGAGATAGAGACCCTTACAATATTATTTACAGAGTCAATATAGTTATTTTTCAAAGATCAATTACTATTAATTTCAGTCAAGAACTTATACGGTGTCCGATACAACCTGGCATGATTGTTGTGACCATTCGGCATCGCGACAAGATCGCCCTGTGAGCGCGTAATCCCAGCGGGACGACGTGCCCCAGGCGCGAGGGATGGGATTTGTGGGATCATCGGACACAAGACGGGAATGTCCTTGTTGTGGCAACAATAGTACTCAATGTACTAAATTGTACAAGAACCCATTCACTTTATTTGCTCACGGGTACTGTACCACTTGAAATAGAATCTGTAATATTAATGGGCGCAATCTCAATAACAGAAAATGATATAATAACAGAGTCTTCACTCGTTTAAAGTTATAAAATTCTCTCTATATTGGATTGCTCATAGAAAAAGTCCAATGTAATAGTTATGATGGGGGCGAGTGCATGAGTCTGATAATATCGTTTTAATTGCGAATAGGAGTGAATCGAGCGTGGGAGGAGGGAGCAACATTGTGATGCAAACGGTGCAACTCAGACTTGCGCAGATTGAGAATGAAGAGGCTGCACGTACGCCACGGTTCACTTGTTAAGAAGACCGCAGTGAGAAACCAAATATTTACAATTGCATCCGAAATACAAAACTTTGCACTCGAAAAAGAGCCATCTTAAAGTTGGTGGATAAAGTTACGAGGGTTGTATTTCGAGCTGTCCCCGTTTGAGTTCTCGAGTGACCAGCCTCGCACCGGTTGAGGTTATTGCGAGACCGACCTTGTTTGTACAGCACTACAAAATTGTTTCGTGCTGATTTTGGCAATTTCCGTTGTTCCACATCACGATGTTACTGCAACAATACCATTTTAGCACACTTTTATTTTTATTAACTCTTAAAGTATTTTTTTCGTTTGTGCTGCTTATTATTGGGTGTCAAATATGGCCGTGCTAGGAAGTATTTTTACGAACAAAAAAAAATAAAGCCTGTAACAGTACGAATTATATCGACGAAGCCTGTAAATCTAGTAATAAAAGCGTCCACTCAACGTCGCAATTCACGACATTTCTTCAAGTAGCGTCGGTTCAGGACGGATTTAGGAAATGTTCATCCATCTCTTTCCAACCACAAACGAATTATATTTCCCTATCCCGTCTGTCGTGGAATCGCACTTGGCCATGCCACGAAGGACTTAACCTAAACTATGCACTTTTTTGTTATCTATGCACTCTATAAACCCGTATCTAGTTCATAATATCGACAGTCACTACATATCACTACATATACACACTATATTATTATAATAAGGTTTATTTTTTTGTTAATAAACACATAGATTTAAAATGTCTGAGATCGATGAAGACCTGTCTTTATAGCAAGACGTAATGATACTGAATATATTCATCGATAAAATATGAAACGTATCATTTAGGTGTCTTTTTCTGTTGCTTTTTATGTCAGTCGTTTATTAAATGATGTCTGGATGGCAATCGTTATACCGCCTACCTAACAAGGTGACCTATCTTTAACGTACCCTATATATTTACAAATAAAGGTTATGTTGGAGTGCCAGCTGTTGAAATGACCTATTAATGAAATCAGCACAATTAAAATAATTTATATGTTTCAAATATGTTTTTGAATACGGAGTTTACGATCCTCGACAACAAACCTTCGTTCTCATAAAGATAGTAACTAACAAAAATCGTGACAGACATAAAGGGTTAAGTCTATTCTCGACACGTCAACACTTCATCCATCGCTTTGTTCACCCCTGAGGACTTGAACACACACGGAGCACCTGTTTCGAGTGGCGAGCAATAAGTGCTGAACGTATTTGCGTAGCGCGATTACGCGTCGCTTCAGCTGAGCTAAAATTGAGCGCTGAGCTCGAGGATGTAATGATTTTTACTGTTACGAGTACACGCGCAAAATGTATGACTATATTTTTAATTTATTACGAATAGATTTTTAATGCGGTTACATAATCGTATGGAGTCTCAATCATTATAATTATTTATCGATGTGTTTATGTTAATCGAGTAAAAGAGTTCCAATTCTATTCACGGCCTACTAAAAGCTCGTAAAGTTTATCTAATCAAAGTCGTTAAGAGGGCATCAGATTACAAATTTACAGGTAGGTCGGCCAATAAAGATGAGTGTAAGAGAGAGTTAACTGCGCGAAGTAATCACGGGCCGAAACGTTGTTTTACGAGTCCGACTTTGCATATCCCGACAGATGTTAGAACAATAAACCCGAAAGAGACGCCAGGGTATTGTGCCGAGTTGTTACTTGTTATTCTGTCGAAATCTATGTTTTAAAGGTTTAGAAACGTGTTCAACTAGAATTTTATGAAACAACTGTGCAGCATTAGGGTTACAATTTGATTTTTAATGCTCTCGGCGTAGCCACGGTTGTGACTTGAAACTTTATTATGTATAGTTTGTGGTAATCATCAACAATGTTACGACTGAATTTATGAGAAACATTTGCAAATGTGAGTGTATATTTGACAGTACTGAAATTTGTAATATACAGGCATTAACGTTACTTAATGTAATAACGTAATTTACTATAGACATAAGTATCTCAGTAAGTATTTGATATGATTCTAATAGAGATAATATACAATCAAAAAATAGTAAAGTGAAGTAGCAATTTGTGAATACATCATTTTTATAACTCCCAAACATTGCACGATTTTTATGTTAACGATACAAACATCTATAATTTTATGCGTAATAAAATCAAACTTCTATCGCATTTGAAATGGCTGCTGTTTCATTTAAAAATTGAATCCTCTTTCATATTTAAATTTGAAAAGTTGTCGGTGAGCGTCCGACCCGGTCGGTAAAAGGGTATTACTTATGAATCAATAGTTAATGAGTATCAATGGGAGGCTTTTCAAACTCGCCAGCCTCTGTGTGCATTCTCGGCGCATCATTAATATTGAAAGTTACTCTCCCGTCCATTGTCTCTGAAGTGGCCGCCTCTTTGTATATTATGTGTCGACTTTCGAAATGAAACGAACTACTCATTTCCTTTAGTCAAAAGTTTTCTTTGTAAAAATGTTGCATCGGACTTAATGGCGTCATTTTGTTTGTTTCGTATTACATTGCGTCTTGTCTCCATAAAGTTCCAATCTTAAGTTTGATATTGAATTTAATGTACATGGTTATGTTGTTGTTAGTATATAGCATAGAGTATCTGTAATGAAATGTTACTGCTCGTAACGTGCCTTTAGGTTTTGGTTACATTTAGGTTGAATGCGCAATATACATAATAATGAATACGGCTGCGTAAGCACAGATAATAATCATATGTGTGGGAGTATGGCCCGGCCCAATCGCACAGTCAGCATATGTCGTTGTGGTCATGTGATTCCATTCAATTCGCATCGTTGCGCTACAAACTAGTTATAATTAGAATCAAGCACCGACCACATGCTTTCAGCAGTTACCGTAACAATTATATACTTGTGCAGAAGTCTTTCAAAGTAACGTCGATATCGACTGCTCGAGAAAAAGTGCGTAATAACTATCGGCAAAAGTACTGTCGGAATAAAAATCGGCCACGAACAAATGAAGTGGCCCCTTACTATTTTTCCCCTGAAACTATTTTAATTAAAACCACTCAAATGGAAGGAGTTTATAGAGGGACAAATCGGTCGACGGCCGATAGATTGGGAATGTTCAATTTCGGGGGCGGCCTCTCGATGAAGCTCGGAGGCTGCCAGTAATTGTCGTGGTGATTAACATTTACGATAATGACTCGGATAGGATTGACGCGGCTGGTTATCGCGCCGCATCCGATATAGCCTCGGAGACGTCGCTGTCGGTTTAATCCTTGACGATATGACGCCGCGCAACTAACCTTTAGACGTCTCTGCTAATATGCTACTTACAACACAACATTCATATAGCAGTGTTTTCACTCAAGCGGAGCTTATTTGCTATATTTAAAGCGTACTTTGTGAGTGTCTTTGATTTTGTTTTCATTGCTCAGGTTTCACTAAAAATATTTTCGTCCATCTCAGTGCAACCTTAGCCTAAAATTCAATGAACTAAACTAGAGAGCCAGCTATTTATTGTTTAGTTGAATTGAAGTTTACGTTCAATGTAATTTGCAATATTTGAATTTTCATTAATACATCTGCTGAACATGGCACGCATTGAAGTAAAATCATATTCCTAAAGGATTGACTGTTCTATTAATTAATTCGGTTGAATAAATTTTGACAAGTGAGTCACTCAAATTAATTTATCTAAAACATTACAAAATGTACTAAATGTGAAAACAATTCGCATTATAATTTTGTATATTTATTCATGTGGACTTCCAACATATGAAACATGTTTAGACTGGGGAATAATGGGATTAAATTTTCAGACTGATGTAAACAAAATTGGAGGAAATGTACAGCTCTCTCTCATAATTTTTAGGTCAAGTTATACACAGTTTTTAAGTTGCTAGCTTATATTACTAATATGTGTATTAGAATGCCTAATAATTAAATTTATTAGCGCATTCGTAATCCAATCAATTTACGGTTAATAGCATTTGAGTTTAATTAAACAAATGAATTAAAATTTTCAGAACCCTCATCATATAAACCTACCTGTATATCAAAACCAAAGTTCAATTTAACGTTACTTTCAACTCTCAAAACAACCCTTTACATTTTCTGCATACAACATAAAACCGTCCCCTACTAAAGCAACCCTTGACAAGGGCTATAAGAGCTCCAACGAACACATTGCTACTTCATATCATATACCGTCAAGTCAGCTCTATTTTCTGTTTCAGTCAGGGATGACTCATTAAAGCTTGGATGTTACTCGAAGAAGCCATCTGCATGATTTGCGCATATTAATATCCCGGAGCTTGCATGAGGAAAGCACACAACCGGTTGTGTTATATAACATGTAATATATCAGGTATAACATTTTGTAAGTTGGCGGTGAGCGCCTTGATTTAATCGAGACCCGGTAGGTGCATATTTATTTAGTATAAATATTAAATAATAAAAGTTGCACTCGAGGAGTGGGTGTGACTCACAATTTTTCATCAAAAATAAAGACAAGATAAGAAGAAAACATAAATACAAGACTAGTAACTTATTTTGTACTAAAAAGCAGAGTTACATGATCCGAAGGTTTGATCGAAATAAGCCAGAGCTGATAAGGAGACATCTACCTTTATTCAGTAGTAGTACTTGGTTCTGTAACTAAGATACAAGAGAGTGTGGTACATATTAACATACAATATTCTCTTCTTTCCATTGATGATTTTAAATCATAATGACTAGATTAGTCGTTCTGTTCTAAAACTGTTATTACAAAAAGTTGGTTTTCAAATTCAAACATAATATATTATATCCTCTACTTTCGGTATAAACACATAGTTTGAAAAACCACGCGTTGCATCTCGTAAGACGATGTCTTTTTTTAAAGTAGAGTATGAGTATAATCGTTGTATTCAAAAACTTTTTTCAAAACCTTTATACCAAGATGTGGCGTGTATGCACTTCGGCAAAGACGTAGCTTCACGATGAGTAGGTACACTGTGTAAACACACCTTTAAATGAGATATTAGGCTATGGTAACACTGAAAGCGGGCACCAAATAAAAACTTCGCAAGTAAAATTTCGTTTTCTCGCCATAATACAATAGAATTTTAATTAGATTTCTAAATAACAAACCGTGTTAAGTTAAATTAATGACTTCTAATTAAACTAAAATAAGAAGAGTAAAATAATAACGAGCTCCATAATGTCTTGTTTTTAATGACCTTAATTTATTTTGTGTAATATTGTGTGATAAAAACAAATAGCTCTTGAAGTTAAGACAAAACTTATAGAGAATGTAAAGGAACTAACTATTTGATGTTTTGAAGAACTTTTAGTTATGTTATAGTCTGGAGTAGGTTAGTAGTCTTGGTTGTGCAAAGGTTGCAATTATGACTTCTCTGCATGAGGTCTCAAGTTCGATATTTGGATGAAGCAAACTAATATAGGTTATTCTGCTGAGAAAATATCAAAGTTTTACTGTAACTAATACCCTAGGTCTTTGTACTACTAGTGTAGTAGGTATTATATTTTCAAACTATTTGTGGTTTTTAACAGTCAGTATCTCTGAAAAAAATAGTAGTAGTTACTGTTTCTATAGAATTAATGTAATATGAAAAAAAAGAACTAAATGATATTTTTTTTATTTAACATAGTTTCCAGGCAGTTTATTTCCCGCTGTCGCTTCCGCGTGCTCTAGTACCTCGGCTGTACTCAACCACTCAACTCTCTGCGGCACGCCACACCCCCATAATGATGCATCTCGGGAGATACAGCACACGGCTTTACAGATTTTAACTACGCCACAATATTTATCTTACTTCTTACGCGTGGTCACGCACACATATCTCCGTCTTTCTTTAAGACTTTTTATTTATATGCCTTAGGGAAACCCGAGAAAAACGGTTTGTAAAAAATAGCATAAACCTCTCTATTTTAAATATATTTCGAGAGATTTCGTTTTGCGTTTGACACAGACCGAAGTCTAGATTCAGAATAATGTAAAGATTATATTTTAAGCGTTTTTAGAATATAGACTCTTTTTTATATATAAAACAGCAGATGTACACGATTATATCTAAGTAGGTTTAAGAATTTGGATCGGTTGAATTATTAATAATTCATGATAGTAAAAATAAAATACGGCAAGTTTTTAAACCTAGGTATAAGGACTAAATGAATTTATTAACTTTTGAGTTTATTTTGTTTATCTTTGGAAGCTGATATTTTATTGAGAAAATATATCAATGTCATATAGGTATATAATATCTAAATGAAATGCCAAGCTAAATTCCTATTTTAAATAGGGGTCCAACTTGCGAGTTAACCGTAGTACCTGTAATACAAGTTACTACGACGTAAAAGACCTTTCTACTACTTTTATTTTCATTAAAATATGAAGATATCATGACAAAAACTAAAAACTAATACTGTAAACTAAAAAACTCAGTTTGCTTTGACTTACGCGCCAACTCTGCACTCACCTAATTAGCGCTGCGATATTTAAACAAACTTTGTGAGTAATTAGGTACTATTTTTTATCTGTACTTCGACTTCTTATAGTGCTAAAAATATGTTGAAAGGTAATTGTAGACTAGCTGCACTCAGTATGCGATGCAATCACAATGTCCATGATAGCAAAAAGTTTCATCATAATCAGATCAACTGAACAGTTTTGGAATACATGTAAAAGTCCTACGAAAGTAAGTTAGAGGTTGTAGATGGTTAGAGGCACCACAAAAAAGGTTTAATGAAAGTGCTTCCTAACTAACTTCTTTAAGACTTATGTGTTATGTATGCACTATTAAAATAGTTTTTTTTAGCACAGACTCGACATGATTGACACAAATTGTCGAAAAACTATCCCATTCCATTTTCAATGTTTTCAATATTTATGACTATACTGGCTTTCAAGATCGATTCTTCACTTTGTTTTTAATTATGTGTATAAGTTCGTTTATGTAGTATTGAGTTGAAATATTGCAGGAAAGAGTGCCTAGCTGATGATTTTAGCGGCCACGTGAATACAAAAAATTGCTAAAATCGGGGCAATATGGGAATATCACACCTACTTTATATACACTTTAAAATATTTGATTTATATCCTCAAAAATAAGAAATATATTAGTAGATATCATTAAAATATATCTTTACGTAGCATATTGATGCGGTTCATATCATTAATTTTTGCGGTTCAGTAGTGCCAACGGGTCCGATTCGCTCCTTACTGGGGAGGAGTGACGTTGCAATCCCTCGTTGGTAGATGGTCGTTCGTAATGAAGTCTCGTGCGGCCACAAAGCCTCCCTACACCCCTTCTTGTCTCAGCCACTATCGCTAAGAATGTACCCCTAAAATGGACGTCGATATGATAATACTATTAGTTTTGTGTCGTATAAAATCAAAATATGGTAAATGCTGCATTGTAATTTTAAAAGTCAGCAAATAATACATTGGCGAACAAAATCTATGGACGCCATTGTGTCACCAAAATAGCGGCAGCTTACCATTTGTGAAGAAATGATTTAAAATAAGTGATATGAAGAAATTTTAATGCCAAAGATGACTATGATACTGCAAAAGTTTTCAGCTAGAAACTATATCATTTATAAGCATCAATTATATTTTTAAATAAGAATAGAAAATAAACCTCTTTTACGTTGATTTATTGATTTATACTGGGCAAGTGCCTTACTTTACTGATGTTGATTGTGAACATTGATGACGCATATAGGTACATAAATTATATTTTATCTTTAATGTAAATGCACAATCCTAAATTAAAAGAGAGAATTACATTACAAATGTTCAAACGTACAAAATTCGTTTGTTCGCTGAATGTTATTGTTCTAAAACAACAAATCGCCGTGAAATATCCACGCTCGTATATTTTTGAATTATATCTCTGGTAACAACGGTACATTTAAAATTTTTATTTTAAGCACAAAAATATATCATAAGATAAAACATGACCGCTCGAACAGCACGCAGATGCGACGAGTTCAACTGATCCCTGCCCCAGGGAGCGAGAAACAAACATCGTAAAAACTTGTGAATATTGCCAACAATTCAGAAACTTGTAGGTAATGGAGCATTTTTCTCGTTTTCAACAAACTCTTTTTTTCTGCGTGGTCCGCGAATTCGACCGTCTGCCCTCTATTGGGGATCTGAAGCGCGTGAATAACTAATGAAGAAAAAATGAACCGCTCAGCGGAACACAGCGGCGAATTACACGATCTCTCAATAGCTTTCAACGCGATCAAGTATTTTATTTTGCATATTATAGCTTCATAAAGTTTTATTCAGATTTTTTCGCAAATTCTTCATTATTTTACGATCTAGGTTATTGAGAATCAAGAAAGTTTGTTACTTTTCAGTATAATCTCCAAAGTTTATAAATGGTTCGTTACATTTTCCGTAATTTATAGCTCACCTATTCCTTCTCTCTCAAATGAAAGTATGATAACATAAAATAACATCTCTCTTCAACAACACTTCAGTGCTATTTGATAAAAATGTCAAGTGAGAACTATTTGGCGATTAAGACAATTGAAAAGAACGCAAAATTCTTTACATTTTCCGTGTCAATCATTCATTGTTGTAAAAATGAGTTTCCATATTGTCACAAACTGTTTTATCGTTACCAAAATATTTCTGTTCAAATTTTTTATTGATTAATAATATTGTCAGAATTTTTCAATATTATTGATGCACTACAACACTGGTAAAACAAGCACAAATACTTATTACAACAAAGGTTTACAACGTAGGAGTACTTTGCATATAGTGTTTCTCTCGTCCATGAGTTCTGACACAATTATTTACCTATGGTTTAACTCTATATCAAATTATCAAAACCAACTCCGTGTTTGGAATGTCATTAAATCATTAAACATACATAAGAAGCATTGTATTTCAAGCATCACAATTGAAATCCTTGTTCCCATTATTTATTCATTTCCACCGTTTATTTATCATTCATCGTTACCAAATTTTGTTTTCCACTGATAACAATAATACTGGTAAAGTTTATGTCGATAAAATTAAACATACGTATTCTTTATTCATATAAAAATTATTTTAAAACTGAGACCGAGTTTTTTGATGAAATTATCGGGCAATGATTTTATAATCCATGTTTTGATAGCCAGTAAAACCTATTAGATACTGTCACACAAATAAAAAAGAACAGTTTGTTATTGTAGCAATGCAATTAATTTAGTTACAATAAGTACGTTCGATTACTATGGCGTACATTAGAAGTAGCCTATGTCCCACGGTGGACTATAATGTACAGATAAATTTATTAATTGAAGTTATATTGAATAAAAAAAAAACAAATTACGGCAATAGTATTACCTTTTATTGCTTGGGACTAAAACATTTGATAAAAACATTACCCTCGTTGGCGCAGTCAGGTAAAAATATAGCTATTATGTCACCTCTCCCTATTCTCTGGACGTCAGAATACACAAAAAATACGAAAACTCTAATGCATACGACTGCTTGAACTCGTAGTAGCGAAATTCTACATCCCGCTCAAATGTGTGTGGACACAATTGAAATGTAGTTGTAGAACCAAGGTCGGGTGTGTAGTGTGTAGTGTAAGCTTCGGTGATTTCACTACCATTGCTGACCTTTCCAATTACGTTTGAGTGTAGATAGTAAACACTACCTTCAGCTTGCAGCTTCGATGTGAAAATTCTGAGGTCAAACCAGTGTTGGAATAAAATGGTTTTCGTAGACTTCGTAGACCCTTTGTAGACGTTGCTGTAGTTTGTAGAGGTATTATGTCTAGTTACGTAGCAGTTACGTATTTATTAATGCCTTGTGTAATTTTTTTATTTGCATTGTGTGTACACTTAATAAGATTTATTCACTTCAATTGCCGTAATTTATTAGTCAATTTAAGTCAATTATGCCAAGTAATAGCATAAGACAAATAATGAAAAAAATTACAAATTGATTTGAATTGAAATGTTTAGTTTGTTCAATCTTGACAAGGGTTATATTTAAAAGTCTGTTTTCTTTTTGAGTTCTTAATTTAAAAATAAAATAAACAATACAAACACTAAAAACACTCATGTTGAAGTGCAATTATTTCTGGAACGGTACAAAGGCTTAGTAACGGGAGTTTATGATATTATGTTTCACTGCATATCGAATAATTTTATCAAATGTCTCTTCACGTTTTTGGTACCGTTATGGAGACAAGTACAAGCAATCTTAATTAACCTATTCTGTATATTGACACGAACTTTCGATATTTCTCATAAAGTAAGAATATATTTACGCTAGGACGGCGACAATTCCTCGGTTAGAAGGCGTCTACAAATTGTCACTGTGCCTGGGGCCAGAGCGTGTTATGAAAACTCCGGGTACAGGTAGAGAGGGAGATGCAAACAATTTGTACATCGCTTACACAGGGAATAAACATCCTCATCTGTATCTGACTTATAGATATCCTTACATATTTTATACTGTCTTAGTATTCGCTTGGTTTTCGAGTTCGTTAGGCAAAAGATCATTTTTACAGATATATATTTATGGAGCTACAGCTGTTTATACGTTACGTTTAGTCAACGATATAAATAAACATTATTCTATGTCTTAAACCATTTATAAAATAATAAACAAAACACGAAATGAATTTCTTTTGCAGATTATAAAACTACTAAAAAATATTGCCATTAACGGCAAACGTTGATTTTTTAAAAAGAAAACTATAAAAAAGGAATCATGAAAAGAGAGAGAGAGAGAGAGCGATTTTGGAATGAGGATCAGTCACTTTTTTAGCTGAGTATGCAGTTTTATAGACCTAAAAAAAACAATAAATTCTGTAAAAAAATTATTTGAATCGGATCAAAAATGACGAAGTTATAGCCATTTTAGTGCGGTAATCTCAAAAACGCTCGCCACCGCGTAGAAATACCCTGTGACGTCATCGCTCGCCTCGTCGTGCGTCGCCGCTGCGCCGCGCCGCGCCGCCATGGAGAATATAGGGCTATTCGGATAAAACATTTGATGATTTTTTTTAAATTATAGAATTAAGTATTTTTTCTTTTTTTTATACTACGTAGGTGGCAGACAAGCACACGGCCCACCTGATGGGAAGCTGTCATCGTGGCCTATATGGACGTGTGCAACACCAGGGGTGTCACACGGGGTGTCACCAGGGGTTCTGCCGGAAGGGGTGGACGGAGGGCGGACTAGGAAGGGGTGGAGAGATAAAGATAAAGATAAAGATAAAGATAAGGATAAGGATAAGGATAAGGATAAGGATAAGGATAACGATAAGGATAACGATAAGGATAAGGATAAGGATAAGGATAACGATAAGGATAACGATAAGGATAACGATAAGGATAACGATAAGGATAACGATAAGGATAACGATAAGGATAACGATAAGGATAACGATAAGGATAACGATAAGGATAACGATAAGGATAACGATAAGGATAACGATAACGATAACGATAACGATAACGATAAGGATAACGATAACGATAAAGATAACGATAAAGATAACGATAAAGATAAAGATAACGATAAAGATAAAGATAAAGATAAAGATAAAGATAAAGATAAAGATAAAGATAAAGATAAAGATAAAGATAAAGATAAAGATAAAGATAAAGATAAAGATAAAGATAAAGATAAAGATAAAGATAAAGACCTCGGCGCTAGAAAACCCGAGACGGCATGCGGTTTTAATCAGTTCGATTCAAACATAAAACGCCCCGGTTGGGGGTGTTTTTATATTTGTCAGTCCGCCGAATTGACTGCACCCCGCCTGATGGTAAGCTGAGGTGCAGTCCTCAAGTAATGGACATCATTTCATCGAAACTTGAACACTTTCCCAAATAACGGACGTCTAGGTATACAACCACTCTACCCTTATTTGCCCCCTTAGGGGTGGATTTTTGAAAAACCGCGATTCCGGGGTACGTTTATTTTTAACCAGAAGCAGCTGTATCAAATTTCGTGCTTCTTACTTTCAAAATAACGGACTTTCATGCAACCAGCCATCGCCTATTTTACGCCTTTAGTAGTGAAATTTTGAAAACGCTGGTATACATGTATATTTATTTCTAATCAGAAGTAGGTATATGAAATTTAATGCGTCTAACATTGAAAATGAAGAACTTTCATATAAAATGTTTATGCCTTATTTTGCCACCGCCACGCCAAATTCTAAAAATCCGTTTTTAGTGGATTCCTACAACATAAAAAGCATCTACTGTCAAAATTTCAAGTTTGTAGGTCCAGCGGTTTAGGCTCTTCGTTGACGTATCGGCCTGTTTATCATAGGGCATCGCACACGAGGCGAGCCATGACGTCATCGACAAAAATCCAGCGAGAGTGTGCGTTTTAAAACAGCCGATTTTAAATCTTCAATAACTTCGTCATTTCTTGTCGGATTTTAATCATTTAAAAAACAAAATGCTTAGAAATTTGTAGCGCATACGTTTCATTAATTAAAAATTAAAAGTTCTGTTATGTGACTGATCCTCATTGTAATAGCAGTATTTTGCTGAAAAAAAGTTTTGTTGTTATCTAAATTATTTTTCACGCGTTCTTTGAATAACAGTTTCTTTTTCAATACTCTCATTGCAAATAACAATAATATATTACACACATACATGACACATTTATCTATAATAATAATAATAATAATTGTGATATTCCCTTAAATCACAAAAAGGATTATAATTACATTAAGGCGTCCCTACAATAAGTGCAATATATTTGGTAATAAGATTACATTACCGACATATGACGCGCACCGCATGCCATTAAACGCTTAACTATCACAATTAGCACTCGCACTCAAACAATTACAGTAACGGGCAAGAAAGTGCGTCTCCACTTAATATTTATGTAGTATTATTGGCGAATCCATGTATTTATTGTTAACAATTATTTTCCCTAATTGTTGGACCGAACCACCGGTTCGTATTACACCTCTAATGAACATAACGTAACAGATATTTTCTGACCTCCCCTTAATAACAATGTATAAATTGTTAACATTGTTTCAAAGGAAAATGTTCACTGGGAGACGTCTTAATTATTTGCGCTAAACTTTATTTACTAAATGTATGTTAGAAATCAAAATGATATTCGGACCTATTATGAAATGTAATAAAGTATGGAGGAAAACGATCATGTTATCGGCAAATGTGGTATTCAATTGTTAATAACGCAATAACAGCAGATCTCATCAGTTACTTTCCTTATTTATTTTCTTTGCATGTTATTTATGAGGGCTATTTTCATATTTTTGTGGCATTTAATTAACATAATAGGTTCATCATTTTATTCATGTTAGCTAAAGGTCTAGTTGATACATTTTACGATAATGTTTTATTAGATTTGATTATGTACATATGTTTTCGCCACATTTATATTATTATTTGCTATAGTCCTGAAACTAATAATGTATTTTACTCCATCATCATTATCCGAACTATATTGCCCAGTTGTAACCCCAATTGATTTATCTTGGCTTGGATCGAGAGGCCGTCTAGCGCCTTAAATTCCAGAAGAAAGCCTGTGCCAGAGTCTCATCCATGCACGTGAATATACATTTACGATAGTGCCAATAGTGTTTGTGTTATAAAATTTGTGTCATGTAATTTTTTTACCGATTAATTTTTTTACTAGCAAAGCAATTTAGGAACATAAATTTAAGCTTGTTACCCTTCTGATCCTACCTCATTTTCTTTTTAATAACGAGGTTAAAACGCCTTCTCCATGATAATATATAATTATCTGCACAAGTAGGTATTCACCATAAGATAAGCCTTACAGTAAAAGTAAAATCAACGTTTGCGTGCTACTGTCTCATACATGACCCTGAACGACCTGTTCGCCCCCATTCCGCCTAACCGTCATGATACCATCTTTACGATACTCTGCGATACGCCGTTAGTGATTTGTTGAAGCGTTAATTACAGTTCGCCGGTGGATTAATGATGTTAGACGGGATTTTTTATCTAAGATCTAGAGATATTTGTAAGCGGAGAAGGGGAACACAACTCTGTTATGAACGTAAAACATGCCGATAATTGCTGGTGGTCTGCGGACGGCGGATGTAGATAAAATATGTTCACGCACGCCCCGATACGGGCTCGGAACATCGTTGTTCCGGGCGTTTACGCGCAAACGGCCTTAAATATGCCTCCGGTATAATATACCCATGTATAATCTGTACATATATGTACACCTATTCTTATAGTGTCCTACTTTGCTTATGCGGGTGTGCACCCCGGATTTTTTTTGTTATGAAATATCTGAATATATATTTCGGAATACAAAACAGGCTTGTAGAATCTGTTCAGCTGTATATTTGCTTTTCCTTATTGCTGTTACTTGTGATGATTTTCAAAAGTATTATCATGTTTTAATAGTACTTATAAAAATTTAGTCGTTGTTATAAAAATGACATGTTTGCGTTGAAATTAATGTGGTATAAAAAAAAACCAAATAACTCAAACTTTCTAAAAATCCGCTGAATATTATATTCTCTATTTTAAATAACAAAACTACATTCCATTTACGCAATAACTTAAAAATGATTGCGTGAAGACCTCATCAAAGATGCAATGAAATGGCAATATATCTTCAAGATTCTGCTCGAAATTTCATGAATGAATAAGAAAGTGGATAATGTTTACATCGCAAGCGATAACTATGCTTTTAAGTATCAGTAGTAGAATTGCTAAAAAGTTCTCCAGAGTTACAGCGAATAGTTCTAATCTTGCAGCGAAGTTGCACGCAGGCTTTAGGTAAACACATTCGGCGGAGCGCGAAGTAAGTTCGGCTCATGATTACGAATGTAGGTACGCCGTCTCTATTCAACTTTTTCGCCTAATAGTAACATTGTGGGAGTTCAAAAAAGCAATTTTGTACTCCTTCGTAGCCGCAGTTTATGGTAATACGGACCTACACCTTTGTTTAAAATTGTGCAACACTTGTTAGGTTACGGCAGTTGTGGTTTTAGGTGCCTCACAATAGCACTGTGGCTAAGTTTTCTGAATCTTTGTTTGCATAATGTTTTTAAAAGTACTGTTGTGTTCTCGTAGTGGATTTAAATTCAATGGTGCGTTTCTTTAATTTAAAGTTTGTCCACTAAACTGAATTACTAAATATATTTTGTTACAATTTATAGTACCACTTTGCTCGCTTTATTTATTGCCTCGCTTATTGTGTATAGATTAACCGACATAGAATTCAATGAAAAAGGTATATCAGAATAATTTCCTATTTAGAATATAATGTAAAGGTGATAAAGTTTTTATGATTCTAAAAAGTCCTCATGAGAGAAGTGATTAGAGTCTTGAAGTTATCTATGGCCTTTATAGACACTGGAGTACCATCAACTTTTTATTCTTTTTACGTCCTAGCGTATTCCTCCTTATATAAGCATACTTTTATTTTAATGTAGTACTATTTTAAAAAAATCAACTCGAATTTAGAACTCATATGTCTGGTTTCAATTTTAGTAAAGGTATCAGCTGATATTATCTACAAAAATATCATACGCTTATACACATTCAAAAGTATTTCAGATTATTTAAAAATCAGCAAAAATCTGTTGATACTCCATATTTATAGAGTTAAATAAAAAAAAATGTTCCGCCTTTTTGAATTCAGTCGAAAACAACACAGAATTGAAATAACAGACTAAATTTGCAGATTAATTGAATACATTAATTGTTTTCTATCACAAAGGTAATAAAGAATGTTACGACCAACCCTATAGATAACGGTTACTACGCCCTACGGCTGTACGGCCTACGGAAACTTGCAAAAACAAGGGTATAAATTTCTCGAACAAACATTTTGCTGGTGTAATATAACATTTCTAATATTCGCTTGACACTGTTACTAATCAAAAGCCTGACACGAAACACCGAAAATCAAGTGTGAGGTAAGGCAGTGTGAAAGCAATACGTAGTCGAGGCGGCAGCAGATAGCCGCAGGCGCCGCCCGCCACCTCTTCCGCCCGCTTATCGCCACGATAACACCGCGTACGACATTGCATGGACGGTTTAACCCACTTGTGAATACAGCCTAATATGTGGGCTAAGTCTGTTTGTTTACAGAGTAGAGTGTTTTAGTCGTCGGCAAGTTGGTTTGGGTATTTTAGATAACGGAAAAACTGACTGTTGAATGTTTAGTTTAGAAACATGAGTGGAAAGTTGTATTTAGTTGATAATTGTTAGGTATGAAAGCGATTTTGTTGAGGATAATAGTTTCACAGGTACTTTTAGATTTCCTTTTTCAGTGATGATTTTAAATTTTATGGATAATTCCCTATTTTGATAGCAGTTTTTCTAAGTATTTATGATTGCATTTATTGTCACAAAGAGGCCACGAATTGTAGGTGTTTCAATAATAGCATCATTATTCTACAAATCTGAGTTTAGTGTTGGGTTGTTGTTGATGAGTTGTTCCTTTGGTTAAGTGGAACAAAATCCACTTAACCAAAGGAAGATTGAGAATGTTGTTGTTGTTAAATTACTTTTTTACACTTTTGCTTTAAATGGTCTCATTAAACAAACATAATTATCACTATTTTACATTTCTCAACACAAGTTTGACTATATTGTTACAGATTCTTGATTTAATTTGAAATAATACATAGACATTGAATATATTTTAGCCTATATTAATAGAGCAATTTGACGAGCATCCCATGAACATGATCACGCAGTAACGGAGCTACTGAACCGTCTACAAACTCGTTTATATTTGCACAGAAAGAACAGTCTCCCTTGGCGCCATAACCGCCTTATCTACTAATCTTGTTAAAGAACATTGATCCCCTTTTTATAAGGCGATCGAGTAGAAACCGAGATAACTACGCTTATTTCCCAAATTAGTTTCTAACTACGGTGTTATCGAAACTTGTATACGGCTCGATTGGGCCAATCTGTGTAATATTACACAAGTTCTTGATTAAATTTAATAAAACCAAGACGCTTACCTAATTGCGCGGCCGAAGTTTCATTAACGACTGTTCGATTCGTAGTGTTCAAAGCAGATCCTATCGATCTGTCGCTATCCACGCTCTTTCAAATTGCCTCGAACAAAAGATACGCGCGGCTATTACGTGTCTTAGTTCCGACCTACTGGAATAGCTGTTGCGTCGTTCTCTTTTAGATTTACTGTTTCTAGAAGTGTTATAATGAAGGACTTCAGATTCACTCTGTTCAAAACTGCAGCTAAAACTATATATTTGCACTACTGTACCACAGTTTGCAATATGATTTTATAACCATTGTACCAACATTTTCCTGCATTTTTACCCCCACGTAATAGGGTGCGATTCTAGACTCCGTGCTGCTACTCAATACTAGAAACCGATCCTTAAAATGGTAACTTTAAATCCGGGACTATCACTATACGACTGAAGCATTCGAAAACTTGGGAACGAAATCGAGTACGGTGAGTAAGACGGTATCCTAATGAGATTTATAACCGTGGTTGATTCTACCCTGCGATTACCTACCGTAGTGAGATTTGATTTTCTTTAGATATCCCTTTAATGCCTTCTTGGGTCTAAAGTAGCCGTTACGGTTTTAATTGAAAATCAGGCCGTGCGTGATAATGTTCGGTTAAGCGATGCGTAGGAAAATGTAGATATTGGACCTTCTTTAAGAGATCCTCGTTAACCTTATTAAGAGAATTGAAACGAGATAATTTCGGATGACTCCATGTGAATGGCCATTATATTTGAAGCGTAAATTATTTTTATCATCTCATTACATCCCAAAAATATAAATAGAATAACTACAGTCTGGAGGGAATCTAGGAAATTCTACGATATCTGAGAATATGATTGGTAGACTAAGGTAACACTTCACAAGATTCTTCTAAATATGATAATGTATTTATGTATCTATGCATATCTTTAAAAAAACTATAGGAGCCCTCCGTTTAGTCGGGCAAAAAATTATTGCAAACGAATCATATGAAGATCGAATTCATAAAAGTTATCGCATTGACAAGGTACTTAAATAGTACCGTGTATATACTCAAAAACTACTTTTACGTTTACACTTTCATGCTCCTAAACCAATTATTAAACGTGTAAATCTAACAGTAATTTCATAACTATACGTTGATCCGTGTACTACATGCAACTACGATAAATCAATACATACTGTATTATAACGATATTCATATTAACATCGTTAGTTTAAACGATATCTGTGTAATGTAGTGTAACGGATAGCTCCATCGTTTTAATAGCAGTTGAAAACATGGCGTCTTGCACACTACCTTGTTAACCGTACTCAGAAACTTAACGTGAAACGGATAATTGGTTGCTAGTTATTAAACTTTTCACCTTAAAATTAAATAACTTTTTATTGCATCTTGTAGTTCGTTCGTTCTGTAATAGTATTCTAGTTGCATGACTGTAACGGGTTTTCATTAAAAATTCAATTGGTTGATTCAATTTAACAGAATTATTTAAGTAATTCCAATATGTTTATCAAGGCAGTATGGTATGCTTTTGCCAGTACGAATGATTGGTCCATGAAAGTTCACTACACATCTGTACAAATTGTAGCATATTATTCTCCTATTTTGTATGGTTTGTGAATGTGATAAAAGGGTTTCCTTCCTTCTTTTCTTTTATCCTATTCTAGAACTTTCCTCGTTCTCATTGTACGAGGCAACTGGCATTTTGATATCTGTATTGTTGCGGTCGTTGATGAGTACCTACTCTATATCACACTTAAAATACCACAGGGAACTCGCGTTCACACATTCAGTATGAATTAAGAAGATACTGGGACACGGAAAAGAAGCTAAATTGCATCATACGGGGAATTAATGTCAATATTAAGTACCAGGAGATTTTCTTCTGATCAAAACACTCAAGACGTACTGGAAAAAGGATGCTGGTATACAGTTTTAGACACATTTAGGATGCCTGTGCCTCTTGTACTACATTACACGAAAATTAACTGAATCGAATTGCAAACCAGCGCCAAAATTTGTAAGCACACCACCATCTCAACATAAACTCTTTAAAACTCTCTAAAATATTTTAGAACAATTCTACCGTGAATTTACAATATTTCCACTAGTTGCACAAACAAACCTAAAATAATACAAACTATTTGACTAATAACAACATTTCAATTAGTAAAAAACACAGTTTGTAAAGTAGCAGTCGTTAGCTACATTTTAATAAATTGCGAACATTATTACTCGCAGTTAAATAAATAATGCAATTATTGACTCAATGTGTAGCTTGTTTGATTTGTTAATTTATATAGCAAAAAGTGTTTATGATCACAATGTGGCGTTGATTTTGTGTTCACCGTCACTTTATGGACCGCACTATACTGTAAACCGTTATTTAAAACGTTTGAATGATAAAATTGCCATTGCATAAATTCACGTTTTTACCCCCGGTAGACGGGGACTTGCTTTTATTTTCATGACAGTTATATACAACAGTAAAGTCTCCGTATTTCTCTTTTAATTTTATTTACTGTAGTGCTGAATATTACACTGTTAATCAAATAGTTACTATTTTTTATTGACTACGAAGGTACCTACTTATTGAGAACGTGTTTCATTTAAAAAACAACGTATACATAATGTTGAATTGATTTAGATTAATTAGTCATAATTAAAATAATTTGCTTTTATATCAAAACAAAATATAATCAAAACAAAACAAAAAATTTAAATAAAATGTTTATGTCATTATTGTCTTATTTGTGTATTCTGTTTGTTAAATGTAAAAGATAAAGATGCTAAGATGTTCCTTACCTACGATCAAATATCTAAACTCACTATCATTTAATTGAAAAGAAAATCTAAGATCATAATAACTACTACTGCCGGTAGATACAATTTTTTACAGATACCGACAATAATCCCTAAGTTACATCAGATTGTGGTTTCTATTTGTACATAAAACTAAACAAGAAACTCTTTTTAACAAAATACCCACTCTATGCTAAGTAAACCGTCCTCGACCACCTCATCGCAACAGGTTATACACGTTCCCACAAAGACTGCAGTAGCACAAATACCCACTTACTCGGGTAGCTTAAAGATCACACAAAGTTATTTAAATACACGAACTTAGATGAACAAACAAAGAACATACAATACTGTTCCAAAGCAAACAGGTACTTATCTGATCCCGGTATGAAACCAAATAAAAAAGAATAAACGAAAAACAACAAATCGGAACTAATGAATCGTATTTTATCAATTATAGTTATGAAACGTTGAACGGGCGATCGCAACGAAAAAAACCTCTCACGTCTGTCGGTAAAAGTAAAAACGGAAAATAAAACCGGTATTAATTTAATCGAAACTTCTCTTCATTAGTTTCAGTCGTGCGGTTGAATGGGCAAACAAATAAAAATGTTTGATCTCACCAGTTATGCAGTTGGAACGATTTTCGAATCATTACGAGTGGACAACGCCATCTGTTGGATGTGGCGTGTGGTTATCTGTGAATGTATCGCGTTCAATGGTTATTGTCTTTAATTAAAAGGTATGTTTGTGTATTCGTTGCGATATGATAAATAGGGCGGTAGGATTTTGTAAAGGTGGTTGGATTTTGTGATATAAAATGTAGCTTAAAATGCTTATTGCTATGACGTGTTCATTTATATGTGTGTATTCTAAAGTTATTACCTACTTATTATTTTTGATTTGTAGAAACTATATCCATTGGTTTTCAAACTGCAAAAGGGTACATTCACAAAAAAAAAACTTATTTTAGTATAATTGACTGAAGATTTTCTTTTCGGTCAAATAAGCAATATTCCTTTATTTTTAGGATTTCTTTACTACTAAGTTAGCAAACCAGTTTACGGCATGGTAAGTAAGAAAAAACTAGGCATTTGTTTGCGAGAGTTGATCATTGCACAGAACAATGTTCGGCTTTAGTGCAAATGGAACATAAATATTATACATTGGATTTTATTATACACTATTGAAAAACTTCAGTATTTGTATTCTGAAACTTTCTTAAAGTTTCAAAACTATTTTCACTTAAACCTCACTTCTATTTGAAATGCATTGAGGTATATTTCTTTTCACTTAAGTCTTGTACCTACTATTGCTTGTTAAATTAATAATATACGTTATATGTACCATTAGCATAGTTTTGTATTTGTTTTATTTTTTCCAGTTGTATAATGATAAATGAACTGAAAATAAAAATGATTTGATGCATACCAGCATACATTATGGTTAAACTAATACTTATACAACTATTACCATTACACAAATTGGTGTATCCAAATTTTTTAACACATGAATATGAATCAAACTTACCGATTTAAATATTGCTCATATAAATTTTATTTGTGAGGGTTTGATTTAATTTATAAGTCCTCAGTATGTTTTCAATTAGTCTCTTAAAAATGTAACCAACTTATCGACGCTTAAACAAATAATCTAGTACGCTACTATTTGCGTCTATTTCGAACTTATGTCATAGTAGTACATACTAATAAGCTCAGCATGGCTGTACCTCACGTCTGTGAGCCCTCGAGCCGAGTCAAGAGCCCACAGCGTTCGTTAGCGGCCACGTGACGAACTCCTCTGCCCCACTCCTAGCCTCTTTTCATTAGGAAGTAATTCGGAGTGCCCGCTCTTTCGCTTCATTCCTCCACGTTTGTGTGGAAAGTGTACTCATGGCCGCGCTGAATCAGGTGACTCTTTTGTGACTAGATTAAAGAGAAGATGCTTTCTTAGCGATGCAGCTGGCGCTATTCTCTCTGAGCTATATTTGGAATTAAGGTCTTGGCTAAGCGGAATTGTAGCGGTATAAATTTGAGTTGTGTACCGCTTGACGCATGACTGAGTAAAATGGTTAATGATATTGTCAAAAGTTAACGCGAATGTGTCTAATACTATTTTTATAGAATTCTATAGCTTCTTTTGTTTTATTTTATTATTTAATGTGATCCCGACATATCAGTTACTTTTCAGTGAACAAGGTCTGGGGGCTTCCCTTGACAATGGCTCCTGAAAACTGAAAATATATTAACGTTGTTAAATATATTAATCTTATGAAAACATTTTTATCACTTTGAAAATCACTTCAATATCCCTATACAGTAAATAAATAATGAATTGATAATTACGATTATATTATCAGAATTACGTTTATATATAACGTGCTAGTATAAATTCTGTAATCTAATACATAACTTACATAATATATAGGTAAATTGTCATTTCTTTGAATGAAAATACTTGCAAACGTCACTCCTTGCCGTCCGCTAACGGCGTGTAAAAGCAATTTGGTAATGCACTTTTATCTTAGGTACTCCTACTTCTACAAATTTACTCTGAGAATACGAATTCTATAAGAGCACACGGAAAAATATCTCTCACTTTCAGTTATTTTTTTACATTAGTTCACAGAAAAACCTACTTACTGAGAACGAATCAATTACAAAGAATTTCAATTTTTTTTATAAAGGCCAATCAAAATTAATGAGTCATCTATTTGTATTTCCAAATTCTGTCATATGTCTTTCTACGAACAAAATTGTACAGTTATCGCCTAGTCTGGTCGTCATATGTATTTAAGAGCTAGCGTACAAAAATGTATATATTTGTTGTATCGCGAATGGTATGCTCCATTTAACTCACTATTTTGCGCTGTCGCAAATTGAAGCAGGACTTAGGCGCCACAGTCGACGAGATCCGAGCTTAATCGCAAAAGGCTCTACATGAGAGAAAACTTAATCCCAACAATTACACTAATGATTACATAACACTGGGGACGCAAAGTATAAACAAAAGTAGCTAGTGACGCGTCGCTGACCCCACGCCTAGAGAACGACTATTAAGTAGGGTCGGTTCACTTAAAACGACCTCCGGGATTTCAAACCCCGATTTACTGGACATAGAATGAGCAATAAAAATATAATTACATTGTTTTACTCTGAATTAACGAATAATGTAAGGAAAAAAGGCGAGTAAATTACGTATTTAGGATAGAAAATCGGTACTAAATTACACTTTTGGGAGCATTATAACAAAATAAAGTATTATTTAAAACACTTCGAAGCGACAGTTTTGAGTATTTGTGGTACTTATTTATTTTGTTGAAGTAATCTTTCACAGAATAATTAAGTACCTAAGATTACTTTAATTTTTATGTAATACCTACTATTTTGAGTGAATATTATCTTAATGTTATAGGAACAATCAATCAAGTTATTTAGATTTCCTCGTATATGTAATACAATGAAAGCTGTCAGAACTGAATGTGGGCCGACATAGTGAACACAAAGCTTTCACGGGCTGCATAAAACTTGCTTGGATATTTACGCAAAAAGCGTATCGCGGGGATCAATCGGTGTTTATCGTTGGACGAAATCTGTTGCGCGTGTGTAGGGCACGTAGCGCGCGTATTATCGCGCCTGGCGATCGCGAAGCGAACGATATTAGTACCATTCGTCTTTGTCGTGCCGTTACCTAATTTGAATAATCGTTGGTGAGAATGCAGAGTGATTTGCCGCAGCGCGCCACCGCTCTAAGAGAACTTCAAGTACTACTAATGCCTTTAAGATTCATGTATGCTTTTATCTGAATTTCAAAACCAACAGCGACGAATTTTGTTCCAACTTAAAAGATACTCAAATAAAAGTTATTCAAATATAACAAAGGGCGAAAAGAAAAAATTGCCAAGTGAGAATTTTCTCATTACGCCACAAATCAACTGTTAAAACAAATATTTAAAAAGAGAAAGGAATTCACCGACTACAAAATGCTGCTCACCCTGGCTACTGGTAAATGCGAAATCCGATTTAATTTATTTTTATCGCAGGGCTTTATAATTTCATTTTCGCACTTTCCATTTCGAGAGAAGGCCCGCGCCGCGGACTGGCGCTCTATCCGAATGAGATCTCCACGAAATCAGGTACAAAAGAACGATAATGAACGCCCACTGCTTGCTACGTAATCTAAATTATTATACGAGTCGAAATTCTTACTTGGCAGCGAAAGAAATCTACTTTATCTCGGGCACTGGGAGATGTTTAATAAAATTAAAATGTCAGAGAAGGGCCCTTTTCGATGTTTACGGTGGCTCTGTAACAGTATTTCGATTCAAATTTTCTCTCTACTCAG
This sequence comes from Lithosia quadra, assembly GCA_963576445.1. Taxonomy (NCBI): domain Eukaryota; kingdom Metazoa; phylum Arthropoda; class Insecta; order Lepidoptera; family Erebidae; genus Lithosia; species Lithosia quadra. Next base: position 12,810,996 of record OY754877.1, on the reverse strand, counting down.
AAGAACGTTTTAATCGTCTCAGTCACTCATTTTCAATGAACACCTCAGTTTTTAATATATTCAGGATAGTTTGGTCAAATTATGCAAGAAATTGTGACATGAGACCTCAAAAACCACTTAGTTTTATTACAATACTTATTTGAAGTTTCTATTGTGATCTAATACTGAACTGACTGACATCAAAAAAATTCTTTGAGTTGATTTGATTGTGGGCTAAATTTCAAAGCTACATAAACGTCAAGCGGCCTGCCTAAGGGATCTTGATATAAAATTGCGGCTTGAGTGGTGTAGCCCGTAATGTGGAGTGATGTGCGTCACTTCACATTGTGAAATGCAACCAACGTGACGCGTCAAACTTACCGATGCTCAACAATATAATTGTAGCACACGGAAGAAGCTCCACCGACGGCTTGGCGCCGCCTTTCTTTTTCCCGCCCTCTATACAAACTCTATTTTTCGACTTTCTTTTCCTTACCAACCGTACGACTGACTTATATTAACTTTATAACTTGTTAAACACAACTTTTAGAAATATGAGATCAGTAAGTAAGAACCCTGGCAAGATTTAAAAGAAAAAACACTTCAGACTGATGATATTTTCATGATGACCGAACTCACTTAAGTTTTTTGGTGGCTACATATTGTATTACAAGCGTGAACGAGGTACAAATTTGTATGTTTTATTTAATAAGGAAGGTTAGAGTGTAATAGCGGTTGAAGTCTGAGCTGTTCTCTAAAACGTAATCCGAATAGAGTGGATGCCTCCTGAAATAACCGTTTCAGTAATCACGAATTGTCACACCAGTGAACTGAACTGTAATTAGGCAAATGCACCATGTAACGCGAACTCGGCAGGAGTGGGTCGAACGCGCCTCGCCGCACCGTATTGTTCACCGTAATTATTATATAACCGTACTTTTACTACACAATTAAAATTTAAGCGTTCCTAAAATTGTACGGAAGATTGCACGGTACTCTATTTCATCTCGACAGAGCGTGGAAAGTCCCTCTAAAAGGCTGTACCTACCTACCTAAATCAAAAGTGATTGTTACAGCTAGATATAAACATAACTGAGGAGAGAACATTTGTATTAATATCGGTCCGCAGAAGATACAGAACCAAGGTAAAACATAAAACCATTAGAGAATGAAACTCGATGTCGGGTACCGCACGGAGTGAATTAAGTATTGTGAAGGCGGCAGAATAAGAAAAGCGACATTCTGTTAAGATGAATCCAACAGAAAGGTTAAAATGTTCTCGGCAAGTTCACCCGCGCACTCAGAGTTTATAAAGCACCTTATTCGAAATAACAACGTGAACCGCCGCGGATGTCTAACTTAAATAAGATTTAATATTCCTATCCGGCAGGAAACTTCTTGAAGGAGCGTGTGTAATCAAAATCTGCACTGCGAAACTTTCCACGGGAATCTCCGAGCAATCGCAGAACCGGCTCACCGGTAAAAAAACTGGAATGAACTTGTCGCTTAAAACTAATTTCATTCCAAAGTTTCGTGTTAGAATAGTTTTTTTATCATGTTTCGCGCTTTTTTCCGTCCTAACTTGTGCACAGTTTAAAAATCAATTTCTTACAACTCGCGAAAAGGCAACTTGCGAGGTGTTTACTCTGCGCGGCCGACTACGGGCCGATGTGAACGAAAACTTAAACCGCTTCTCGCTCGCTACCAGAAAATTTTCTTTTTAAAATTAAGCAACTTTTGAAAAATATTTGCAAACAAGTTCCTCTACACAAAAACGAGTCCACCCTTACGAAATCTTTTCACAGGTTACATGAAGAATATTAAAACAAAACTTTTTTTAAAATTAAGTAAAATTTTCTTGGAGATTTAAATTTTTTTTCATGTATTGATGTTTGTTCCGTGATATTTTTTTGTTCCTACTTTTCTGTTTACTCGAATCCCTCACCTATATACAGTCGAGTTTTCCTTATCATCTACTTACTGCTATTTGATTTCACATGTATGCAGTAGAAAAAAGCTATGAGATGGATTTGTTCAAGTGTAACGTGATGGAGATGTTACCGGATGTTCTGCGGCAGAAAAATCTTTAAAGGTAGAATCTATCAAACGTGAACATGAACGTGAACATTTAAGACAGGTGATTGAGTAATTATTGGTTTACATTTTATCAGTGGGCGTGACTTAGCTACATAATCGTATATTAAATTTTGCTTTGTAAAATCAAAATTAATATTAATTGGAATAGATTTTAACGTACGAATAAGGATAAGACGACTTTATAATGTAACCGTATTCAGAATAATAATAGTAAATATTATACAGTACATGTAAAATATAAGCTTATATACAAAGTGGTATATAGATACATTGTATGATGCAAATGTGTAGGCGTGGCACAAGAAACTTGGCAGCGAACGCGCGGTCGCGCGATCCTGCAAATCTGCGCGCTAGGCTTATCAGCTGTGATTCATACTTAAGTCGTATACACAACGACAATGTAGCCACAATGTACCTAAGTATAAGTACAACATTCACTACACACAAACATTTCGAGAGTGTGTTGCGGCGTTACTTAGTAACTGCGCGCCACCAGACCTCATTTTGCTTGGTGGATAAGGACGCTCATGTGTCGCAGGGATTCACTGACGCTTTGTCAACGGAGAAAAGAATGGATCGTGATGAGAAATGTTCTGGCATAATTTATCTTGGGGTTAGCTTAAGCAGTCAAGCTCGCCTCTTTCCAAAGTAGTACATGAAAACGAATTTCTTGTTCAGGGAAGCGTTTACAAAGCTGAGACAAGCACTGAGGCCGAATACCAGAATAAAAACGATGACACGCAAATTTCTGTGGAGGCGAGCCAAAATATCTCGGGCCGATACTAAACAATACCTGCTGCCGTGAAACAATAGCGGAACAACAACATGGCAACGTTAACAACATTTTTTCACTTGCAGGTCGTTACAAAAATACAGATAACGGCGCACGTGCCGTTTATAGCTGAAGATGTTGAGGGAGACGGCACAAAGCGGCTGAGATTTATTGGCCCACCGTAAACGCGCGTAAGAGGAAGTTTGTACACTGGAGCTCGACGAATCGCAATATTTAACGTTCAACTATTTCCATCAATTTGTTCTATCAAGAAAGGAAAAACTTAAATTGGAGCGATTAAAGCGAGCGGATCGTGATTGATTTCTTACGGAGTGAGACGCGCCCGCGCTGCCTCGCGCCCTCCTCGCCACGTCCTGCCAACCATTGTGCCCCCAGATTTATTTCTGTTTCACCGTTTTTATTGCGTACTCGGAACTTATAACGAAATAGTTACGGCTGTTAAAAGGTTTTATTGGTTAACCTTCGGCGTGCGCGGTCATAAAATAGATTCGTAACCAAAGAAGCGTACGCATACCGCTAGATTTATAACTGTATCACGTGAAAAAGAAACAAATTTGCCCTGCACAAGGATATAAAACAGGAGATATAGCACGAATTTATCGGTAAATTGTGGAAATCTCAGTATAATAAAATATCTTCTATTGAATATTGTATGAAAAGAGTTTTACGGGTCTCACTCATTTCACTTCATTTTACTACCTACCTTTTTATGCAGGACCTCTATATCTCAGAATACAAAATAGTCTTTATGGTGGATGTAAATTATGTTATTAGCGATGTCATTGGAGTTTGTGTCTTACCTGTAACAAAGAAATGCAAGTATAAGAACAGTAAAATAGCAGAGCGCGATTAAATTGTTAATATGGCAGTGATCAGTTTGAGTACGGGTCGCGACCAAAGCATGACTTCCATTGAACCTACGAGCAAAATAAATTCACTTAATTTACCACTCGCGTTGGGGGCCCTGCTAAAACTTTACGCACTTAATAAACTCTGAGACGAATTAAAATTCCGTCGGTTTAGTAACAATCGTGTCGGAACGCCGTTAACTCTTTCGCCCAGCGCCGAGTTATTAATAAGGGACACGCCTCGGTCGCAGTGATTTATCTACAAAAATAATGACAGCGGGCTGTGGCTAATCAGAATTAACAAGTTTATGGCGGCCGGAGGATTAGCGCAAGTTGTCGTGTCGCTTCTTTATTTAAATATGCAAATTATTTTTGAGTGTACGCCGTTCGAGTTTGGTTGCAGGTTGTTTAGCATAAACAAATCGGAGGCACTCAGAGTACGCGTCAACATCCGCCCGCGTGGCTGAGTGTTAGACAAACGCAAGGAATAAATAGACTCATTGTTAGATGCTCCTTGCGAGAAAGCTAATCGTAAATCAAGACGAAATTTGCGTCTAATGTGAGTGTAAAATTTAGAGAACAATACCACTATGTAGTAACAGAACGAGGTCTCTTGAACTGCATTGTGAACGCTAGTTTTGTAGTGGTTAAGTTTAAACTAAGATTTATGAACGAATTGTGTGATATAGATACATACGCCTGCGAACCCATAGATGGACTACCCATTGAGTGCGTAGAGATGTGATAATACCCATACCCATATAAAATAAATTATGTTTACGATTTCATGTAATAATGGTGCGCTATTGCTATTTACCGCATTTCTTTTAAAATTTTGTATAAGAGAATTTCATTAAGTCTTTGCCGGAATTGCACCAGTACCTCATGTACAACAATCCACATTCAGCCACGATTTGTTACATTATACATAATGAAAACCATGCCGTTAATATTAAATCATAACTGGTTTTGGTCTAAATATTTTGGTCTACTATCAAATTTTCGGTATTTGGCTTACCGGAATGTTAATACAGAGTATTATAACATGATATTGAATTATTTTGTTATTCAAAATTTTGTAGACGTAGCGATTAAACCACTAAGTATTTGTGTAGATTAAGAGCAAATAATTATCTTATAACACAGGTACCGTATAATATTGGGGCCATAATGAGGGCGGGTTAGGTAATACGCTGAGTAAGGCGGATGGACATCCTGACCTTTCTGAGTACTAATAACATATTAATTATTAAATGGTTATTAACATTCTGTATACTAAGTAAGTTTAACATAACAAAATGTAAGCACAATTTTCTTGCAACTTATAGGTACAGATTTAGGGGACTATGCATTTTATAATATCCATTTAGAAAAAAAGAAATGTAAAATACGGAAAAATTATAGAAAAACAAAATAAGTTGTAGACTGAATTGTGGAGTTCGTTTATTATTATCTAGTGGTAAAAAATAAAGGTGCGTGGTTGGTTTCCCTTCTAAAATTATTACCTTTGTTTAAAATGATAAATTATAATACAAACTATTTCAAACATACATGTATGTGTTCTCTACACCTGCGGCTTATACGTAGGCATGTATAATTTTACCTTTGTATTTTGAATGCAATATTAAGTTGGAATGTCTCAGTTCATTCAGGCCTTATGTCCCGGTTTATCGGTGTTTAAATACCGGCTATTACGTTGGGACCCAGGATTAAGGGAAGTTATCCGCTTTGACCCTACCTAGGGCTGTAGTGTTATAATCCAAATGGAAATCCTGTTTCTTACTCGTTGCGTACGGGATACTTTGCATGAACGATGATCCACAAATCCCTTTTATTGAGAAAGTCTTAATTAATGTTTTGAATTCAAATTTAGTATCATAAAAAGTTAGAAAGGGTAAAAAATATGTATGTCACCAGTGACTCTATTCAGAAACGTTAAACTTATTTAGAAAAAAGGAAAACGTAAAAAAGTTGGTATTCATTTTGATTTTTTGAAACAAAACGTACTTACGGTTTCATGAAGTTATTAAATTCAGAATCATTCACAGTTTGATTCATATTCAATTAGATTGTATGTATTGTATTATGATATCAAAGTTTGTATTTTTGATATCATACGTTTCAAAAAAGTAATTTTGCTGAATCAGGCCAAGTATTCATCAGGCAGTACTACATCAGTACATCAGGTAATACTAAAAAAATATGACTGTTCATTCGTAATTCTATAAATTCCTGAGTCATTCCCAAGAATTGTTTTATTATGATTTTTAAAGTAAAACAGCGATACACGGCGACGTATAATATAACCAGCATAAAGATAACACATGTCTTTATGGTTCCATTTCAACGATGTGTGAATTGTCACTCATTTTTATTTTGATATATTTTTTTTATTAAGTTTAACCACCCCACCTAGAGGTAAATGATTATCGTGGGCTGTAAACGCTTGTACCGCTCATTAATACCTGCTGTGAAAATGAAAGAAAAGAAGGAAGGGAGTGAGACATCCAGCAGTCTTATAAATAATGCGAAAGGTGTTATATTACTACTCAAATTGATAGGACGTTAGATATTACTGATTTCCTGGTAGAGCTAACTCATAATTGATGTAAGAAGTATAAAAAATAATTACCAACAGAACAGGTTCAGGAAGCTCAGTTGACAAAGTATTCCATTTAGAAAGGTACTGTCATGGGTTCAAGTTCATAAATGGAATTTCTTGATCATGATATTTTGGAAAAACATACATAGATACATTTTTTATGTGCATATTATATATTATTATATAGAAACACGTAGACGTATTCATGCATACAAATAATTGCACAAAGCGGGAATTGAATCCGCAGTCTCTGAAGTAGCAGTCTATCACCACGGCACGAGGGTATCAAGTAATGATACCTTTTTACAAGTATAGTTCTTTTGTAATGCAACTACATCATAAGAATAGGTATATTAAATACAGAAACATTTATAAATATTTTAGAACAGGCAGATTATTTTATTGTTTCTAGAATGCGGGGAAACATACCCATATATAATTTTTTAAATACTACAATAATAATATACTGCACATAGCAACATCATAGATAGTCCTATTCAACTTACTTTCAAGTAGCAACAATGTCAACAAATCATAACAAAATAAATAAAAATGCGACATTAAAAACCGACATCAGACAGGTCGTACTCGTTAACCGAATGCGGTTAAAGGTGTACCTGACAGTTAAGTCCATTACGTCCATTAACGTTGAAGCAAAACGGTGGATATAAATAATTAAGAAGCTAGATTGTCAACGGCAAGTTGACTTTTTAATTTGTGGAATCTTTATTTAAGAGTTTACTTAAAATTGATGATATATTTTTAATAATATGTAAAACAATTTAAAGTGTTAGCATCTATAGACACCTAACATTCACACACATACCCACACACATACAGATTCACTAACTATTAGGTTAAAAATATTTTTATTGATTTAGTCGTCCTAATTTCAAATTTACTAAATAAAAATGCACTGTTCTTATTCAATGAAAAGTTCATATTATACTCATAAGAAAGTATAATCTTTTAACTCTACCGTTATTTTAGAATTTTGCCACTGGCTTATATAGTATTTTATGTTTCAAAGATTCCAAATAAATAAGAAAATACATTACTTGATGAAAACACATACTTTAAATTTAGTATCAAGATGTCTGTAAGACATAATATATGCGCAAAGATATCCCCGAGTCGCTAATACCATAAAACAATAAGTTTCAAAACAAGAAATTCCGCTCCATACATATTTAGGAAGTCTAAAGCAGCGATAAACAGTTTATCATCCAAAACTTGGCCGTATTGATACTTTTGGTGCACTCAGCATTAATAACTTGGAAGGAACCAAGAACTTGTAAGCGAATCCTCGTAATCCTCTAGTGAGATTTATAATATGAGCGCGTGTAGGTAACGCAGTGCGGCTACGCTTCGTAGCTGGTTCTACATACGTAGCACTTCGTAGACGTGTAAGCTGTAAGTGATTTCGGTGAAATATCATTTAGTACTTCAGTTTTGTGGAAGGTAATGTGGTTTTTACTTTTCTGAATTAAGGTTATAGCATTTTGCGAGGTATTTTTAACAAATTAAAACAGGACGATAATGACGATCGTACGATGCGTGTCTGTCAAGTATGATCGACAAAAAAAAATATTAAAAGGACAATATTACATTTAACACTATTTCATAATAACTGATAATGACTCAAATAATGACCATAAATCTAAAAACAATGACACGAATTACTTAATTACATTTAAAAAATATATATTTTATTTTACGGTTTTTTATGATGAGATGGCTACTGAGTGCTATGTATATGGACTATTTGAATTCGACCTTTAAAATTAATAAATCTCAGATTTGCGTACAAAAGGTATTCGAAAGATAAATAATTTTTGTATCCAACCTTAGATACTTGTAAGTTAATAAAATAAAAAATAAATTAAAAAATTCCAACATTTCAGTTCATCGCTTCCATTCCACTGCTGCTGTGCAGACATTATTACACAAGGCATTCTGAGAACTCAGCCAACGTACTTGGTAATCGAAAAAAGGACTTAATATTTAACGATGGACGAATAAAATAAAGGTTTATTCGACAAAAGCGCGTCTCGTCTAAACGCGCGGTACATCGTTCGCAGAACGGAGATTATAGTATCTAAATTTGAGTAAGCAAATAAAGTAATATGTTGGTGTATCACCTGGCGCGGCGTTCGTTCTTCCCACGTTTTACTGGTACGGTATAAAGGCTAATTTGCTTTTGTTCTTATGAAATTTACCTAGCTATTTCGGTTTCTGAGTTTCGTACGCACATCGTCTGAATGAATACGTTACACTTGGATTAGCCCGCGCCGTAATGTGTACATACGAAGTGAATATATAATGTTAAAATTTGTAAATACTGGCTAATTTCTCGTCCTCAAATGTACATGCTCAAAGTGACACGTTTACGTTTATTTTGTGTACAATTCTTAGAATTTATGAATAATTTCGACAACATGTGAAGTGTTTTTGATTATGTTGATTTTTAGTAACTTGAAACAAGATGAAAATTACAAGCTCTCATCTTTTGAATAAGGAAAAGTTTTGCTTTTATTATATTATGTCAAAATGGCTAATCGAATATTTATGAAAATTGGTATAAAGTTAGGATATAGTTCGAAATACCCCGTACGCTACTTTTTATCTCAGGAATATGTTCATGTGGTTGCAGAAACGGGGTCAGTGTCTCTCCAAATAAAACTCAAGCGCACTGATTTCTTTGATCTGCTAATAACCTTACGAGCAGCATCAAGACCGTAGATGGTCCATTATTAAAGGGTTTCTTGAACTATGCTGTGAGAAAATTTTATTTATAGGTAATAAGTCAATTTGAAGAATATCTATTTTTATTAAGCATTGCGTACTTGATGGCAACAAGTAACAGGTTGCAGTTATGTTTATATCACCTACCTAATCGAAAATAGTATACCTATATAACTATCACTAAAAGACGCAGCGATGTTCCTATGATCAAAGTTGTAACTTAATTTTCAAAGACTTTAAGCACTGATCGATTAGAGATACACACTCAAGCGGTAATTCTACGCGGTTAATCAACAAGCGAGAAAGATAAAACCGAAAGTTTAATCGTAACTCACGTTATGATTACAGGATCCACCCGCCATCAAAGTTGTCGAAATGTTGTAGGGAAGCGTGAAATCATTAAGGCTTGAGATAATACGGTTGGGCTAATGAAGCGGCGTGTCCTCTGTGATACTACGACAACTCGGGTGACAACATTCGTATCATTTTCGAGTTTTAATCTCATAATTCATTCATAAAACACCAAAATTTCAACTTCAAAATTCGAACATCGCACAAAAACAAACTTCAGCTGTCAAATGTAAACATGATTTTATGTAACGTAGACTTTACAAATAAATTCTTTTTTACTGCAAATTCGAAAACTGTCATCCCTAGTACTGAAAAACGTGCACAATTTATCCAACTCAGAAAGATTGGCAATAAGCCTCAATATAATTCCGGCATTTCCAACTATTCGAGATCAAATAGTAGGACGGACGTGCTGACGAGTCCCATGATGCCTTCCATCTCTGCTTAGTTGGATTAGCTCGCATCATTAATCGCCGGAATTGCGTTCACGTGGCGTCGACCCTCGCGACCCGGGAATCTTCAATTAGAAACAAACTTTACAATTACAATCCCATCGATTGGGTGTACCTCATGCCCGTTAATGTCATGAGTTTGATTTAAAGTGGATTGGAAGGTTTGATTTCGAGGAATAACTTAGAAGTTACGTTTAGTTATTACTGTCTATGTATAGTAAGTTTGGTTTTGTGGTTTGAGATTTTAACGCGTACTAATTCTTGATTGAATTTGTTTTATAAGATATTGTACAAATTAGAAAAAAAGTTATTAAAGAAAAAAAAACTAAGAAATTGATAATGTCTGAAATATTCACTAAATAAAACGCTGTGCTACTGATTACTTTTAAAAAATTTGTATGAAAATGTTAAGGACTTTAACAATTTAATATTCGTGTCAATGTCTCTTTATTTTTCAGTTATTAATTTTTGTATGTATGCATAGAAGAGCCATGATAGGAATTTTGGGCTCGCAGAGACGTCAACGATCAATCAGGCGTGTGACTGGCGCCATCTATCAATATGTCATGGCACAGGCCGCGCCATGCCAGATGGCAGCACTGGTCGGAGAGAAATTAGAAAACCATTTTCGGCAAATGATACCCATTTTGTACAACTAGTATTTTTCACGTTGCGAAACGAAGTTTTTAAGTGTTCGGCCGATGTGTCTTTGCTCGAAGATATTACTCATTATTATTTGAATTATTAGGATAGCTTTCGATTAAACAAAATAAATAATCTCTATCAGTATTTGTTAACCAAACAACACATTTCGTGCTAAATGCAAAAAAATGTGAATATTTTTATTTTCAGAAGATTGTAATAAATACTAGGTATATATGAGTATATATAATGTTTATTCATATTCTAGAAACTATAATAAAAGCTATGATTGTTTTTACGCTCTCAACATTTAATTTACCTTGGTCTTCAAAGGAATAAGTTAGACCAGCGAGCAAAACACGCAAAAAAAATCACAGCCACTATTTTAATTGCACTTAAGTACATTAATAATAATTTATTAGTAATAAGCACGAAGTAAAGAGAAGCCATCCATATATCATAGATACAACTTATAAAATATAATACAATAAAAATAACTTAAAATACTGTGGTCGCGGTCAATTGAGAACTCATATCACTGGAATTTGGTTCTTAATAAGTGGTTTCGATAATTTATGAGTTTTCGATTTGTATTTAGATGGCTTTGAATCAACATTAAATTCTTAGGTACTAAACTTTGTGGTATCGGTTTTCCCAACATCTATACATATAATAAAATGGTAGGAAAGTCAAAACTGTACATTGAATATTTTTTTAAAAGAATACTTGGGGTGTGATCTACAATCGATATCGAAGCCAAAAATATAGTTTTTAGAATTTTTGTCTGTTTGTCTGTTTGTCTGTATGTATGTCCGGGATAAACTCAAAAAGTACTGCATGGATTTACTTCAAATTTGGCAAGAATATTATTTAGAGGTCGGGTCAACACATAGGCTACTTATTATCACGCTATTACCTACAGGGAACGAGCAGTGAACCTTTATATCTTCAACGCATTCTGTAACAACGTGTATTCTAAAGACGCATATTTGAATGTTGTTATTATGTTCACTATGCTATAAGCTTGCTTCACAATATAAGTAACTTGACCGCTAATATATACAATAAAAAACAAACTTAATTTTGCGGTTCGATCCGTAGACCCGATTACTGTACCAACCGCAAATAATAAGTTTGTCGTAGGTTACGTCAATAAAACTGTTGAGAAGTAAATTCTGTACATTGAAATATTTACAAAATAACTATTCGGGGATGATTGGTGATCAATACCAATGGTAAAAATGCAATCAGTATTTTTTTTGTCTTTCTGTCTGTCTGTCTATCTGTATGTGCATGCATGGAAAAAAACTACTGGTGGGATTTTGATCAAACTTGGTACGATTTATAGTTCATACTTCTGGACCAAATAATATAATCAACCCATTTATGTCCCACAGCTGGACACAGGTCTCCTCTCCTCTAACGAGAGAGCTGAGAGGGTTTAGACCTTAATTTTTCATTTTTTTTTAATCGTTTAACCTTACCACACACGCTGGCCTAATGGGGTTTGGTGGATCGAACATGTCCTTAATATTTCTTCTAGGACATGTGGCTTTCCTTACGATGTTTTTCCTTCACCGTCAGCAGATGTTAAATCATGTGATCAGCACATATAAATTCCACAAAGTGAAATTCACATTGGTACTGTCCGGCCCGATTCGAACTGAGTAGAGTCCTTATCCATTCGGCTACCATCGCTTAAAGGACAACATATAGGCTACTTTTTATACAAAGCCGGGGTGCGAGGGAAATGCTCTTATAGGCCCCCTTTTTTTCCGTACGGAAATCCTCATGGATACCCACCCCGCGGTCAGCGGGGCAGGTTATGTCGGACTTTTACCGACTCAAACCGCACGCCGTGTAGGGTCTTCTGACGCCTGGGTGTAAGATGGCCCATAGAGCATTTTCCTCGCACCCCGACTTGACCCGGGCCATCTCCGGCTTCGAGATGGCCCCCTCGGGTTTGGCAACCACGGTGTTCCCGTCATACTCCCGGAATAGGAGAGGCGCGCTATCGCATGCCGCCGCCTCGGCCTGCTTCTGCTAGGGTGACAGGCGGCTCCGACGGAGCTCTTCAGACCTCCGACGCCTTCGTCGCCGACGCCCGGGAGAGCTTTGTGCAGCCTCTCCCGAACCCTCTCCACCTCCTTCTTGAGCATCACTTGCTCGCAGAAGGAGGCGGTGGCCGACCACGCGTCCGCACACTGCACCATCGCAGCGATCAACACCACCCGTACAGGCCCATGGAACGCACGATCTCCGAGTAGAGCCTCCTACAGGAGTCATCCGGCCCCCTCATGATGAGCAACAGCCGCACCAAAGCGTAGGCCCCCCTACACCCTGTCGTCAGAAGACCCTAGACGGCGTGCGGTTTTAGTCAGTAAGAGTCCGACATAACCTGCCCCGCTGGCCGCAGGGTAGAAATCCATAAGGATTTCCGCACGGAAAAAAGGCTATTTTTTATAGGTACAAGCTGATACCCGCGACTCCACCCGCACGTCGTTTTAATCTAGGTCATCATTTTTTGGTTATATCTCCAGTTCTACTTAGCCAATTACAACCAAACATAGGGTAAATTTTAAGTCTAAGCAAGACCTTTCTAATAAAAAAACCACATCAAAATACGTTAAGTAGTTATTACCATCGCGATTTTGGCTTTTGATGGTTTTTTTTATTAGAAAGGTTTTGGTTTGACGATTGGAGACCAGTGGAGTGAAGAGTAGAGTGGAGAGTGTAGTGGAGAGTTGTTTTATTAAAATAGACTTGGCGATACCAACCTCCACGCGGGCGAAGCCGCGGGCGGAAGCTAGTAATTTATATAACAAATTAAAATTGTTGGAACCGAAATTAGACAGCTATCTTATAAATTAAGCGGTATTATAATATCTTGACCGACTTTTATCAGCTAGAACCACTGCCGAAAAATGTAAAACAAATATTAGAACAACCCAAATAACAGATAATAAAAAATATATTCCGCGAATTAAATTTTCTAAGAAATTTGCCTAATATATTCATTGAAAATAAAGCCTCATTTTATAATACGGGAGAAGATGATCTTTATTTTTTTATTACGGTGGAAAGCGGGTCGTTCGGAACAATTTAATCACGAATTTAACGTCCGCGGCACGTTCCAGGTTCGGACACTTTTATGACATCAGACACTCGGCGTTAAATGCAGAGGCTTAAAAAGGGTTGATAGCGGGACTGCTGTCACCTGGAAAAGCTTGGGACATAACGGTACCTTCATCATAGTATGGCCGGACGTTCATTGATAATTAATGGCTTATGCCAGTGTAACGAAAACAAACGACTGGTGGCACGCGCACGATAGCGATTAATATCTTCGCGGGCGCAGCAAAAACAGACCTACGCTCGTAGCCTTGGTGTGATAAATCATATCTCCTCGAGACACAAAAATAAATGAAGCTAATGATAAATGACGACGAATACGCCGAGTGCCACCGTCGATTGAGTCGACTGAATTAAAAACTTCGGTTGCGGATTCCTTAAGACATGCACATATATATACTAACGCCTTCAATTATGCTCGAAAGGGTATGCAGGGGTGCGTATTAAACACATTTTTTCACGAGCTATATTTTTTGATCTCACATAATGGAGGGTGAACTTATTGCTATAATATGTACATTTTGGCTTATGGATCAAGAAATTGAGAGTTTGTAGGCAGAGAAAGGTGAGATGCCGATATCTCTTTTGAAGGAGGAAATGATTTGATAGTGTCAAAGTAATAGCTTAACAGTAATTCAAACTAACTATTCAGAAAAGGTAACAGCGGCCCAAGTCCTGTAAGTATTCGTTTTTAAGAAATCAAGAAATATCGCATTTATTGAGGTTTAAAGTACAGTTAAGTTAATACTTATAGGAACAGAGAAACAATTCCAGGTACTTAACGTATTATAACTTACCAGATAGAAAACAACTATATATAATTTTACTTCGAAAAGTAAACAGAAGTGTATTATTGCCCATATTTTGTCATCTATATAGGTATAATGGCCTAATGGTATCTATTATCAACGTTGTTCGAAAAAAAAACCACTATACAACCGTTATTGTTTGTTGATTAAATGAACATACCTAATAACTATTGAGTAAATTGACACAGAAATCATACAAATTTGTGTGTGTATAACAACCTTGGAAATAACTTAGTTTTTGTTATAGTTTAACATCTTGAATGGTTTCAATATGATTTATATAAGCAAATTCAAATTTACTACTGATTTAGTATTGTAATTACTACGAAAATGTTTCTAATTGAGACGTGGCTACATTGGGCCTACTATGGTATAACGTGACGTCATTATAAATATTTGGTAGTCTGGACATTTCAGGTTTATTACAACTTTGTAAAGTTTCTATTACCGTACGAAGAGTACTTGGAAGTTTACGTGTGAAGTAAGTATGATTGTCTGACTGATATGCTGTAGTTATGAATATATAAAATACCTAACTACATTTGAGATTTGGAGACGAAATTCGATAAAAACCTCACTATGTATTTGTCAGTCATTCACTGAAGAAAATTTCCCTTCTGCAAACTGTCAAATATTTATCTTTTTCTCTTATTTTTTGGTAATGTCAATATCTTGGGAGTCGAGACCGTCGGTATGTAAGTATTGAGACTTTTTGCTTTGCCAGTTATTTCACGATAGTCGTCTTAATAAAATGAATAAGCAACTTTTATTGAATAAATATATTTCTACTAAAAATTCGTTATTTTTTTCTACAATTAGTTTAGTTAATTTAGCATGAACCATGCAACATTTAAACAACATGAGTTATTTAATATGCTTCAAATGAGTAAGAAATATACTATTATAGTAGGATCATAACATATTTATACATTTTATTAACGTACTAATAGTAGACATGAAACGCAAAATATCTTCAAACAACGATAGAAAATGTCTTTCACTTATTTATTTTTCTCATCGGCAATCATTCACCAACAATAAATACTACACGTAGGCAGATTGCCACTGGTAGAAACAGTAGTTATGTTTTCTTCGCTTCAATATTTGGAGTTGATCTATCGCTGCCGGCCATTCTACGCTTCATGGTTGATAGCGACAGATATTTGACAAGGCGTAGTCTCACAGAAGGCGACGGAGTGAATCAGACAGAATGCCCTTGCTGAACCGATTCGTCGCAGACAAACTGGGCGGCGGAGGCACGCTAACGAATACCTCATGCTGTTGTGAGTATAGCCGCGGGTGGATAAGACCGGCTTTGTCCTTTATTCATAGTAGAGTTTTTCGTGATGAAATGATGTTTATTTGTATTTTGATATCATTCAATTTGCAGACAAAGCCATCTTGTGGACTAGATTTAAGTGAGCGCACTATCAATGGAGCATTTTTCGAACTAAAAGTTTAATATGAGCCGTACATAACACTTATGATTTTCCTAGGGATTTGTAGGAGGTATGTTTCTAATTGGATAAGGAGAAAACTAAGATTATTATTATTATAAATCGATATGGTGAAAATGTACCCCACGTACGAAATCACTTAAAATGGATAAATTAGGTGCTATTTAATTCTAGAACGTTTATTGAAACACGTAATCATAGCCGAATCCTTACTACAAACGTTTTATGACAAACTTAAATACGCACTCAAAGACATTTCATCTCAATCGTATAATTTGAAAAGACTCTTTATTTGATTTTACGATAATGGTCCCAGTAGCGAAACCCGGTTGTCCCCAGGTACCTTATACATACAGTATCGGAAATTGCGTTAACCACATTCGAGTACCAGGAAATTAGAAACGTTCAAGGGTATAATCGAATGTCTCTCTCTAGCGTAGAAATAAACTTGCCGTATGTTATCGATGTGGTTCTGTACCCATTTGTGCGTAATGCAACGTGCTTTGATTTTTTGGTTTCCTGTAGTAACGGAAAACTAATTGTACGGTTATGCTTTGATCACACCAAAAAAATATATTATATTTCTTACAAAAGAAAAAACCAAACAAATTATTTTGTTATCCGTTCCGTTTAATTGAAGAAGTATTATGGACATCCATTTTTTATATGTTGTAGATAAGTACTTAAACCTCTCAGAATTGAATATATATAAAGAACTTAGTGAAACAATTGAAAGGAGTTGGGACGACTACAAAGACAATTGAAATTCGATTTGCTTTCAATTTGAACACCCTCACTCCCTTTCAGTACGCGCGCAGCACTAATAAGTTCTGATTGTTTCCATATATTTTTCTTAAGATTAAGTTAGTTGACGCCGGTACAGACGCCAACAAACTGCGCTAATTACGTTAGTGAACCCCGTCCCTGGCCCCCAAAGTAAACGACTCCGCTTTCAGTGTAAACAACCGCTCAACTTTACCAGGAAAAATTCACAAACCCACTTATTTACGTCTCAGAGGTATACGGTGACAGTGCGATGACATAACAGCGTCGTACAGTGTACGAATGTGCCAATAAATTAGCTTAGTGTATCGTTACACAAATATAATGCTTAAAGTATTTACAAAAAAAAATAGATAAGACTTTAAATATTATACATTACGAAGTTTCTTCATTTCTGAACAAAATACGTTTTGGAATATTCAGAATATATTTCAAACAACTCGGCGCAGAGGGTTAAGACGTGTACTAAACTAATATGGCAGAAAAAAATATTGCAAAAAGTCAAGCTCTCAAGTCGAGCGCGAACTATCCAGATATTATATTTCCGAATGTATTGATCCCTTAGGATACAATGTTCGGTTTCGTTTCGGTAGAAGTTTTCAATCCCTCTGCGTTTTGGGAGTTGCACTGGACAATCTTATCAGGGAGGGAAGAGGGGAAGATTTTCCAGTGTCCGGCGCCCTCTCACCTTGGCGGATTTCCCTGGGTACCGCGGCGGGCTCGACGATTGGATTTCAAATTATTATGCGTGTATTCGACCGGCACAAGATTTACATTTTTTAGCGTTGGAACTTTTTTATGGAATAATAGGGTTTATGTTGGGTTTTTTGTTGGGATTTTTATTGTAATATTTTATTTATGACGTATCATGATGAACTGCAGTCTGTACATGTCTACTTATGTGATTACTCGTATCTGCATTCTGGCATCATGTAATTTTTTTATATAAAAATATCTACTATCATATTTTGTATGTAAACAAGCACATTAGTAAATATTATACATTTTAGTAAAGTGTGGTTAGCTTAGAAATAAACGAATAAATACTTGTTGAATTTCAAATTTAATAAAAAAACAGCGTTATTTGTTCGAAGATATTTCGCACAAATTCAAACGTACACACTAACAGAACATTTCATTGACCAAGATTTCGGTATATGTAACTAATTGTCAGTTTGTGGGGAGGTGGGCGGTCTCCTCGTAGGTAAGTGGTGGTAGGCGGTAGCAACAAACGAAAGTTCTTAGTGTAGATCGCATTAGAGACCGCGCGGCCCACGACTGTCGGAGATAATGCCATTGCAATACCCGGGATCCGATTGTATTGGCAAATTGGATCAAATGCAGCGCTCACCGTACAAAAGATAAGAGCCGGATAGGGGTATAGAGGTAATATTATGTTGCGGCTATCTCGGTCCGATCGCTCCCGTGTACGGCCTTATGACGATCGAAACGATCGCCCGTAATCGTTCTGTGTAGTTTTACAACTTTTTTTAATCTTTCCATTCCGACGTTTCTTTTGTTACGTTGTATTAGTTATATATCAAAAAGGTTATAATAAAAAATATTATCACTATAAGACTGGTGACACAGACACCTAGTGTAAGTCAGTTGTTTGTTTATGAATGATATTTGAATAAAAGCTGGCTTTAGTCTGCCTTTAGAACGCAACCATGTTGTTTCATTATTAATAGGTTATGGACTCAGATATTGCAGCTAATAGTGAAAGTAATTGTGTGTTTTGTGTAAAACAATTACAGTTCGATAGACTATCGATTTTTTCATTGTTAGTTTGGCAAGTTTCCGCGTATCAACGGTTCACATATATATTGTGAAAAGCCGGTGCCGATTCGTTGTAATGGCGGCTAACTATATAGTGAACGTTCCAAAGTTGCGTGGTCGTGAAAACTATGATGAGTGGGTGTTCGCGGCAGAAAACTTTCTAATACTTGAAGGTATGATGAAGTGCATCAAGACCGAACAAGATGAAAGTGGTACAGAAGTAATTGTATCGGCTGCAGATGACGCGAAAACAAAAGCGAAGCTTATTCTCACTATCGATTCATCATTATATGTTCATATAAAAACAGTCAAAACTACAAAAGAACTGTGGGAAAGACTCAAGTCGCTCTTTGATGATTCCGGGTTTACAAGAAGGATTAGTCTTTTACGGAATTTGATATCCATACGTTTAGAAAATTGCAGTTCCATGACCTCGTATGTCACGCAGATAATCGAGACGGGTCAAAAACTATGTGGAACAGGATTTGCAATAAATGACGAATGGATTGGTTCGCTCTTACTAGCTGGATTACCAGAGAAGTTCTCTCCCATGATTATGGCAATAGAACATTCGGGAATTCAAGTAACAACGGACGCCATTAAAAGTAAACTTTTAGACATGGAAACCGGAAACATAGAAAATATAGATGGCGCACTTGCTGTGTCAAGAAAAAGTCATTTTAAGAGGAAACCAAAAGCGTCTGTGAGTGGTGGTAGTACTGACAACAAAGATGGTGTCAATCAACAACATAAAAATGCCGACATGAAAACAGTCAGTGTCCGATGTTATAAATGTAAAGAAATTGGACATTACGCATCGCAGTGCTCGAATAATCCCAAGTTCAATAAAAATGGAGACCGTAAGCAGACAAATGCATTCTCAGCTGTATTCTTAAGCGGCAGTTTCAATAAAAGAGACTGGTATATTGATTCCGGAGCTAGCGTTCATTTAACGGCGAATTCTAATTGGATTACTAGCAGATATCGGAAAGTTCATCAAGAAATATTGGTAGCAAATCAGGAAACTGTTTCAGTTACATGTGCTGGCGATGTTCAGATTATAACCTCCGTCAATGGTTGTGAATTTGAAATAAACATCGAAAATGTGTACTGTGTACCAAACTTGACAACGAACCTCATATCAGTGAGCAGGTTGATACAAAACGGTAACAAAGTGGATTTTACCGATAATAGTTGTCAGATTTACAATAGAAATCATGAGTTGGTTGCCACTGCAACATTGACTAATGGTGTCTATAAATTAAATGTACAAGAATGTTTGGTTGCTGCAGCTACAACCTCGGGCTATACGTGGCATCGCAGGTTAGGCCACTTAAATAGTGATAGCTTAAGAAAAACTAAAAATGCAGTAAAAGGTATGAATTATTATGATAAAAATTTCACTGTAAGTAAATCAACATGTAAGACTTGTTGTGTAGGGAAACAATGCAGATTACCTTTTACAAATAGTGGTACAAGGAGTACTGAATTACTAAATGTTATACATAGTGACCTTTGTGGACCTATGGAGGAAAATTCATTAGGAGGTGCATCCTACTTTCTATTGTTTGTTGATGATTTCAGCCGGATGTGTTTCATTTACTTTCTGAGACATAAAAATGAAGCATTGAAATACTTTAAAGAATTTAAAGCAATGGCAGAAAATCAAACTAATAAAAAAGTGAAGATATTCAGAACAGACAACGGAAAAGAATTTTGTAATGCTGCATTTGATGGTTATTTAAAGGAATATGGGGTTATACACCAAAAATCTAACCCTTACACACCTCAACAAAACGGATTGTGTGAAAGAATGAACAGAACGATTATTGAAAAGGCTAAGTGCATGTTATATGATGCTGAACTAAATAAGAAGTTTTGGGCCGAGGCTTGCAATACGGCTGTGTACTTACATAATCGAACTGTTTCATCAGTTTTAAATGGTAAAACACCATATGAACTATGGATGGGTGTTATGCCAGATCTGAGTAATATAAGGATTTTTGGATCACATGTCATGGTCCATGTCAATAAAGAAAAAAGGTCCAAATGGGATAAAAAGTCCATTGAATGCATATTACTGGGATATCCTGATGATATTAAAGGCTATAGATTGTATGATCCAATAAAGAAGTTAATTTTCACAAGCAGAGATGTGATTATTATGGAAAAAGAAAAACAATCAGTCATGATGGATATTACTTCTGAAGAGAATGAAAAAGAATCTGAGATGAATGAACTGGTGAAAGAAACTGAGGTTTTGCAGGACTCAGTGGGGGAAACAGATACAACATTGATGGAAGAGTCCTTGGAGGATTCATCTTCAGATTACTTACCAAGTGATTATGAAGATTGTTCAGATAATCAGGTTAAGTTAGATAGACCTGTGCGAGAACGTCGTGCACCAAACTGGTATGGTGGTATATGCTATGCAGAAAACAGTATGGATACTGGAATGGATCTCACACTCAAACAAGCGCTGAAAGGGCCTGAAAGAGATCAATGGCTACAGGCAGTACAAGAAGAATTAAAGTGTTTTGAGGAAAATGACGCTTGGGAGATAGTAAATGTTCCTAATAATTCTACAATTGTGCAGTGTAAGTGGGTGCTTAAGAAAAAGATTGACCCTAATGGTAAAGTTCGTTTTCGTGCAAGGTTAGTGGCAAAAGGTTTTTCTCAACAATCTGGTGTGGACTATACGGAGACTTTTTCACCAGTGGTAAGACATAGTACTCTTAGATTATTGTTTGCCATTTCTGTGAAACTTGGACTTGATATAGTTCATTTAGATATATGTACCGCATTCTTGAATGGTGATTTAAATGAAAATATTTATATGCAAATACCTGAAGGGTTTAATTGTCCAGATTCAGCAAAGGTTTTAAAATTAAAAAAGGCCATATATGGATTGAAACAATCATCAAGAATGTGGTATGAAAAAGTAGATGCATGTTTAACTAAAAATGGATATTTAAAATCTAAATATGAACCTTGTTTATATACTAAAAATGATGGCAAAAATATGACTATAATTGCTCTGTATGTCGATGATTTTTTTGTTTTTTCAAACAATAGTGCTGAGACTGATAAGCTAAAATCTGCATTAGAATCTCAATTTAAAATCAAAGACCTAGGCCAAATAAGGCAGTGTCTTGGTATGTCAGTTTGTTATGATAAAAGACATAAGATTTTAACATTAAGTCAGAGTGAATATATTGAACAGTTGTTATTGAAATTTAATTTGGTTGATTGTAAATCAGTGAATACACCAATGGAATGTGGTTTAAAATTAACTAAAGCTAAGAGTTCTGATAAAAATCTACCTTATCAGCAACTGATTGGTTGTTTGATGTATATTGCCATACTCACCAGGCCTGATATAGCTTTCTCTGTTAGTTACCTAAGTCAGTTTAATAACTGTTACAATAAGGAGCATTGGGTTCATGCTAAGCGTATATTAAGATACCTAAAGGGAACCAAAGATTATTGTATTAAATATAGTGGTGCAGATACTAAAGAGATTGTGGGCTATGTGGATGCAGATTGGGGTAGTGACATAATAGACAGAAAATCCTATACAGGTTACTGCTTTACTCTCTCTGGGGGTTTGATATCTTGGGGAAGTAAAAAACAGAAGAATGTCACCTTATCTAGCACTGAAGCAGAATATGTAGGTATATCTGAATGCTGTAAAGAGGCAATTTATCTTAGAAATTTGAAAAGTGAAATCATAGGTCAAATGCAATGTATTGTAATTTTAAATGATAACCAGAGTGCACATAAGTTGTTGCATAATCCTATATTTCATAATAGGACAAAACATATTGATGGGTGATAAACAAATGCGGTTCTCAAAACTTGGAAATAAAAAAAAATACCTTGTTGTATTAAAAATCAACTTTTATTACAAAATGTAACAAAAGGATCATATTATGATTAGATTTTGAGATCAAAACGTTAATTTGAAGAAAATAGGTCACATTTTCATTTTTCCGTGTCCACTCAAAAGACATAAAAATCCACAGAAAAGATAAAGTTAGGTCTTAACGTAATAACAGACTTATCAAAACTCTGTAAACTTACACATGGTAATCCTTAGAGTGTACATTATTGCTTAACATTAAAAACAAAAAAAGTCATACAATAATCTCAGTTTAAAAAAATAAAAACAAATTATCTACGTAAGAGATAATCTCTTCCGTGGATAATTTGTTTTTGTTTTTTTGTGTTTTATGATATAAAAAATATAAAAGATATTATGAATATACAATCATGAACAATTATTATTCTTTACATCAAAATATTGAATCTTCATTATCACTGTCCGAAAATGGGGTGATTATTCTTTTTTTTTGTTGGTTGCATAGAAAAATGTCAGACTCATCAGAATCAGAAAATGCTCTTAATCTTTTCTTAAGAGGAGCAGGCAAACTTTTAATAAATTCTCCTTCAGGTCTTTCAGGTCAATATTTATTTAATGTCACCCCATTCTTTTCTTCCTGTGGTATCTTTCTCTATCCTGCTTACGTATTTCTTCCTTTTCCGTCTCGTTTAGTTTTTAGCGTGCTCGGCGCATACTCACCTTTTTTTGCTCAAGTCACATAATCTTTTTCTCTTCATCGCTTAACTGGAGCTTGGATCTAGCTGTTCGCGGCATTTCTACCTGAAATATGTTAAAATCCCACATATACACACCTCTTCATGCATATAAATCAAGCAGGGCACAGCAGTACGTAATTTTCCATGCACCACAGCAAAAAAAGAAAAAACATTCAAATAATAGGTAGGTAGGTACTAAAAACGCCACGAAACTTCCTTTCAAGTGTTCAGTTAGTATAAAATTTATTTCAAACACAAAAAAGCTTAATGAAGATCACTTCTGTGGACCTTTACGCTTCGGTGGACATAGTGTCCACAGAGAAGTTTGTCCACGGAAGGGTAAAATTATCATAAAATACAATGCAAAATACAAAATTTTGAGGGTAGTAAACAAGTCATACGGTTTTTACAAATGGCCACCGATGTCACACAAGGAAAATAGCAACAAGTATTTTTCATGATAATACTTACCTAAATAACACTGGAACAGAAAAGTTGCAACGATCTTTGTCATAAATCACAAAGAAACACTTATTTAAACAAAAGTTTATTTGATTCTCACGCAGAGCAAAGCCACCACTTCAAATTGCAAGTTTCAACTGACAGCTAAACAGTATTGCCGACAAAAATAAATTAAGTCATGTTACGTTTCGTTTATTCAGCAACAAACGTATATTTTAGTCAGTCCACGGAAGGGGATGCAAGAACTGATAACATGATGTTTATATGCAATAACTTCCATAATTACGTGGATTATTTTTACCATGTTATTTTTATGTAACTATATAACATTGGTAATAAAATTAGAGATAAATAAATTGAAACTTTTCGCTGGGAATATTTTTAATTTGTACATAAACTTATGATCATGGACTGGAAACAGTCCACAGAAAGGGATTTAATCGATATTTTTTATTTTTTTATTTTTAGATAATTAACAAAAGTAAATCTTTTAAAAAGTAAATTAGTAGCTTATTCATTAAATTACATTTTTTCACTAAAATAATAATATATTTAGGGCTTTTTCATTTATTTTTGTAACGAGCACAGTTTTTTTGGATGTTCTGTTTATGACCCTGATATCAGGTTTCATTTTAGTCGAGAATGTGTTAAAAATAAAATAGTTGAAGTGAATTATCTACCAACAGCTCATATGCTAGCAGACATACTTACAAAATCGTTGAACCCTGTGAAGCATTGTAGATTATTGAAAATGATGGGAATTCAATAATTGTAATAATTATATTTGTTTATTTTTGATATAGTGGGGGTATTAGTTATATATCAAAAAGGTTATAATAAAAAATATTATCACTATAAGACTGGTGACACAGACACCTAGTGTAAGTCAGTTGTTTGTTTATGAATGATATTTGAATAAAAGCTGGCTTTAGTCTGCCTTTAGAACGCAACCATGTTGTTTCATTATTAATACGTTGCAATCGATTTCCTAACGGATTATCGGATTACATCATTTTCTGAGCTCATTCGCTCCTTATCAATTTTCATAGACTTTTTGAAAATTGTAGTATCTTCTTGTCTATATTCCCTTGTGGTGAGCTGAGATATCCGAAACAGTCAGTTATTTTGCTGCCGTTTGTATTTTGCTTTATGACAAAACAGCAATCTGACATGTTATATGATAAAGTGCCTATGTTTTTAACAGACGTGGGTCCGATAAAGTAATATAAATATACCGGTTTTAAATAGAACAATCGCGAATACATTGACAGCAAAAAAAGAAAGTAGGTAATAATGCCTGCCACTGCCAACTGCCACCTGTGAATACCCTTAATGTTTTTTGCAAACAATGGACCAGATTATGACTATTTTTTTGTGATAAACGACTAAATACGCCTTTCTGTTGATAACGAGGGTTGAACGAGATTGAACTTATACCGTTATTTCTGTTTCTTTTCTGAGGTAATTAGACAACACATTATAATTACTTGGATAGTTTACACTTGTAACCAACAAAACAAGTGTACAGGCCATCTGACGATAAGCGGTTACCATGGCCTGTATTTTAATGGCGTCTGAAATGATTCCCGACGTTTTCCAAATAATTTTTGACGATATTTTTAAATAGTTCATTATAATGTCCCTACAGAGGCTACATCATTGGCTAATTTTTGGTAGGTACATAAAAATTCTAAATATATTATAATTATATATAATAAAATTATATAATTCTAAATAATATAATAATAAATTGAACTATGTCAAAATGCAATTTGAAAGTAACCTGTCAGCAAGTTAAGTCATTGCTAAGCAAAATACTCGTGCACTAAATAGAGAACGGTACAAGTACCTTTCCAATGTAGTTTAGTTTTACAGTATCACAACGATGATCACGCCAAAACAGCGAGACTCATTTTCCCGTCGTTATGGGGTGAATTTTAAATTGGAAGTGAGGGTGTTCCACTCAACTATGTATGAAGGACCGGTCTCTCCACGCGACTCGCATCCGGTTGCACGCATACTCTATGAACCCTCATTGTCTGCCTGAACTCAAGGTAAACCGATTACGTGCTAAAAATTCATAAAGCCATTGCCATCTTTGTACAAAGTGTCAGACGTTTAGTAAGTGAGCTTGGCGATTACACGTTATGTGGTGTCACTCTAACATCGATAAGCCAAAATGCGGTGAGAAAAACATAGTGTATAAACTTAACAAAAAACAAAATGTGAGATAAAAACATTTTAACAAAGTGAATTTAATAATATCATCAACCCTCATTGTAAAGCGAAAAAATCTCAATTGGGTGATAAACAATACGGCACGCTAAGGCTTATCTCCCCTTGACTTATGATATCATTATTTCCCTTTTTGCAAAAATTTACCGACCAAAAACAAGAGCGCGGTGGGCATACTAATTCTCCTCGGTCAATATATTGGTATCGGCGTTACGCCCACAGGACCCTTCTTAATAATTCCCACAACAAAATCTTTATACAATAAAACAGAAGCGCGCAATTTCAATGTTAAATCTCATAATTCAAATTTCTCTCGTTGTTTACCGGCCACGCTTCGGCGGCTATATAAACTCTCAAAATCTACCCACATCCGTAACGAAAGCCTGCACCGTTATTTATGGAAAGCCACGTTTCATTGTTGTTGTCAGTTTTCATTTTAACGCTTAATATTTTTCTATTTATTGTATTTTTGTGATCGTTGGTGCCTACAAAATGATTTGTTTTTCGGTTTACTCTTCCGACGTACTTAATTCCGGTGATATGATTTATGTACGAAGTCATGTAGGCACTCCACGTACGTTCATCACATTGTGCTATAAATATGTATATTAGGGATGTCACATTGAGATTAAAGCGTGCCAAAAGTACGAATTTATTTCAAGTTATATTCACTCTTTCCTTCATTTAAAATGACATGATTTACAGGAAAATATCGTTTATTTGGACGACCAATACATCCATCTGTGTGAGCGTAAAACGTTCGGACGTAAATAGAATGGACGAAATAAGATATAAATGGCCGCTTGCACGTAGAATCTCGGATTTTACAACCATCTCGCATATCTTTAAGTGAAATATCGTCTGGTATCATATTCAATCGTATCGGCATTATATACTCAAAACTTAGATAGTATGATACAGAGAGAAATTTATTCTTCAAAATTATATAAATTTTAACGAAATTTATGGCTTCTAAATAATATCTTGAAGTTTTCTAAAGTATGCAGACAATAAATCAGCGCATAACTTCGTAGGTTTCTACGTTCAAAAATTGATTATCGTGAAGAAAACTGTAGTAAACAATTTTTTTTGGTCTTTTGGTTATTATGTTTGTAAAAATCATATTTCAGAAATCCTTAACATGATAATATGAAGTATATTAAAATAGGTACTTTACAACTTACATTGAGGCTGTATAACATAAAACTAGAAGAGTATCACTAGAGTATACTTTAAATTTTCATATCAAAAGGCACGTAGAACCGATCATATATTATACTTCAGATTAGTTGCTAGATTGTGCCCGTATGAATAGGCCTTTAAAAATTGTATGGGTTACTATTTTTATAATAGAAAATCGGAAGCGTCAACTTGAATGACGGGATTCCAATCTCTATGTATTTTAGTATAATGTATATTGAAAATTTGCATCATCTTTCGAAGAATAATTATTTAAAATACCCTAGAATGTTCTATTATGAGTATTAAAAACGTCATTACGTCGAATGTACAAATACGTACAATGTAAAATGGTTAACAAATTTGTAAAACACAGGTTTTATTTGGATTGAAAAACAATAAAGTGATTTAATGGTAGCTCTTAACACTGTAAGAGATTTCTTTTAAACAAACTGCAATTGCAATCGGAAAACACTTCTCGGATATAACGAGGTACGTATTATACGATTTCTTTTACAATAAGTACTTCAATTGCATTCTATGTAGTTTTGTTGTTCAATAAGAAGATATTGATTTCTAAATAATAACTTTTTCAACTTAAAAGTACTACTTTACTGTACGGTTTTCAGAAATACCTATTATACTCTTTTCGCTAAATTGACTCATTAATACGTAACAGTGACAGTGAAACTTTGAGAGGAATCATATATGGTGGGCTGTATTTTTAAATTATGGTTTACTTTGAGCTTGGTATTTATACAAGCATTCAACAAAAAAAGTAAAGTACCTCCAATCATTCCCTCGACACGTCATGCGCACAAATTGTTTGACAAACACATCAAACAGCCGCAAAATTTTAATTCAAACACGTAAATTTTTTCCAAACATAATTTCATTTTCCCGAGTGAAATTTTGAATAAAAACGTGGAACTGTTATGGACACAGTGGACTTCTCTAGCTAATGAAGGCGTTACTTACTTTACGTTTATCTATCACGATACGTACCTGGAATCAAAAGAAAAGTACATTAGCGAAAGAAGGCAGGCAAATCGTAGACACGCAAGCCTAGTAACCTTTATAAATACAAAGCAAACATTGAAATATTGCGAGGAGACAACGTTAAGGTGTGGTGGAATATCATTTTTCAAGAACCGAGTCGCCTGATAGCGAGTAATGCTTTACAACACTTCGTTCCAACCACAGGTCGGACGATATTCTGATAGATAGGAAATGAAGACAGATTAACCTCGCGTGACTATACAAGGCTCACGTTCTGCTCGATGCCAACTTACTTAAATAAATATTGCGTTAGTAGCTCTTGATTGCTGGTTACCTCAAAATCAAAATTATAACCTTTATTTCCTACACAATACTCCATCACATTATAATAACAAGTCATCCATTTCAGTATTAGAATTTAGTTTTAATTGAAATTGTAACCAAATTAGTATAAGTCTGGTTAAAATTGTAAATTTCACGTGAAGTGCAGTTTTAATCTCTATAAACCGGTCGTGAAAACTTAATCCAGTTCAACGTTGCCTTATTTCTTTTTTGTGGATATGTTATATTAGCCTAATGTTGCCACAACGATATAACTTGCTTTAGTAAAAATTTAAACCTTTTCGTATGTTTTTATATTCCATTATCCATTTATCATTTTTCGTAATTTAAAACTGAACAGTCATATCTATAAAAGTAATTTTACATTCGTTAATGTTCTAGTGAACACCCTTGTGGCGGCTATAATTAATGGTTTTAATATATTTTTCCCAAGGATCGGTGAAGTCGAAGCGATTAAATGACTAACAAGATAGAATTATGCCAACTCACTAACGTAAATATTAATCGTAGAAAGCCTCTGACCCATATAAGGTAGGGGACGTTGGCGTGCGTGCTTACAATCACGGTTTAAAATGAGTTTAGTGTTTACACGTATACAAGGTAATTATTTTTTGTATCCTCTATCTATTCATTCCCACAGGTAATCATTCTATTAATTGCGTTTCTAGTACTAATTTTTGACATAAATTTACAGAGGGGAACAAATATTTACTTAGTTTTACAAAGTAATCAAAAAAGTTATTTTAATTTCATTTTGAAGTTAGGCAGTAAAACATTAATGCTGCCTGAATACTCCACGTACGTAAAACCCCATGGAAAATTAAGTTCCTTAGATTTTTTTGGTTAACGTTGATAAGAAATGAAACGATTTTATTTCTGTCATTGAGTTCTTGATTAATCTAGACTGGGACGTAAAAGTGAAAGGCAACGTAACGTTAAAAATTAATTCGAAACGCGAAACTCTCGTTTATTTTTATTTTGGGAATCATTTATTTTCGTCAAACAATTAGGCTGCGAGCCCGCGTCGCTCGCAAGGCCGCGCGGCTGCTCAGCGGAAGAAACTTCACGTCAAATCGGCTCGCCCCAAAAAAAGGGTTGCTCAACGTACGTTTTTTGTTGCATAATCTCACGCAATATATGTAGCAACCCATTCCGCCTTCCGGTTAATGCGCGTAGCTTGTGTGGACCAAACGCGCTCAGTGCGACAGGAGTTTAGAAGTGTCATTTCCAGAACACCAAGTAAATCCAGATTTGTTGTTGGTGAGTGACTTTCTAATTCCACTGGCGGGAAGAACTTTGTGAAACGTATACCATGTTCATGAGACCTGCTAGTGACCGCGAGCAGCCCCCAGCCTAATCCGATCCGCGGACCAGAATTGTTGC
Organism: Lithosia quadra; assembly: GCA_963576445.1. Classification (NCBI taxonomy): domain Eukaryota; kingdom Metazoa; phylum Arthropoda; class Insecta; order Lepidoptera; family Erebidae; genus Lithosia; species Lithosia quadra. The sequence continues at coordinate 12,781,328 of OY754877.1, read as the reverse complement.
CCAAACTTGTGCCGGACGAGGTTTACCACCCTCTCTGCGTCTCCGCCGCCCTCTGTCACCCACCCGTTTTATAATCACCTACTATACAATAGTATACACTTTGATTAATTTACACCGCAACAGGAATAAAGTTTTGTACGCTAAAACAGAACTGTTGTTTTCCCCCTACCTAATTCCAATAAATGCGACAACCGTGAAAGTTGATTGTTAATCTGAAACGGATACTTGTTTGTTATTACTACTCAGTCTTCTAAATAAACATTATTCACTAAAGTTTTGCTCAATTACTTTAAGTCTAATCCAATAAGCCGATGGACGTGAGAGAAACTTATTCAAACAATGCTAACTGAAAGATGAAGTGACATACTAACATGCAGATCTAGAAGTTGCAAAAATATAGTAGTGTATTAAATGTCGTGCAAATTAGTTTTATCTTTAGAGTGCTTTATCACTGATCTCTTAATATTTGTGAACGTGTAAGTAATCATTAAAATTCGATGTTTTTGTGAAAAATAATACTTTGTAGTCATAATGGATTTTAATTAATTTCATTGTTCGAATTCTATTAAAAGATAATGTTGTGTGTGTGTAATGTCGTAAAAACTACGTCCTTTTTTTAGATATCATTATAAATTAAAAAGACAACATTTTTAATTCCACGTATTTATATATTTGAAGGATATAAACATTTCTGAACATCTTACAAAAATAAATACATGTAAAAATATGCGCGTACTTGGTATATTTACTACCAAAGATGATGATAACTTTTCTTGCTCTTTTATAATTCTTTTGCCCTACCAGTGAGAAAACTCATGCATAACTCCGAATCCTCGTGCGAATATTCAATTTGGAAACTCGTGTTCGGACTTTAATTCCGTTTCTCCGAAGCTCCCAATTTCTCGGTAATATGATGGATTGCATAAAGTAATCGATTCATGGAATTCGGGCGGAAAGCAGAATGGGTAGCTTACAAGGCAATCAGCGGGTAGCAGTAGGCTTTATTAACCCGTCAGGGTAGTGCGGGCCTGGCTAATCAATCGCCGTTCGCGTGTCGACCGTGCTATCTGTCTTTGGCCGATTGGAACCTGATAACGCTACCGACGCAAGATTACTTACCTATACGGGAATGACCTATATATAAAATTCACTTCTTTTATCTTTCCAAAAGTAGTATTAGAGGAGTAAATAAATCTAAAGTGTTTTTTGCCAAAGGAATAGGATCGTATTAAAGTTCAAACGAAGGCTACAAGTCTACGCTGCCTGGTACGATCGCGTGGTGTCCCTATGTGAACATTACTAGTCTCAGTAAAAAAACTCACTGCATATTTTTATGATACAACCTGGCAAAATTTCTGTTTGTATAAAGTAATCTACTTTTAACACCGATACATTTTTGTTATTCTTACACATTTTCATCGCGTATAACATGCAGCTACAATATATTTTATTCGTTCCCATGATCCATTTACATGAGAAATAAAATTCAAATTATTAAATATTGAAACTATTTTACCTAGGACAACACAGTTAGTTGAAGCAATGAAAAATACTTTATACACTTCAGAATTTTCTAGTTTTCATAAATCACCGAGCGCTGAATGCCAGTGAAAGAGAAGTTTAAAAGGAAAGTCGGGTAAATTCTCAGCGGAACTTTGTATGAGATTAAAGTCATAATTTACTTGATGAGAGGGCATTATGTTGTCGAATATGAAACCGGCTACCCCATTACAGAACTGATTTCCCTAAATGGGAGTTTGCAAAAATTGTAAGCGAAAAAAGGCCCAGCCCGAGATAATTCCTAAGTATCGCGAAATTCAACCGTTATAACCGTACGTCTCCGAGATAGCGAAAGGGACGGCTCATTAACGTCAGCGCGGATCCGGGGCCAGTTTATGCCAACCGATACCTTTAAGGTATTTACAAAGCAGCTAAGCGGGCGCAATCTAGACGAGCGCAATGAAAAAAAGACGCCGCGTTCAGCGTAATCCAGGCGAAATGCCTTTTAAGAGCCTCACAATTTAATGCTAAGTATAGCAATCTCAAGACGACGTTGAGCCGGTCCTCCAGAGAGGGTTGAAAAAATGATACACGCCAGGGCGCGGGGTGCGGAGATGTAGCGCGCGGGGAGGGGCAATCACGGTTAGTTAGCAGGGCAGCTGCTTCCAACCGACGATAACAATTAAGGTGTTTTACTGTGCTTTATCTGAGGGGCAAATTCGAATACAAGCAATATTTTGAAAAACATTTTTACGTAGGATGAAAAAAACGTAGCGCAGGATAGCACGTAGGATAACAAATGCATTTTGAATTCATAGGGTAATAAGCCAGCGAATTTTAATTTTAAACCTTATGATAAACATAATCAGTTTTATTAATCAAAATATACATAGTTTGAAGCAATTTATTGGGCAGCGCAAGCTCGTTAAGGGGATGAACGGTAAAGCTCTCAGTTTAAATTATATGTAAGTGGCCCATTTTATGTCAATACTCGTTTCGATCTATGACGTTTTATGTACACGATAATAGTTTACATTTTGAAATCAAAAATATAAATAATAAAATACAATTTGATTTTAATTGGCTTAAAGTGAAAAAAGTGTGAATTTGACCAATTAACTCACGAAAATTAAAACAAATTTGACACAAAAGCCTATAATATTGTTGAGAACAAAGAAAAACGGCTTTCAGATACATGAATACGCGCAAGTCTAACCAAAGATATTAATTTTACATATAGATTTTTCGTACTACGTACAGGAATGCTACTACTTTACTATTAAAGTTGAATAGTTTACTTAAAATACAGCAATCCAGTGTTACAAAGTTCTGATTAGATAACATTGAACAATTTTAGAGCAATGCAATAATAGCGGGTATCGTATTCGTAGTAATGGCCAGTACTGAATTAATTAGTGAGTATCGCATCGTACGAAGTGGAGCAGGTGTGCACTCGGCTTTACAACGCCATTAAGTTACGGAATACATAGGGTTGAACCGCTTGAGCGATTGACCGCGCACATTGCTCGCTTTTATGTTACTACGTAGACCTTTATGAAACAATAGAAACTTGCTGACGGGGAAATAGAAACCTTCTATTCTCTAAGCACGAAGAAAACGATCCGATACTACCTATTCGTATGCTAAACATGTATCCTTAGGCATTATCCCTCCGCACGCATAAAATTGTATTTAAACCAAACTTAGTTAAGATATAACAATGTCACCACGTTTAATCAAATCGCTTTGCCAATAAATGGAGCGTAGACGAATCAATAACGTGAATTCAATTTACAATTCTACGTACATCAGTGACGTATCAATTGTTCCATCTAAGCGAAGACAGATAAACGCACAGATCCAAAGATTACTTTCCAATGAAAAAGACTGAAGATTCATCGATAGGATGCGCGAGTCCCAAAGTGAAAAATGTACATTTGGATGGCGTTAATTCGTTTAATTTCCGGTGAGAGGGAAGCGCCTGTGCGAGGGGGGCCCAGTCCGCTCAGATTAATTCAGCGCCGAGCCTGTCACAGATAAGGACACTGAAATAAATTGAAAATGTTCAGAGATTGATTTGAATACTCTCGAGGATATATCGAAGGCGACTAGCGAAAAATGACAAACCGCATTCTTATTCTAAGATTTTCGTTTCGCAACCAAGACTTAGCAGAAAATTGGGCGTAATGAATAAATTATGATTTGCTTTTGCCATAAAAAATAAGAGAGCCTTCAATTTAAACAAACCAAATATAGGCCAACAATATTCAATTTGAGCGTAATACGAACCATTACAGCCAGTTTATGAGAGAAATATTTAATATTTCTTGGTGACAATGAGTTACAAATTCATCGTACAAAAGTCAGAAATAGCGGAATCTGAAGATTGTCTATTAAAACGTTTATAAAATGGTAAAATTAATGCAATCGGCGCGAGTGACTTGAGATGAGAGACATCGTTCGAAGCGTTCGTGATCCGAATGTTAAATGAGCTCGAGTGGTAGCAGACTGGCGGCCTTCAGCCCTCAGGGCTCGGGACTGCTGCTAAAAGCCCGGACCCATCATTTACATATTACGATTTTGTATCGATAACAATTAGGAGATGGAAAATTTGCCGTGAGACGCTTAGCAATCAGACTATTTTATGCAAAGTACAATTTAGAGATTGAGTTTGAGTAATTCAAGTTAAATCTATTCACAATTTACTAACGCTTAGCGTACTACTTAGTCGTGAAGGTGACATCGTTACATGACTATGTAAATAAATCAACATAAACTTGCAAATGAAGACATGCCGCAACGAGCAAACCGTCGCTGCCGTGTGCCAGTGAAATTCAGAGAATCAAAACGTCCGAACATGAAACAAATTGATTGCTGCAGCGGCGCTCGGTTGGCGCCAAGCTCGACGTTAGATTGGTAATAGCGCATGCTAAACTTATTATCCAAACGGAAAATGGTATTAGCAGACGTACTGAGGCTCAGCCTCCCGTGAAACTTGATTCGTACGTCAAAGTTGACATTGTCACTCGTAAGTGATTGTTGCAACCAATCAAATGCGAGGCAAATTGACTTCACTCGGTTCACACAGGAGTCCAAATTAAGCATGATAAACCAAATTGAAAAAGGTCCGCTAGAAAGTCGAATTGAAATAGGTCCGACGAGTGGAGTTTTAATTCAGAAAGATAACAAACGTCAGCATGGAGTGAAATGGCCGCTCCAAAATGTTAAAACAATTTATCCTAGGTAATCCAGACGTGTCAGACGTTAATAAGAGTGACATTTAGAGCGAACCGAGCGCGGTGGTTAATTTTGCAGCGGCACTGCCCCCAATTGTGACACAACTAAACCCAGTTGCCAACGGTAAACCCATCAGGTGCGAAACCCTGCCTACAACCTAATATTGTGGCGGCGTTCACTGACACTACGAAATAAATGTATTTTCATGTACAATTACTTGTTACCAGTAAAATGCGTACTTTTCATGGTTTTGACACTATGTATACATAAAAACTTTTACGTGATCGCGTGTGAACCTAACGACGTTGAACATTTTTATCACAACAAAGACCGTCAGTCTACATAACCATTAACTAAGAACACAAACTGTCCCATTACGTTAAAACCACACTTTCTATATTCCAACAGTAACGAAAGCAATTATTCGCATTCAGTCCACAAAGACAGACGTGCGGTACAAGGGGACCATTTCATAAGTTAAAACGTTACCGACTATGCTAGCAACTAGTGATGCACTAAATCCTAAGAGTACACTTCGCAACTATCTCTTCTTACAGCTCCGAAACCTGAGCTCTTACTATAGGCCAAAACTTAAATTGTTTCCTCGCAAAGATTTAGCGAGCGATAACAGTTATTTGAAGTTGGATATCATTTCTGTGCCGGAATTCGATTTTCAAAATCGGTGAAATATGTCTCATATAAAAAAACCATATTACCTAAAAGTGAGTCAATTTATGAAAAAAATACCTAATCAAACTATAAAATTCAGCTAAGAAAACTTCACTTGAAATAAATGACTTTAGGAATCGAAAATTTCATTTAGTGCTTGAATCGATTTCGTTGTTATCGACTGTTCAAGATCTGGGTAGCTCTGGTACGTCTCACATGTTGAATCTTTTGTCAGCTCAGCAACGTTACTAGCGTGTGATGAAGTGGTAGTGGTAAAGTAGATCCTAGCCACACAATTCCCTGTGAGGATTACGGCCGAGAGAGAAAAGTAAGACGATTAATCCCACCGGGTGCGGAACTGGAGAATTTATTATAAAACGGTTGCGTTGCAGGCAATGCTATTTTACTGTTCACTGCACTATTGGAGCGGCATTGCAATGATTACTTTTGAAATATTGACTAACATTATCGAGCGACTTTTTTCCATATACTTTTAGAACAAATATATACCTAGTATGAAAATTATAAAAAAAATACGTTTAATTGTCAATAAATACCTTGTTAATATTTCATTACGATCAGAATTTGGCGGACCCGAATGGATTAAACAAGACCGTTCACATTGTTTTGTTTTTAAAAAGTGAAGTTATTTTAGGCCGTTTAAATTATACGAATTCTCCTTACTAAAGTAATGAATATTTCTGTAAAATGTACACGTTGACCTTTTGCTACTCGTTATTAATCCAAATAATATAAGCTATGTTGAAAATTCTCACATGTAGGTACGTACCAATGAATTAATAATTTGGATACTAATGTACCTACCTTATCAAAATAGTTAAGCTCAATATTTAAGAATGTTCATTTGTGTAGTATTATTTATTAGTACCTATGTATGGTTAGACTATGAGTGATTCCTAATATTTTTGGTGAGTGTAGTTAAGTACAATTTACCTGAAATAAGTAGTTCGTTAAATAAAAGCTTTCTACAAGACTACTAAAGACCAGTAACCATCCCTGGCGGTGAGACCATTAGCATGCATGTCGTCTTGAAATTACTTATTGATCATAAATATAAATTAGATATCTGAGTCTAATAATAGACGTATCTAATATTATAGTCTAAGAGAGCAGTTAAAACCATTTAAATAATTTTTATTTCTACATAATGAACGAATTAGTACCGTAATACGAAAATTAAAGGAGTAGGTAACAACTGCTTTGTTCAAAGCAAATTGTTAAGTAATTGTGCAATAAGTAATAATTTATCAGATAATAGGCATATTGTCAAGTATTCTCTTTGATCATGACCACGTTACAGATACGAGCACATTAAGTATTATGGGAGTTCATCGACAGGCTGCATGCTTACTTTAATATGCTCCTTATTCATTGCATCATCTATAAAATGTAACTTATTATTACCCGACTGTCAAAGAAAGGAGGGTAATATTTTTTTTCAGTTATTTATTAACTGAATGCATTTGTAGCTTTGAGTGGTAGACATCTTTTTAGGTTTATATCGCTGGGTCTACCTAATCAATTATAATCAAATACGACAGATTTTAAGTGTTACCAAGATGTCTCCAATACAAAAACAAATCGGAATTCAATCAGTAGTTTTTACGTCTATCGTAAGCAAACAGACAAGAATTTCAAAAATAATATTTTTGTGTTTAGAATCGTTTGTTTGCATAACCCAATCTTTATTCAAATATTTTATATTATAACAATATAGATAGATATAGCGTAATAGTAACGTTTACCCATAGGTCTAAGCCTAGGTAGATACACAACTATAGAGTATTTAGTATTGCGTGATATGGTATTATACGTAAAAGGTTATTTGGAAGTATTGATTGTGTGTTTGGTGAAATGTCAAGTGTTCACGTGTGCAAATGTCAGGAGAGCCTATGAGGTATAATATGGGTATAATAGAATACTTCAACTGATAATAATATTGTTATATTCAGCCAATATACAAATAACAAAAATATTTTTGGATGAAGTGTATATAATAAGTCATAATATGATGGGTATATTTCAAATCAGACGTTATACGATAATTTATATTCTAGGCAATTTTGCCAATTGACCTAAATTCGAGCTGAACTGTACCAAAATAAGCAGAAACCTATAGATTGAAGTCCGAAGCCTTATACATTTTTATATCCATACATTATTCAAAGCGATTTAGCCATTTACGATTAATATTATCGATTCTTGGCAAATTAACGGATATTACATACCTACATGTTCTATTGTCATAAATTAAACGTAACAATGCGTTTAAAGCGTAACGTAATGTAGAACACAGTTCCTGAACTCTGAGCAATTCATAGTCGCGATATTTAATTGGGCTCTACGACTTCAAAATGAATAATATTTGTTATCATGTTAGTTGACCATCTACAGTAATTAGTACAAAATAGGAGGAGTATGAATTCAATTAGGTACATCCAAATTATTAAATTAACAATCAATAGCCGCTATAACCCTACATTCTAGTAAATATTTTATCACTAACATTGCAAAATCCAGAACGACAACGCCGCGTATTTAAAGGATCATTTATATCGAAAACAACAATGAAAGCCACTCAATCCTCGTGAATTTATTTTACTTGCGTAGCATGACATTCTAATTTAATCGTATATGTCACTGTCAAATTAGAGACACTACACCATAGGCGTTTCTGTCGCACTGACATTTCTAAACATGAGGGGAACAAATGGTTTTGACATTCAAGTATTTTAGGGACCTTGAGTCTAATGCGAAGTAGGCAGAAGGGTTGTAGGAATTAGCTCGCAAATACGTCACAGTGTCTTAAGATATAACGCCTGCTCTTAGCGAGAATTAAATGACATTCTGGATTGTAGGTAATATACTATAAGTAAATATATCAGATTTTAACGTTCAAGATTTATAGGTTGTCACCTGAAAATATCATACAATAAAAAAGGTATATTATGTATATTATAGGTACGAAGCTGTAATAATGAATTGTAAGTTGTAGTGGTTAATAATAATGTGGCATCTTCATGGAAACTGAAGTGGTTTATGAAACCTAATGACAAAAGCGTAATTTGTCAAGTTGCGATAGGCATTTGTAAAGAAAACAAAATAGGAAAACTTTAAAGGAAATAACTAACAGTTCGAAACTATCTAGACAACGATACGAAGTTTTATTCTCGTAGGAAACACACTGAGGGGCGGAATGAGAGGCGCGGGGTGCGCGGCAGTGACGTCACGGCTGACGGTGTAAATAATTGCTCTGTCGAACACACCTGCCGGGGAAAGAAAATTAAGCGAAACGCAATTTGACTGAGTGATGAAGCACCCACAGTGGATCAGTTTAATGAGGAGTTACTGACGAAAAATTATACATGATTTATATGTATATTCATCACTTTACCTACAATTTAATAACCAGATGATTTATGACTAATTATGCATACAGAATTTTAGATAGAATTTAATACTTAGAAACGTTTAATGAAGTATTAAATAGGTTGCATTGACTCAAAACGATGGCCTGATAACATTTCGTAGCGCGACATACGACTCGCCATCGCGTTTATGTGTTCTTTGCACGATAACCACCCTTAAAGACGATTCTACCTACACCAATCTATTCTTACAAACTCATAAAGACGAGACTCTTTTATCCAAATTACTATCGGATTACTTTTTATTCCAGTCGAATAACCCACTCTGAATAATTAGCGATAACGGTTACGGGCGACATCGAGAATGAATGAAACTTTTGTCACGTTTATCCAAACGTAAATCGGAAAGGTGCCTCCATAGCACCAGCAGTGTTTATTAACAAATTCATAAACATTGACTTGCGAATAAAACGGCAGGAGTCATATTCCGAAACGTGAACGAGCAAACATGTTTCATATTTTCATGGGATTCAAATAAAAATAAAGTGGATGACCAGGGGCGGTCTAATTTAATATGAGCGGGAGACATCCCGTCATATGGATGATGTACCTGCCTTTGTTTTATTGCTTAGACGGGTGACTGAATACAAAATTGTTTCACCGGCGGTAGCAAGCGCTTGTCAGCTGTTAAACAGTTTTATTATTGCCGGACGAACATCACACAGCCTATTTGCATAATTGAACGGCCACTTGGAGCCACTAGCATTGTTATACTCTGCCATTCCATTTGTCAGATTCGCCGTATCATTTATGCATGTAGCTCATAACGAGAGCCGCGCCGTTTTTCTGGACTATTCATTATTTCGCCTTTTGTGTTGTTTGTTATCCGTCGGCCACTCTTATCCTTAGAATGGACGACGTAAAAATATGTAATACAATGTCGACTTCACCCCATATTGTCACAAGCAACCGCATTTTTGTTATATGAAGTTGAAAAGGCTTAATCTGGAATTTGGTCAGGTAAAAAACCATAAGCTTTTTGTTGTACTCCAACAAGTCAAAAGGAGTTTGAATATACTTGTTGTTACAGCCTTAGGGAAAGATGCTGAAGGAATTTTTACAATATAACAATGAAATTTTGTCTTTACATCTAACTGGGCCCATTGAAACGGTGGAAACACTATCTAGTTAGATGGACATATCAAATAATATGCTTTTATGTGCTTAGCTTATAATACAACTCTTATGTTTACTCACTTCTAGACAGGTTGAACAATGATGGCTGTCAGCCAAAGAACTTAATACGAGTATACCTAATACAGTACTGAAAAAAAATATAAAGCGGAAAACACCCCTCGCTTTTTCTTCATTTATTTTTTACTTTGGAGCATTCTGTTAATTATTTTTTTAACTACATTGAATTTATATTTTTATGTTGTAATTTACTCAGCTAAATAACACATTGAAGAAGCATTGACATAAAACTTTATTAGACGAAACTTTAGTGTAAGTGTAACTCTGTTCAATTAACGTTAGCAATGAAAAATTTGATGTTGACGTCAGTAGGTAACTAAGTTTCTTCCGTGGCCTCAATCAGATCAGTGAACAATAAAAGAGCCATAAAATGTTGCAGTGGTGGATAAAAAGCTGGCGTTATCTTGCGAGTACATGTTTAACGGCAGACACAACTCAGCGGTGTGCACCTCGTGTTCCGATTTTAAACTGATGACTTTTAACTGCTTTTACAGTAATAGCTACTTAACTGAACAACTGGGCACTTAGGATGTTATTTTTACACTTGGTTAAGTACTGATGCCAAGTGTTTCTAAAAGTGCTATGGGCACTTTTTAAATTTATTGACGTCATTTAGATATTATGAAGTTGAGAGTAAGTTTCAATAACAATATTGAGAATAATTTATTCGTTACTAATGAAAATTATCATTACCTAAGTTTTTAGTGTCTATATTCACGTTTTATAAATTATATCTCTGCTTAAAAAAACAAATAGTTTAGAATATAAAACGGTTTGCCACCGGTTTCGGGTAATCACCGCCGATATTTGGAGCTTCAGAGATAGAAACCTCCTCACAGAGCGTGCCGTGCTTTCATCTGTCAGTGAGATTGACAACAGTTCATAACAAAACTTGAAAAACCAATTTTAGGATTATAAATTCCAGCCAAATTCGCAGTTAAGACTGGTAAAAGCGGACCCAGACTCAGGTGAAGCTTTGGATGCGACTGAGATTGACGCTAGGTTGAAGAAAGGATTATAAAATTTGTTTTGTTGTAACAATTTTTAGTTGATGATATGCGATTGAAAAATTATAAACCGATTGATATTGAAAATAAATATTTTACTTAACGTTACAAGAAAAATATATCAATCTCGGGGAATATCTACCAGGACACATAATGGACATGATTTCTAAACATTTTAGTACTGCCATGATCATTATTTAGTAGGGTATTTAATATTGACAAGAAATGGATTGGTTTCTGTGCTAAATGCATTTTCCGAAACCCATGTTTAAATTAGAAATTTGTAACGTCTTTCGAAACATCTACCGGAAGTCTGTGTTATTACGAAATTGTTTTGAAATTGTTACTTGTCGCTCAAAACAATGATTTAAAATTTTCTGAAACTTACTACTCTAGACTTGAGATTTGGCAATCTTGAGACTAATTGGAATTTTATTACAATAAATGTGAAAGCGCAGATGGATATTTGTTACTAAATCACGCTGAAACGGTTGAACGGATCTGGATGAAATTTGGCACAGAGGTAGGTTATAATTTGAATTGCCACATAGGGTCATTAACCTTATCCTTATCCCAGTAAACGTTTCCATGGGTGGAGCCGCAGGCAAAAGTTAGTTTATAATATAATTTCATTAATCTGTTTGTAGGACAAAAAATCGTCGACAACTCGTTTACTTGGATTTGTTACAAACTCGGCGAAACGGTACCTATTTCTCGGCCGTATTTCTGACAGTTATGTAAATGATGCCAACCACTTAAGACTGTTAAAGCACTGTTAATATCTTAAACGGTTTACGTGGTTATACCGGCATAGCTTTCATTTTTGTCTGCGTCTTAACAGAAAAATATCATTACACTTTTTTTAATTCGTATCTTCGAAGGTCTGCTAAGCCCGTTGAAGAGCTAGCGATTATGTTTTTAACCCATCTCAATTTGAGAGACAGCCAATTATTTTTTGAGGCGTAGGACATAACGGGGCTTCCTGTACAAATTTGTAGCTGTCGGACTGGGGATATACCTCTATTGTATAGAAAATGTAGCAATATATTTTTTTTAATAGTATTTTGTTCTTAACAGTGAACAAAATTACTAGATTCTTCGCCTCTAGCCGTGATGATGGAAGCGTTCATAGGCATGAAAGCAGGTACTTTTGATTAGACAAACTTATTTTTGTACGTGTGGATACCTCAATGACACTGAGGCGTATTGTACCTACTTACTTTGGCAAAATAAGAAATCTAAATTGCCAATGATAAGATAATAAGTAAAAGTAAATGTATAAAGTAATGTTTATATTACTAAGGTAAACAAGGACACACACGCTAACGGTTGACGGTTATCATGAGCAATAAACATTTCCAACATCAAATGTATCAGTCGAATCTAGCCACCTGTAAAGCGGAAAACAGAGCGAAAGGAATGGACGTAGGGCCTCCGGCGTTCTTACTGTTACTTTGAAAGTGAGAGGGTATTAGTTTCACGGTGCCTTTTTTGTGCGTACAAATATCTTCTCTAGCTTTAGCTTATTGGAACTAACGATGAGATAGGTATGCCGATTTCAAATCGATTAAAACCATACACACGTCCAGGCGGTCACATTTACCTGTGTAGCCGGCAAACCTAGGTATGCCTTAGATAGGCTATTTCTAAGAGCACAACTGGCCTTAGTCTCTAACGTTGGTAACCACGAGATTTTGTTGGGATCCAATCTTCCCTCTTTATAGAAAGATGCGTGCAGAAATACGACGGCAACGGTAACACGTGCCCTATTTGTTTTGAAAAAAAAAAACTTGACTTAACTATCAACAGGTCAGCCTTAAAATTGTCTTAATAAGATAATTTGTTACTAGATACTACTTTATCCGTCTATGCAAAATATGCACAGACAAATATTGTATTGCTAAAATTGAAACACGAATTGAAATATTGTTAAAAATGAGGGCTATCAGTTTTAACCGACAAAGCGTATGCGGGACTTTTATACTATGGATTCAATATGATGGTTGTGGTCAAATATTTATTTATTTGCGGTTAAATTGTTAAATTGCACTACGTAGAGTAAATAAACGAGAAGTTTTTAAATAATTGAGGTTCTATAAAATTGAATAGAATGGATAATGAAAAATAAAAACTTGTTATGCATTCGTATATAATGTTTAAAAGGTTTTGGTAGACGTTCGAAATTAAAAAAACGAAATAAACTACATTATTGTCCTTTGAACATTATATTACCTACGCTTAGTTTTAATATCGATATATCGTTGTAATGTCACATGTCACATAGGTAAATAAATAGTGATAATACTTAAAATACATGTAAACATTATTCACAACACGATAACATTAATTTATTCCTTAGGCTACACACAAAATCTGTCTGAACCTAAGGCTTAGGCCTGAAGGCTTCTTATCCATTTGTGTAGGTACGGTAATGTAATATATGTGAGATTCTAACATCAATTCTAACACTATCTATTACATCAACCGAATAGTTTCCTACACGTGTAAATATTAATTAATCATTCACGTGCTGTTTCAGGCACAGGTTTTCAGAATTCCATATTTTCATTATTTTTGTTACCCTGCAAGCCATTATCATACATAATTTGAAATTAGCGTTACCTTTATGCAGCGATACAGTCTGACATTACTTTCATTACCAAAATTAAACGCTCATTTAGTTTAAATATCAAATAACTGTTTCGCATATCACAATAAAATCATTTAATAATATTATTCATGAAACTAAAAACATATTTATACACATTAAGTATGTACTTGTAATGTAAGTATATGAATTCTACTTAATTCACCCAGCAATAAAAACATTAAGAGTATCCTAAACTACATTTAAATATTCTATCTGTGTATTACTGCTCAAGATTAATCAACATTTAAATTGAATATTTACATTACACTCCGCTCAAAATGAAAGATTTCATTAAAGCCGTTTTGTTACGAAAGTTATAACAATTAAACCGGTGTAAAGTAAGCTCGGCTAGTAATTATGTTATAATCACTGGTCAAAATGTTAATAACTGTTAAAACAAGGGTTCCGTACCTCTAGTAATACAGTTCTTAACAGCTCCCGTGTGGGAATATTTCGAGAATTCACGGAGTATTATTATATAATTCTGAGTTAATTTTGGTACAACTGTATTAGTTTCTTATCATCTCGGAGAACTTTGATAAATTATGGAATGTTATTTACTAAAGTAAGGAAGCAGATTCAAATACACATAAGAAGAGTATTTCGGTTAGATTCTGATAATAATATGAGTACGATGCGAACCTCAGTTATAGTAAAAGATGACTATGATTTTGAAGGCAAAAAATAATATATCAATGAACTTGTTACTGTACGTTATAGAAAAGTATTCTATATACCTACACATTATTGTACTAGAGGTCAATAAATGATTGAAGGTATTTAAGGCCTACGGAAGCAGTACAATGGATCTACCGCTTAAAGCGCTTTATGGGCATTGAATGGAAACATAGGAAATATGCTGGTAGGCCGAGTGAGTGGTAGTCGTTCGGTGTACCTATATAATTATAAGTCTACAAGATATGTATCTATGGCATTGTCGTACAATATTATACAACATTTGTGTCACATTATTTGTGTTACATTTGTGTCATAGCTTAGCCTGTCTTATCAACGCAAAAGTAATCTATGAATTAACAGTTCTGTTAGTTACCGAGGTTACAGATAGTCTGTCAAACAGTGTTATTCTTTCGAATCAGATTATAATACAATACGCAATCCATCCAAACATTTATGATATACGAGGCAATAAAGAGATTTACACATTAAACAAACATACATACAAAATACGCATCGTAACAAAGCCCTTCCTTGGAAATCCGAGTAAAAAGAATAAACAATATTGATTGTGTTTGCGTAAAAATATTCAAAACGCAATAATGAATATATGATAACGAAGTTACGGACTGGTTTAGTGAACCCTTTTTGACGTTGCTAAATTTAGATGATTTGCGATGGAAAAATTTACCTACATTTACAATGTCCCATATAAATAGAATGTAAAATAAAATCTACGAGTATTATCATCGATTGTTTCATACTATGAAGTATTTTCATAACATATAACATAAACTCACGCCTATATCCCCGAAGGGGTAGGCAGAGGTGCTAGCACCCACATTTCGCCAGTTTATGTTTAAGTCCAAATGGAATCTGGAATGGAATGGAATGGTGGGAGCCTATTGCCATTAACCGGGCACTTATAAACCTGCGATAAATACACACATTAAAAGTTAATAAATACACACATAACTTCGAAAAGCATCGAAAAGTCATTAGTGTGTGCCATGGTGAACCTGGGATCGAACCCGAGACCTCGTCTCAGCAGTCCATTACCCAGACCACTAGGCTACCGCGGTCCTTTTTCAGTCTTCTTAAAATGTATATATTAATACTGAAATCAGATATTCTATTTCCTATCATGTTTCAAAAGCGATTCGACGTATGTAAGTTCGTTTCATCGTATTCAATTTCAGTAATACCGACATCTTTTCCCATAATTCCTTCATTGCTGAATAACGAGTTGCCGTGCGTGTTTCAAAAGTCATACAAGTCAAGGGAAACGTCATATCGTTGAAAATATGATCGGAAAACTATACTGGAATAGAGAATAAATAAATAAGTGAGCTTCACTGTAATCCCGCCTAAAAGGGTATGTGAAGTATTATTCCACGTCCTCGTGCAGTTTGCCGATATCGATGATAGATTTTGAAGTGATAGGTTCAGGCTCAACGCTATTTACTTCGCAAGCCGATATGAAAACAATGATTCATTTTTATTTCGTGGAATTCAATAATCTAAGTGTATGGCAAAAGGGCCTACGTAATAACTACCTACACCAATGATTGATTGACAGTTCGTCAAGCAATCTAATGAAGTCAAACATAATTTTCCATTCAATCAAGTCAACTTGAATCTAATTATGTTATTAAGCCCGACTAGGAATTATAGGAAAATAACAACGGTAAAATAAAGTTTGCCACAGCGCAACGCTGCAACACATTCAGTTAAGTTATTTTTTCTAGTAGGTATGCTCTTTTAATTGATTTACTGATTTGACTTACTTTTTGGAGATCTATGGTTAGCTATTATTCAACAGCTTACATAGAACTACTAGAAAGCTACAACCTGGGAGTCTTCAAGTAAAGTGAACAGGCTCTATCAATCGTGTTCGTCCCTCGACCTCATCACTTACCAACAGGTCAGATTGTGGTCAAACGCGAGCCTATTGCCAATAAAAAAAGAGTAAAAAATAAAACTAGAAACTAGAAACATCATAATATATAATGGTCATGAAATAACATCCGTTGCCAAACATGTGTTTCGGTTTTCGACGGCGCTACCCACGGGATTTTAACATTACTAGTCTATACAAAAGTTATGTTCAGTGATGTACAACAATTTGTACAGTTATTTTTAAATATTTAAACAAAACCATACAAATAAATAAAATGAAATTGCATGTCCTATCGTCGAGAGATAACTTATTAAATAATATTTATAAATTCTTGTTCAATTAAATTATGACGTGATATTGATGTCAAAACAATCATTGCAATTAAAAAATACTGTAAATTATCTGATATTTGAGATTAACCATGACAACATTATTTCAACTTCAAAACAAAATAACTTATCATCAACTGAAAATCTATTATAAAGTGTCCAGTGTCGTTTTTTATCGTCAAGTTCCGTGCGTCAAACAGTTTGAATAATAGCGTTAATAACATAATAGGTATGCGGTTTACGTTTTAATATCTACTAAATGCAAATTTGATTTGGCGGATTTTGCTTGCGTAGAGTTATGGCTTTTGGTTTATAATAAAATCAAATAGGTATTCATGGTTTATTAATTAGTAACGGCATTAAATGAACAAAATTTGATGTTTGTTGTGTGGTTTTTATATAACGCTATAAATGTTTGGTACAAAGTATCTGGTGCCGTTACAACATTAAGGTATTTGTATGCATATTACTTAATCTTTATTAATATAAAAATTGAGTTAGTTTAATTATAGAACTCTGTATGTGTAACACTCTATAGGTAAAGAAACCAGAATAATATACTTCTAATCTGTTGATACTGGGTAGGCTTAAAGTTTTATGCAGGGATTATCAAGCATTCGTTCCTGTAACGCAAAAGCCTTCTCTCAGAATGCTAGAGGATTATTGTGTCCTAAACGTCAACCAAATATAGGGTGACAAATTTCAAGATATTTACGGAGTTGGAACTAAGCATTCCTCTTCTTAGTCAAACTGAATCAATACTTATCTTTTATTTTGAGACTTGTTTTAAACGGAATTCTTCAAAAATTTCTGCAAAATAATTTACTTAGCGTGTAACTAACCTAACAGTCGTAAGTTAATCCATAACTTTAAGAAACTAAATGAAAAAAAAATAAACCAATTAGAACGCTACTGTGCTTTTTACTAATAGCGCAATTTTTATCCACCCTCAATATTCCGCCCACTTCATGTCAAAAGCCACCCAGCAGATATTTTAATATCCGAGAAATTATAATGCGTCTATAAATCTACAGCATCTGCCCAGTATTTAAATTCCTAACCTTTTCTTGAACGGCCTTTTTGTGTTTTGGTCCATATTTTTTTTTATTAAAAGGCAAAATTAATCGAGAGCCGTTGCGGACATCAAAACAACCTCGGGCCATTGTTAGAAATGATTACAAGAGGTTCTACAAAGTAAATGTTAATTTTTATTACTCAAACAACACACCTTTCTGTACAGCGTTAGATTGAAGGTTTTAAACGAGGCGACCGTAAAATTCTCAAGTTTATTTGCATTAATTTTGGAAGTATTTTTTATTTTGCTAGAGTATTACATAAATATAGTACGTTAATTATTTAGTCCTAAACTAGATTGGCTGCTATCTAAAAGCAGCCTTCTTGGGGAAGACAGAGAGCATGATGTGTTAGAGTATGGGTTCCTCATCCATAAAAATAGGTAAATTCACGTTTTGGGAATCCATTAGTTCCTAAGCAAATCCAGGTGCTAAGTATAATTTAAATGAAGATGGTGAGGTGGATATACGGTTGGACCGGGCGGATAATATTCATATCTAAGGCTCCCTTGCAGTTCGTAATGTAGCGGATAAACATGTAGTAATGACTAGATACTAGAGACTAGTAAACGGCTTGAATGGAAAATGTAATCAAAAGAATTTATGCCAATTTTAAATCGCAAAACCAGTGCTTGAAAAGATTTAAGCATTCATATTTCGAATGGCATCACATACTTCTGACTAACACATAAAGCTTAGTCTCAATTTTCTATTCACTCAATTATTTCTATATTTTAAGTTTAAATACAATTTTAACAAAATTGGGTTATCGCTACGACTCTATTATAATATAACTCAATATACTTGGTATGCAAATTCAAAATAAGCTACGAGGTGTTAATTAGAAATTTATTTACGTCTTAACCCTCGAATGGCGACCGCACAATCAAAATGCTTCATTTATTTTCTTACAATGAAACACAAATGAATGAACTCAATTAAGCCGAATGCAATTAATAGGCGCGAATAATGGTGCTGGTGATTTATCAGTAACAGCGACTATGGCTGATTGACGTTTTTAATTTGCCACCCGAAGGTGTAGTTGTGATAGCTTGAAACCTCACAGGCGCCTACCTTGTCACGCGTAGACAGAAGATGGTCAGTACCCCGTGGCAAGTTGTTCCGTATTCCAAGTTAATAGCTTTACGATTTGATATTTACTAGTTTACAGTTGACGATTAAATAGTCAAAATTTCATTTTATCTTATTATTTATATTATTAAAAGAATATACCTCCAGCATGAGGTTGCTGTGGATTCAATTCATGTCCTACTTGTTGATTTCATTTGCACAAGAAAAAAACAATATTTATTTTATAAAGGTAATGCCCGAATACTTCTAGTTTATTTCGTCGTTACATTGAAATACATAATCACTTATTTGTTTATAATAGAAGATTTAATTTAAATTCAAATGAGCGTTTTACTGTTTACTCAATTATGCAATCGTTCGAGAGAATCGAAGAATACATCGTAATAATTATCATTTATATACTAGATGATTGACATCATGTTGTTTATTATATTTAACGTAGAGATACAAATGAACTTCACACTTGCGGTCCTTCTTAATGAGTATTAACTAGCACTTTAAGTTAGTTCACTTTTATAATGATGCAACAATATAAGATAATATCGGTGAGAAAAGGCGTAGTTTCTATTCTCCGAAAGGATAAATCTAGTTTTAATTGAAAGTCGATCTTAATGTAACCAAATGCAGTATTTAAACCTACTTAAATCTAGTGATCGTTAGAATTTTTCATTTTATAACTAATACTAATAATAGACAGAATAATAATATGCGAAAACGTTAATTATCTATGTAAATGGGAAGGTCTGATCGGCCACAAGCCTTGCAAATTACTTTGGTGGAACACCTACTAAGTGAGTGTTGGACTCACCACGGCACGAGCTTACTGTTATCCAACGAAAAATAGATTCCTAACATGAATAAATCACAAACCGTTTTAGATTCTACCTTCTTCATTTTAGAGTTGAAATTTCATTGATTAATACAGTTCACGTGGGTTGTTGTTCGTTTAACGTTGTAATTTATAACCTACTATTGGATTTGATGTCCGTTTGGTCCCTTGGGTTGCTCGCTGCTCGCTTTGGCCTGCAAAGTTTAAATTAATTGTCGATTGACATATCAGACTCCATCCAATATTTTGATTTTAAAATACGTTTAGGGCTCTTCCACACGTAAATAAACTCACTATATTGCTTTTTAATGTGCACAAGTGATCAAAGGGTTAAACATTCTTTTTCGTTAAGGCATGAGCATCAATTAAATATGTCACTTCTACTTAAAATGTACCTAACTATTTATTAATTTCATTATCCTTAAGTATATGTGCCATTTATTGTTTAGGAAAGAGAGAATCTCTTAGGGAACGATTTAAAACGGTAAATATTTTAACTGTAGCTTCCCAATATATATTCGAGAACATACTGTATGTCAGGAAAAATATATCCAATTATACAAAAGTAAGTGACATTACAGTCAGAAATCTGCGCAATAAACATAAACTAATCCTTCCTTGTTATCGGCTTAGCAAAGTTAATGGTTCTTTTAGGGGGGAAGGTATACGTTTTTACAATAAATTGCCTGAATCGGTCCTTGGTATGCCTGACAATAAATTTAAAACATTTGTTAAGGCCACCTTATGCAAAAAAGCATACTATAGGACTGCTGATTACCTTGAAGACAAAAATGTCTGGCTTGAGCATGGTGCAGGCCCCTCCTAGAGTGCTAAAGTGCTACAACTACATAATGCTATAGTTGTGGCATTTGCCTACTACAATATATTGATATTGTGGTAGGCACGCGACCTTTTTTGCTATTTTTTTTTGACATTAGTATATTTTTGACATTTTCAATTATTTTATTGTTTAACTTCGGTTAAAATTTATTATATTTTTTTTTTTTATATATACATTTATTTATATTGACACGAGACAAAATGTACATTCGTCCATATTTAGTCTTAAGATATCTATGTATAACCTGACGTCTTAAAATGCAGCAGTGGAGTTTGTTGCGCCGTTTCTTCTCCACTAGCGCCTAGGAAGCGGTGGTAAACTTAGTATTAAGTAGTTTTTGACGTCAAAAAGATGTAATTACGTTACACTATTTTGAAAAATAAAGAAATTGAAATTGAAATTGAAATTATATTGAGCGTAAATTTATCATCATCGTTTCTACTAAATTCATTTTTCGGCAGTATCGTTATTTGCGTTGTTGGTATAAAACATTTAAATTCCTGCAATTGCAGATTATCGCTGTGTTGCGAGGATTTCAGAAATATAAAAGCAACAGACATAACAATAAATAGAGCCTGACTTTTACATACCTATAATTAATATGATATTTAAAGATATTTAAAAAAAGATGTACCACATAAAATGAACACACGCCTTTCTCCCGATGGAACGTAGACAAGAGCTGCCTCTACTGATAGTCCGACGGTTTCGAGCACTTTTCTCAAATGAAAAAACTTATGGTCTAGAAATATAACAACTATACAATCGGGGTCCATTATTCGACAGCCAATCAAATTTTTAAATGGATCCCGACTGTTAAATTGATAGATTTTTAGACCACAGGACAACTAAGCAACAATCTAAGTGCTTTTTTTTTCTTTTTAGTTTTTTACTCAGTCGGGTTTTTTTATGAATTGAGTGTAACTCTCGGCACTTATTTGAATGACAATGTATAAGGACTCTTTGTAGGCAGAAATATTTTTGTCTGTTTGTGAACGTGCACCGTGGAGGAAGACAAACGTATAAATCTGTTCGCCACACACATTCGTTGCGTGCTTCACTCTGCCTCAGATTTATGGGCCTTATCCCTCACGCCTTCATCAAAACTCCCAAACATGCCTCACTTACAATAAAACAAATATTATTTAATCTAACCTTAAAATATTTTACTAAGTATTGATTGTGATTGTATTTTGCGATGCAACATTTTAGTTTTATTATTTGAGGAAAGTGCTCGAAACCGTTCGGACTATCAGTAGAGGCAGTGAATGAGGAGAAAGGCGTGTGTATGTTGTTATTTTGCGATAAAATTTGGTATTATTTCAAAATATATATAAGTTTACAACATAAAAAAGTAAAGACATACATTTGTCGCTTCGAAACTACTATCAAATGTTACTCAGGAAACTGAATGTGTAACAGTTCGAATAAATATTTAAATTATCAAACACCGGTCTGTAGTTTTACTAAAATATCAGCTATTCAAATAGTTTATTGGCTATTTTAAAACTAAAACAAGTTGGAATCCCATTTTGTGTAAATACCGAGGGTCGTATTCGGACAGTCAGCTTCGCAAACTAAACGATCCATACCGTTGTAAAGCTGTGTACGTACCTATGTGTTTTTATGCAAATTTCCGTTCGGGCGGTTGATATTCGCGACCCAGTGAGCAAATTCGCACCGAATCGCGTGTGACATTTAATTGACAAGTGAATAAAATGTGATACACCGTTGTCGCTACATCGAGCGCCCTGTCCGCTTGGTGTCCATCGAGCGGGTGCCGCAAACATCTGTCACTAGAATAAACTTAAAACAAATATAAATTGGTCACCTAAAGTCTGGTCTATCAGCGGTCGCGTTCGATGGAATCTAGTTAATTAAAATTGTTTTATTAACCAGCATGTATGTTTAAAAGAGATTATTATACTGTGGTTATTGAATCAGTGTTTTATTGCGTATCAACGATAAACTCAGGATGATACCAGACATGTACTTACGAATAATTCTATTGCAATCCCAGGCATATGGATTATAACATGAAGCCTAGTTTCAGCTTAGTCAAGGATCAATTTGAGATAAACAGAAATATATTACCCTTATCTTTACTTTAAACTATTGGTTATGAGTTGAGAAAAGGTGAACATTGCGTAGTAAGTTAATTTTACAAAAACACTTTTTATCCCTATATAATTAAAAAAGCTCGTAATGCCTGAGAAGTTTAAAAATAAAAAAGAGAAGTTTGTGACCATTTACAGATAGTGTTTAACACAGACTAAAATATTATTACTGTTAAAATATTTTCTACAAATTGGTTTGTAATTAGAATAAAATAGAATAAAAATATTAGTTTATACCGTTGCCTGTTGAGATTATACCCTGTGATCACCACCCAATAATATCTAATCTAAACTTCTAAACTTTTGTCATTAACAGTGATTTTTATAGACTGTTACCAATTTTTCGGATATTCAATCGAGCTTCCGATCGACTTTATGGAGGGCAAGTACAGGGTAGGTATATAAGCCGGAAGCGTAAACTAGAGTCATGATAATTACGAGTCTCCGACTGGCTCATCCGGCACACCTGTTGCCGGCAACGACTTTAACTAAAATTTAGTGGCATACGTGTTACAAGCCGTACGCGACGCTTGTATATAATTTTCGAGCGGTTAAATAATATTACGTTCAGTCGTATTTAAACTGTATTTGGTGTTTGGTATAATAGGTTTAAGTGGTAAGATGTATTTTTATAGTACTTATCTATGTTTGATATACATTATTGTTACTGCTGTTAGATTAGAAGTATATGAAGGTCTCCTGAAGGGGTTGATAAGAAAGTAATTACATGTAGGTACATAGACCAGCCTAAAATGGTCATTATCATTCAGGTGTTACCTCTTACATGTTCGCATATCAGTGGTTTAGAAACAAATGATCTTTTAATGTGGGTATTTCTCCGCTAGAAAATTGCAGTAGGGAGTTCGAGCTTTAACATATATTATGGTGTACGAATTTGTCTTCCCGCGGGTGCACTGCATTACCAGTCTTAGTCTACTACAGTTTACCGTGTACCACGCTTATGAAACGGCCACCACCCGAACTGCCGGCACTAAAACTTTCAGTGGATTGTTACATTCGAGCCAACTAAATAAAGGCTATAGGTTTTCACCCGAGCCTTTTCATGGGCGTCGCCTTTACGCCGATTTTATGTAGCATGAGCAAAATACAGCTGTAATTCCAACACGGGGAAATGTATATTACTCTGAATCCTTAGTAGAATCTGACAATGCGGGGATTTTTCGAGAGAGCCTCAGGCTAGGTGAGGGTAGGCGCGATTCGAGTTTGTTACATAAAAATCCCGTTATCGCGACGTAGGTCGACAGATTACTTTCTTGTTAAGAGGATGAAAACAAGAGTTAGTTCGTTTTCTACAAGGAAATAAATATGAACTTTTTTAGGGTACTTTCTTTTTATAACGGTAGGAACATTTTAGCTGCCTTTTATTACACTATTTCAGAATAAACGGCCAAATAGAGGAAAATTTCTAAGCTAGCAAACTTTACTGTAAATATTTTAGTAAAGACACAGTTACAGTCATTACCTTACTACAGATTTATATGCACTAACATATTTTCAGTTCTTAACCGTTTAACGTTTCAATGTTTGCAGTTCTATCCCTCCTATTCCTCTACAATATTATAAATTTCGTGGCTATAGCGTGACCTGTAGTTGAAATTACAATATTTTGGTCAACAAACGGTTATCT
This sequence comes from Lithosia quadra, assembly GCA_963576445.1. Classification (NCBI taxonomy): domain Eukaryota; kingdom Metazoa; phylum Arthropoda; class Insecta; order Lepidoptera; family Erebidae; genus Lithosia; species Lithosia quadra. Next base: position 12,757,118 of record OY754877.1, on the reverse strand, counting down.
GATTAAGACACACGTGCTTAATAATTAATAAGTTGTTTAATGAACATTTAAATCAAACTAATCGTGTCAACGTTGAATGAAAGTCATTAAAACATTTGCATTAGCGTGCGATACGATAAGCCGATAACCGAAGCAAGTTAAACACAAAAGTAAATGTGATGCTATCACTCACAGTCGTGCAAAATTAAACAATACAGAGGGGCAGCGGCGCGCGAAACAATTCACGTTAATATTTCAAATTGTGCAAAAGTAATCAGTGGATTTATTTCTCTCAGTAGTGGGGATGATCTCTCGGCCGCGGTGGCAAACACGCAATTTGTCGTCAGCGTTAAATCGACCACAAACAAAACGGCCGGTGGTGCTACTGCCGCGCCATCATTCACCTGTGGTCGCCCATGGTAATGAGATGGACCTACTGTTCAACATATTAGGCTGATTGCAATTGTGCGCTCGCTAGGTGAAACACCACGACCGCACCCTCCCGCACGCAAGCCGGGAGCCGATTGAAATAACGTATGCGTGGAACTCACGGAATTTCATCAACGATCGAATTGTATAATTATTTTGTGTAACTATTTAAGGGATTCTTGTGGTCGTGTTTCAAGTTAATTACTTTCAAATAGTCACGCATTGATTTTTTATGATTGTTGAAGTGCGTGTGGTATATGTTTGTGTAGAGGCATTACAGTATTTTCAAAGCAACTTAAATATTGTTTGAATGAACCTGGCATCTTAACCACTTGAGTCCTGAATCTATAAACCCATATTATATACTCTTTACCTGAAATCGGTGTCACGACTATATAAGTGAGAGCTCATTTAATGTGAGCCTGCAAGTTGGAGTACGGACTCCGTATTCTAAGTGAATGGAGATAAGATACAAACGGATGTAAGCCGACTCGAGCCAGGTGTAGGGCGATACTGTTCAACTTGAAACCGCGGGTTGGTACATTAAGGCCATCAAATCAGCATGGGGGGTTCGATAGCGAACCTCCCTATGCTCAGATTCATATACATCGCCATCTTCTGTTCGAGATAACTTCGCTGAAGGTTCAACCGTGGTAAAATCAATATCTATTAGCCAAGAAGCAGCAAGAACCTGCACTGTTCATATCAAGATCACTTTTGAGACTATTTACTATGGCCTAATGCTTGAATATTTACTACGACCTGAATCACTGTTTTCAAACGATTAGACGAGGATGGAAATACAACCTAATTTACCATCAATTGCAACAATATTATCAAACGAGCACGGAGTACGACTTTCCTTACTCATTGCTATATGCATACGAGTCAATTACGAAATAACAAAAAAGGGATAAACAGTAATTAGAAAGAAATCACTGGGGTATCCAGATAAATAATGGGTTTTATGAATTCGCATTGTGTTTATGTATAGCTACAAAAAACGCGGGCGGTAAACAGGACTTTAGCGTGACTGGTTATTCGACACGTCATTACTCAACTGTGGTCAGTGGGGTAATGAGATGGGCTTCTGTGCACAACCGCATTTTCATTGTCAGGTACCTAGTACTATACTACGTTATATCCAAGAATAATTAGTTTTGAAATTCGAATGGAAAGCCACACAATTTATGGCTGACATGACAATCTGTGAAATCATTGTTTTTAATTTAGTATTGAAACTTTTACTTCAATCTAGGACTACGTGGCTGAAGTTGTACTAATTTCACCACCAATTTCAGCTACCGAGTAGCAACAGCGTCCATAAACTGTTGAAAATGAAACTACTTCCATAAAGTTGAGAGTGTAAAACAACATCGTGTATTGAATATTGAATTCGAAGCTAATATATTACACAAATTAATTTGCTAACATGATCGTATCTACAATAATGACGAATACATGGATAATGTGTTGTTCGTTTGTTTAAGTGACAGATAATAATAATGATGAAATTTCAAAATATAGGAGGAGTGAAGGAAAAAGAAAAAAGAAAATGCTATTTATTATCTTGAAGGAACAAAGCAACTAGTTTTAGGTACTTCTGTAAGATCGGCAACTGAAAAATAAAGATGGAACTGTACTATATCACAAACGTTGCTTTAATTTAGGTGACAGTAAATTATTGGGTCATAAATATAAGTAAATGTTAAAAGCAACCGAAGAATTTTTCTGTAATTTTATTACAGAAAAGTTGAGGACATTAAACGTACCCATTTGATATCATCCAAAGCAACTTTGGCGATATCGCTCAGGGGAATGACATAAAGAGATTTCCGCAAAAGCTACTCTGTACTAAATTAACGGGATAACGCTCTTTAGGCGCTAAGTTTTACTTGGTGTAATTAACTTGGCCCTAGTAATTAAGATGGTTAATAAATGGGTGCGTAAGTCGCTTTGTGATAATTATTCCAGGAATGTTTTGATATAACCAAAACAAGGGCGAATAACTTGCACTTAAGCGTTGGAGTTAATGTGACAGAAGGACTCTAGTTATGTTTTAGAGGGAAACTTGCTACAGCTGGTTGGATTACTTTGTATAGCTCTAAGATATCACTCTTGTAATGAGACGTCTTATTTAACAGTTGAGATGGATACACTTGTGGCGAAATGAGAGTAAGAATACAAGTTTCCTTGAAATAGAATACGTTATCTTGGTATTTTCGAAACTGTTTAAGTGTTTTGTGAGCAATAGTACCTAGTCTATTTTATGACTGACAGTGGCAAAAAAATTGGCTCTTTAAACGATTTTTATTTTTTATCTTATTTTAGTTACGGGTGAATCTTGAAAATTTGCATGTTCAGTTGATTTCTCGGGTGCTCAAATACTTTGAAGATTTAAGTAAGAATAATGTGTTAAATTATGTGTCTATAAATATGTTAAATGTAACACATTTATTCATATTTCTTACTTCAAAGTAGAAGACACCCAGGGCAACTTACTGTATACGGAAAATTTCAAGATTCATACTTTTAAGGTATCAATAGAGTAGGTATACATAACCTCTTCATCTGTTACAGGTGGAAAATATTATTATACGTAAACGGGAATTAACGCGATACACGTTAAAGGTATATACATACCTTTAAAAGTTAATATGGAAAATATTAGCAAATTTTTGTACTACTCCTGGAGAATTAACGCAAACATGACACCTTTTTGTTGCGAGCATTAAGATTGGGATTATGTACAGTCAGCGTCAAAGGTCTATGATCATTTTCAAATTTTGAACCGTAGTTCTTAGTAAAGTAACTTATGGTACTTAATGATAATTTTATTACTAACTTAGTTGGCTCTATTGAAATACCTTTAAACTTTGATTACAATAATATAAGGAACCATTTTCATTAGATTAAGTGTGAAATGTGTGCAATCATCATAGACTTTTGCCACTGACTGTACTAGGACGTATACTCTATAATGATTTATTTCTATCTAAGCGCCACTAGTTAATAATTTAAACCCAGAAAAAATCATTTGAAATTAACACCGCTCCTCAAACTAGACTTTTCATGTCGCGTTTTCTTGATAATACCTACTTATAATGCGGTTTGACTTTATGTTTGACGATAAAGTTAACCCGTTTCTAAGTTCTCTTTCAGAAAATCATTTGATTTATGTTCCAAAAAAGTGTAGAACATATTATATTATAACTTTGCCTTTACACACACTTCCCCTTATTATCGTTCTTTAAAAACATCGAATTTCTGTTTTTTGACGCGGAGGAATTTTTTGAAGCCATGTATATATTTATTATGTTTAGTTTTTAGTTTTTATTTTAATGTAAATATTATTTAATTTTCATTGTATTTTTATCATACTTAATAAATCAGAGAAAGAATTTCTGTTTTGCGTAAAATACTACTAAAAACAATAACAAAGTCAAACCCTTTTTAAAATAAATACATCATATTCTATCTTTATGCTATAAACGAATACAAAATCCAATTTTAAATCAAAGTTCCGCAAGAAATGGGATGAGTAAGAGAAAATAATTACCGAAGGGCGTCCCGAGGGTGACTGTACGGCATCCTGTCAGCCAGGACACTGTACGAACATGGATAGGTGGGACGATGAAATTGCCTATTAACCAGATTACACTTAACCGCTTGACGAGGATTAAAATTGGGTAAGAATACGCTACATGAGCGTAAAGTGACTATAATTCTAATGCTATAAATTGTTTCTTCATTACTGAGAATAGACTCATCATTTAGGAATAAATTAAGGTTAAAAATAATTTCGAACCAATGTTATTCAGTCATTAAATCAATAAAAACAGCACCTACTTTTGATTTTGTTAGGTACCTAGCTATTATATGATGCAAATCTTACGCTAATCTTGTTGATGTAGTAAGAAATAATCTGTATTTGCAATTTTTAATTTTTTTGAGACCAAAATGTCCATATTACATGAAAAATTACATACAAAATAAAATAAGTTAACAGAAAGCCAATTCTTCTTTATTATGTAAAACGGGAATCGAAAAATAACAGCATTTAAACCTCTCTTTATTGTACATTTTACTATCAGAATAACCGTGAAGCTACTGGCAAGTTATTATCGCGTGTACGCCTGAAGCATGTATAAGTAATAACAATGAAAATTGCCGATTAACGACACAACACTAACACCCAGTAATAATTACAACACATGGATTTATTTGTTTAATAAACGCTCTGGTTATTGTTCACAAAACTGACAATGTAATGCATACACTTTTCATTGGCCTTAGAAAGAATGACTATTCAATTGTGGGCACTTTATTTACCTTAAGGCGGGTGAGGAGGTCGTCAATGGATTTTCACTATGTCATTTCCCGCACTTACTATTTTTTTAACCATCCTTTTTGGGGCTCGGTCCCGTAGGAAATGATTTGCTAAAACACACTCTTAATGTATATTGTGAAAGCGTCAGCTCCTTAATGCTCTATTGGCGATCAATGCTCGTGGTTTCGATTTATTGCTATCCGTTCTTAAGAGGCTATTGTTGTTGATTCCAATGGAATTATTGGGCGTATTGAGCTTCGGCCGGAATGTGATTTAGTTTGGTTGAATTACGTGAACAGGGGAAATAAGATTCTGAATAAAATGTATGTCAGATATAGGTAGTATGAGCATGTTAACAAATAGCCATACTAAATTTTCATTTTTAACATATTTTAAAACTTATGACTGGCTACTAAAATGTTACTAAAAAATCATTTAAATTTGTAGCATTACAGTGAATGGAACACACCTTCAAACATTAAACAATTTCCTTAACAGATATTAACACTTAAATACAAATAAAACTAGGAAGAGAATACGAACTAGCACTGACAGACATAAATCATATATTTTGTGCTCTATGAAATAAACGTTATTCGATCCAATATACACGTAGAAGCAATATACACTAATAGAATACTGCAGAATGATTCTCTATTATTTTCCCTTGCGGTATTCCAAAGGGATTTCCATGCTTCACTAACGTGTTAAATAATAAAGTTATTCGAACCAGTACAAAGCCAATCTTTATTAATTTATTTTGATTTGGATTACATCTAAACCACATATCAGTTTGAACACGTACACAATTTATTTCTAACTTATTGTATCTTGAATCTCACTAGTATTTTGATTCATGGAAATCCAATTCAATAGAACTTACCGCACTGGTCAAGGTAGAATAATCAACTAAGCATTGCTTTGAAGCGATCCCTTCATTAGCCCTTCGTTTAATTATACAAGTTTTCTTTTATACAAAATTTTACGAGCTCATAAAATGTTAAATGTTGATGAAAAACATACTGCTTCATAAGACTCATGCATGATCAATGGTAGTTTTTTGAAAGCGTTGTTAATACAAGGGATTAATTAATAACGAGTATTGTTAAACTGGGTTTATGACGTAATAAATTTTAAAGTTTTAACAATGTAATAATTAATGTTCCGTGTTTATTTACTTGAAGGGATGTAAGTTAGTCGAATATGACCACAGTTTTTGTTTGTAAGTAGGTACTTTGGGTGATAGGCTTAGACCACCGTTAAAATGTATTCTAACTAGTAATGAGTGCGAAAGAGTACGTTAGAACTTTTGTATTTGTATGGTGCGTAATTTTATTCTAATATTAAAACACAATTACTAGACAAACTAGATTGAATTGAAAAGAAGAATAATTGAACTAGTTTAGCTAGCATGGCTTACTGTCTGCAAAAGCCATAAATATCACACTAGTACGTTGTATTCATTCTCTATCTCGATCTGCAGGTAAAACCTAGTACATAATATTATAAAAATCGTCGCGAACATTTATTTACATTATCGTGTTAATGGCACGAATAACGTTTACTAGTTACGCTATAGCTAATACTTTTAATGTTACGCTTACATTTCCCCACGGGACAAAATTTTTGTGATTGACAGAGATTTGTTCCGAGTTCTGAGGAAAGATTTTCAATATTTGTGAAGTGTTTTTGTAACATTTTTATTAAAAAAGCCATTAAAAAGTTAAACAATATTCTAAATAAGTTGTTACAATGTTTGAATAACAAAATTGTTATAGCTTAGGTAAAGTACTTATTTGTTTTTCCTTCACGCCTGTATATCATTGAAATTGTGGGTGAAAGTGTATTAAATTAACACGCAAACTATGTTTTAAGTCCTACGTATTAATGGGCAAAACTATTGGCGCTAATCAAATATTTTTCTCGACCACATACCACTACTGAGAATTTCTTAGTAAAAAAAAGTTAACAAAGATTTTTCTGATCTGGAAATAGAACTCAGGACCTTCTGAACAGCAGTCTCACTGTTCCACCGACGCAGTTAACTGTAGGTGTGTTAAAACAGAAAATAAAATCACTACAGAGTAATAAAAACTTAGTTACTAAGAGCCATCTGTTTTCAACACATCCCATAAACTCAAACTGTACAAAGTAGAAAGAAGTGTCATTCTGTAAACAGGTGATTATTCCGCTCCCGTGTGTTCCCTCCACTTTCTCATATCGATGCATCACAGAGATGCATTCGCAACCGCACCCCGGGGGACCTCGCGGATCGGGGACTCGATAAAGTTGCGAATATCGTACACTGTCGTGCCTTTACCCCTCAGAGAGTAAATAGAGTAGTATTTCGTGCATATCACCTTCGTAAACTATTGAAAATAGAAACTAAAGACACCGAACAGTTGTTTTAGGCGAATAAAATCATGTCATTTTAAGAGTCTTCTATTAAAGGCATTTTATTTTATTATAGAAACACGTTGGAACAATATTTCACTGCTTATACTAATAGAGGCATATGATAGAAGATGCCTATCTCGAGGTTCCTATTCACTTCCTCAGAATGTAGATATTGGGTAACATAGGCTAAGGTTTATTTATCGGTATGCATGACAAACGTAGAAGCAAAGTGCTTCGTATTTGTGGAATATCTACCGCATAACTATGAATATGAAACCTGAATCTGGTTGAAGGTAAACGGGAGATTGGGAGATCTCCGAGAATTTCTGTGGCGATCTATATCAAGGTGTTGAAGTATATCATATTCCTGTGGTTCAATTCGTAAGATCGAAATGAGATCGGAACAGAATTTTGAACATGTTTTGTAAGAGAATTGACCCTCAGGTTGTACTTGTTAGTTTACTATTATAGGTAGTCAAATAAAACGAGGTTAAGAAGTAGAAGAACAGTTGTTGCTAATCTTCTGTTATACAATTCAATTATTTTTAACATTTTATAAATTGTGTCTGTATTGTAGAATTAAATAAAATACGCAATTAAATTTAAAATCAGTCCAAATAATATACGAGTATTTCTGTATATTAACATCTACATGTCCTCGTATATATATCCATGCGTGTATCTGGACACTACTTACCTATCGTATTCAGTAGTGAAATAACATGTAAAATAATAACATTACACATGTAAAATAAACTAGGCAACTTATAAACTTCATAAAGTTTTTAGAATAAACAGAACCCGTTTAAGCAAGATTGTTTCTAACTGAATTAATTGTAATACACGTAATATTAACAGAGGCTGTTGGTTGCCCACAAGATGCATCTAAACCCTGTGTATTCCCGGTGCTCCCCGAGGACCGAGCCACGTGTAGCCACTTAGCACTCACCGAATACATTTACACAAACCAACAAACAACCCTCAATACCAAATACTTACTTAAAGATCAAATTCCTTTGTACTGCAGGTGCTAAGTAAGATTGCAGCCTTACACAGTCTGAGAGCTCTATTTCAGAAGCTTTGCCGGTATTAGAATTGCTTCGACATGTACAAAAATAGCAAAATTGAAGTGTTTCGTGAAGTGAATTGAATACAGATAAGATTATTTAAACATCAACGGAAACTTCGGCAATGTTTTTTGGAATAGATTTCTGGATCCGCGTATATTCATCGAAATTACTCGTAACTAAGTTTAAATTTAATTATCAATATTTCCGATATTAAGAGTTTATACGAAAACCGGTAACAAACACGGTAGTGTAAACAAAACAGAAAGATCGTTGAAATATTAGTAAATGAAGGGTATCAAGTTTAAAAATACTCTTGTGTTGTGCCTTTTTCACTTAAGGAAATTTTATGGCACTCGAAGAAAACGATCGCCATTTATGATTCATGCGATAGGCGTCTTTACACATCACGAACTGTGTGGAATGAAATATAGATGACACTGCTTTTATGCAAAGTGAGAGGTGAAATTTTCACGGTAGCAAGACACGCACTCGTAGAAATGCGTCCCACAGCGCCGTGAGGTGGTTCGCGCGACCAAATGGAATCCGCTCCGCAGAGATTGCTTCAGCTAGTTTTTTTTTGTTTAATATTTATGAACTTTCGCCTCTCATATGTCGCATTTACCTTTGTGTAATGACATTTACTTCAAGCTCCGTTGACATTTTGAATGCCAAACGAACGTGAACATATTCCGCGCCGCTTCGTTGATTACGAAACAAAACGACTGTCTTGTTATATTAGGTTACTGATACTAAAAAATAGGGAAAATTTATATCAGCAATAAAGGATTAATTCTCACAGGTATATAATATTTAAAATTAAAATATTAGAAGAGAGACAATGGAAAATATTTCTGCAAAGGGACATCGTTAATTATTTTTTCAACCGGCAAAGGCCGTAAATAAAAGTAAAGGGTGCTATTAAACGCATTATTCGCGCATATTTAATGTACTGAAAAGGCTAAAAGGTTTTTTATTTCACAGATTCAACAGCTTAACATAAAAATCACCCTATGAATTAAGTCTTCATTCAACACGTGATATATTGACTAAATAATGTGTGAGAGATAAAATATTATTAAAAATTAAAGAGCTTACATATTTATTTTATATTTCTTCTGGAACTGAATTAATGATGTCCAAGTATATTAATTGAATATAAATGTTTCTGAAGTTAAACCTTCATTCCGACTCCAACCAACAACATGGAGATGTATACCGAATTCAATCTCTAAAATTCGACCTTTTTTATCCCAAAGGCCAAATTCACAGAATCTCATCTTATCTCGGCCTTAAAGAAACCATACAACATTTAGAATTTAAAGGAAAGCTATCGAATTGTCGGAATGAACGCGCCTTAGAGCAATATGGTTTGTTTTCGTGTTAGTCGTAATGATGTCGTATAAATCGGTAATACGTTTAGGATTATTAATATTGGAAATGGCTGGTAGTAAGATAGTGGTGTGTGTCGGGGATCGCGTCACCGCCGCCGTCGAGGCGTGGCCCTCACAACGAAAATAGATAATAAAATGTATTGAAATGGCTGCGGGCCGGCTTATCCGGTTGAAAGTCAATGAATATTTGATTTCAATTTTTTTTCCCGACGTCGCCGTGAAGTATTCACGCCATACCTAATTTGATTTTCGCCATTCCAGCCGTTCGCCGGGGCAGTTTGCATTCATATTCAGTTTGAATACGCGTTTGGGTTGCCTCTTGCCCGAGTTTGATACAAATAAACAGCGGATATTTTTACATTTCTTACCAGGATAACCCGACCCAACTGATTACGTTTTGGGGATAATAACCCAAGTGTAGTATTAAAGGAGGCCTAAGGAATATTTATATTACATTATTATATGCGCTGTTCGTATTTAGTTACATATTTACTTATTTATTTGTATTAGGTTACACGAATCGCAGTGTGTGAATGAATTGTCTAAACATAATAAACCGGTCTTCAATATTATAGAAGTTCGGACATTTAAAATCTATTCTAGGGACGTTGTCGTGTTTCACTTCAATGTTTATCTAATTACAAGCTGAGGATCTAAAAATATCATCCAAATGACACGCAAAGGGCGCAGAAGTTAGAAGTTTGAAAAACATTGGTAAATTATTTTATGTCTTACAGCGACAAGAAACGGACGTATTTCCCTCGGCGAGGTATGAAACAGGATTCGTTTTTGCGAACTTGCATAAATGACGGCGCAACGATATTTCACCGAGCCTGAATATTTGGGTCAACCTGTTTTTGTGTAATGGGGATTACAAAAGCAAATTTAACATTGTATTTGCTGTAACTGCTACAAGGGAACCTTCGTTGGCTACAAAAGATTGCTTGCCTTGATACGATTTTCGTGGATTTTAATTAAAATCTTACGCGTTGTGGGGATAATGAAAGAAACTGATTACGTGAGCCCCGGACTTTAGTGTTTTGGGACAAAATTTATTGACTTGTTTATGACGTGTATGTGAGTTATATTCACAAAAAGTAGAAGCGTAACCATCCAAATTGAAATAGGCAAATTTCAAGCCTAAATTCGGTTTTACCCTCACAATAATACAAAATTTCTTACCGAGGAAACCGTATATTTTATCCGGGCGTCGATTTGTTATTTATTAGCCGGGAATAGTCGTAACATGGGGGGAGAGCACAATACCGAAAACGGTGAGCCTGTTTAGTGACTGTGCCACCTCAGTTTCGCTTCGCTACATCTCAGCCGCGAGGCTTGCCATCTTAACCTGAACCCTCTCCCTTTTCTGTTAACTGAGCATCTAAGCACCAGAAAGAAGGCTCTTTAGTTCGTAGCATATCTGTTTACACTGGTGAACTTTCATTGAGGGCCGAAGCCCATATTTATCCGTTGCTAGTTAACCAGGGATGACTTTGTGGCAAAGACGGCCAGAGAAATGAGGCGAGACAAACAAAAATGATATGTTTCCTTGTGTGACAAGCGAGCCTTTGGAAGTTCCGTTGTTTTTGTGTAGAAACAAATAAGGTGACATGGAACTCGTGCGTAACTTATTGATAGAGAAATAGTAATACAGCACAACGGATCTAAGTTTTTTATTACCTATAGTAGAATATTTTAATGAAAAATGGTAAGGTATGAAGTGTTGTAATTCAGTTTTGTGTATAGTCGACAAAAATATACCTAGCCAATAATCATAAAAGCAAGGAAAATTATGTCAGATCTACTATAATTTCTTAGTCCCTAATCACGAAGACTCGGAAGAATAGATACACAACGACATTATTGGAATAGTTTTATTAATATTGAAGACATTAATATATAGCATTGGATACTGGTACTTATATTGGGCCACTGATTTATGATCACCCGCGTTTGCTCGGTTTGCTGTGTTATATGTACATAGGTATACTTAAATAATGACAACTTACCTCTGTGCCTATTGGTTTGTTTGTCGAACATTAACATGGCGTCCTCGATCTGCAACAAAAAATACGTAATATTAATTTCAAATACTAAAAAAATTGTGAGGAAAAAAATAGCAAAAACAAGGGCGTCGTGCGCGATTTGAGCCCAGCCCAGGCAATAAAACACTCCGCCGTGGTAATAACGAATAAGCACCGGTACAGAGTAAACCACACGCTGCAAATAAACTTTGATAAGCGGGGGCGAGCAGGTAATAACGTATTCATAGAGAAATAAATGGAAAGTCGGCGGTTAGGACACGAACAATACACGCTTGCGGAGATGCGCTGTCACCGTGTTCGCCTACCTAACGCGACTCGCTCGCTTCGCACCTAAATTTGCCCACGAAGGAGCATTTTTAAAATTCCCCGTCCGCTAACAAAACAGTGATAAATCTGAAATGGAACGAAATTGCATCGTAAATATTCATGTTGACGTCGACGCGTGACGCCTCCACATACGTAATTGTACGTATGACTTAATTATAAATTCCTTCCTTATTAACTTTTCAGATGTGTATCAGATATGTCATGTATCGCGGTACAAGCAAGGGTACACAGCGGGCGTATGAAATGACCCACGTTGAAAAATGTGCGTGTATACAAAAGCGAGCAAGTTCGCTTTGACAGGCAGGGGCCCGTGGGTTTTGTCTCGGCGTCGCAGTCGCCGGCGTCGGCCGCTCCCCTGGGCAACATTACGCGGGTAGGTCGACACGACGCACTCCCGATGATCGATGTCGAATACCCGTAACAGGTGACCTTTCGCTGAATTATTCCTACCTGTAGAAACGTTTGTTTAGTGGTGATTTGTTTGAGAGAGAATTGCCACGCTTTTGTTGTCCGAGCCTGAGCAACCCTCTTTTGTGGTGAATAAAAAAATAACACCTAATTTTCGGACATACATTGGACGCTGATTTATCTTTGACATTAATACTGTCTGAAGAGAAGGTAAAGGATCTCGTTTATTTTTTTTATCCAACTTTTTCATCATTTTCTTTAGAAGTAATCTTATTTTTTTACGTGTTAAAAGTATTTGATGGCAAAAAAGTTAGAATTCACACAAGAATATCGAAGGACCTTTCGAAACAAAAGTTAAACTTTACTTAGTAAATGTAGTTCACTATGATTGAGTATCTGAAGCGATATGTATCAATTCTATTTCGTCCCTCGGGTTAAAAATGTAGTTGGTTTCACAATTGCTATAGTACCTACATTACTAATATTAGAGTGGGGTCCATCGTCTTCGAAAACGATATCGTAAACATAACATGTTGCCCTCACTGTTACAAGGTTCATGAGAAAATAAACACATGTCACATGTTGTTTTCTAGCTACTGAAATATATTTATAACAACTAACAACCACCTATTAATTAAAACTAAATAGGCGACTTTACAAACAAACGTTTTTACTGTAATAACAATCAAAGTATACCCTTCAAAATAGTAAAGACTGAGGATAGTAATATTGTACGAAAATTTGAATGAATGAGCGGTTAGGTGCTTACAAATTAAAGAGTAATCAGAAGTCTTGGCCGCAAGTATGAGAGCTGACGTCCTAGAAAGTCATGATAACATCAGTTGACATAATGAAATGATAATTGCCCTACTGACAAAACCATATATCTCTAAAGAGAACCCAAACTTATTTCTGTTGAATGGGAACGCCTATGATAAGAGTATTAGCCAATCTTGACCTATATTACGTAATAGCGAAGCGTTAAATATCTATTAACTTATATAAATGAGAGAATTTATTATTTCACTCAGGGAGACAGCAAAATCGACCAATCAATATAGATTTTATTATAATACGGGACCGTCCCTTATTTCACCGAATCAATAAAGATTTTGCCGAGAAAAAAATAGATTATGCTGTTATTCCTGATACATAGATTGTGACCTAATGCGGTATTGTTACGGTCAATTTGTGAGGCCTATATCGCGTCATTACCTTCTTTCACATTTGTGATCGAGTGCGTGCGACAAGGATAGTCGATCGGTACTCGGGGTTGTTCCCTAGGGCGACGTTACGGTAAAACCGAACTTCGGTCGTGATCAATGCGAAACCTCGGAGGTGTCTTTTGAGTTAATGTTTGTATCTGATTACCGATCGATTTAATTCCGTTGATTTAACTTTTGATTTGTTTGAATATATCTGAAGCGATAAAAGGACAATGCTATCGCGTTTTAGTTAAAGTGACGATATACAATTTCAAAATGAGAATGATTTGTTAAATTCCCCTGCTTTGGTTGATGGTCAAAAAAGACGCTACATCGAAAACATGAACGTTTAAGTCCTAGTTCCATAATCCTCTATGAATTCCAGCCACATTTTATGTTACGTAGGTACAGTGAAAAACCCAATTTTACAGCCAGCTAGAGTCACGTAACCACAAGTGGTCTAACAAGTTGAGCCCAAATAAGAACATTTATGAACGCATCGAGGCGTGACCACTCTAATTCGCCTTTTAATATTCGGGCGATGTGTGGCGCCCTCACACGGGATTCCCGGGAACTTTGCTAATTCTACTCTTGCAAAAATATTTTTCACAGCGGGTCTGGCGTAAGTGAACAAAATTGGAGACAATGCTCGCTGTAGACGGTTAGAATTTTTATAGTTTAGCGCCGGACATGGTGTGAATAAAATACAGGTACCTAATATACGGGTAATAGTTTACACGATAGTATAATGCCGTTGGATACCTACTGATAATACTCTTCTATATTAGTGTCTCAACTTTTATAGTCTAGAGATTTTGTTCGCAGTGACGTTTATTAGCGTGAATGGAAAATATTGCTCATATTTAGGGTTCCGCAGGTCAAAAAGAAAAACCCGAGATAGGCACTTAGGATCACCCGTTGCCCGTCTAACTTCCAAGATCTTTTTTTTTTATAAACGCGTAGAGTCATCATGATGAAATTAATATCAAAATACGAGTACGCCGGTTTGCCAGTGTGCAAAATTTCATACAAATCCATTCCGCTGCTTTTGCGCCAATGAGTAATACAACTCCTAGTATACAAACTTTCAAATTGTATACCTAAGTCAAATTAATGTTGGTAAATACAATATATTCTAATTTAAAGTGAAATCTTTCGAATTGAGTTGAATATCAGTTCAGTACGGCTACATATTTATAGATTCATATCACTTTTAACTTAATAACTTTTGCCACGTACAAACAACTGTATGTGCATATTGTACATTCCTGTTTGATTAACAAAACACGGCATGACAATCGCAGCACATGTTTACACGAACACAGATAATATCTTCAAACTACGGTGAGCTATTACTACAATGGTATCAATAAAGTGACAGTGTAACAAAGAGGCCAATTTTCTTTAATGTCACTATGTTTTTGCTAAGCTGTCTCCATTATTAAGTATTTCATTTAACGGAGTGACACTGTGTGTTTCCCGAGGGATACCTGTCGGAATGATTCGCTATCTGAACACGACATTTTTTACTTTATCGTTGTGAAGATTTTTCAGATGAATTACTAAGCTATGGATGGAAGAAGTCATGGATATTATAAGAATGAAATTATAATACGGGATTAACTGGATTACGTTTGATATCTTGACGTTTTGACTTGTGGAGTGCCACAAATATTAGAATGATAAGATTACGTGACAATAAAACAAGTATTATTTTTTCTACATTCGTATTTTGTTGGTCCTGCTTAGAAATTTTTATTTTTTAATCCAACGAAAGTGAGACGCGGCTTTAGCTTTTAATCTGATTAAAAAAATGCTAGTCCTATCGCTGATAGCAGTTACAATGTTTCTAAAGAGTTGTTTTAGCTATAAACAAGTAGAATGTCTGCTTTGAAGGTAAGTACTACTAACTTGACACGTAGATAGATGTAAATATTATATGTAGGCACTATGGGTTCTAGAATACAAATATACGTACTGATATACATCTCGTTTTAAATTATATACAAGAGTACTCGTACAAGAGTACATTGGGTAAAAGAAAGAAAGAAAGGTAAAAAAATGCAGTTTTTCTCCAATACCACATCATGAATCTCAACTTGAAACATTAAGTTTTAAGTCGAGACTGAGTATATTCTACAATACGGTGGTAAATTTGACCCTATTCGACCGTTGACCACCTAATTTGTTTTGGGTTAAATCAATGTTGACAGAACGTATTAAATACTGTATGAAAAGTATAACGCTCTCCGCAAGTGGTTCTGGAAAAGATAAACAATGCACTGTTTATGCTTAATCTGCGTGGACTTAACGACCGTCTAACCGCGTAGATGAATTATGGGGATTGCCGCAGAATGTCGCGTTAAAAATATTTAGATTTTTATATCAGTAATATAAAAATAAGCACATGGTATACTTAATGCAAGTTGTTAGCCTGAGACTGTGTGAGAAAATAGGAGAAAATAGAATTTGAAGAAAAAAAGAAAGAATAAAGAAAAACGTTTTTTTTTTCTGTTTTACGCGCTCTCCTGTCATGCTTTACCGGGTTAACAGTTTCATACACCAAAAATATGTCTTATTATTGAGAGATTGACGCTTGAACGGACGATCATATTTGTGGAATAGTCTCGAAGTGGGTAACTAACATAGTATAGTTTGTAAATTTACACCAAAGTAACTACTTATATTATTTCTAACGAATTTGGAAAAGGCTCTTCTGGAATACTATATTTTACACTGTGGATATTATAATATTGCTATTTATATTAGTGATATTATGATACTAAAGAAACTTTAAATAAAATTATTATGCATTTTGTCTCATCGTACTCGTAGCATTTCGTAGCAATAGTGCTACGAATATCTACAGCAATTCAATGATGCTGACTTTCACTGTATTGCCGAATGCCGATGTACTGTTGGATAATACGCACATATGAAACTACGGTATATAGACTACATTTAGCAACACGATTCATCAAAGCCCGCGGGACATCGCGCTAACACTCGCGATGAACTAAATCTGAACAATCGCGAATCGCGCTGTTTGCAGGCACCGCGACTGATTTGTTTGTTTGTGAGCCTGTCTCGTGACGTCACATTTCTAAACATACGTTGTTTGTATACGAGTGTATCCACCTCTAGGCTACATTGCAAAGGATATTAAATTCTCATAAATATATTTGCACTGCCTTTTTTATAGCTAAAGTTTATTTTTCATTTTTGATACATAAAATAGGTATCTATAACTTTTGTATATCTATTTTAAAGTTATTATAATGTAAAACAGGTATATTGTTTATTATATTTTATTATGAACAATACAAAAGAACTTTTGTTTTACATGTTATTTCCAGATGTTTCTCAATCTTGTGCTGTATAATATAACTATATAATACAGAATACGAACACAATAATGGAATTCAAACCAAACCATCGACAAGTTATCTGTTTTTAGATGCCATGCAAATGAGATCCTAAACAAATGCCATTACTCATTCTACAACTAATATTTGAAATTCGAACTGTCAGTTGTTACAAGGAATTCAGGAACTATGCATCTTGTTACTTGGACTTGAGCGTCGAATGGCCAGGGCTGGTCAACCCAACGTCAATCAACACAGTGTTGCTAACAATGCTTGGTTTACTAGTATCGCTTACAAACCGAGTTTCAGGAGTTATATTGGGCAAGGAAAGTTTGACACTTATTTGGAAAATGGTTGAAGCTTTCTCAACTTCCATTAAACAAGAATTTATATTTATACAAGATAGCAAACGATTTGTAGGAACATTTCAAACTTTCAAATGCACTTTCTAAATTAGAAGTGGTATTTTAATTGTACAAAAATAAATTACAGGAACTCAGTAACTGTCGACAATGCCTTTAATCTAGTTGTTGTAAAAAAAAAACTACCAGCTAACTCAATAAAAAACGAATCACAATAAGAATACTGCTCAGGAAATGGCATAAAGAAAAAGTTTTAATTTGTTTAAATATTTCCGCGGAGTTCCCTCAGTGGCTCTCAAGTTTCGTGTCTCGGTATTAACTCGCCCGCGGCGGCCTAATGGGACAAGCCACCTGCTCTTAAAGGCGACATAACAATTAACTTGAAGAAGAAAATATTAGTTGAGCTAATAGAGCCACTCAGATACACTCTCCGGCCTCTGGCCTCCATAAATAACACCCCTTCTCGGCTACAGACAGTCCACAATTTTGTCGTATTTTCCTAATGATTCTCAACGGAGGAAACTCCCCAAGGATAGCAACGTTTTATCCCTATGCTTTTATAGACGAATTGATTGGGTACCTACTATTGGAAATAATTTCGGGATGGGATTAGCTTCCATAAAAAAATTTCTAACCGAGAAACATAATGTTACTTTATTAACATACTATATTTATGTTATATAGGAGAGAAGAACTTATTTAAAAAAATATTTATTTAGTTAATTCTACAAGATTTTACTTTATTTCACGAGTGGTTTAGTTTGTACTGGGTTGTCAAATTATGAAGGACTTTATTACAACGTTTGGGATTCAGATAGAGAAAAAAAACAGCGAAGTTTTCCTAATCCTTGGATAAATTCAAATATTTCATTTCGAGACGTTAACCTCGCGGAGGCGCAAACTCTCGCGTACAATCTTTTTCTCCGGACCATAAACTTTATTTCTCCGTGTTTGTTGCATAGGAAAAGAAAAATAGCGTGGTGACACAAAATATAATACCTACCTATATGTATGTAATACGGTGAGTATGAAATTCTATTCGAAACTATTATTTTTACAGTAAAAGTACACTAAATTTACAACACATTTTAGATTGATATTTTGTTTATTAAAATTGCTGACTCTTTAAGCAGTAGTAGCAATCAACAGAGGTCTCTTGCTCCTCACTGGTTCTTCCCGTTTTTGTACCTATTCTCTTGTGTGATACCTGTAACGACGTCAATGTGATCAAAGGCAGGTGAACCGTATACATGTTTGTTAGTTGTGTGGGATAAAAAGTTGTATTTTTAAAGATTTCTATAATCTATATTCTATAATCTATATTCTATATTAATAAGTGATACTATTATTACAAAAATAATTACTTGAATATTTACTACAGTTTACTTTACCATAGAAATAAACTTTTCACGATAGAATAGTTTTCAAAATGTTCCTAAAAATGTAACAAATTCCTTTTAAAAAAAATTCTAGTTACACGCGAAAAACAAGCGCCGTAGTGACAGAATAAATCTACTCTATATTTTTATTACATGCCAACGAATGCTACTCGCAGTTCCTATTTTATTTGAGTGACGGGCTATTCAATAGAAATAATGTCTCTGTTATAAAACCCATATCCACTAAACTCATATTTAAATTCAGAAGCATTCCAACGATAACTATTCCGCTGAGATTTGTTACAAATTCCATCTCATACCTTATCTCAATATTACAATTCAGGAAACTACATTCTGCGACATAAAAGTGAAAACATCAAACTTATAAAAATTACGTATTCCACGAACCGTAAAAAATCTGTGAATAAAATATGAGAGAAGTTTAGGAAAACCCGAAATCGTTTTTCGTATTTGAATAATCACTTTAACAAACAAAACTCGGCCGAATCTGCTTCATTACTTATTAACCTGTGCTTGAGTACGAGACAAACGGGAAATGCCGTCGGACAAACAAACGGCGCACTATATCAATTCCATTTATTGAATTTCGAAGACACGAGTTTACCGTGCACACATTACCAATATTACGTTATTGTTAGTACTGCGCTGAGCATTGTTAATATAGCAAGAATCGTGTTTATGTCAGAATTTAGCTTTTTAGACGTTTTGAAGTCGTAGCATTTTTAATTTTTTTAAAGTTTATGTATAGGTTTTACAAGATTTAGGAAATAAATTAATCAGTTGCTAGAGACACAAAATCTATAACTTACCTATACGTATTTGCAAAAATATTTTTTCGCATTTAATAATTATGAGTGCCACCCATGATCGGAAATCCGCGCTCCCGAAATCGTTGAAACACTTCAAAAGACAGATCTATTGTTATCCATAGACTTGACTGAATGTCACGTACATCAAAGGCACATTGAGCTTTGTATTAAAACTTCTGTAGGTACGCCATAAAAACATTGGTTTTCTTTATCGTTGGAATAAGTAAAAGAAATAAGAAAGTCGCATGTTTCAATTCAATGCTCAGTGGCAAAATAATGGTGAAATGCCACTTGATCCAACGCTCAGTATAAGCTCTTACATATTTTTAATTACATGACTCGTCCAGTCACGGAACCGAACAAAAAGTCATGATCCTAGCCCCTCGCTTTTAATTATTGGGGTATTTTCCAAACTTTGTGAACACTTCAAAAGTTGGAACCTGGCCTGGACTGCGGGCCGGTGTTAATTACCAACTTTTTCAAAACTGCAACTCATAATAGACAGCTCGGTTGAAAGATGAATGATGTGTTGGCTTCAAGTTGCCTTTTTTGTAAACTTGGGCGAAAATTTACGGAAACATGAATTGTTGAGCGGCAACAACATGAATTTGACGTTAAACATTTTTTAAACGACAACCGAGTTATAAATGAGCATTCATCGTTTCAAAAGGCCTAGACTTATCCATCATGATAGGCACCAAAGTGCTTTTTTATCTAATAGGCTATTACTATTCAGAACACAGTAGCTGAAAGCTGTTATAGAACGATTGAACATAACACAAATAGACGTCTAATTGGCATAACTACCAGGTTCGCGCGAACGTTCCGGCCTACAGATAATGTAAATATTCTTCGTTCGTGATTGAAATTGTGTTGCAGCCGGTGCTTTACTTTAATTATTCACGTGCACACACCGTTAGGTTGATAAACTGTAGCTAATACCTACCTAATATAAACAGCTTAATTGCAACCGAAACTTGTGCAGGTACGCTTAATTGATTTACTGTGTCGGTCGGTATTGGATAGTATAAATACAGTCTAAATTATACAGCGGGTGAAAAATGGCGATTGAACGTACGTTCGACAGCGTTCGAGCGTTTGCTACAACATAATGATGCTACTGAAGTTTCACTAGTTAGTCTAACGTAGATTGTTGCCAGTAATTACCTATAGAAAAAGCCGTGCGTACGTTCGCTTCCATTTTCGAAATTACTTTTTGTTTACAAGCCTCGTCAGAGACGAAATGAACGCAATCTGTACCAATGCAGCGCTTGGCATCTGACGTACTGGTACGGGAACTATAAACTTCAAGTACAAGTGTACAACTGTAAAATGTGTATCATTAATATAGTTTTAATTTGTACTTTTAAAGACTGTTATTAAATAATTATGTTTGTTTAATTTATTGTCAAGGAGACCGTAAAATTTTATTCTTGTTTTTAAAGTCAAATATACCATCCATACCATCAATTATCTCTTTATATCCGATCCTTCCTTCCTTCAAAATTGACGGTCCTGTCCTCTTCATTAACAGTTATGATAATAATATTTTTGAAAGTCACATACATTTTCATTTTAGTTATTGCAGAGGGATGAAATTATATTTCACATTTTCATTGTTATTTTTAAGGGTGCAAATACAATAAAATTTACCCTATTACCTACTTTACGTATTGAATAAAGATATAATAATATTGCTACGCTTCCGCAACAGCCCTTCTAAAGAAAATAATTCTTTCATCATATCTGATTTGTTGAATTATGCCACTGACGCTCGCCGTCTTGAATACTCATCTTGAATAGAGTTGACATCCATTGTGATGTTTTATTATTACTCTGTGAAATGCAACGAGGCGGGTGAAATTGTTAAATCCTCACAATGGAGGTTCTATCTTAGCCGGGTTGAGTGCGCAAAAGTTGTACAAGGATCTCAGTTCCGACGGGAATGTTAAGGGAAGGGATTAATTGTATAATCTTCAAATAAGACAAAGTTGAAGACGACGGTCGGTGAGTGGGATTATTTATGTGTAGTGCGGTGAACGAGCAGCATTCCGTACACATACGGTTCGCGCGGCATCACCATCGGCGGGCACCAACTATTCTACCTCTTCTCTCCCAATCTGCATATAAATCGGATATCGATAATGACGTTGCTATCGCAAGCAACCCTAAATTCGTTCAAAATCCGATAAGCTTCGCCTGTGAAAGCTCTAATCCACAGAAGTTTGGATGACCCGAGTAGTGGATAGACCTAGTCTTCTATTATGTAAATTATCAGCCACATGAAACTTTCAACCGGCCACTGCGGTCGCCAAGTTTGCGGCTGGAACTTACGATATTGACTTAGGGTCGTATCTGTCTTAAGATCGAAACTAGTAAGTAACAATAGATCGAATGGAAAATCCATTGTAAATATTTAATGTTTAATATCCGGTGGGAGTCATCACAATAAACGGGGTTGTACAATATTGCGTAAATCGTCAGAGGGAAAAAATAGAATACGAAAATGAATTTTAACGTTTACTATGAGTGTAAAATTCTGTGTGAAAATGAAGTGATCGTTGTACGTGCGGGCGACGCCTGCTGTGGGTAACGATAGGCGCAAATAACCCGAGTACAAAACACGACCACATCCACGAGCGACCCACTACACAACTGCAGGCTGTGTGTCACATACTCGTACTTTCCAAATAAATTATAAGGGTATTATTAAGTATCAACATTCATATCTTAGACCACAATACCGAAGTATGAATCAATAGAGAAATGGATTTGAAATATTTTAATAAATTTCCAAAGAGATCTCAAGTTTAGCATCGCAGAATGGAAAGCTCTTTAATTATACAAAAAGTATGACCCTTTTCAAACTTTGTAATGAGACTCAAAATAAGAATTTAAATTTCAATAATTATTCATTTGGCCGGGACAAGTGGCGATATTGCGAAGTTGTGGCCGGCTTTTTCCATTGACGTTTTGAAGGAAACTTTTTAAGCGATCTTCAATTGAGTGCATACAACTTTCCTTTTAGACTAAAGTAGTAGCTAAAAGAACGTTAATGTGATTGGCTATTCCATTTACTAGATACTATTTTACCTGAAAATATATTCTTGTCATGACTGTAGCTATCAACTTTTACACCTTTCATATGCTTCACATATTTACCCGGAAAAAATAATCCTTACTCAAACTTGTTTCAAGGTCAAATATGTCAAACTAAATGTATTTGGTAAGTAAGTTGGTTTAGTTTGCGTATTGTTTACATAGCAGGTGGGTTCCGAAGGATAGATAACGCGATTGGCACTTCCGACGGACAACCTAACACGGGGCCGCCTTCCAAAGCACGTTATTTTTATAAGGTATGGGCCTTGCCCTGACCCAGTTCCTTTTAATCCATCGCTTACCTATAAGGTTTTATTGGCAATGGCCCATTACGACCTACATTATCAACATCATCATCCGATTTTACTATTTCCAGTCACGTAAACTTGAACGACGAGTATAAACCATAAGGCGGACAAGTTTTCCTATTGGGAATGCGGAATTCGGCAAGAAGATATCTATAGGTCAACCGTTGAGGCACGCGACATTTAAGGTAGCATACTTTTTTTTTTACTTTACATTAATATTCAATAAAAATATACCCAATCGCTGTTCCAGAATTAGGTTTATAAATGAAACATAAAATACGTCTAATTATTAAAAAAGCAGGGCAGTTCTAACTCATTAGATATGTGGCCGATTTTTTGAGTTTTTTAGTACATACTTGGCTCAGCTTCTAAGACAAATATGAATAGGGAAATGAATTATATGAAAAGCTCCTTCTGTGTGACGTGTGAGAGATTGCGTCACTTTGTGTCGACCTCCGAATTTAACCACTCGTTTGTGTGCGCGCAAAACTTGCCTCGAGGTCACATTAAGCCGATTACCAGCGTCAATCAAAACCCGCCTTTTTCCCAGATACCGTACGCAGAAACCACCAACCGTACTTTAACGAATGTCTTTATTACGAGTGTTTTTTATGTACAGGTTCGTAATACGCTACGTAGGCATCTAAATGGTTATTACTGTTGTAACAAGTAGTAATGGTAGCGTCGAAACTAATATTTTCCGGAAGAGCCTTGGAATAACGATACGGACCATTTTCCGGGCGGGTGGCCGCCGCCGGCCTACGGCCGATCAAGGTGCGGGGACCTTCACTGATAAATTACAAGTCTTAAAACCAGTGGCAGGTAATTCTGCACAAATTCCAAGCTTCTGGCCCTCAGGCCTGCTACAGGAAAGTTTCAACGATTACTTTTACTTGTAATTTATGTCTCTGGGTACCGATAAAACGATGGCATCGAAGAGGGTCACAGGTGAGTCCCCGTGGAATTTCCTCAATTTTTTCAGATGGCTTTGAAGAAAGGTTTTCATGCCTATAACTGTTTAACTACCTTCATATAAATTATAAAGTTGTATGTTGAGTACAAGTTTTTTATTAGCACAAAAAGTTAAAGTTTAGCCTAAA
Source organism: Lithosia quadra (assembly GCA_963576445.1). Taxonomy (NCBI): domain Eukaryota; kingdom Metazoa; phylum Arthropoda; class Insecta; order Lepidoptera; family Erebidae; genus Lithosia; species Lithosia quadra. The sequence goes on along the minus strand of OY754877.1, from coordinate 12,733,094 downwards.
AAGTTCCACGTACTTACGAAGGGAAGGATATTTGTGTAAGAGCTTACACGATTCGCCAATTCAAATGAGGGATTGCCTTCACCAAACATAACAAGCAGATAAAAAATTACACACGTATACTTGGAGAAGAAAAATAATAACGTAATAGATGCTTTCGTATGTACTTGAAGAAAATTAAGAGGTCCGTTGTGTACGATATAAGGCTACATATAAACTTGATTAATATTCGTTAGATGAGGCGAGGGGGCGGCTCGGCGAGCATGTAGCGGCTGATATATTGACTGTCATCCATCACACGCAGCCGCAGCACAGTGCATGCGTACGCACGCGCTACCAAGCTTCGAGTACGTTGCCAACACCACAAACAACAGTTTCTGTTTTGAATCTTTGTACTAATTGGTTACAAATTGATATTTTGGTAATAATTTAAGTCACATGATGGAAATGTAGTCTATGAAAACCCCGATTTTGATACTCGTAAGGTAACTAAGTTGTGGAAGAATTCACAAACACGTTTTACGATGTGCAAAAAGTCAGCTATGAATTAATGATAAGTCTACACGAATCGTTTACGGAGAGTACACAAAAAGTCGCGAACGCAACAGGATTTTGTGAACTACGTAAGCCATTTATTGAGAACTAGCGACCCGCCCCGGCTTCGCACGGGTGCAATGCTGATACTAAATTAGCCTTAGTATATGATGCATGTATTATACATATAAACCTTCCTCTTGAATCACTCTATCTATTGGAAAAAACCGCATCAAAATCCGTTGCGTAGTTTTAAAGATTTAAGCGCACATAGGGATATAGGGACAGAAAAGGCGACTTTGTTTTATACTATGTAGTGATGAAATAAAATTGTGAGATTGACTTGTGAAATTTCGTTCTCGTGTCTTCGGCGATGAATAATAGATGTTGGCCGCTTTTCGACCTGTACTCGTATACACACACCTACATAACCCCTCTCCGTTAAATACACTACAATGTTTGCACCTATACAATATTATCTTTACCTACCCTCACCACATTTGTGGAAAACCCGTTGTCCATTGATTAATTTTTAGGGTCCACCCTTTTAAATTGTACCTATTGAAACTATCTGAACCACATTATCGACATGGTCATAAATTTAAATGCTTTGTTCAAAATTCTTAAACATATTATTAATAGTATTTGTTGAGAGTAATAAATTTTACATAATTTCCATTCGTTTTATTTGTTCTGAAAATAATCAATATAGATGAATATCGTCATATTTTCAAATTACAAAGTGAGTTAAGAATAGAGTATAATTAAATTAATATGCTAAACAGCAAGATCGTGTCCAGTATTTAAATCTCAGCCTATGATTTAAGTGAGCAAGCTTTCGACAATAATTGAATTACGGTCAAGCTGGTAGCGAATACATACATTTGACTTTTGGAATCCGCTTTGGAATGCGTGCATAGGAATAATTTGAACATTTACGCCAGTAATGCTGCGATACCAATAGATTCAGTCCGTTCTACCGCAACGCAACAGATTTATGTTCGGTATTCAATATAATATCTTGTTTGTATGAGCTCAATACGCAATCACCCCTTAGGTTATTCCATTAATCGCAGATACATCACGCTCGGAAACACTACTTTCGCATTTTTGCACTCTCAGAGCGTTTTGTATTTCAATGATAGGTAACAAGCGATTACGTAGAGTGTCGATAAATAAGAATGAGTTCCACATTTCGTAGAGTTACTTTATAAGCAAAGCACATCGAGCCGGTGGCGCGGCAACTGCAAATGGCGCGAAACGACAATTTTAAAGCACAACATTGAATATACATATTATTATTATGTATTTGGCATCCGCATGTGCGGAGCGATTACTCGCCGCCTAGCTCGCCGCCCGCTCCCGCTCTCAGCGACTTGTATGCTGGCGCTTTTAACGCATTACCATGAATAATATATACTCAAATTGAAATGTCGCATTCGTGTCGCTCGAGCTGCCTATCTGTTCTCACCGCCCGCACCAAACCTCCTTCTGTATTCTGCCCCTCGATTCGTTCTGCCAATAGGCTTTGCCTTTTATCGAAATCACTGAGCTCTTTTTTGAGAATAAAAGTTCAATGGAGTTCCGATTGAACTTTATATAGCATTGTTTAAGGAAGTAAAATACAACGATATTGGTAAAGTAATAATAATAGTCGAACGACGAAAATTTAGTTGTGAATAAGGTTATACCTATTTCAGAAGACGCATTCAAAAATACAGAAGATGTCGCGGAATCATTTTAACTAAATTATAATCTGTCGCGTATCGTTTGACTCCTTATCAAGAACAATTTAACGTGAAGCGAGTCTTAATTTCCCACTCAAATTAAATGCTTGTTAAAGCAGACCAGAGATAATTATTACAAGATCTAAAGGCGAAGTAACAATATAATTTTGAAAATTACTTTCACCAAATAGTCGTCTTCTTTGTATAGCGCTGTGTAAAGCGGAAGCGCCACAAATTGCCGACTTAAATATTTAATTTGAGAAGAAAACGGATTAGCGGGTAATTGCTGAGAAATTAATACGTATGTACCTAACAAAGACAAAGTCACCAAGAAAACGCTGATAGCTGATTTCGGAATATTAACCTTAAGTACATAATTTATAGAGGTCCCGATTAGTATTAAGCATTACGTGATCATTATGCGAATTAAGTAAGATTTCCTTGGAAACTATTACAAGGGATCTCACGAACCTCGACCCGGAGGAACGCACAAAGCGAGGGTCACCTTCAGAAATCAAAGCCGGGCTTTATTTATGACCTGGACTCGTCTGTACTATTTGGCCAAGATAAGTCCCTGTATTATACATAACAAAGTTTATACTGTTGAGGGCGGCCACCTTACTCCATCTTGGAGTAAAGATAAGATCTCCATTAGTGGCAGATCTCATTCATCGTGTGCGTGAAGCCAGTTGAAGGAGCGGTCTCGAGCCCACGTAATTACACTTATAGGGGACGCACACAACCATACAGGCTCGCTTGAAATCTGATATTCGCCTTTTAGATCTTTACTGCTATGGAAAGTTACCGCATTTTTGTATTTAATCTTAGGTTCGAAAGGGGCCGGAACTCCGTGCACTTCCTTAAACCAACCCTTGGAAAAATATTATGGTGGTAATTTTACCATGCCATTCCTTTACTTATTTATTAGTTTTGAAAGACTATTGACATAATCAATTTTAGCTGGTGTTATGTAACTACTGTTTCCATGATATAAGTTATACATAGTATTTCCAAGTTACAATAAAATAGGGAAATCTCTATCAGTAGTAACAGTAAGTCGTAAAGAGGTAAGCACTGAACCGGAAAATGGGTATGGGCAAGGCTGTATCCCAAAATTATCCAAAAGGATGTATCTTTTGGGAGAATATTTGGAATGCCTAGGTAAAAACTATTTTAATCTCGAAGACCGGGCTTTTGATAATAGCTAATCATTATTGCATGTGTGTTTTTCCAATTCATAATATGTGTAGCAGTATTTGCGCGGTAACAAAGAAACCGACTAACCTACACATATTAATATTACAAATTAATTTTTATTTTATAATAAATATTTAGTAAGAACGTAACAATCTAAAAGTAACAAGTCCAGCACAATAAATCAATTTGAATCCATCCACAAATGTGGATGGATTCCACAATTTAAAATATTACATTATCCACTCACAAATTTAACACTAAAAATTTAGACCGAGCACGTTTTATAAATAACATTATGCAATTTGAAAGGCAAGTGATGGTGACGTATTTGTCTGAAGTTACAGAAACCAAGTTAATCAACATGAGAGACAGGCCAAGGCCCGCCTGGCTAATCCGAGTGGCACTACATGGGACAAATAAGTTTGTTTAATGCTCAGAAGTAAGCATTAGTACGGAGTGTTGCGTCGGGGTGCGGGTCCGTCCGTAATCAGATTAATTAGATGATTTTGCGGGCGTTATTAAAAGTTGAGCCGGCTAAAGCGCAGCTCTGTTACCTCCGCCAAGATAGCGGGCTTATGCGCCGCATATATTTACTACTTAGCGAATATTATACGTACGCCGGGAATGCTCTTTAATGTTTTAGTATTTTCGACTGAGGTTGCGAACTCAGTGCCGTTTTGTTTGTGCGCCACAGTGGGCGGCTGGAATAATTCACTTAAGCTTAACTGGGAAAGATAATTAGGATTCTACGTCGGTTGATGCAAAATGAACATGAAAAACAAGGTGGAAGATTTTTTTACGCTCATTCAGAAATTGAATTTTGTATTTGCAGGCGAAAGTTTTAACGAGCCGAATCTATTTTTTTTCTGTGCTTCGGCACACATTGAAAACATTTTTGTAATTAGGAACAAATAAAGTTGATTTCAATTTTACATAGCCATCTCTCTTTCAAGAGGGTAATTTTTTATGCAGTTCGATGGTTATAGTGAATGAATGTAACAAATGTATTCATAGAGAGTGACGATGTGGTAAAACCGATGGACTGATAGCTCTCTTAGTAGTGGATCACGGCCCGCTGGACACAGAACGCGCGACCGAACACGGCCCGTGTGCTGTCAATCATAAAACGGAAAAAAGTCGGTGAAATTCCAACAGCTAGTCCCCTGTTTAGTATAGGTGGTCTGGTGAATGCGCGAAGCTTTTAACACAAAGCCCATTGCAACACTGTAGTTACACAAAGCGGTCACATAGTAAATACCAAAATACAAAAATGTAAAAGGTTCGACCGCACTTTGTATCATACTAATATTTACTTTCCTTGTGTTAAACGTACCTACCTTCTACTTCATTCGTGTAGTGGATTTTTTTCTTTGGAACGTTCGTTTTAAAGGGCGATCAGAGGCACTCGCATTTATGTTGGAAGCGGTCCGATAATTCGCAGCAGAGCGATTTGACCAGTCCATTCTTTTGTTATTTCCCCTTTGTTCCTCGTGAAAGGTGGTAGCATTGTTTTCTCTCTAGCTCGAGATTGCGTTAAGAGTCGACGAGATTAGTGACAACGTGACACGTGTGTGTAACCAACTTAATTTAGTTTCGATAATACGTTAACCGCACCATGCCGCTTTGCAATATATATGATAACTTTGTGATGTATTTTTAATACCTAAGTCTTATTATCTCCGGTCTCTTTACTTATTTCTAGTTGTATTTATATTATTATTTGCATCATAGTTTTAGACTACAGTAAGTACAAGATATTTTGTAATGCCTAGTAGATAGAGAGAGAGAGTTTCTAGAGAGTAAGAGTTTGTTCAACATGTATTTAGAGTAAATTGTAATGAATTGATGTTAATACATGCTTCAGTTAAATTGAAATAGCTTACTGTAAAATATCTACAACTAAATTGATTTTAGTCACATAAACTGACACATTACAGCGCGTGTTTGTCTTAACACTAAGAGATTATTCCGTCTCAAATTATGCAAATCTGTTAATAGAATCAAGGTTTCCTGCCACTGGACATTCTATATTCATGATATGGCAATTAATGATTTTCAGTCATAATATTCAAATACTTCCAATAAAGATCAAACTTTGTGGTCATTTGTTAACTCAATATAGTAAAATATTTGATCAAAGACGTACCTACATTCGTACTTTATAATTAAATTCTAAGCGAATGTTTCGCATGAAAAAATACAAAAAGGGATGTGGATATAACGGCTTATTTAATGTAGGTACATCCCGCGTGCCACGCGGCATTATCGTCCGGTGAAATGGACAGTCCGGCCCCTTGAGGAGCCAAAGGGTTCGGTTTTCGTAGGCACTCAATAATTGAAGTCGTTGAAATTCCAAGCGGATTGTTGTGGTGGCACCTGCGGCGCGCGCGGGGGCTGGGACCCGTTTAACGAGAAACAATAACGTTAATGTTCATTATAATGCCCGATTTATTGGCGATTCTCATTTACGGTCCACGTTTCGAGTTAAATTCGCTCTGGCTTATTAACGCACCGCACGCGTCGCGCGGGCCATTTTACTGCGCGGTCCAGCTTAACGGGCAAGCTGTAGCTAATTAAAACTAAAACGACACTGTAAATACATCGATCAGACTAATACTTTGGGAGGGTTGATCGGTCAGGTTTTTGCGGTGTAATGATCGTGAACAGAGATGGGTATTGGTGGAGCCGTAGACGACCTCCGGTGGTCGCGCAATGAATAATAATTAAACGGGCATTATTATGATTGAGTTGAGCCGTTTCTGAGGTAATAGCACGCGTGCCGCGTAAAGCCTGCAATTATTGGACTTCTGAAGTATTGAAGCTATACTTAGGTGTATATTCGGTATAATGGAGTAGTATATTACAAAAGATTTGTTGCCTTCCTAACGTTAAGTGTGTAATTAAAAATGGTTATGATATATAGGGGATTGTGGTTCACGAATGACTGTTATGAAAATTAGCAGCTTCGTATTTAGAAGATGTTTGATAAAGTTTTGAATCACGATTTTTATTTATTTTATTTTAGTAGGTATTATTTCCTTCATTAAAAATGTAAAAATATAAATTTTAAGACATTCTTAACTATAAAAAGTATTGTTGAGCCTGCTAATAAATACAATTTTATTCAAAAATGTTATTAGGTATTGTAATTAACTTTTGAAAGCTACCTTATTTTCCTGAACAAAGGCACGAAGCCATTCATTAGCCTTAGAGCGCTATCAATCACTTATAACCACTGTTGTGATCAGTTCTGTGCCTGTATATACATCAATTAACTATGATTGTGAATCATTAGATTCATCAGAATATCTGTAAACATCAATAATGTATCTACACAATGCAGTGCATTATTTCCGCTTTAAAATGTTATTTTGAATGTAAAAAAAGGATCATAGTTATATTTCTAAGCAAATAGCAGGAGATTGAATCAGACATTTCTCTTTGAATTGTTGCTGATTGTATTCTATTATACTATTTTTGTAAAGATTACTTAGATATTTAATAGTCGCTGTAGGTACATAAGTACATCGAAAAAAAAAACCATACTGATCAAATTGAGAACCTCCTCTTCTTTAAAGTCGGTTAAAAATTCAAACCCAGGTTAAAAATTGTATGTTAGTGTTAAATCTGAAAGTAATGAATAAATTGTTCTAAACTAAATAGGTACTTATTTCAAATAAAAAATAATATTTTTATGGAATCAAAATTTGTTACGTAAAATACCATAATTTATTAAAACTTGGAAAACTCGTTAGCTAAATATTGAAGTGAAAGGAATCAAATGTTATAATTTGTTTCTGAGAACACTAATTCCTGGGCCATCAATTCATCCATCCATCGCTTTCCTTAAAAGGACAGTGATTCACTGCCTGAAATAATTACTACAGCTATTAGTTACCTACATCCTATGTGTCGTCAATTTAACTTTTCTTCCATCTCCTTTGAACTAGACCCTCCCGAGAGCAATTACCGGTTCCCATTATGCGAGTCATAAAACAATTCAAGCTGCCATAATATATATATATAAAGTATGTATTCATTATTTATTCGGGTACCTACTCAATTTAGTTTTCACTACTAATATATGGGTGAATATTTCATTTCGTGCAGATTACACGGCTGACGATAAAGAATACCTTAAACGTTGAAGAATTCTTTACCTGATATTGTTTTCATTTAGTTAACGTTGCATTCTATTAGGCGCAACAGTGAAAACCCCTTGTATTTTATTAGAAATGCTCCAAATTTCAAAAACCAAACCGAAAATCTAATTACCATCGGTGTCCCTTTCTCCAGATTTTAATACATTAGTACATCTTGGTGAAAAATCTCTTGGAAGAACGATTTATTAAATACATCTTCGGTTAATAGAATAACTAATCTATATTGTAAGTAAATATTGTGTGCGAAAGAACAAATTTAAGTAGTTTAATACGACTTTGAAAAATGTCCCTGACCTGACCCATAATTACCATTCGACGATGTTTCAGATCCGATATTTTCGTATTTATGCGTAACTGTGCTCTAGACTGACCATAGATTAAACGGCGGTAGTCAACACTATACTACAGAGCCGAAGACATGCGTCAAAGACCAAGTATGGCTATGTAATTTAAGTTCTCCTGTTCGAAAAGTGATGTGGTCCAGAATATTTCTATATACCATTCGCATTTTCAAAGGTAATCAAATTAATACTTCTGTATAATTATTTGTCAGGTGTATCCTATATAAGATCTTCTACACGCTGGTAAAATCATCAGGTCTTTATCTATTAAAAACTGGACTATTTCAATAAAAATACTTGCAAATCTAATTACTGTTCGTCTAATTACCATTATTTACCATTCTTTTTTACTCGAATGGTAATTAGAAATAACGAATGGTAATGATTTTTCCTTCTTCATCACCAGATTTAAGAGGTAGATTTCTTCATCACTGGCAGTAAGTACATATTTAGAGATGATGATCCACAAGTTTAAAACCAGCAGCGATCACAGACTTGTCCGAGGCTCTCTAAACCCCAACTTCAAGGCTGAAATGTTCCGTATGATAAAGTTAACTCTCCGACCTACAGCACGGCGCTCCAAGCAGCCCTGGGGTTCGAACAGTTCCAACTGGAACTTCAAAATCGTTTCGCAATATTGGAAACCACTGGCACTGTTGATGAGAAGACCGATACAGTGGTCAAAACGCTGTAAGAAGTATCTCGGAAGTTGTTTCCTGGAATATGCAAACAGTCTAGCTGTTTGCATATTCCAGGACTCCAAACTCTCACCCGAGACTCTCGAACTCATGAGGAGGAGGCGTGATCAGCGCTCCACTCAGTCATCTTCGTCAGATGGAAGATCCCTAACCACCTTATTAAAAAACTGATACGACGCGACCTCCGACACTACAACACTTGCCAAATAGAGGCAGCAATCGGGGGTCGAATGTTTCGCTCAGCAGTTTGGGAGGCCCCATTTGACGAAACTTAAAACTGGATGGCAACACCATTACCTCAAAGTTCAAGATTCTCGAAGAGGTAGAGGAATTTTACGGACAGCTGTATGCATCACGCATGATTAAACCAACGAGACACAGTGATGAAGACCACAGAGCCCCATTCATGCGCCACTACACCGAGGAGATATCCGATGTCAAGCCGTACGAGATAGAGACGGCTCTGAAGCAGTTCAAGAACAACAAGTACCCTGGCGATGACGGAATAACTAAGGAGCTCCTAAAAGCAGGCGGCACCCAAATCCTGAAGGAGCTAGCGAGTCTCTTTAATTCCGTTATCCAGGGCTTAACAGCTAAGGCATAGAGCGGAAGTGCGTTGGTGGTACTATTCTTCAAAAAAGGCGACAAGGCCTTACTGAAGAACTACAGATCCATCTCACTCCAGAGCCATATTTACAAGTTGTTCTCGAGAGTCATCACAAACCGCCTCGCTAGTAAGCTCGATGAGTTCCAGCCACCAGAGTAAGCCGGGTTTCGAAAATGCTATAGCAACGAAGACCATATCCATACTGTCCGGTAGATTGTGCAGAAAACCGAGGAGTACAATCAGCCGCTGCTGTGTATGGCTTTTGTGGATTACAAGAAAGCCTTCGACTCCATCGAGACCGGGGCAGTTATGGATGCTCTGCTTCGGTGTCGTGTCGATTGGCGATATATCGAGGTAATGAGATGTTTATAATGACACTGCCACCATGTCCGTCCAGCTCCAGCTACAAGACCAGAAGACGAACCCCAAAACTCTACAGCGGGAGTGAGACAAAGGGATGCCATATCCCCTAAATTGTTCACTAACGCACTGGAGGACGTCTTTAAGACGCTGGATTGGACTGAACGAGGACTCAACATAATCGGCGAATACACCGTCGGTTCGCTGACGACGCGTTGCGGAGTCACTGGAGCCAGATCGCCAGCTGGCTGGCGAGATGCTGCAAAGCCTAATTGGGGCCTCTCGACGTGTCGGTCTCGGCAAAAACTTGGACAAAACCAAAATTATGTTCAATGAACACATCGAACTGAGACCAATTTGACGTCGAAGGGTAGACCCTCGAAGTTGTTCAGGAATATGTATACCTTGGGCAGCTCATCCAGTTTGGCAGAAACAACTTCGAGAAAGAAGTCGCCCGAAGGATTCAGTTAGGTTGGGTAGCATTATTTTGACAAACTACTTCAGGTTTTCATCTCACCCTTACCGCAATTCCTCAAAACGAAGGTCTTCGACCAGCGCGTCCTACCAGTCATGACCTACGTTCTCAATAAAAGGCTAATTTGTCAAACATTTGTTTTGTTTCTAATTACCATTATAATTTAACTCACTACCGTAGCCTGAGATCTAATTACCGTACTTGCACGTCTCACTACCGTTTTCGCAAAAAACAGAAACGTCCATTACTCAAAGGATAAAAGAGGTATTGCTGTCCCTTCAATATGATTCAGAAGCTACTATTAAATACTTTACAAAAACTACATAAAGAACATATTTTGGCGCAAATTTTTAATTTTTTTTCAAAACTGCAAATCTGCATGAAATGAAATATTCACCCATATAAGTATAAATTTAATTTTATGAGCACCATGCACTCTGATCTCCTAAAATATTAACGTCGGCTCGTAAACAATATATTGTATCTAGCAGCATATTTTACAATAAATAAGACATAAACATCTTACAGTGAAACAAAAAACAAAAGGGGATTTGTATGGCATATACGCTTGAAAGGATATTATCGTTCACACGTAAGGATTCCTTGAGGGTGTGGGTAAGCGAATTTATGTGCAAATACGCCCCAGGACTGGCCAATGTGCTAATGAAAGGTAATACATTATTCAACCCGTGAATTATACAGTGGCATGTAAATCGATATTTGCACCACACGACCACAATTACTCCTGTGAAATCATTTGCAGAAGCAAAATGCTCTAAGCGACGTAGTAAACGTGATTATTTAATAACATTATGTAAATTGTATAATTCAGTACTGAATCTTGGGTTTACCTCGACCGTAGTTTGAGGGGAGTCTTTAACTAAGATGTAGTACTTTAGTTGTGTTTGAGTAATGTTTAAAGTGAAAACTTATATTTTTTAGTACTTAAAATCACATTACCTATAATACATAGTTGAATACTGCTTCACTAAATGTTAAAATGTGTTCTGATTTTACACACAATTTTAAATGCATCTAAATAAACAATCTGATGAGAAAATAAAATGGTTAAACGATGCAGATATTATTTTATAAGTTAAACATGAAATTTGTTCTTTGTATCGTTAAATATTTGCTGAATGCAGAAAACGCTTACCTACAACGTTTACTTAGACTAAATAACGAAAGAACTTTGTTCGGAATTTCATAACTGTTATGACCAATTGTAGTATAAACTATCCCGGATATTTTATTTCGAAACAAAATGGAAAAGCCGGTCGGGCGGCATGTACGTACGAGCGTTGATTAGTCCGGTTGGAACAAAAACTATTCCCAAACCGAATGCACCAAACGAAGTGGAAAAAGTCGATATGAGAGAGGTAGGACGATCTGATTGTAGAATGTAAACGGCAATCGTCGAGATGCGTTTCACACTGAATGCACACCATTTTTAAATGATTACCTACACTGTTCCCCGCAGAGCACAAGTGTCGCGAAACTACGGCCCCTGCCTGCCCGCACTCATAACCATTGATTGGGTCTGCACAATCGAACAGCCTGCCGCACGCACAGTTACAAGGAAATGTGAACCACTTTAAAAAGAAATACGACATCCGAGATTTTCATTATCCTCGACGATTTTTCTACTCGTTTTACTTCGTGCAGGCTTCGGGCAGCTGTGTCTCGAATTATTTAGATCAAAATATTAAACAGTGCTCTTTTCAGACACGTTAAATAATAACGAACAATTAAAATTACTATCTATAAAATGTAATATGTTTTTCAAATTACTGATTAGAATAATATGTAGTTACAAAAACGCTTAAACGTGACCTATGGACATTTACAAGAACGAAGCTGTTACTCGTATAACGTATTTAGAGACGGGTAAAGAGGACGAGGGCGAAAATGGAGAAAACGATAGGAAGGTAAATAAGGCCTCCAGTACTTTCACAAACTCTACGAAATACAGCATACTAGGTACCTATATCAAATGGGAGGCTGATAATTTTTATTCGAATCGTTCCATTTGAAACTGAAAAAGATTATCCCACAACACAGTAACAATATCCGGGAGTAAAAGAGAAACTCGGGAGAGACAACACAACGGTTGGTTTAAATAAAAACGTATCAAATAACTAAATGAAATGAAAAACCGTCAGTTGGGAGAACAAATTCATTCGACGGATATGTAAAATGTTAAAGCATTCATCTTTCCGCAGGTCTGCACACCGGAATTCATGGCGAATGTGGAGCATGCAAACTGCCACGACAGCAAACCTCGCCGCATCAAAACAACAAGCGGCACATTTGATTAAAATAAATAAAAGGAATCATATGACGCGAGTGGTACTCGCCCGCGCACCTCGTGGGCACCCCGCGCTCGCCTGCACCCCACAAATATTCAAACGTATCAATGTAACGCGCCCATCAATATTAAAACAAACTCTACTGTATGAATACAATATCTCTTCCAAAAAATCAAGTAAAAAAACGTTCTCAAATAACAATCGAATAATGACAAGTAATAATTCTGTCGCATGCGTTATCGACTGCGCGGTTGTGTATCATGCATGAAGTGCATAGCGTCGTAAATATCTCAGGAACGCATGTCGAGCCCCAGAGAAACAACACTCTAAAATGGCACATCTATTCTAAACGGAAGCTAGAGTATCCAGTTACAAATCCTACAGAAAATCTAGACATTGTTGGCTAAGTTCCAATCGAGAAGCGATCATATCTGTCAATATTCTTTGAACACACGATGCGTTTAAAGTCATACAATAACAGAGTTGCATAGACTAGCTGACTTCGTACACACAAAACTAAACCACTGTTTAGAAATCTCTGTCTGAAATTCTAGTTCAACCGGTCTTTTTTAATCTAATTATGACAACTCGGTGAGTTACCACTTCGCGGGGTCTCGACAATTTCTTTTAATAACTTGGCGTTTCGGCAAGGAGGCCTAAAACAACTTTTTAATTAAAGATAATCAGGCTGAAATGTCAGCAATAACTCGGTGTCCCGGAGGCAGACGGCAACTTCATAATTCTGATGCGGCTTTAGTTGACGTGCCATCAGCAGAAACACGTTTTATTGGTAATTATAACAAGTTGTAAAACTTAACTTTGTGGCGCAATGGCGAAGTGCTCGGCGCGAGAAAATGCACATTTGTGGAGTTTGTAGTCGTGAAATGGATTCTAGTTTAAAACAGAAGGGGTGCTTGTGCTGAACGTAGTTAGTTGATATTGCTCTCGTTAGAATGTTGCGGTGTGAGGGCACTCCGAACTGTGTACCTATACGAATTCCCAACTTGCGTGGATTGTGGCGACGCGTCACACCTTTGCACGGGCTCGCGGGGTAAGTATGTACACAGACGACAATCTAAACAATTTATACAAACAGTCGCAGTCAGTCGTAAACTACGAACTCGTATGCTCCGGTATACCTAGTCGGTGCAACGTTTCCCGTATATTTACATCGCTGTCGAGTTGTCAAGTTGCACATTTGGCCGACATTTACATACAATTTCATATTCATATCAGAATTAGGTGGCGGGTAGGAGGCCGCATTCGATGTCGTGTGAGTAGGACGAGACGGAACGGAACTAACTAAGTCTGCTGAGTTGACAGCCAGACATAGAATCAACAATTTTCCCTAATAGTTTTTATGGCTCTACGCATTTTATGCAATAGGTATATATACGGCAGATACATCTGTTTTATATGTACACGACAAAGATAACAAAACTTTTTTCTATGTGGTAATAGTGATAGATATAGTTTTGCACAATATTAATCGGCAAAATAATTTCTTAATTAAGTACCTATAACATTTTTTAAAGTACCTAGTTGTTTTGCGATGTTGCTTGCAAATCCGGCTAATGATTATATTATTCCTTGATAACACTCTGTGTACAATACAACCTCAATAAAGCGTATAAATTAAAAGGTAAACAATTCATCGTCAGGGAACTGGATGGGTTATTCAAGCCTTGTTCATAATAACTTGTGCATTGCTGATGCTAGTAAAACAAACGAAAGATAAAACATTGCAAGTTATATTGAATAAAAACTTCACTCTTGCATACTAATGCTAAAATTTGTATTCGACTGAGTTTGCTTGACTTTTCATTAAGTTTCTCGTCTCGTTGGTTGGGAGATGAAAATCAAAGTTATCATTAAGCCTGATTAAGTGTCTAACAAATCGCACTTGGCATGGTTTCTTTGTTGTAAGAACTAATTAGAGATAATTAGTGCTCAGACCCATTAAGACGTTTTAATTTATTATTATTCAAATAATTTGATATTCTTTATGATCTATATCACTCTGCTAATGACTTTCAATTTTAATTGAAAATCCAATATTAAAAGTATTCTTGAAGTAATTCTGCTAATGAAACAAGAATATAATCTACCCACACACAAACTATTTTAATGTTGGTAAAAACAACTCCCCCATTTTTCAAAAAGTGTGCCTTAAGACAAATGGGATGCATTCAAGACCGAGCTAAAATAAACTGCTCACAATACAACAGTCGATGTGACAGAACGCTCAGTGTGCCGGCGTCGTTGCGAAGCCATAGAGAAGTGCACTTTAGTTAGGAAAAGACAGGTACTCCGTGTGCATTAGGCGAATTAAAAACTTTTCCTTGTGCAACTCTTCATTTGTTACCGAATGTAAAGGCGGAACACGTCACACCAGTGCAGCGCGAATCACGGTGAAAGAGTTGAAATCAAACGCTTCTAAACGAAGCAGCTTCAAAGGGCGCGAAATGAGCACGTTCAAAGTGGAACGCATTTGTATAACCTACAAAATAGTCTGTGAACAGGTAATCGAGGTGATCGATGCAGAAACAAGTTTTCGTATGATGAACATCGAACGCTGAAATCTCCATACAGGTTTATATTTTATGTTTAGTGTGTTGATGATTCGATGCTTATCAAGGGTTCTCTATACATTTATGTATGTTTTTAGTAATATAATTGACTACTAGGCCGCAAATAATCTTATATATAATAATTTTGCAGAACAAAATTTTATTATTCTAAGTTTTACAATAAATCTATCTTAATAAATTACGGAGAGTTATCATTTGAAAGTGATTGATCTCAAAACTTAGGATGTATTGAGGAAAATCTCGGAATGGGATATATTTTATTTACTTACTTTTGGATATTGTGAATAACTTGAGTGTGTAGCTTCAACTCTGTAAATTGTAAATGTAACTTGCGAGAATGCTGCTTAACTCATCATAATTTTTATTTATATATCAAACTTAAGCGCTCGTATGATTTTATCAGATTCCTAAATATAATTATGTTTGCATATTATATGTACTCATGTGAGAATTTACGATTGATTACGATATACACACTTGAAAGGGTATGTCAAAACATAATAGGAATAAAATCTGTTATTGTTATGAAAGTATTTCACAGATAGGATCAAACCAAAACTACAACTTTACGCAACTATTTTGTAACTAATAAAATATTTAGTTGCGTATAAAACCGCAACGGACGAACGCGAACCGTACCTTTGAAAGCCGTAACTGGCTATTACACATTTAGGATAGAAAACCTTTGGCAAGAATTACTAAGGTCAAATGTAATAAATTTAGTTTTAGCCCACAAAACTATGTGGTTGGAGATTTTCGGGGCAGGTCTGCCTTTGTTTTGTCGATGCCTACTTTATTCTATGTAATCCATTAAGACACATAACGAATAGGCCGAGAAGGGGGATTTCATTGACAGCCTCTTAACTGCCCGTTGCCGCGGTAAAGATTTGTAATGTGTTTACGAAACCCCTTTTTGTACGACACTTCGGGTTGGGATGCGGTTTTCTAAAAGGCTATTTGTTATGATTTCAAACAAGGTCCTGTCAGATAAAATGGCTTTTGTTATTTATTTTCTGAACCGGATATTTTTAAGGCAGTTTCATGAGAATCAAACAAATGTTCGGTTCGGTTATAAATCGGTGATCAGGAAGATTGTGGGTATTTACTTGTCATAAATATATCTTTTGTGGCTTTTTCTTTCTCTTATGTTTGAGAAATATTTGAAACGAACTCTCAATAAAATCATTTAAATAGCTCCTATTTGTATAAATAAAATTGCAAAAAAGTAATCCATTTCAGTGTTAACTTGAAAGATATTTGCAAGCATTGCAAAAATATTCCAAAAGATAATTTATGGCGCGAAAGTTTTGAGTGTTTTTTTATCAAACCAAAACGCAATAAATAATAAATCAGTAAGATATACAAAGCTCTTCTCGATGTTGTTTTTAAGTTAAGAAAAGATGTTCCACAAAATAAAAATAAATCACTCCCAGCGAACTTGCACAATTGCTTTATGTTTTTCTCGAAAAGAAACAGAAAAGTAATAACTTCTCAACCAATTACAACACTCTAGTTACATTAATCCAGTGAACCCAGCCATTTCTACCGAAAAGGAAAGTTTCAAAACAACTTACCCTCCAAAAGAATCCCGAAAAAAGCATAAATATCAATGGCGAGGAGGGCTCCAAGCGATTTAAGCGAGATGGGGACAAACACGCGACCAAATGCGTTTTACGACAGATGATACTGAGATTCGGCAATGATCAATATTATATTCTTTCTAACTGAACCAAACTTTACTCCAACGTCGAAAAGTAAGTACCTTATAAAACTAACGACATGGTTATTACCAGACACAAATTACAATGTAGACGAGTCTAACCGTCAACATTACGAAATTGTTAAATTTTTCCCTTGTGTACGTACATAATTTCATTATTAACATTTATTCACACGCACACAAGACTCGCTAAATAAAGCGTACACTTTGATATGATAATAAATTAAATAAGCGTCATAAATACCACCACCGAAATTAAATTAACGGATTATTTGCGTACGCAAATGCAAAGTAAGTGATTAAGCGTTTCCAACACGTGTTCGCTCCCAAAAGACTAATACGTTATGTGGCATAATTACTTTAGGTAAAGCGGCGTGCCAGTTTAGGGTAAGATGAAGAAGAATCGCAGGTATAAACGGCTGCCTATTGCGCTTTCCATCACAGCCCTCCCAGTTCCGTACTCCCAATGGCTTTCCCGCGAAAATCAAGCTAAAATACGAGAGTTCGCGGCGGATTTTGGCTTGCACTACTCGGTGCTTTGGACTACGACTGCGAAGCGCGTATATGGTACAACCAATGCCCAGACACAGAGACATTTAGCCAATTCCCAGCTGGCTTGTTGTATAAACAATCAAGTATGGCAACATTCCTACAAGTGAGAAGAAATATAATGAATGTTTACTGTTGCTAAGTGGCGTATTTAATACGTATTCCATTCTACTCAGAAGATGTCCTGTTGATGTGACGACATCAGACTAAAACGGTACTTATATTTCTATTCTTAAGGCATGCTATTCTCAATCCATTTAAGAAGTAATGATAATGTTTCACAAGGATGAATGCATCTCCACCTTATTATAATGACGTAAGCACAAAGGGATACTCTTACCGTAACGCCATGAATAAACCTCTAAACGCTGCAGGAACTTACCTGTAATGATAAAAATAAACATATAAAGAACATTGAGCTCCATCGGGTGTAACAATATGTTGTCTAAGTCTGAACAAAGCTTCGTTCGCCATAATGAGAGTTGCGTGCGGCGCGTCAAACATGTAAGCAAACAATTTAGGCACGCCTGAGTAAATACGACTGCGAAATATCTCGGGGCCCGGCCTGAGTGCGGCTTTTCTCGAGTTTGCTCGTGGGCGGCTATACCTCGAATTTGCGCTGAGCATCATCTTTTCAACGAAGCTTTTGTTGATAATGAAATACAAACACTATTCTTCAGTCAAATTCTCACGGCGGAGCAGATTGTTTAAAGTGAATATAAAGGTTCTCTTCGGAGTAGCTAAAGTTTAACTATTTGCTTTTCTTTATGGGTATTTTGCACTTGTGCCGTTTTGGTTAAGTACCGTTACGAGTGTTTATTTTCTAGTATTTGCCATAGGTACTTGTAACGTATAATAACAGTTTATAATAAAAGATCGTTATTATAAATATTAACTACACACAATTACGTACATGTAATTATCTTTAAAATAAATGAACATTCGAAAACAATAAAGATTACAAAGGATTATTTTACAGAATTAAAACAATTACCCGGTGCGTGAAAATAAGTGGTTCGGCGTAGGTGGGTCATATTCACGTTTAAAATACGACAATGAAGTTTACTACGCGCCAGGATGAGCAAGGAATAAATTAATTTAAATTAACTAAGCGAAAAGGGCCTAAGAAATGGCCCGAGTTGCTAGAATCAGGAAGCCCGCTTGTATTTTAATAGCAACGAGACAAAGGTGTAGATACAAAGGGATTAGCGGTATTATTGTTTATATGACAGCACAGACTTCAAGACAATGAATCATATAACTATGTAGACTAAAATAAGTTGCCTACCACGAGGGTGCGCCTTTCGTTCTGTATTTGTATGGGGAAATGTTATGGTGACTCAGAATTACAGTACTTTTGGATATACTATATTAGATTGCGGTGATTATGTCGTAGGTACTTGAAAGAGTCTAGATCACAATGATAAGTCAGATCCATTATAGCAATAGGATATTCATTATGTAATTAGTGCAAGTACCTTATATAAATCTAAATCAGAAAGTTGACAGAAGTAGCTGTCTTCTTTTTGATGTTAAAGTCAGTAACAAAATTAGTTGGGCTAGCCGATATTTACAGGAAACCATTTAAGGAAAATTTAATTTTGGCAATATTATTGAAATCCAACAAGTATCACGTGTTCAAAAAGTATGTACATTATGTTCAATGACTAAAACTCAATTTTAATATTATTTAACGAATACGAGAGCATGTGCATCAAATTGTGCACAAAAGTTCTATCAACAAATTAAAATACTTTAATGACTGAATAACACAATGCATGCAGCTGAACTTGTGACTTACAACTTTGAAAGTGTAAATAGAAGCGGCCAACAAATTCCGCATTAGGCAGCAATACGTGGTGTGCACGATTGTGTATATATTAGCGTCTTGTCCTTTCGTCGGATATCTTGGGAACTTTGTCTTGCCTCGCGACGATTTACATTACTTCCAAAATGTAAGTCTCTCCACAACCTACGTTGAAGTTAGCTATGCACCCAACTATTTCGTGTTTACGAAAGAATGTAAAAAACGACGAAGGAGGTTTTTAACGGCCTTAGTTTGAGTTTTTTCACCGTTTATGTTGTTTTTTTTGGTAGATAGCTTTTCACGTGTACCTCGAAGTGATTTTAGGTAAACAAATTAGAGTTCCCGCGGAGGTCTTTGCGAGAGACATATACCCAGCGGAGTCGCCTAAGTTGAAACGATAATGGATAACAACTACGAATTTTAGTCAGTGTTTTAGTTTTTTCATGGAACAATTTATAATATAATTTATACTTAAATATAAATTTATATGCTATGCTTATCTGAGGTTATTTTCGATAAAAAATTAACATAGAAGGAAAAGCAGAAAGACTTTTGCGTATACCAAAAGTTACATCCTACTTACCGTCCTCCTCCTTATTATCTGTAATTTATCCACAAATCGGATCAGTATCGTGTTAAATACATTGTAGCTCGATCACACATAACACATCATTTCTGTTCCGAGATATCTGTTTAATGTTTAAAGCAAAGGTTAACAATGCCATTCTCATTAAGCTAACGAGAGTGAAGCACTATCTAATCACAGCTCAGTTGCCAAATTACGCGGTTCGCTGTTTAAATGTGGGCTTACTTTAATCTTGTGATGTAGATGGTAATGCGAACAGATGCCTACGTTGTACTGAATTGTGGTTGTTAGGAAAGCACTGTATGGTTTCGTGGACCAGTTATTTGCATTTATCAGATTTGTGGTTTGCTTAAATGTAGATTCATTTATAAATATGAGGTTTTGATGAGCACAATCATACGTTTTTGATAACTGCAACATACGGAGTAACAATAGCACCTTAAGTATAGAAAATGTTGTCTTAAATAGTTGATGTCTCTTTAAGGACATTTTAGGACCCTACTCACATCAAAATTACTATCTCACTACAAAATACGGTACGCAAATAGCAATAGAAATTTACCAGTTTGCGTACTTTAGCAAATGCAAAGTTACGCTAAGAGTAAGTATCCATTTATTTAGTGTCTAGTCGTGCTTGTTAAGATAAGACTAGGTACAGGTTACTAGAAAACATACGTGAGGCAGTAAACACAACTATCGACGACGTTCGTTTATCGTTCATAGTAAACAACTAGGATATGTCAGGTTCCATGAGCTTTAGATTACTTAGGACATAAACTAACGAGTTAAAGAGAGCCAAAATTCGCAATAAGTGCTAAGAAACACCTTCCTTATTTCAATGTATTTACAACTATTTTTGCTCACTCGTTCTCACCGCCAATTCGCCGTCAACTTGGCGCTTTATTGCTTTAATTTACTATATAATATGTGTCACTATTTAGTGAAATGTACCTATGGACATTCGTCTATATGAACGCTATCGGTAAGTAACTTTGAAGACGATTTGTGACACTATATTCGTTTAGCTGTTTGTTAACACTAGCCTTCAACATGAGGGAGAGGTAGGTAGCCGTACGGGGACAAAACTAAATGACTCTACTGCAATAATTCGTTTTGTATTCGCATTTAGTGACGCAGTAAATTTTGATCAGCATACGTGCAGCAAGCAATTAATTACTTAGACTAGACGAACAAATTAATCCAAGAAGATTACCGTCCTATAGTACTTTGGCTTGTCCCGATAACTCAAGAATGCTGCCGTGCCTGTCTAACGCTGGCCTTTATCGTTCTAGGCTCGATATTGCCGTAATTTATTCCGCAGAGAGCCAAATTAAATATAAAACGTCGTTGCGGTGTATCACTGTTAGTGACTGTGATAAATGAAGCCATTAGTAACGCGAGCTGTACTTTTTTCGGTTCATCCGGCGGCGTCGACGGGCCGGGGGTTGCGGCGAGCGGGAGTTTGTGGACAATTTCATTAGAAAACGTTATAAGTGTGTTGTCGGGTGACGGGGTGACGCGGGTGACGGCACGGGGTGGCGTTCGCGGGGCGGAATTACAAGCGGCGCGATAAATTTCGTCGCCTCGCGACATTAGGCCCGCGGCAAAATAGGGGCTAGACACCGCCGCAGTAGGGCCACAGCCGCCGGCGGCGGCCGGGAAACGCGTTGATCCTTGCGCGAAATTAAAACAAGGAACGTCCGCGGCGAACTATAAAAACGTCGTATAAATCTCGGTGGGCGCCCGCTCTCGATGTGTGGACTGCGGGGCTTTATCAGAACTCCTTGGTTATTTGTGTTACACGCCGTACAGGTGTGCGCCCCGGGCGATATTGATCGAAATACACATAAGGGAACCTGGTCTTTATCATTCTCTGCCAATAGCTATATTTCTTGTAACTTCATATGCGTAATTCTTTTTGTAATAGACAATAAAATTGTTATTGATGTTAAGTCAATTGGTTAACATGTATATCAATTACCCATAATATAATAACAAAAATTAAAACATTAAACAATTCATGATGATAACTAATGTTAACACTAATAAACATAGTATACTTGTACAGGTAGATAAAAATAAATTGCGCTTTAGTTAAAGTAGGTTGTCCTAATTTTGTTTTATGTTACATGTTTCAAGAGTGGGAAAGACAAAGCGTTCTATCGTTAAAGCATGTTTAAATTATTTTTATGAACAGGAGGGTTGAACTTTCAATAAATCCTTCTATTCACTAGCTCTGCTAATAAACTGAACCTAGTGCTTTCGAAACTTGGTAACTATGTCGTATTTTTGAAATTTTAACGCACTTTATGAATGTAAAGTTCGTACACATGCCTAACGGATTTTATATTTTTTTTTGTATATTGACGTCGCGGAGCCAATTTTAAACAGCAATTGGATATTGTTCATTAAATTCTACTCTTTCAACGCACAAATGTAATAAGCAAGAATTCATGTCCCTTAATTGAGGTAAATGCAAATACGTGGATAGTTGATGGACGGGATAAGTAACTTTAAGCAACTGAAGTTAATATAAAATAAAACCGCTCCGCTCAAAGTGGAACCTCGCCTGAACAAGAAGCCAAATTTGAAATTTCTAGCACTTATAAAAATAAGACTTTACTATTTCACTGATCTAATAACACTCATGTTACTTAGTGCTGGTAGAAATAAGTTAAATAATAATAATAACAAATGATAAGATACTGCGTCTCCGCCAAAAAATAACGACACTTGTGAATATCTAACTAATATCAAAGTCGAGGTAACACGTAGTTACAGACTTACCACGCAACCTGAAATATTTCAGGTTGCGTGGTAAGTCTAATTGATATTCCTGCTTATATCTTAAATTATGTAATTGCCTAACTTATCTTGTTTTTGATGACTGAATACAAATAAAAAATTCTTCGTTGATTCGCGAATGTTGCTAATGTTAATTTTTGGTTGGTGTCCTGGATTTTTTGTTTGGACATTCTAAAGAGCAGTAAATTGTCACGAAAAATACCTGGTTGATAGCAGTAGTGTATTCAACTTTAGATCAATCCATCTCGCATTTATATATAAGTATAATATAGGTTCATTTTTCTGTAGCATTGTTAACGTTAAGTTAGGAACTTTTAAAATAAGTTCAAATTTCTCAACTGCTCCTAAACTTCTATTTCACATTTATTCAATTTCTAAAGGAACTTCGACGGTTGTCGTCGAACAATAATTCAAGGAAAAAGCTTTCATTTAACTTAAAAAAACTTTGAATTCTTATTTAGTTACAGAGAAACCACAAAAAATGTTTCCAAGTCGTTCTAGAACCCTAAAATATTATCATTAAACTAGAATTCATCTCCAGATAAAAACCGCATCGCGAAAAATCTGCCATAACACTCAGTGCCTAGTATCGTAATTAGTATTTCCTCGTAATAATCGTTGTTTGCTGGCACAAGGTTGCAGTGTTGCTCTCTAATGAAAATGTTCTAAGTACTTGTATTTAATGTTTATTTACTTCCACTTTGTTTTTTACCTACCCCAGTCTTATGGTCTCCGTAAAAGCAGGACATTAAAGGGTAAGCCAAGAGTTGATTTCTTTTGAATTGTTCGGTTGAGGGTGCTTGAGGTTGTGCAAAATATGCGAGTTTTAATTTGCTCTTCTTTAGAATTTGCTTATTAACTGTAGATTTCATTTCCGTTTTTTTATTGACTTGAAGTTTGGTATATTATTTAGTGTACTCATTTTACTATACTGCCCCACTAATCACAAAAGCGGTATCTCAGTGAAAGCTAGTTTCGAGATAATTGATGTTTTGTAAAATTAGGTTTTTTGTTAATTTATCGATTGTTATTTTTGGTTATTATATGTAGTGTATGTATAATATTAGGTATATTTTCTATTCCAATAGTTAAAATATGTAAAATATACATGGAAATACCATAACCGTGAGTTACTGCTACACCGCTTAGTAATTACAAACTTAAAATTTGAGTTGCCGCCTTTTGGTTAGCATTCCACCTAACATTCTTCTATACAAAAATATATTGATTTTCAGTCAAATAAAATACGTATTTTTATGTAAAAAAAAACAAATCAAAGTGCACTTACAAAGTCTTTTATTATTGAAATTTATAATCATAAAAAAAAATATTAAAAAAAGGGACGTGTTCTATGAATTCTAATCTGTTAAAAGTAGGGAGTTCTCTCCAAAAGGACATTCCATTTTGTGGTATAATATTTTCGAAAGATTTCAAAATATTATCTATTTTGTTTGTAGAAATACCTAAGACGGATTCTCTCGGGTTTTTAATGTTAGACGGCAGTCACTCCCATAAAAGTCATAAAAGCCAAAGACGAGAATTATGCGGACGAAAGCAACCAGGAACCAATTTGAGATTATGATGTTTTGTACGCCTTTGGATTGCAGAATATTTGAACAGAAAATAAATTAAAATATTTACCTAGGTAAAAAAACCTAAAGATGCTTAGAAGCTTCAAATTCCAATTGAAGCTAGCTAACTGTTACTATCGCTGTATTTCTAATAAATAAGGTTGCCATTTGCCGAATAAATCTTTGTATACCTACTCTTTGACTACTGAAGATATAACTCGTGTGACCTTATTCATCTTTAAAAACGCATTACTTAGCAAACAATGCAGTTCAGTCAAGATTTTTTTTCATCCATGATAGGCCTACGTTTAACCTCAATATCACCTGGTGGTAAGTGACGACGGGGTCTACGAGAAATCAAATTGCCTAGAAGGATACTAATCACTCGTGACTTGAAGACTTCGAAATCAAGTAGTCAAGAAATCACAGTATTTTCAATTATGTAAAACAGTAATTATAACATTTCCACTTGTTTACAACAACAAATTTACCTATAAACAAGTAATGACACGAATATTAGCCAAGGTAGGGAAAATCATAGCAAAATGTATTACAAATTCGACCATATGGGACCTTAAAGACCAATTTGACTAGCGGCTGCAGTCGTATCTCATAATTTATGAATCAAGTCAGTATTAAATAACTAAGCGTTGTAGCGGTAAGTCATTACACCGCTTATTGGCTTAGAACACGACGCTTCTATTTTTTGAAAGATTTGGCTGTATTTCAATATACGGCGAGTTGCCTACGTATTATTGATATACCTCTAATAGCCCTAGAAATTTAAGGTAAAACTGAGATAGAGAAATATTTCAAAACGATTTTTTTATACCTTTTAAGTGACATATCGCTATGAGGCTTAGTTCAATAGATGCGTATTTTTCTAAGCTATCCGATGCCATAAAAATCAGATTTTTGACTTTTTTTGAGATACCGCTTTTGTGCTTAGTAGGGCAGTATATTACCCGAAACAGATAGGTTATTTATTATTTCCTATATTGAGAACACATTTCCAAAAATGTATTCTCAATATTAAAGAAACTCCATTTAAAGAAATCAAATATCTTCAAATGTAACAAATGATGTGCAAAAGTCTGAAGGTTCTCTAATAGATTGGTTGTTTTCTTCAGAATGCTTTGACAGATACCGGAACCAGTCAACCTGAACAAAAGTTAGATCTGTTTATTATAAGACAAAGAGATTCATTCTTAATGTAATTGAGACGATAAAATGTTAGTACTCTATGTAATTAAGTATATTGTGTCAATTTATGTTTTAAGGCATGTTTTAAATACAGTTTAATTTTTTATTCCTAAAATTGAAACATAACTGTTTTTAACAATTATGCTATGTATAATTTATTGTATCGATGCATTAACCATCTTGGATAGTCATCGTGGTCAGACTTTTATTAACTTTATTTAACTTTAAACAAATTCACGATAACTTCTGTAATTTTCGTTTTGTTCGTACATGAACTAAAAAAAAAAAATTATAATATCCCTCCTCCATTACTGGCAGCTTACTATTTTCTGAATCCTTGACAGCAATAAAAATGATTTGTTGTTTACATATTGGTCTGGAATCAAATAGCCACATAAAGTCAAGTAGCGTAACACTATAAGTTAAGTTACCTAATACTACGGACATCTGAAAGACACATCGAGATCTGTTTATACATGATACATCGAAAACCCATATACAACGGACGTTAAAAGGGTTCACGTTTCCGCTATACCTACGTCATAGTGTCAATTTAGCTGAGGACACGAACGCGGTGACGTTTTTTCAGATTGACAGCAATACCCAAATCTAAATCTTGCCCACCGATGCCTTGAGTTATGAGTTGATATGACAAATCAGACAGTTTATGACGTAGAGAATAAAGGTGAACGTCGCGGAAATTTTGTGGATTATTGACGGTTTTATTTTTATATCGCTGCTCTTGTTTAGTTGTGTACAAAATATGAAATAATACTTTGGCTTTCGAACGGCTTATTTTTTGTTTGACAATTTAGGTAATGGTCGTATCATTGTAATGGTATCAGATTGATTTTATATATAAGCTTACTTTTAGAAGCTTTCTTAAATTTAGTAGTATGCGTCTTGTTTATCATAAAGAATTTTTGTTTTTAAAGTATATAGTACTTATAAGTTTTAAAATAAATATCAAATAATATAGGAAACTAATCCAAAAATGAAATTATAGCAAATAAAGAACAGGAAATTAAAAAAGAAACATATTTACAACTTCTTTACTGTTGATATCTATAGATTATTATATTCCATCATTTGCATTTGAAGGACAGACCAAATCAAATCCTTCAAATGTATGACGACAAGAATTTGGTTACAGCGGAACCTGTGGAAATTGTAAGCATCCTTATTGGCATGCATTACGGAGCAGCCCTGCCCTATCGACATTCAAAGCGACACGATGCTTCGAACGCCAAATATTTATAGCCTACAGCAATTAGATTTTTACAGCTTTTAACTTAGTAAAAGGAACTTTTCACAAAGATACATTATCTAATTCCATCGCCGCGGATAACAGTTAAGCAGTTTTTATTACTTGGACGCTGATGAAAGTACGCCTTTATTGATTTTAAGGACGGCATTTGAGAGTATTTAAAGCTTCATGTTGGGTCATAAAAAGTTTTAGGATCGGTAGTTAATAGACAAAATTTTTAAAAGGCAAAGCTGAGGAAATTGTATACATCCAACGCCTAAGTATTAAATATCTGAGGAACTCATACTTTACTGCTATGAATATTTTGATGAGTGAAAGATTTTTATTGGGAATATCAATGAGGATAAAAAGATGATAAGGATTTTAGAAGTAATGCAGAAGATGAAGTATACGTGGAATATATGGAGAGCCCAAATCATCTGATACCCCTAAAAGAGAACATACGTATGTCCCTAAGCCTGTAGATGTATAAAGATGGGGTTACATTTGAATAAAATTTTATTCGAAGAGCTTACAAAGACCATAAAAACGTACATACGCGCCGTATTCGATTCGAAATCATATTATGACTTTTCAACATGTATGAATGCAACTTGGCTTCCTATTTCTCGTTCCTTTGCTATATTGAATCCTGTATGTAGTTTCTCCGTTTTCAATCTGGTACGTACCGCTACGTAGCTTAATGTTACGAAATACAGCAGAGATGAGATGATATAAAACACATGTTGCGTTCAGTATGAGATCTCTCGCCGTCCAATAATTCAAAAATGAGTTAAGCTCCTCCATGATGGCATAGTTTATTGCAACTTATTTATTGGCAATTTCTTGATTTACGATCTTTTGTATTATGATGAGATATATGAAATGAAGATTACGCTTTTACGTATCGCGAAACAGTTTGGTTTTTATTCGTTTTGTCGCAAGTAAGTTAGGATATTTATTTTTAAGGGTGTAATTTACTTTTTATAAATCTATCATCTTAATACTTCTGCTTCTCTTAAAAAAGTGTTACAGTTAAGTAAAATTTGAATGATTTTTTGAACAATATGAAAAGAACGTAGACTATTATTATTATAAACATATCCATTTTATGCAGTATCTAAGCTCAATGAGCAATAATAATAAAATTATTGTCAATTTCTCTCATAATAATTATTGTCAATTTTACTGTCTTTATTTAATATGTTAAGTTCAAGGTTTAAAGTTATCATCTCACAATCCCATAAAATAAGCCAAAAAGACAGAATTGGAAAACGTAGCTTCATTTAGTTCCAAGTATATCAAATATTTCGAGTAAAAAAGCATAAAGATTAAAAAAATATTTTTTCCAAGCATCTTAGTGGGGTCGCACTCCTAGATAATTCCATTAATCTTGTACATAAGCATTATGAGGACAGGTCGCCATTTGATCTGACACAAGAACAGCTTATGATGTTCGTGTAATGCTATTTATTAATGTCTGTAATGAAATACATTTTCTCTGTGGTTACACTGTTATGAATTACAGGGAATATTATTAGGATATGTTGTGGTTTTGTGAATTATAATTAATATTAAATATATTTCGTCGGTATGACAGTTACTTTATATTAATAATACGCTTGTGTAGTATTATTCAATGATAGGGATGAAATAAAGGTAAAGTTCTTCGTACTATTGGGAGCCTTGCGAAATTTACATTTTGAGGTATTTAAACAAATTTGAAAATGTTTTTTAAGTATTTATTTTTAAGTATTTTATTTATATTTGATGGTACGTACACTAACTAAATTCAACATTTTATGAGACAACACTTTAAATTAAATTATATTGATATTAGTTCTATCATTCAAAACAATCTTTTCCAGATAGGTACCTAGGTTTCAGATAAAGATTAGCGTAAAGCAGATGTTTCAGCGTAAAATTCGCTGATCAACCGTATTTAACCATCCGTGAGATACTAGGCTACGAAAACTTGTAAGTGCGCGACTTACAAGTTTTGGTTGGATTTGCATTGTTTTAGACGTTTTGCAATTGTTTTGATCACAAAAAATATTATATTGCAATCATAAAGTAAAGGTATACACATTCAACTCTTGTTTTTCTCTGCTCTTCTGGGCAACTGATTTATTAGTATGATTTGGCGACGTTGTTAATATGACGTTTATATGTTACTACGACGTTTTTATTTCAGCCATTTTTATTATCATTATATAAGAACTGCTTCGATATGATCTCTTAATATTCTAAGTGTTCGTACACATTGTGAAAATAGGATAGTTGGTCTAAATATTCAAAGGTTATAACAGGTCTGATAAAACCGTGTAAAAAAGTGCATTCCTCTATAAGTACCTATTTATAGGTAGTTGCTTGATTACAATATTTGTGTCTTCTCATTAAAGAACTAACAAAAAATTAATCACCTGCTCTAAGTTGTGTTTCATGAATTTAGCTTTTATTTAAGCTACATTTGATTTCTATGCTACTGTATTAAAATAAGAAAATTTCCTTTTGATTTTCTACTTATTTCCCCTAACAAAAATCTTCATGTACCTATGTAATTTGCCACATTCACACGATTGATTCTTGCACTATCTGATACAGTGTGCTTCCTCAGCCGATCGTGAATCTCCCTTATAGTCACGACACCTCCATTTATACCCAAATTCAGCCGAACCCAGCCGAAGAGCCGAATAATCCACTGAGGGCCGTTCTGTGCTCTCGTTTGTAGAAACGCCAAATCGCAACGCATTATTCTAATTCGCTTTCAGGATAGCTTTCGAAGAAGCTATTTATTTGTGTCGTAAGCTCAATCCATGCTCAATTTTAGACCACGAACTTTAAATTACAGTGTATTTTATATAATATTCGTTTGATACCCCACGTTCGACTATAAACGTAGTACTTGAAAAGGGGACCAAACTCTTCATTCTAATAAAGGAATTTTATTAAGACTGGCGATTGATAAACGACTTAAGTTAGTTGCAAATGAAATCTCGTCCACTTACCAGGTTTCAACGCCTGTAGTACTTATAATAAATTACAGGAATGAGAGGAAATAACTTTTCGTATAAATCATGATATAATGTCGGAGCACATGTGGCAATCTTTATTCCACAGAAGTGCCGCAGAAGTGAAAGATATTTCAGATATAAAAACACGTGCCCGATGCTAATAAAGTTGGGCAATATCGGAAAGGTATTTTGTATGAATGGTTTCCCAGGGAGGCCAGAAAAAAAGGACATAAAACGAGAAGAAACGAAAGTGGAAATATGGCCAAGTCATATTTTATTTACTGCATACAATCGAACCTTTATCACTGTTTGTATCGAGTTAGGAGCGTCGGTAGTCGGCTCTACCGTTTAGGAGGATGGTCGGTGCGGGCGTGTTGTGTTATCTGCATGTTTATATTTTACAGCTGTCGATGGCACACATTTTATGTTATCTAGGGTAAAGTTCTCTCGTTGATGGCTAACCTTTGACACTATGTGTGTCGCTGTTGTGTTTCGTAGATGTCACTTTACAGGTTTTAGTGATGGGTATGTATTAAACAGTACAAAATGTTATTTTTGAGATAAGAAGATTGCAGCGAAGCAACGGAGATATTTATGGTGTGAACGTGTATGTAAGAAAAATAATTATATTTTTCCACCACTGTTTTAACACTAGATTTTTAAATATTCAAAATATAGGTAGGTGTAAATATTTTCTATTGCATATAGTGCATTACTGAGTTCCTTGAAACACCTGCAGTACCTAACTATAAAAAAATATGTCAAAATAAATTTGTTCAATGTTTCTATTACAATCACACGACACGACAAGCTCATCGAATGGACACAAGTTTCTAATTTAGTTACATTTATATTATAATAAAAAGTATTTTGTTTACTTTTCCTTAAAACCGCCTTTTTTGAACCCCCAACACCCATGTTGACCTCCAGCACCCAGAGGTCCCATGCACCCATGTTGTATAAGAAATAAATTACTAAAATTCATAAAAGGTGAAACATTATTACATTTACTGTATAACATGTACTTTAGCTTGGTTGGTAAACTTACAAAACATACATTGTTAATGAAAGATGTAGTATAGGAAAACCAAATTCTAGTTTTGCTTTTCGCAACATGCAATAACAAATTCAGCGTATTCGTTGAAATGTTCTTCAAATTGTAAGCTTATTTCAACATCGCTCATATTATATTACGAAGTACTTACACTCACTGGCTTTTATTTGATGCTTGCATAACAGGCCAATTTAGGCAGACTCAGCTGAACGAAATTGCACATCCTATTGTACCAAACGTGGAGCAGAATAAAATTAGAGCGCACCGAAAACATGTTTGCATTGGAAATATTACTCCATCGGCCCGTCCAGCCACCCGTACCGGAGACAATATTCGGCCTCTGTACGCCTTTTTGATATGTGCAGCTTTATAGTAAACGCCAAACGCGTAAAATTTACTTGAGTGAACATGGCCATGGTGCAGCCAATATTTAAAATCAATTCTAAATAGTACTTGGAGTGGAAGAAGTAAATAAACTTTCCGCAGGATCAACTAAAGACATTGAACTGCTCTACCGGTGAAGCTCAATAATTGGATTCGCACGAAAGGAATTTTAGCGAAAAAAATGTTCGACAATTTGTCAGTCAGCTAGGCGGGGGATCTCGGCGACATGATCGTGCTTCATCATCGTTTTTTCGTCAAAGTACCTGCCCCTACCCCGCGCGGACCGCCCCAGTAGGGAATTCTTATTACTCTTGATACATTCCGGGTACACTAAAATCAACTTCCCCTTAAAAGAACTTTAATTCTCTCAACACTGAATAGCGGAAGTCGAGTGGCTTTATTACTTTCAGCACGCTTGCTTTTGTTTTTTTTTTGCGATACCTAAAATTAATGTGACATACCGAAAGCGAAGAATTGTGAAGAATAAATAGATTTAATTTCTATTTCTGTACATATAATATTTGCGATATTTTTAAATTAGTTTTAATGTCTAACTGGTAACTGAAATGTAAATCTTATTTAATTAAGCAAATCATCGTATTCCATTATGTTAATATCTGCTGTAATGTTTATATAACCTGAAGAGTTTATTACAGCCCATTACGTACTATAAATACGTTGTGCTAGTAATCCTGTAAATATTTAGGCATTCATAAATCTACTAAGAAACATTGAAATAAAGATGATAAGTCATGTATTGATATTGAAAAGCTTCACAGTGAATACAGTTTAGCTACTGCGGCGCATTGGCGCGCCGCACTCCGCGTGTGAAAAATACCTTTTCATCTTGGGAATTCGTGCAAAGATGCCGAACTCTTATATTTATAAGGCGAAACGAGAAATAAACAAACCGAATAGAAAAAAAGAGCGTACGGTGTCTCGCTCGCAAAAGGCTGTAGATCTCACTGATTGTGAGAAACACCGTTCCGCATCTTGAATTATTTGACAGTTTGAATTGTCACCTCCCGCTCGTTCCTGTTGTTATTTTTCGCCGTTTCCTCCTCACGTCACCGGATAATGCGTAAGTGATAAAACAAACACAAAACTTGTTAACAATACTCCGGCTACGTTAGTTTGCGTACCGAATGTTAACATTAACAATATAATTCAAACTTTGCTCCGGATGAACCCGGCGAGAAGATACTTGAGTAAACATTGTTCGTGTCGATCCCAGCCATTTTGAATATAACTAGGTATTGAAAATAATCATTACGAAACTAGCAAACCTGACTTCTTATTGCAAGTACCTATACTTGTTTTCGCGCCAATGTATTTTTCGATAAAAAGTAAAACTTACTTCGTCAATGATAAAGAAGGGAAACAGAATTCAATCTTATATAATGAATAAAACAGAAGTGCCGTGATCAAGATGCGTATCAAAAGATCTCATGAAATATTACCTTTCACGTGCAATTTCTTCCGGGAAGTGTCGGCGCGTCTAGTCCAATCAACATGGCCGTTCGCCTAATTATGTTTACCGTGTCCCGTTGCCTCTGTGCGCGACGTGAATACCTTCCATCCCCTCTATATGTTTATAGAAACTGATTATTTAGCAGTACGCAATGTGTGACAAATATTAAAGGCGCTCCCTACATTTACATTACACACACCCACACAAGTGTACTGTTTTAAGCTAAGCACAGATATAAGTAAATTAATTTTAGGTGGTTCATGTCCAAGGTAGTAATAGTAGCTCAGCAAACATGGTTGTTACGCAGAGAAAAAATACGAACGTCTCATTTTGTAATCTCTATTCAACAATGATTTTTCTTCAGGGGTTTTTCCTCAAACTCGTCATAAAATAAATGAATTAGCATACCTAATTGTGTCTCGAAACTGAAATAAAAAAAAACGAAGAGCCCCTCTACAGAATCCGGGCGGATTTCAACGAGGCAATCAAAATTTAGGAATAATTTAGCAGCTGGATTCACATGCAAAGCCGTTTTGTAGGAAAAGTTAATGTAGGAACAAAGAATTACATATGGCGCGAAGACAAGAGGATTGCTAAATTAAAATATTTCAATTAACGCCAATGAAAGAAAGAAATAATGAGACCAATGGCGGTTTCTAATTTCCTTATTAAGCTCACAGATGGTCTATTAAATTTATTTTCACACAAGTGAAGAGAACCTTTTTTCGATTGTTGAGGTGATTTAAATAAGACGGGATTGCATATTAAAAATTCTAAATACTTAGATTCATTTTTAAAATATACGCCTTATATGTTCAATGTTATACCTACACATAAGGAATTTATATGTATTTTACTATCATAATTTGTCGAATGAGTTTATTGATTACGGCGATTGCCACAAACATCTAAAAACTTGTCAAAGTAAAGTTTAAATACAAACAATCTTAGTCCTATTCACTACCAACGGCTAGATAAAATAAATTACTACCTAATAGTCACGCAATTAATCAACTTCCATAGTTTTTCGAGATTAAAATTTTGTTTGAGAATTGAACAACTCTGCTATCGGATGACTTCCATTGAAGAGAAGAGGGGACGTGAACTATAATCATCAATCCATTCACATGTAATTAGAAAAGTCAAACAGTGTTCCAAATAAAAACGACATCATTTACTCTAGGACGTAATGAGATGGTTCAAATTGGTTCAAATAAATGTGCAGATGTGCCTCCATTTTTACAGAGATTGCTGCCAAACCACTCTACTGGCAATGTTTTTACTGGTCAGCAGAAGCCTAATAGTGAGTAGAATAAGGTAACCTAGCCTTAGGTGGAGGGCTTGAGATGTTCATACTAGAAAGACCCATTATAGTAGCATTATACATAATAAAATTCTATTTTATGTTAAATTAATGAACCGGCACCATTTTAGTTCGTTTTGGTTAATTGTAAGAGGTTTTCATTTGTTATAACAGACGCTAAAGTTAGCATATATTGCAGTAGATATTTAATATACATAAAAAAATGGATGTTAGACTACCACCATTTGACCCTTCAAAGTTAGCGTATTACAAAAGTATTTTAATTCAAACATAAGGTTTTGGGTATTATTATTTCAAAAACTACATAAAAATCGGTAAGGAACAGCTATTAGGTAATATATCTAAAAACGAGAAATAAATCCACACAAACAAAGTCTGTCACAAAAGAAAACACAGCGCTACGTAATGTAGGCCGTCAAACACAATACCGGATAATACTAAACCGGAATTAACCTCAGCAGATAGTACACTGGACTGCCGTACCAGTTGTTTTGCATTTATTTTTATATTGCAAATGATCGGCTTATATCGGCCCATCAACTCGAACATTGTAACAGGATCAAGCAGTTGACGCGTGAATTGTATTTATAGCATTTCAATTGAGTTTATAAATTTATATTTCGTGTACGAGAGTAAAAATATTTTATACCGTAACACGGTTCTGTGATTTTAGTCAGGATTGACTAAGTAATAATTATTAACTTTCGAATGCTCTCGGTGGTTTTGGGTGTGCTTACCCTTACTTAGGTATATTGCATTATAGAAACAGAAGCAGCACCATTGGAATATAATGTTGTTATTATTTTTACGATTAAAAATGAGGCTTCTGCTTTTTGCCTCGCTGTTTTCATAATTAATTTAATAAATATGTTAAAACTCAATCAGTTCTATTACGCCAACAAAATAAATTTTCGATAGAGAAGAAGATTAGAGTAAAAATAAAAAGCAGAAATTATTTATTAGTTTATCATTTTCATTATTAAGTAATTAATTTTAAAAATATCAAAATATCAAACAATAAGGTACTCCATTTACTTAAGTGTATCATTACCTGAAAACTATATACCTACTAAACTCGTTGAATATTATATTTTACTAAATTGCTTATAACCACTTAATGTAGTAATAAAATATAATCTATAATAACAAATCTTATTATTGTATCTCAGCTCAGCGCAGCTGTTGTCAATATTCATATATATTTGGGAAACGAAAAAGCTTCAAACATATTTGGAGTACGAAAGACAATCGGTACAAATCAAACAAAACGCAAAAGTGTAATAAAATAATGAGTCGACGAAGTTCAGAACGAGACAAGGAAAAAGGCTATCGATTGGAGGTTTCTCATTACTTTTTTTTTGGATTTGCCCCTCTTACGAAGTAGAGTGTGCGATGTAGCCTCGAGCGTCGACAATTACGAGTACAGTACTAGACGGCTAATACAAATCGCTCGCCCGGGGGGTACGTTTATCCCAAATAGGGTAACCATCTTAAGACGTTTGTTACGAGGATTTTTCGTATTTGGAAAAGAAAGCCTGTATATGTGTGTGTTTAGGAAGGTAAATGAGCGTTTATGTGGTTTTAATATGTGTTTAGCTTTTACTAGGGACTCGTAATAGTTCAGTCACCTATTCTGAAGTTATTTGGATCTTATATTCAGTAGTATCATGTGGCAACTATGTGGTTCATTTAGAGGACTTTTATTCTCAAAGTTTTTCCTTTCTTGCACTTTATGAAGAAATTTTGGTTATTCGAGTATTTAGATGAAAAAATAATGATTTAAGTGTTGGCTTTGCGTATCAATTAGGTATAAATGTCAACGAATAAATTATAAATATCAACTTGGATTAGGTATGTACCTAATTATTTTATTATAAATTTTAATTTATTATTATTATTATTTTCAGCGTTATTTGCAGTATGTGCATTATTGGTTGCAGAGATATCTATAATAAGCAGCGTACTACCAACCGATCTAGCCAACAAGTTAGAGGTATCGCATGAGGGAACTTTTGAGAGCCTTTTGGACCGAACGTTTGGTTATTTAGTCTACAAAGCGTGTTTAAAACTCAAGAAATCTGTAGGAGAAACTTGACAGAGGTAACTTTTCTATTATTAAATTCAATGGTGATAGCCAGGTGAATGAGGATCACCAAGTGGATCCACCATCGTCAAACACAGACTAACCCAATTACACGCAACATTCTTCATCATGCATCACATTTTGAAAGTTCTAGCGTGTATATCCCGTCCGTGTATCCAAAACAACCTCCTCTACAGCCGTTACTTTAAAAAACCACAGTGAAATCTTTTCAACATTCTTTAGAAAATATATCGCTTTATTATTTCATTAAGTCAAAATATTTGAATATCTGGTAACCCTAGCGTAGCTCACCCTAACGTGTAAAAAGCTGTTAAATATTTTTTTCCTCCATCATCAATACAAAAAACCTATAAAATAGTGAACAGTTTTATTTCCATTTTTAGTATAAAAATGTAGTTCAATGGAAGCAGAAATTTTGTTTTTGAATTAATATCCATAATTTCGCTATCAATCTTGATATTGTTTTTCTACTCGTATAATTTTTTTATGTTACACATACGATTTAATCAAATATTGAGTATCTTCCAATCTATTAGCATTTATTACATTTTCTGTATAAAATTTACATTCATTTCAATTCAATCTATCATGCTTACTTAGGGAACCAGATACTTTGAACAAAAATGTGGTTTTGACATTGAACAGATCATTCGACACTTCCCCAGAGAATCATAAAGGACGTAATTGGTCTCTATTACACTGAAAATGTTTCTAATCAAAGATAAATGCATGTTAACATAAATCAGTCCGTAATCGGTGCTCGGAACTTACTTTTGAAATGGTGTGTAAGGCCAGCAAATAATTTCATTAAATATTTTTAAAGAAGACAGTTAATATTAATTACTTTTTGCTGAAATAAACAAACAGGTATTTTAAATTTGAAGGTTCCATACTTCAAAAGGAAAAAAATTGATCCCTTATAGGTAGGTCTTGGTTGACCATCTGTGCGTTTAGACCTTTTTCTCAGGAACTAAAGCAGTCTGAATTCAATTTTGTACAGAACTCTCAGTGCACAAGTTGGACTGGTACTTGACCAATTTTTTTAACCAGTGCTTAAGGCTAACGATAATGTATTTAGTGACTTTTATTGCTGATCGTACTACCAAATGATACAAAATTGTAAGGGAATATTTAAAATCTTATAGGTCCTCAAGGAACAATTGTCTGGTTCTGTGAACCGGTCGAGAGAGTAATTAATTCTCCATTACCGTAATATATTAAGTACAGTTTTTATGCTAGTTCAAGAAAAAAAGCATTTTACTTTGGGTGGAAGTGTACAAGTTCATAGGAATAATTGAGTTAGGTTTCAGGCTTAATTTTTACTAACATCCTATCCTACTAATATTATAAACGCGAAAGTTTGTAAGAATGTCTGAATATCTGAATGTCTGGATAACATAACATAACATAAACTCACGCCTATATCCCCGAAGGGGTAGGCAGAGGTGCTAGCACCCACATTTCGCCAGTTTATGTTTAGGTCCCAATGTAATAGGTGGCGAGCCTATTGCCATTAACCGGGCACTTATAAATCTGCGACAAATACACACATAAATGTCTGGATGTGTGTTTGTTACTCTTTCACGCAAAAATGGCTGAATGGATCTGGCTGAAATTTGGTACAAAGACAGATTATAGTCTGGAATAACATATATGCTACATTTTATCCCGGGAACAGGTCTCGTTGGGTCACGAGTATCGGGAAAAAAAATTCACGCGAGCGGAGCCGCAGGCAACAGCTAGTTTCTTAAATAATTACAACAAGTTTCAATTGCCATATACCTACTAATTACTTTTAAGTTTGTTAGTTGTTAGTGCTGAGTCAATTTTTCACCTTCTCTTTAGATAGAGCAATAAAGTAATTTTTTTTCATTGTTTGTTTTGGGCTATTTGCGACTGTTATCCCTACGTTACTAATAATTCACCATTGAATCAAAATGAAATGTATCATGTGATCTTATATGTAGCCTTCATTTCTTGTGCAATTTGATTTCGAAATTGATTTGAGTACCACCGATTTGAAGTTGTTTTCGCCAGCTAGGGACAAGAATTGATATAGGTCCCATATCAATTCTTTACCATAGATGAAAGAGTACACCGTCGTAGATTCTTTAATTATCGTAGCCATAAAGTACCCGTATTTCTTACGTCCTTGCGCTTCTGCTCGGTACATTACAATAATGTCACTGGAGTTTATACCTATTTGATATGAAAAATTGTTTGGATTCATGAAGAACATAAATTTGTCTCACATTATCTCACACGTCACACGTCTCAGCAATGATTAGTTCATATCAGCCTCAACTTCATAATACACAAACATAGCACAATTATGTATGTGCAAAATGAAATAGGTACTTATTATATTATTGTCATGATGCTGAGGTAATAAGGTACATGGTCTTACACATTTCTTTGGGGCATTTTAAATTTTGATTGCCAAAAACATTTCAAAACACAAATGGCACTAAAATTACATGCCGAACGCGACTGTCGCCGGTGGTCGGCGTTAGCAGCCTTCGATCACCCGTCAGTGCATAACCAAATTAGAGCAATTTAAGTCAGGAAATTGGAAACGCTATCGGGCGCTCGGTGCGCTTGCAACAGGAACGCAACTACCGCACTGGTATTTCAGACATCCACCGTTTCGGCGGCCCTAGCTAATGTCGGAACAATGCACGAATCTGGACAGACAGATCCGAGCGAGTCCGAAGATAAACGACAACCGTAGAGCGTTGTAACAACTGATTGATATACGGCCTCTGATGATATCGTAGGTAACAACGCGATAGTTGAGCCGAATTCCTGACCCGCCTCAGTTACAGTTCGAGTACTGTTGACATTAAACGATGTTTAGATAGTGAGCCTGTTAAAGTTGACTACCTACCGCTTTTCGACTGTTTGCTCGGATCAAATACACTCGACGAATACTCTGAATTTTGCAATAACTACTCGTGGTTTATGTCCTATCATAATATTATGAGTAAATAAAAATAGTTCACACTCCTTCGTTATGTCTAATATTTTCAAGGGTGTGATTCCTTTTAATACCTTTTTTCCGATATATTTCCTGTCTTATTTTGAATTCTGTCTTTTTTATGTAATATTTATTGAATCATAGCCAAATTATAAACTGAAAATAAACTATAAATCAGAAAATGTGATCCGCTTCAAAGCATATGAAATTTTCACAAACAGAATACCCAAGCCGCATTCGTGTACATTACTAGCAACACTCTGTTTTCAAATTTGCACTCTCCAAACTCAGGGTGAACATGACGATAGACGATACAAACTTAAGAGCATATGTTGAGATAATAACAAGTAATCGTGCAAGTTGGTTCGCAAGGCAACACACTTGCGTACTAGTTATCGACGAAGCTGCGACGGTCAGAGTTTGGTCTCACTCGACGGCTAAAACAATAGCGAATCAAGCATGCAACGGAACTTTCTCAAAGACACCCTCTTGTGCGTGCAACGGTTAGCAAACGCGCACTAACTTTATATTGGTCGGGAAACTTCAACGTCGCTGACTAGAGCCCTTTATATAAGACATTCAATCATTAGAAAATACCGCCAAATTAACAGTTTATATAAACGTTATTCATTTAACACATTAACACCAGCGTTATTAAGAAAAAATGATTTCTTTTCATTCCACGTAATATTACCAAACATGGTTTAGAGTAATTTGACGTAAATTTCTTTGAAAATATATTATTGTAAATTGTGGATGAAAATATAATCGGTTATTTTTCTCACGTTACCAAATCTTAAAATAATATTCAAAGACAGAGAATATTTTTACTTAGACGTTTTGGCCAGAATTGTTGGGAATAAAGTTGTCCGCTTAACATTAAATATAAGATCGCTTTGGCGAGGCAGATAGACAGATAAAGACGGCATACATTTTCATGAGAAGAGAAAAAAAAGCTATCCGTCGTGATATTGTCAGGGGCAAGTGTGCCCTTTATGTTGTCTGGGGGCAGAGATTGCCAGATGGAGACTGCAAAGCAAGAGGCGAGAAGAGCCTAAGCGACCATCAGGAACTGAAGAAAAGGGTACTTTCAGACCGGCCGATGGAGTCAACATTCCCGTCGTTGTCCTTTCCAGATAACTCTTAATCGGACCGGGCTTCAGCGATTACACCGGTCGTTCGGCTAATTAATTTTTAAGTCGGCATCTCGGAGCGGTAGCTTCGACTTTCAAGTGAATTCAGCCACGATTTACATATTATATAAGAGTTTTGTTTTCCTGATTTCCAAACCACCATTTGAATTTTGTTGCGGTTCTCGTAAAACGTTTCAAATTAATTTCAGTTTCAAATAATTAATTTGAATTGTTGAATATTGATGTCAGACCAGGAGGAATGAAAGGTACCTGTATATGTTAGGTGCAGTTCCGATACAAAATTTAATTCTTGTATATTTGTTTTTATTTTTAACGGATTTGATAGTTTTATTTCAAAGTGTTTTTATTCATAAGCATTTAAAGATAAGATTCAAGATATTAGTGAATAGGTCTGTTTTTGAGTTCGAGAAAAAAAGTCAGTTTCATTTCAATGTTGTGTTAACATCATCTGCATAAACTACAGAAAAGCAGCTAATGTTATTGCTTATTGCTCAACAATAGAACATTCGACGAAAACAATAAAAGAAACAAAAAAGATTGCGACGTCTCGTAGTATTGAGGACATTATTTTAAGCCGCACAAATTTACAAAGTACTTAATTCGACATTGACTCAGCATCTGTAGATGTAGTAAATTCGGGAGTAAGTGAAGCTAAAACAATACATTTTGGCCTTTTAAAAACAGCCATTCCATGAACGCTAACGCCGCGATTCAACGCAAATTTTTATAACTCAATGAGAGTATTCAACAGGATAGCTCCTTGCAAGAATAATGTGAGTACTTTCATAAACAACTGGATTTGGCAAATTACCTTCACCTTAAAACTGTTTCAGAAAATGTATGCCCGGAAGTAATTTGCCGTACGTGTTTGTTTTAGCTTAAGCGTTCTCGCGCCATAAAATGAACTCGCTGCAATCTGTTCTTTTTTTACACGCCACATCTGTGCAGATTAAACTACCAAAGGCACGTTATCTCCATAACTCTTTAGTTCTGCAGTTTTGCCCCAGCACTTAAAAGTTTCACAATAAAAGAATACTCTCGCGGACATAACTAGAGAATAGATCGCCATTATGCATGCAATGGGCAGAGCTCTATCGTGACGAACTGAATTTGTCTCGACCGTTCGGCTCATAAATCCAACGGTTCCTAAATCCTTGAAAGGGCACTGTCGAGTAGCTTTCATCAGAAAATTCTCCATTATCTGAAGGAAATCGTTACCGGGGTTGAACCTCACCCACCCCCGCCCCGACAGGCTTTCATTTACGGCGACGTTGCGTGCATGCGTCCCTGCGGCCTTTGCTTCAGGTGGGCGTAGTCACTGTGTTCGGTATTTAAGTGGCTCATTTGATATTCTAAGACAGTTTGCATTCGAAAAGCTCGCACGTAGGGATACTAGTATCGGGATATCGGAGTCACGGAGTATACGCACACAGCGGGCGAGTGCGTACGGAGCGCCAGTCATAACACTCGACTGTGTGGCGGTAGCACGTGACTCGGCCGACTAGATGGAAGATCTGAAGTCGCGCCGCTCACCTTTCGCACAAGTCACGCACACGTCGAGATTGCGCAATGTTTATCCACAAATACACTAATGAAGGCACCTACAAAAGCGACTAGATTGTTAATTAAACTTGCTCAAAATGTGACACCCTTACGAAATGACGCCGGCTGGGGAGCACAGTGCACGGCTTCAATGTTATTGAATTAATTTGTAATCAGAATTCTCGGCGTGCGTTCTCGAATGTAATAATGGTATTCCAGTATTTATTTGCTTCCCTGAATATAAGTAGAAATTTTAAGAGCCTCTTAAATGTGGTCTACTTGTGTAGGCTTATTTTTTATAGGTTATCAAGTCCATACAACAATATTAACATGAATATTTCATCTGTAATAGTCATGCTATCTTTGCTGCCCCAAATTATATTTATTTTAGGGATCAATTTAATTGGATATCATATTTAATTAAAATAATTGCGGTTATATTATATTTGGTAATCACAAAAAGTAATTCAAAGGTCCCCATCATTAGGGCTGCCGACCAAAAGGAATAACCATTCCCTTAATCATTATTCTTAAAGACTCTTCATTAAATTCCTTTTATCTCTCCCGGGATATTTCCTTCGCTCGGCATCAATCACACTCACTCCGAAAAACTCGTTGGCTTTATTCTAAACTCTCATAATAGGTAATGAAGGTCTTGATCGTCGCGGGCGGCTGGCAGGCTCCGATTACTTTGAGAGCTGGCACAATGACTCCCCGGCTGTAGCCAATGTTGAATTCTGAAAAGTTCCTTAGTCCGCATCCACGCTAGATACGGAGCTAATTACGACGAAACTTTTGTAGATAGACACCTGCGCTGAGCCGCGGCTGCCAGACAAAGACCAAGTTATCGCAGACTTACAGGCACGCGCGCTACGCCACGCGAATATTAACTTTAAATTATCCGACAAAGGTCCCTTTTCATGTGACGCTATTCGAGAAACGAGACCATAGATTGGTGCTAAGACGACAGTCTTATTCAATATCGACCTGAGACAATACAAGACAGAGAAATTGTTTCCTTGATTTAAATCACCGCTTTGTTGTTTGGTATCCATTAAAACAACATTAATTTAGTAGAAAGCTCCAATTTTGTTATAATGGCATTTGTTGTTCTTAATAAAAATTGGTACATCTACTACGTACGATTTAAGCACCAGGAACTTGTTAGCTGTTTTATTATGCATTTCCATCAAAACAAGTAAAGCGGGCACATAATCACAATAACACAGTTTGCAAGTTTGACCGACGCGCCAAATTTGAGGGTAACGTGTTTAATTATTATGTGCACGAAATGATTTAGCTGCGGGTAATATTAACGTTGCCTAATAACATATGAGACATGACAGCGCAAATTCAGTACACTTTTCCAAAAAGTTGGCGTAAATTAAATTTCGCGAGCAAAGTTAGCGCGCAACTTTGTGCTTGCAACGCAGTAGGTTTCGTAGAGTATATTGGTTAAACGCCTCCATTCATTTTGCGTATAGCCACAGTGAGCTACGTGTTGCTACGAGCCTGCTGGAACGTACTGTGTTATAAGAAATAAAGTACTTACCGGTCCGAATTGTTCGAAATAATTCTTTACGTCTTCAAGCGTTGTCGGTGCCGATAGCCCTCCTACGAAGATTTTCTTTGTCCTGGTGACCATCTGAAACAATAATCATTAAGTTAATACACAGGGGATATAAAAAGCCTAGATTCAAATAAAACAATACTATAACTTTTTCTCTTATAATTTTACATTTAAATTAGTACCATTTTACACACTTATTGTTTACGAGTATAATTTAAATTATAAATATACCTAAATAATAAATTGGTAAGCATGAATATATCAGATTTGTTCGGTTACCCAAACATTCCGACGAATTTAGAAGTTCCCTTCTCTCTTCCTAACATAAAAACAATATTGAATTGAAATGAAGGTAGCGCACAACAGGTGAACCAAATGGTAAAATAATTACCGTTAATATATTATGCAATCCTCCCAAAGAGGTTACTGAGAGGTATTTTTGAAGGACCGTATAAGGTAACCGCAAAAACATACAAAATATGTTTGGAGAACTGAAAGTATACGTCCTTATACTTTTAAAAGAGGGAGGATTTCATCACAATGTCAATAACCTGTAGATGGTTCTATCTAAAAGAGTTGGTACATATTTTCTTCTTGAACATTTTATTCGCAGTAATAAGGAAAAAATGCATGCTAAGTTAACAATGGCCGTCGAGATTTTCACGGGGTACCGGGGGTACCCTACCAGTAATAAGGCAACAACCGGAGTTGTCAAGCCCAATATTATAATTATGCTGTCATGACAAAGTTAGCAGATGTCGCGTACCTACATGAAAGGTGAAAGGGAGTGAGAGTCACCCGACATTACGTATCATATGACCGGTAAAGTTAACGACAAAAGTCAAACAATTAACCCCATGGGAGCTGTTTTGCTGGCTTTTTTCAAACTCAGCGGTCGCCTGTAGAAACGTGGACTCAATTTCCCTGAATTGTTTGAGTTTACTCGTATAACCCGATAGAATTATGTCACGTGGTAAAGTTGAGCCTTGAGAATTAAAATGTTTATAGCTTTTGCCTACAGGTAATATCAGAAGCAAAATTTTGTGTGACAGTAAACGTACTTTACATGTTCAAACAAATTATCAGGATACGATCTCATTTAGTCAGTGTGGTGAGTTTTGAGTAAGATTGATAATATTGCTTTTATATACCAATACTTAGAATCTCTTAAACCTTTGATGGAGTATAGAGAAATATTATTACGCGTCGGAAAGGAATCCCTATTACTATGAGTGGTGAAAGATAATAGCGCTGTGGAAATTGAATAAAACAAGATTCGGTAACGTCTAATGTAACTAATGTAAGTGAGTAAGAGGGCCGGAGTTCTGGGACGATCCCAAACGAAATCACACTCAAATGTACGTAAATGATGAATAAGTGGCATGGCGGGTGTGAGGAGCAGCGGGGGAGTCCGCTACGTGTCCAAGTGGCACGAATCCTCACCCCGCATTCCCCTCAACCTCCTGTTTTTTCCCTGTAAATCTCAAGTGTGACAACGCTTCCCTGCGCCCTCGTCATGTTGTCTCACCGAATCAACGAGTTTTTATACGGTTTTAATTTTTTGAACATGTTATATAGAGCCGCAGGGAACTTTGCCAGCGTAACTTTAAGATACCTTAAGCTGTGTTGGAAAAAATACAAAACTTTTTATACCTCAAAAACTTCTACAAAATGAAGCCGATTTGGGTCTGTTGCGAAATTATTGTATGAAATGTCAACACGTATATATAATTTCGGAAATAATGACATGATAATAGAGTCCTTGATCTATTGGTGCTTTACGTCAGCA
Organism: Lithosia quadra; assembly: GCA_963576445.1. Classification (NCBI taxonomy): domain Eukaryota; kingdom Metazoa; phylum Arthropoda; class Insecta; order Lepidoptera; family Erebidae; genus Lithosia; species Lithosia quadra. The sequence continues at coordinate 12,688,225 of OY754877.1, read as the reverse complement.
TTTTAAGTTAAATGTGTACACACTAGCGATAGTTGTTGATAGTAATCACAAAATATACCTTATTTCTTTATTATAGAAATCAAAACTATGGAAAATAATAAAACCACCAAAACAAACAGTTTCTTCATTGAATGGTTCAATGCCCTGGATATGAACTGAAATTGCAGTTACTAACGCGGTTTTATGATCACATCTGTACAAAAATAACTGAAAAGTCGTACTACATACTGCATTACTTGACACAGTTAATATTAAATTGTACAAATAAGCAAGGAAGTATGTTGTATCATTTATATGTTTAACATCCTGTTGATACAAATTTTGAACTCTATGTTTTTATTATCAGAGTCTTAATTCGAATGGGCTCATGTGTCTAGGTACTATTATATTTATCAATAACAGTTACAAATAATTATCTCGTTCAAATTTTTTCTTTAAAATGATATTAATATATATGTATTCCGTTTAAATCGAAGACATACAGACATTAAATATCTTGCATTACATTTTCAAAT